>CM059976.1:40281821-40881821 GCA_030490835.1 Annona cherimola
CATCAAACCAAAACAGCAACTTGTCATGGAGATTTAGGGTTTATCAACTTGAGTTTTCAACACATATATCATTCAAAACTTCACTTTTCATCATCTAAATCATAAAAATTCATGCATATAATCTAACACCCATTCCATATTCAATCAAAGGAAATGTTAAATCATCATTTTAAGTATTCTTTAATCATCCCTTTCATATTCCCATTTTGGAGTTTAAAACTCACAATAACCAACTCAAACAACACATATACTTACTTGGTTTAGTGCTAACTCAAACCCTAACACTTGGAGATGATTTCCTCCTCAAATTCACTTCTTTTTATCTTGTCTTTCCTTCTTCTTTTTCTGGCCAAGAGGGATGTGATATGCTGCTGTTGTTTTGGGGTGAAAAATCCAACACTTAACAATTTTTCAAATCCCCACTCAAATGGACGTGCATGGATTTTATAAGCTGGATTTTTTTCCAGCTGTGGGCCCCACTTCTTGGGCATTTTCCACACCATTAAATGGTCACTTATCCCCTTTGAAGTGCTGGACATTTTAAAGCCATGTAAATTAGGTTTTTACCATTTTTCAAAAATCACAAAACTGCTTTAATCCATGGTCGTCCAAGCTGTCCAGCTAGCACGTCATTTGCTGTCCATTTTTCCAGAATTTTTTTTCATTTTTTAATAATTACCATTTAAGGTTAAAACATACACTTAATTAACCCTTAATTCATATATTAATTTGGTGTTATAAAAATTAACAAAATGGCAGCAATAAACATATTTCTGCACGTCACATTGCCCCATAAGCTGTCCACGGTTTCTCTCTCCCATTCAGCTGCATTTTCTAATTTTTTATTGCTATAAATCTACATAATTGAATGCATATCTTATGTGCCTACATGTCAGCTGCATATATGCATATTTTAAAAAATTTAAAAATCAAAATATGCTGCAAGATACCCCTTGGACGTCCCCATAGTGCCACCTTGCCTATGCATAGGTTGTTTGCTTTGTAGCTTCATCATGATAAACCTTTAATAGCTGGATGATTCATGTATTTTTGTATTTCATATAAATACATAAAATACTCTAGAAATGGGCTGCATTTGACACCTCAACTCCCATTAAAACCATGCAATTATGCAATGTACTATAGCATTAATTGTTGGATACTTTTGAGGTGCAATAGTCAACCATGCTCCCCTTTTTCAATGCAGGTATTTTCTCAATATTTTATACTTAATCTAAGCCATACAAAATAAATATCTCATAATTTCATTCAACGGTTTCAAATTTCATCTCAATCCGATTTTCCTAGCTCCCGTTATAGCCGTTTAAAGTTAACGGTTGAAATTGAGATATGATCAATAAATCATAACACTCATTTCATCAAAAATTTTCATAACCCAATAATTCTATAATACCAAGTCCAACATCATTAATTTCCATTTCAAATTTCACTTGAATCCGCCTTATAGGAGTTGAGTTATTAATTTTCTAGTATTTTTCCACTTAACTTAACAATTATCACATCAATGCTCATTATTCATGTTAAACGAATTAAAGTATTTTTCTATGATGATTTGCACATTTAAATCAACAACAATTTGCTTTAATCTCATTGTCTCATTTTAGCTCAAAATGATTAATCACAACATTATTACTAATCCATAATCCTAATTGCAATAATTAGTAAATCACATAATCATTCATAATTCAATAATTTCACATGTAATTGTTATATACATGATCAATGTATACATATGGGTCCTACATGGGTTAGGGTTTCACAAATCTCTTTTTAAAATTTTGGAAATATATTTTCAAAAATTTTATCCTTCATTAAATTGGGCATATTAAAATAGGCTTACCCATAAAATTTCACCTCAATTGGAGCGAAGTACTTATTTTAATTTAATTAAAATTTTACTTTGGCATAAAATTTCATTTTAAAAACTTATAGACATGTTTTTCAAAATTTAATCCATTCATTATGTAGGGTATATTAAAATAGGCTTGCTCCAAAAGTTTTATCTCAAACAGCCTTATATACATTAAGATATTAATTAATTAAATAATTATATAAATAACAAAATATCAACGTCAACTCCTGTACGTGCAAGGTTGTGCATGAATTGCTCTTGGGCACGTTTTCTGATGCACTCAAGTTAGGTAATTTAGTCAACTACTTTTCATAATCTGATTCGTCTAAATTAGAGAGCACATAATTTAGTACTTTCTATTAAATTCTTATGTCATTCTGAGTTATGCATGCTTAGATCTAATGAAAACAGTGAGGATGAATATAAGTCCTTAATTAGAGCCCCTAATTAGCCAAAAAAAATTTATTTAATTTTATTTTTCCATAAAGTCCGTAAATTTAAACAGTCTCACTTAGTATAGTTCAGAATTTGTAAATTCCTTCCTGAAATATTTGTAAAAATTCATTTTCATAGCTAATCTTTGTGGGATCATAAATTACCCTCCCTTTTCTTATAAATTCCAATTAAGTCCCCTTTTGTCTCCACTCTTGTCAAAATTTACCTAATCAATCGTGTTTTCTAAATTTACAATTTAATCTCATTTTTGTAAAATTGCAATTTGGTCTTTTCATGATTATTGCTAATCCCACTTCGCTTAATCATTTTTCCACTAATTTTCATTTCCCATATGGGTTACACCTGAGCCCTTTATTTTATGAAATTTTCGATTTTATCCTTAGACGATTTCAAGTTATATTTATTAAGCTTAAAATTCGGGGTTTCACAATTGATACCAACTTCTGTGGCTCCCCCGACCCGAGGCTCTACATAGTCCTTACTCCGGGGTTGAAAATGGTTGGTAAACGTGACTCAGGATTGTCTCCCTGGTCACACGGTGGGATTTTTAATTGGATCTCGTCCAATTTTTTTTACTCATCTCGTAACATCATATCATCCTATATAAACACATTTTTGACATCAATTTCACATATATTATCCATATCATAATAACTGATTTGTCTACATCACAAGTTCTCTCAACCTAAATATTTCATACATACATACTTTGAAAATTCCATATAATCATTTATATTACCACAAAACCATTCATATTTTCTTTTATTGAAATAATTCACATATTCACATAAATACAATCATACTTATCATATTCATAAAATATGTCTTTAAACATGGTCATCTTACATTCGCCCCTCTGGACATCTACATAGGACTACAAATAATATCTGTATATCATTTCTACCAAGCATCCTTTATGAGTCAGCTCCATAGCCTCTCTGATATTTTGAAAACACATGTGAGTAATAATACTCAGTAAGCAAGCCTTTTCTTTTGCAGGTAAACATTTTCTTTTCCTTCAAATGCATTTCTGTCTATTGGGTAGGAGACACTTATCAACTGGTCAACTACCAATAGATTAGAAACCTTTTCATCCTAATGCGTATTATGAGAATACAGTGAATTCAAGCATATATGACCTTTTTCAAAATGGATCTCTAGCTAGGCGTCCACTACTTGATCTTGCTCCCATTTCAAGGAGGTCGCCACCGGCCTGGGCCTGTATAAGCGACTTGGCGATGGAGAGGGGGACATCTAGTCTGCTTACTACCTCAGCTATGGCCTAATCCTCGTGCACCATAATCATTCACAAACATATGCCGGCATGACATTTATAAATCGTAAACATTTTACAAAAGCATTTAAAAAGCAATTAGCAATCATTTCATGTAAAGCATTATAGGAATGACCATCCTTAAATATAATTCATAAAACATGTGAGCAAACAATTTGCAATCATTTAGAAACATTTTAGAAAGGATATAACTTGCTTACCTACGTAGTCAACTTGTACCTTCCACATTTTCCTTTCATTTTCCTATACAAATGAAAATGACCATTTTTTCCTCATATAAACATGATATCCTATGCTTGCACATTTCTACTATTAACTCTGAATCTATCTTAGGATTTTCTAACCCATGTGTGTTTCATATCAACTTTGACCCATTTCTACCTTTAGTTCAATATTGTCATCACCCTGTTCTAATTCACTTATGTTTATCATCTCTCACTTATCAATTCCATCTTTAACACTTGTTTACTTTTCTTTAATCAACTTCTCAAAGCAATTGCTTATGAACTTCCTAAGTCATTTGATGTCACCAATTCAAATCAGCCGTTTATCTTCCTTTTTCCATAAATTTAATATAATTATCTTCTAACCATATTTTCATATTGTTGGCCCCGAGTTAATGGCAAA
Organism: Annona cherimola; assembly: GCA_030490835.1. Lineage (NCBI taxonomy): Eukaryota > Viridiplantae > Streptophyta > Magnoliopsida > Magnoliales > Annonaceae > Annona > Annona cherimola. The sequence goes on from CM059976.1 coordinate 40,286,072, forward strand.
ACCCAAGAGGGGAGGGGTGAATTGGGTTCTTAAAAATTTCTTTGGTAACTTAAAAACTTAACCCCTTGAAAGTTTAGTCCCCTTGATAGAAGAAATGAAGTTGAAAGCAATTATAATGTAGAGAGCAGAAATATAAATCAAACACACAAGATTTTTATAGTGGTTCGGGCAACCTCCCTACTCCACTTTCCAAGCTCACACTCCTTGTGACTTGGGTTCCACTATTGTATTCTTCAAATACAATTAGAGCCACTGCTCTCTTCTAGATTCCAGCTCTAGGGGGCTTCAACACAACACAACACAAGTAGGTGATGAGTTCCACTCCAATCACACACTACTTTGCTTATACTTGATCCTAGCTCCTCAAACTAGATCAAGTTCAATACAATCAAAATGAAATAACAAAAGAGGTCTACACTTTAAAGATGTGTAGAAGTAATTTGGCGCAGAGAAGAACTCGTAGTGTAGGCTTTGAAGATTCAGAAGTTAAGCTCTTGCAGTTTGAAGTGAAGTTCTTCTTCTTTGGATTGGCTTGATCTCTTTAATGCTCTTAAAGGTAGGAGTTATGCACACTTAATGATTTCAGCTGCTTCCCTCGTCCACCATGAATGTCTTTTATAATTTTGGAGGGAATCCGAACGTTAGAAGGTAGGTGGCGTGCATTTAATGCGCCAACGGTCGAAAATTATCCGACCGTTGCGACCCAAGTCGCAGGCGGAGTCGACTTCGGATGCGACTTCACCCAAGTCGCAGATGGAGTCGACTTCGGGTGCGACTTCGCTTCTCCGTAGCGACTTCAAGTTCCAGGTTGGGTCGACTTGGGTATCGACTTGACCCAAGTCGCAGGTGAAGTCGACTTCGGGTGCGACTTCACCTCAGCAGCTTGCTCGAAATCTTTCAGAGATTCTTTCTTTGCTTGAATTTCTTCATGTTGGTTGTCCTTCTTATATTTTTCATTATTTGTACTCTAGTAAAGTTATCCTTGCTTGAAGTTCTTCAACTTCATATCTTGAAATCTTGGATACTTGGATTATTTTGTCTTCCCTTTAACTTGCTTGACTTCTTTCCTTCATTAATATCTTATAGACCATGTAAAGCTTCTTGGATTATCTTGAACTTTGTGAATCTTTGGAGAACTTGAGTCTTGCATGGCAGATTCATGCACCTTGCTTGCTTTTGATTCATATTGATCTTCATCTTGAAACACACTTGAAGCTTTGTCTTCTGAAAAGTTCCCTCTGCCCGATCGAAGTCGAAGTCAGAGTCAACTTCGTCTGCGACTTCACCTCGTGGAGTCGACTTGGGGTGCGACTTCGGTACTTCGGGTTCTGAATTTGACTATGGAGAGAACTTCCCGTCTGAAGTCGATGCTGGAGTCGACTTCGTCTGCGACTTGGCTTCCCAAGTCGCAAGTGGAGTCGACTTGGCCTGCGACTTCACTTGCTCTTCTCCCATTTTCAACTCTGGACGGTTTTGGCTCTTTGAAGTCGATCTTGGAGTCGACTTGGGGAACGACTTGGCCTTCCATGCGTTATGTTCTTCAAATGTATATCCCTTAAACATATCCACAAACTTGTTAGTAGCCAAGACTTACTCAAATTGATTTGTTAATCATCAAAACATAGATTTAGCTTATTTTTCACATATTTCCAACAATCTCTCCCTTTTTGATGATTGACAAAACCGATTTGAGTGGATACCTTTTAATTGCTTAAAAAATAACATGCTCATTTTTGTATTTTGAAATTTTATCATACTTAAGCTCATGCAAGCATATCCTACTCTTCTCCCCAAACATATCCTACTCTTCTCCCCCTCAAATCCTACTCGTCTCCCCCTTTTTGTCAATATATCAAAAAGTTGGAGGGTTAAGAGACAGGTGGGTTTGCTCCCCCTAAACAGGTGCTCCCCCTAAGTTTATGCTAAGTTAATTCAATCATTCCCATGTCATTTCTAATCTTATAAAATCCTTCTTTTGCTAGGGGCTTTGTAAATATGTCTGCAACTTGATCCTCTGTTCTTACATATACCAAACATATGTCATGATTTTCTACATGTTCTCTAATGAAATGGTGTCGAAGGTCTATATGTTTGGTCCTAGAATGCAAGACTGGATTTTTAGTTAAACATAGGCACTAGTATTATCACATTTAATGGGTATATCTTTAAAATCCATGCCATAGTCCCTAAGTTGCTGTTTCATCCAAAGCAATTGGGCACAACAGCTCCCGGCGGCAATGTATTCGGCTTCCGCCGTAGATAGAGCAACACTAGTTTGTTTTCTTGAAAACCATGAAACCAACGTGTTCCTAAGAAATTGACATGTTCCACTAGTGCTTTTTCTATCTACTTTGTAACCGGAAAAATCCGCATCCGAGTAGCCGATTAGATCAAAATTAGAGCCCTTTGGATACCAAAGTCCTATATTGGTAGTGTCAACTAGGTATCTGAAAATTCTTTTCACAGCTACCAAGTGTGATTCTTTTGGACATGATTGAAATCTAGAGCACATACACACACTAAACAATATATCAAGCCTAGAAGCAGTTAAATATAACAAAGAACCTATCATGCTTCTATACAATTTCAAATCAATCAATTTCCCTTTTTCATCTTTGTCGATTTTGTTGTTGAGCTCATTGGTGTGTTTGCTCCTTTGCTATTTTCCATACCAAACTTCTTCAGCATTTCTTTGATATACTTGGACTGGTTGATGGAGATTCCTTCATTTAATTGCTTGATTTGCAGTCCAAGGAAGAAGTTTAGTTCTCCCATCATGCTCATCTCAAATTCCTTCTGCATAAGCTCAGAAAATTCTTGACAAAGAGTCTCATTAGTAGCACCAAAAATGATATCATCAACATAAATTTGAATTATCAATATATCCTTCTCTTTATACTTGATAAACAAAGTGGTGTCTACCTTTTCTTTTTGAAAATCATGATCAATCAGAAATTTGCTTAATCTATCATACCAAGCCCTTGGAGCTTGTTTTAATCCATATAATGCTTTGGTTAACTTGTACACAAATTTAGATTGATCTTTTTCTTTAAATCCAGGGGGTTGTTCTACATACACCTTTTCATTTATATATCCATTCAGAAATGCACTTTTAACATCCATTTGAAACAATTTAAAGTTCATGTGAGATAAAAAAGCTAATAAGATGCGAATTGCTTCAAATCTAGCAACCGGGGCATAGGATTCCTCAAAGTCTATTCCTTCTTCTTGTGAGTATCCTTTTGCCACAAGTCTAGCTTTGTTTCTCACTACAAGTCCACTTTTATCTAATTTGTTCCTAAAGACCCACTTGGTACCAATAACAGTGCAATCGTTTGGTCTAGGAACAAGGTGCCAAACTTGATTTCTTTCAAATTGATTTAGCTCTTCTTGCATTGCTATAATCCAGTTTTCATCATTAAGAGCTTGATCAATATTAGAAGGTTCAATTTTGGATACAAAGGCGTATTGTCCACAAAGAAGTACTGAAATCCACAAATGCGATCAACAAGGCATTGATCCAGAGAATGAAGATCAATGTGCGTGAACTCAGGGCCGAATCAGAAGCTCCTGAAGAGGAAAGACGAGCACAAGCTGAGGGGGGGCAGCCTCCAGAGGCACCACCTGCTCCACCCCGAGACATTCCAGAGGAGCCGGTCTCTCCTATGTCCCACGGATCCTACTCTCCACAGGGATCTGTTATACCAGATCAGGCGCCTCAACCGTCATCCCAGGAGGTCACCTTACAGAGCATTAGAGATGAGATATCTGCTCTTCGAGAAGAAATGGGTCACCAAGAGGATCGAATGACCAGCCTTGTCTCCGAGGTTCTTACAGCTATCAATGAAATGCATTCCCGACAAGATCGAATCGATCGGGAAATGCGTACCATTAGATATCATCTTGCATCGGGGCGACACAAAAATCGGCCCATACCTGAACTTGATCCATTTGATTCCGGATCAGATTCAAGCTCATTTTCAAGATTAACTTAAGATTCTCAAGTCCAAGGCAAAGCTCCAAGCATATTTTTAAGATATGAAGATTAATGCATCAAAGGCAAAATCAACCAATACAAAGTTTTCAAGCTTCATAAGGTCTACAAAATATTGTTGAAGGAAAGAAGCCAAGCAAGCTTTCAAAGGGGTTAAGTTTTAATTTACCGAAGAATTTTATAAGAACCCAATTCACCCCTCCCCTCTTGGGTTTTGCCATTAATTCGGTACCAACAAGTGGTATCAGAGCAGGTCTTTGAACTTACCAAAAAGATCTTATTGACATGGCATCCCAATCTACTTCCGTTCTCGCATTTGCCGAAGGTCAATCCTTTACTAGGCCACCATTGTTTGATGGGAATAATTTTGGATATTGGAAGCTAAGAATGAAACAACTCATCATGGCTACTGATATGGACTCTTGGATTGCGATTCAAGATGGTGTGATCTTGCCCATTGATGAAAAAGCTTCCAAATGGACCAATGAGGAAGTAAGAATCGTGAAGAACAATGCCAAAGCTATGAATTCACTATTTTGTGCTCTCACGACATCTGAATATGATAGAGTATCCTCTTGTTTAACCGCCAAAGAGATATGGGATACATTAACCTCCATCTATGAAGAAACTTCTCAAGTCCAAGGGACAAGAAGAAACATTTTGATTGGAGAATTAGAAAATTTTAGAATGTTAGAAACAGAAAATATTTCTGAAATGTTTGCTAGATTCTCAAAAATTACTAATGCTTTGAAAGGTCTTGGAAAGGCTATATCTGAATCTGAACAGGTTATGAAGATTTTAAGGGTTCTACCGGAATCTTGGACTCCAAAGATTACTGCGATAGAAGAAGCTAAGGTCCTCAACACATTGAAGCTAGAAAACCTAATTAGCTCATTAATGTCACATGAGCTAATTAAGAAAAGAAATGAAGATCATCACAAAGGCAAAAGAGCAATTGCCTTAAAAGCCGCACAAGATTCAGACGATACTTCATCTTCACAAAATGACGATGAGATTGCCCTACTCACAAAACGATTCAGAAAATTTGTGAGGAAAGGTAGAAATTTCAGAAATTTTAAAGAAAGAAACTCCAAAGGGAAAAAGAAGGAAACAACCAAATTTTACCAATGCGGCGGTTCCGGACACATGCAAGCCCAATGTCCAACACCCGAAGAAAACAAGGCAAAGGAACAAAGAAAAGATCGAGGCGACAACAAAAGATTTCAAAGAAACAAAGGAAGAGGCATGTACGTAAATGAAGAAGAATCTACAACGAATAGCTCCTCAAGTGAAGAATGCGAAGTAGATTGTGCAAGAATCTGTTGCATAGCAAACACCGACATATGCTTTGCAGCAATGGAAACCTTGGAGGATCAAGCCACTTCAATGGACTGCACGAGTAGTCAAGAGGTAACCTCCAAACAGAAATCCTTTTCAAATTTATCTACAAATGAATGTCTTAAATGTGCTGAATTAGAGGAACTTCAACAAGCTTATGATTCACTATATGAAGAAATAAAGAAATTAGGAAACAAGTTTACAATTAAGAAAAGACAATGTGATGCAGTAATAATTGTAAATGGTAAACTTGCTGAAAAATTAGACAAGTTAAAAGATGAAAAGAATACCTTAGAAAATGAATTAGAAAAACTTAAAAATGAGAATAAATCATTAAATGAATCTCTTGCCAAGTTCTCTAATCCAGGAGAAAATGTAAAAATGTTCTTGAAAATGACAACTCAAACTTGCAAGAAAGGACTTAGGTACAATGCACTTGAACAAACTGAAACTAACGCTCCAAGAAATAATATCAAAACCAATTTTACTAAACCAAAGATAAATCGAACAGTTTGGACCAAAATACCAACCAATGAACAAATTACCAAATGCCTCCCTATTTCTAGACTTCCAGGAGCTTGTAACTTTTGCAACAAGCTTGGACATAAGATCTATCAATGCAAACTAAGAAAACTGCAAAACCTAGGTGCTAAATTGGTTTGGATGCCAAAACGCATTGGTTTTATGGGATCAAAGATGGATCAACTCAAACTTCAAAGGTTAACTAACCCAAACGGACCCATAAAATGGGTACTAAAGAGATAAGATTTACTTGTTTATTTTTCAGATATGTTTTAAGGGAAAGGCAAACAATGTATGGTTCATGGACAGTGGTTGTTCAAGGCATATGACCGGAGAAAGAAGTTTATTTCATAAACTTCAGCCTTACAACGATGGAACGGTTGCCTTTGGTAATAATGAGAAAGGTAAAATTAAAGGTAAAGGAAACATATATAGTATTTCAAATGCATGCATGGAAGATGTTTTGTTTGTTGAAGGACTCAAGCACAATCTAATGAGCATTAGTCAATTATGTGACAAAGGATACAAGGTTGTGTTTGAATCATCCATATGTAATGTATTTGATGGAGAACATATCATGTTTAGTGGAAAAAGACATGGAAATGTATATTTGGTTTCACTTGATGAATTAGATGGTCAATGTCTAATGGCCATTGATAATGATTCATGGGTTTGACATAAAAGGCTTGGACATATAAACATGGGAAATATAAAGACCCTATGGAAAAAAAGTTTGGTAGAAGGATTGCCAAAGTTGAAATATGACAAGGACAAAATTTGCAAGGCATGTCAATTATCAAAACAACATAAAATGTCTTTCTCTACCAAAAAGGAAATTTCCACCACTACGCCACTTGAATTGCTACACATGGATCTATATGGGTCATCCGATATTTTAACCACTGGTGGAAAGAAATATGTGTTTGTAATTGTTGATGATTTTTCAAGATTCACATGGATAATTCTCTTAGCTAGCAAAGATGAAGCCTTCTCTATGCTTGCAACTTTTGTAAATTTGGTGCAAAATGAAAAACAAAGTACTATTATAACTATAAGAAGTGATCATGGTGGTGAATTTGAAAACAAACGATTCATAGAATTATATAATGAAAAAGGAATTCATCACACATTTTCTGCACCAAGAACTCCACAGCAAAATGGAATAGTTGAAAGGAAAAATAGAACTATACAAGAGATGGCTAGAACAATGCTAAATGAGAGCAAACTATCCAAGAAATTTTGGGGTGAAGCTGTAATACAGCTTGTCATGTTTTGAATCGAGTTACCATTAGAGCAATCTTGAAAAAGACCTCATATGAGCTATGGAAAGGAAGAAAACCAAATATCTCTTATTTTCATGCTTTTGGATGCACATGCTATGTTTTGAACAATGGAAAAACCAACTTGGAAAAATTAGATGCTAAAAGTGATGAGGCAATATTTCTTGGTTACTCATCAAATAGCAAAGCATATAGAGTATTCAATAAACGAAACCAAGTTGTAGAAGAGTCGATAAATGTTGTCTTTGATGAATTTAACCAAACTCCGAGAAAGCAGGATGAGTTAAGTGATGCAGATGAAACAAAAGGAAAAGAACAACCAAAGAAAATTGAGCTCAAGCCAGAAAACCTCATAAAGGAAGAGGTAAGTGAATCTAATGATTCTTACAAATCTCTAACTGATTTAAAGTTCAAAAATTCCCTTCCAATTGAGCAAGTCATTGGAAATGTGTATGAAGGAGTGAAAACTAGAAGATCGAAACAAAACATTTGTGGAGAATATGCTTTTGTATCAAAAATCGAACCAACTACCGTTGAACAAGCTCTCAATGATGAAAACTGGGTCATTGCAATGCAAGAAGAGCTAAACCAATTTGAAAGGAACAATGTATGACATTTAGTTCCTAGACCAAATGGTCATACCATTATTGGTACCAAATGGATATTTAGGAACAAATTGGACGAAAGCGGACTTGTAATTAGAAACAAGGCTAGATTAGTAGCCAAAGGGTATTCCCAAGAAGAAGGAATTGACTTTGAAGAATCATATGCACCCGTGGCTAGACTAGAAGTCATACGTATCTTACTAGCATTTGCTTCTCATATGAATTTCAAATTGTTTCAAATGGATGTAAAAAGCGCATTTCTGAACGGATATTTGAACGAAGAAGTATATGTTGAACAATCCCCAGGTTTTGAACAAAAGGATCAATCAAAATATGTTTAAAAATTGACCAAAGCGTTATATGGACTAAAACAAGCCCCAAGAGCTTGGTATGAAAGGTTAAACAGATTTTTGATCGATCATGAGTTTCAAAGAGGGAATGTTGATACTACTTTGTTCATTAAATATAAAAGTAAAAATATTTTAATTGTACAAATTTATGTAGATGATATAATATTTGGAGCTACTGATGAAACTTTATGCCAAGAATTTTCTAAGATCATGCAGAGCGAATTTGAAATGAGCATGATGGGAGAACTGAATTTCTTTCTCGGACTACAAATCAAGCAACAAAAGGAAGGAATATTCTTAAATCAGTCCAAATATGTCAAAGAAATGCTCAAGAAATTTGGAATGCATAATGGTAAATGGGCAAATACTCCAATGAGTTCTACAATCAAGATCGACACGGACGAAAACGGTAAATATATCGATCAAAAGCTCTATAGAAGAATGATAGGATCATTGTTATATTTAACTGCTTCTAGACCAGATATTTTATTTAGTGTTTGTATGTGCTCTAGATTTCAAGCATGTCCTAAGGAATCACATCTATTGGTTGTAAAAAGAATTTTTAAATATTTAATAAAAACTACCAATCTTGGACTATGGTATCCAAAGGGGTCAACATTTGATTTAATCGACTATTCGGATGCGGATTTTGCCGGCTAAAAAGTAGATAGAAAAAGTACTAGTGGAACCTGTCAATTTCTTGGAAATATGTTGGTTTCATGGTACTCAAGGAAACAAACTAGTGTTGCCTTATCTACTGCGGAAGCCGAATATATAGCCGCCGTAAGCTGTTGTGCCCAACTACTTTGGATGAAACAACAATTAAAAGATTATGGTATTGATTATTTCAATATTCCTATTAGATGTGATAATACAAGTGCTATATGTTTGACTAAGAATCCTGTACTACATTCAAGAACCAAGCATATAGATGTAAGACATCATTTTATTAGAGAACATGTTGAAAATCATGATATTTGCTTAGAATATGTGAAAACTGAAGATCAAATTGCTGATATCTTTACCAAACCACTAGCAAAGGAATCATTTTACAAAATTAGAAATGATATGGGGATGATAGAATTAAATTAGGGAGAATTATACAAGAAAATCTTATCTAAAAAGGGTCAAGTCGATGAGTCAAGTCGACTCAAATGAAGTCGACTTGGGAGAAGCGAAGTCGACTCCGCCTGTGAGGCGAAGTCGACTCCGCGCGCGACGGATCATCTTCCTCTCTTCCTTTTCTTTCTTCTTCCTCCTCTTTCTCCCGCCACTTCCAGCGATTTTCCTCTCTTCTCTCCGGCCATTCCCTATCCAGCACCCATCACCTTCATCTCTCTCTTTTTCAGCCTCTCCGCTTCTCTCTCTCTCTCCTTTTTTCTCTTCTTCTTCTTCGTCTTCTTCTTTTCCCGCTGTTCTTCCTCTTTCCAGCACCTCCTACTTTGGCATTTTTCTTCTTTGTCCCTCCGGCATTTCTCCAACTCCGGCATTTTTCTTCTTTCTGAAACTCCCTGTCCCTCCGGCAACTACCTCTCTCAATCTTCCTCTCTTCATTTCAGTTGATTTCATTGCCTGTCTTCTTCCATTCATCTCAGTCTCTTCTCTTCTATCTTCCTAAACCCAAATCAATGGCTCCAAAACCCAGACCTCCCAAGCTAGCCGTCTCAAAACCATCCCTCAAACCTATTCCCAGAAAATCTACATCTCAAACCGATGATGAAGTGCCCAGGAGACAACGCACATCCTCAAAGCGAGCCCGGGAAGAACCATCTACTTCCACTGGCCGCCGGGTGCGTTTTCAAACAGAAACACCATCAACTACAGCAGGTCGTGAGGAACAATCCCAAACCTCTCAAAGCAACCAATCTGGGGCAAGAAGAAGAGGCAATATTGCCACGAAAGCTCAAGTACTAAAGATGCCGACTACATATTTCAAAACAGAACTTCAGCACAGTCGGTTCTACAAGCACTTCTACGAACGGAAGGTATTCATCGCTAAGATCATTGATTTCAAGTTTCTCAAAAATTATGGGTCAGATATAGAAGATCTTTTGGAATTTCAAGGTTGGACCAAGCTACTAAAGGAAGATGAAAGGGTCTATCTAGATCTAACCAGGATCTTCTATTATCTATGGGATGAGGAATATTACAGCAGCTTCGTAAAAGGAGTTAGCATTTTTTTGGAAGTAGAGTAACTCCAAGTTTGGAAGGAGCTATGAACAATATCGGACAGATACTTGAGGTACCACATATAGATGAGCCGCTTCCTGCAAATATTTCACTTGATCAGATATACAATCAGCTCACTCGGAGCAACAAATATCATCCCGGGATCAAGTTTTTACACTACATCAATCTGTCCCCAAGACTACGGGTTCTACGCCTGCTAATAGCTCATTGCATCTATCCCAAAGATGGAGGAAGAAATCAGCTGAATCCTCAAGAAGCCGGGATTCTATGGAAGATCGTGAACAGGGTCAAAGTAAGTCTTCCTCGGTTGTTCATAGAAGCTCTCTGCTGCAGAAAGGACAATCCACGGGGTGTTCTACCCTACGGCACCTGGATCACGAAGATATTTGAGCATTTTGAAGTGGATATTGAAGGCGAGCCCTTCGAAGTACTGAAATCCACAAATGCGATCAACAAGGCATTGATCCAGAGAATGAAGATCAATGTGCATGAACTCAGGGCCGAAGCAGAAGCTCCTGAAGAGGAAAGACGAGCACAAGCTGAGGGGGAGCAGCCTCCAGAGGCACCACCTGCTCCACCCCGAGACATTCCAGAGGAGCCGGTCTCTCCTATGTCCCACGGATCCTACTCTCCACAGGGATCTGTTATACCAGATCAGGCGCCTCAACCGTCATCCCAGGAGGTCACCTTATAGAGCATTAGAGATGAGATATCAGCTCTTCGAGAAGAAATGGGTCACCAAGAGGATCGAATGACCAGCCTTGTCTCCGAGGTTCTTACAGCTATCAATGAAATGCATTCCCGACAAGATCGAATCGATCGGGAAATGCGTACCATTAGATATCATCTTGCATCGGGGCGACACAAAAATCGGCCCATACCTGAACTTGATCCATTCGATTCCGGATCAGTTCATCGAGATCCGACTCCCGCTCCAGTCTCTTCATTTTATTCATCCGCTCATGTTCGTCCTATCAAACCCATTCAATCTTCATATTCCATTTCCCAATTTCAATTCACCAAATCCATGGTAATTGAACCATTTTTTGAAGGATTGACAAAAAGGGAGAGATAGAATAGAGTATTTGAGTACACAAGCATAGGCATTAGAGCATTTTGGGTCGGGTAGTTTGTATTTAGGTTTCATTTTTTTTGCTTTACATTGTAATCTGATTTATGAAACTTGTTTTATGTTCAAGTATATGTTTCATGCTTGCTATACTCTGTTTAAAAGTTGTTATGATAATTTGTTTTGTTGAAACTATATGATTGTGATTATCTTGAAAGGTACAAACTCAATTTTAGTTTTGTCAATCATCAAAAAGGGGGAGATTGTTGGAAATAATGTTTAAAACAAAACAAAATTGACCAAAGCATGAGTTTTGATGATTAACAAAGTTAAATTTGAGTAAAAAGTGAATACTAATGATTTGGTTGAAAGTGTTAAGGAAAGGAAATAGCCAAGTCGATATCCAAGTCGACTTGGACCTCGACTTAGGGTGAAGTCGATCTCAAAGTCGACTCCATATTCGACTTCAAAACAGACCACACAGCCAAATTCAAAATGGAAGGAAAAGCAGGTGAAGTCGCAGGCCAAGTCAACTCCACTTGTGACTTGGGAAGCCAAGTCGCAAACGAAGTCGACTTCAGCATCGACCTCAGACGGGAAAAACACTCCAGAGCTGATTCTGGGGCACGAAAATGCCGAAGTCGCAGACGAAGTCGACTCCAGTTGCGACTTGGGCGAAGTAGCAGACGAAGTCGACCCCAAGTTCGACTTGACATTTTCAAAGTTCAAAGATGCAGATTCAAGCTCATTTTCAAGATTAACTTAAGATTCTCAAGTCCAAGGCAAAGCTCCAAGCATATTTTCAAGATATGAAGATTAATGCATCTAAGGCAAAATCAACCAATACAATGTTTTCAAGCTTCACAAGGTCTACAAAATATTGTTGAAGGAAAGAAGCCAAGCAAGCTAAAGGAAAAGACCAAACTATTTTCGGCACAAGAACGAGTCAAGTCGCAACCCAAGTCGACTCCAAGATCGACTTGAGGTCAAGTCTAAAACCAAGTCGACCCAGACTCAGACTTGAAAAATGCGAAACTGAAGTCGCAAACGAAGTCGACTCCAGTTGCGACTTGGGAAGCCAAGTCGCAGACGAAGTCGACTCCACCTGCGACTTGGGGAACCAACGTTCGAATTTTTGAACGTTGGAACATTTATTGCGCGCCAACCACTTCTATAACGTTCAAATCTTCCCCATTCTATAAATAGACACGTAAGCAAACGAGAATACACACACTACATTGTCTAAAGAGAGAAAAGAAGTGCAAACAAGAGCTTCCATTTTCTTTTCTCTAAATTTGAGTGATCTATACACTTTCAAAGGAAGAACGAGCTTCAAGTTGCAAGTAGCGTCAACGATATACAACCGGTTGCTTCTGCAAACTCTTCCTCAAGCTGAATCTTGCCTACACAACTTAGTAAAGTGTAGATCTTCCTTATTTTCATTATTCCTTGTTATTGGTCTTGGTTTGAGTTTGTTGTAACAAACCAAGACGTTGCAAGTAGAGTTGTGATTGGAGTTGAACTCATCATCTACTTGTATCAAATGTATAAGCCCCCTAGGGATAGAATCTAGAAGAGAGCATAGGCTTTGATTGTGTATGCCCCCTAGAGCTAGAATCTAGAAGAGAGCGGAGACTCTAAGTGTATTCGTGGAATACATAGTGGAACCCAAGTCACAACGGTGTGTGAACTTGGAAGAGTGGAGTAGGGAGTGGTGGCCCGAACCATTATAAATCTTGCCTATGTTGGTCCCGAGTTTATGGCAAAACCCAAGAGGGGAGGGGTGAATTGGGTTTTTAAAAAATTATATCTAAAACAGAAACTTATCCCCGGATTAATCTAGTCCCCTTAATGAAGAAACGAAATGGAAGACAATATAATGTAGAGAGCAGAAATATAAATCAAGCACACAGGATTTTTATAGTGGTTCGGGCAACCTCCCTACTCCACTCTTCCAAGCTCACACTCCTTGTGACTTGGGTTCCACTATTGTATTCTCTCAATACAATTAGAGTCACTGCTCTCTTCTAGATTCTAGCTCTAGGGGGCATCAACAAATCACAGCACAAGTAGGTGATGAGTTACACTCCAATCACATACTACTTTGCTTACACTTGATCTCAGTTCCTCAAACTAAATCAAGTTCAACACGTACAAAAGAAACAATAAGAAAACTACACTTTACAGTTGTGTAGAAGCAGTTTGGCGCAGAGAAGAACTTGTTGAATTGGCTTTGAATGATCAGTAGTTGAGCTCTTGCAGTTTGAAGCAAAGTTCTTCCTCTTTGATTAGCTTGATCTCTTTAAAGCTCTTGTAGATGGTAGTTATGCACACTTAATGATTCTCAGCTACTTCTCTCGTCCACCATGAATGCCTTTTATAATTTTGGAGGGAATCCAAACGTTAGAAGGTAGGTGGCGCGCATTTAATGCGCCAACGTTTGAATAAATTCTGACCGTTGCGACCCAAGTCGCATGTGGAGTCGACTTCGGATGCGACTTCGCCCAAGTCGCAGATGGAGTCGACTTCGGGTGCGACTTCGCTTCTCCGTCGCAACTTCAAGTTCCAGTCAGGGTCGACTTGGGCAATGACCCAAGTCGCAGGTGAAGTCGACTTCGGGTGCGACTTCACCTTGTCAGTTTCCAAGTCTGAGTCTTGAGTCGACTTTGGCTTCCGACTTCAACTCAAGTCGACCATGGAGTCGACTTGGGTTGCGACTTGACTTGGTCTTTGCAAAATATGCTTTGTTCTTCATTTGATCTTCCTCTATCTTGCTTGGCTTGTTTCCTTTAATCATTTTCATTCTGAAATAATCCCTCATACTTGTAGATCTTGTTGATCTTGAAATTTTTGTCTTTGGTTTATCTTAGATAGCTTGAACCTTGTGAGTCTTTGAAGAACTTGACTTTGATTCTTCTCGGATTAACTTGAATCTTGAGAATCTGAGGAGGGTTTGATCCTCGCATGATTGATTCATGCACCTTGCTTTGCATTGGACTCATTTGGTCTTTATGATTTGATTATCTCTTCATTTCTTTGCTTTAGACTTGGTTTGGTCTTGAACATGCTTGAATCTGCATTTTGGACTTTGAAGAACGTCAAGTCGAACTCGGGGTCGACTTCGTCTGCAACTTCACCCAAGTCGCAACTGGAGTCGACTTCGTCTGCGACTTCGGCATGTTGCTGTCCCGGATTCGACTCTGGAGTGTTTTTCCCAACTGAAGTCGATGGTGAGGTCGACTTCGTTTGCGACTTGGCTTCCCAAGTCGCAAGTGGAGTCGACTTGGCCTGCGACTTCACTTGTTCTTCTCCCATTTTCAATTCTGGACAGATTCTTCTTCTTGAAGTCGATCTTGGGGAACGACTTGGCTTTCATGCTCTATTTTCTTCAGATGTATATCCCTTAAACATTTTCACAAACATGTTAGTAGCCAAGACTTACTCAAATTGATTTTTTAATCATCAAAACATAGATTTAGCTTGTTTTCCATATATTTCCAACAATCTCCCCCTTTTTGATGATTGACAAAACTGATTTGAGTGTATACCTTTCAATAACTTAAAAAAAATAACATGCTTTCAACATTCAACAACATATGCTCATGCAAATTTTTAAGTTGAAAACATTCAAACTCTTCTCCCCCTTTGGAGTCATTGCGACTCAAATCCTACTCTTCTCCCCCTTTTTGTCAATATATCAAAAAGTTAGAGGGTAAAGAAAGAGATAGGTGGGTTTGCTCCCCCTAAACAGGTGCTCCCCCTGAGTTTATGCCAGCCTAACTCAATCATTCCCACGTCATTTCTAATTTTATAAAATGCTTCTTTTGCTAGGGGCTTTGTGAATATATCTGCAATTTGATCCTCTGTTCTTACATATACCAAACATATGTCATGATTTTCTACATGTTCTCTAATGAAATGGTGTCTAAGGTCTATATGTTTGGTCCTAGAATGCAAGACTGGATTCTTGGTTAGACATATGGCACTAGTATTGTCACATCTGATGGGTATATCTTTAAAATCCATGCCATAGTCCCTAAGTTGCTGTTTCATCCAAAGTAATTGGGCACAACAGCTCCTGGCGGCAATGTATTCGGTTTCCGCCGTAGATAGAGCAACACTAGTTTGTTTTCTTGAAAACCATAAAACCAACATGCTTCCAAGAAATTGACATGTTCCACTAGTGCTTTTTCTATCTACTTTGTAACCGGCAAAATCCGCATGCGAGTAGCCGATTAGATCAAAATTAGAGCCCTTTGGATACCAAAGTCCCAAATTGGTAGTGTCTACTAGGTATCTGAAAATTCTTTTCACAGCTACCAAGTGTGATTCTTTTGGACATGATTGAAATCTAGAGCACATACACACACTAAACAATATATCAGGCCTAGAAGCAGTTAAATACAACAAAGAACCTATCATGCTTCTATACAATTTCAAATCAACTATTTTTCCTTTTTCATCTTTGTCAATTTTGATTGTTGAGCTCATTGGCGTGTTTGCTCCTTTGCTATTCTCCATGCCAAACTTCTTCAGCATTTCCTTGATGTACTTGGACTGGTTAATGAAAATTCCTTCATTTAATTGCTTGATTTGCAGTCCAAGGAAGAAGTTTAGTTCTCCCATCATGCTCATCTCAAATTCGCTCTGCATAATCTTAGAAAATTCTTGGCATAGATTTTCGTCAGTAGCACCAAATATTATATCGTCCACGTAAATTTGTACAATTAGAATGTTTTTACTTTTATACTTAATGAACAAAGTAGTGTCTACTTTTCCTCTTTGAAACTCATGATCAATCAAAAATTTGTTCAACCTCTCATACCAAGCTCTTGGAGCTTGTTTTAGTCCATATAATGCTTTGGTCAATTTATAAACATACTTTGATTGATTCTTTTCTTCAAAACCAGAGGGTTGTTCAACATATACTTCTTCATTCAAATAGTCATTCAAAAATGCACTTTTTACATCCATTTGGAACAATTTGAAATTCATATGAGAAATAAATGCTAGTAAAATACGTATGGCTTCTAATCTAGCCACGGGTGCATATGATTCTTCAAAATCAATTCCTTCTTCTTGGGAATACCCTTTGGCTACTAATCTGGCCTTGTTTCTTATTACAAGACCGCTTTCATCTAATTTGTTCCTAAATACCCATTTGGTACCAATGATTGTATGATTATTTGGTCTAGGAACTAAATGTCATACATTGTTCCTTTCGAATTGGTTTAGCTCTTCTTGCATTGCAATGACCCAGTTTTCATCATTGAGAGCTTGTTCAATGGTATTTGGTTCAATTTTTGATACAAAAGCATATTGACTACAAATGTTTTGTTTTGATCTTCTAGTTTTCACTCCTTCATATACATTACCAATAACTTGTTCAATTGGATGGACATTTTTGAACTTTAAATCAGTTGGAGGTTTATAAGAATCATTACCTTCACTTACCTCTTCCTCCATGAGGTTTTCTGGCTTGAGCTCGAGTTCCTTTGGTTGTTCTTTTCTTTTTGTCTCATCTGCATCACTTAGTTCATCCTCCTTTTTCGGAGCTTGGTTAATTTCATCAAATACAACATGTATGGATTCTTCTACAACTTCGTTTCGTTTATTGAATACTCTATATACTTTGCTATTTGATGAGTAACCAAGGAATATAACCTCATCACTTTTAGCATCTAGTTTTCCCAAGTTGGTTTTTCCAATGTTCAAAACATAGCATGTGCATCCAAAAGCATGAAAATAAGAAATATTTGGTTTCCTTCCTTTCCATAGTTCATATGGGGTCTTTTTCAAGATTGCTCGAATGGTAACTCGGTTCAAAACATGACAAGCTGTGCTTACGGCTTCACCCCAAAATTTCTTGGATAAATTGCTCTCATTTAGCATTGTTCTAGCCATCTCTTGTATAGTTCTATTTTTCCTTTCAACTACTCCATTTTGTTGTGGAGTTCTTGGTGCAGAAAATGTGTGATGAATTCCTTTTTCATTACAAAATTCTATGAATCGTTTGTTTTCGAATTCACCACCATGATCACTTCTTATGGTTATAATTGTACTTTGTTTTTCATTTTGCACAAAATTTACAAAGGTTGCAAACATAGAGAAGCCTTTATCTTTGCTAGCTAAGAGAATTATCCATGTAAATCTTGAAAAATCATCAACAATCACAAACACGTATCTCTTTCCACCAATGGTTAGAATGTCGGATGGCCCGTATAGATCCATGTGTAGCAATTCAAGTGGCCTAGTGGTGGAAATTTCCTTTTTGGTAGAGAAAGGCATCTTGGGTTGTTTTGATAATTGACATGTCTTACAAATCTTATCCTTGTCATATTTCAATCTTGGTAATCCTTCTACCAAACTCTTTTTCCATAGGGTCTTTATATTTCCCATGTTTATATGTCCAAGCCTTTTATGCCAAACCCATGGATCATTATCAATGGCCATTAGACATTGACCATTTAATTCATCAAGTGAAACCAAATATACATTTCCATATCTTTTACCACTAAATATGATATGTTCTCCATCAAATACATTACATATAGATGATTCAAACACAACTTTGTATCCTTTATCACATAATTGGCTAATGCTCATTAAATTGTGTTTGAGTCCTTCAACAAACAACACATCTTCCATGCATGCATTTGAAATACTATGTACATTTCCTTTACCTTTAATTTTACCTTTTTCATTATTGCCAAAGGCAACCATTCCATCGTTGCAAGGCTTAAGTTTATGAAATAGGCTTCTTTCACCGGTCATATGCCTTGAGCAACCGCTATCCATGAACCATTCATTACTTGCCTTTGCCTTAAAACATGTCTGAAAAAATAAGCAAGTAAATCTTATCTCCTTGGTACCCATTTTATGGGTCCATTTGGGTTAGTGATATAAATCAATCTTTGTTGTTCTAACTTGAAAAGCCCAAATCTTGTGTTCCTTGGAACCCAAACTAATTTTGCACCATGGTCATATAATTTCTTAAAATTACATTTGTAAATTTTATGACCCAATTTATTGCAGAAATTACAAGCCATAGGTAATCTTGGAGTAGGCCTCCAAGTATGCAATGGTTCAATCGTTGGTCTTCTAATCCACTTAAAATTTTTCTTTTGTGGCTTGTATATAGATGCAGTTTTAGTTTGATATTTCTCAAGTATTTGCATATTTGATTTGCTACTTTCTCCTTGCTCAAATGTATGATATCCAAGACCTTTTTTATGTGTTTGGGAGGTCATATTCAGAAACATTTTAACACTTTCTCCTGGATTAGAGAACTTAGCTAATGATTCATTTAATGATTTGTTCTCCTTTTTCAGCAAATCATTTTCTACTTTCATTTTGTCTAATTTCTCTGCAAGTTTACCATTTACAATTATCACTGCATCACATTGTCTCTTCTTATTTGTAAACTTGCTTCCTAATTTCTTCATTTCTTCATATAATGAATCATATGCAGTTTGTAGTTCTTCTAATTCAGTACATTTGAAGCATTCTTGAAAAGAAGAATAACTTGATTTAGAATGGGAGAGTTTGGAACTTACCTCTTGTGGAACCCTGACCGTATACGAGTTGTTTCGACTGTATACGCGTCATTTCGACATTTGTAATTTTGTAATTATTTTATGAATAAATAAAAATTCATGAATTATATTGATGGATATGTGTATTGGAGATTGAAATAATGCAATTAGGAATTTAACCCCGTGAATAGTGCATGTGAATAGTGCACGTGAATAGTAACCAAGGACTAAGACCCGTGATTAAGAGTTAATCACTTGGATTAACTTAATCACAAAAAGACAAAATAGAGATTTAATCACTACAAGACAAAATAGCAATTCTTTTGGATATTTTAATCCAAGTTTGGATTTTTGTGGAAAAATAGAAAAAAATTCATAAATTGCAATCCGGGCGTCGGAATTCGATGAATTTTTTTATGGATGGTTAAAAATTCATGATGGACATGATGAATGGGCTAAGATGTGATGAAAATCACAAATCAATGGTCAAGATGAAACGTCAAATGCAAAGTGAAAAAGTAACTTCACTTTTTCATTAATTATGTATTTGACTTTAATTAAAATTAATAAATAAAAATTAAAAAAATTAAATGCAATGCAGCAACATGTCAGGTCGTGCAGGGGGAGTACCATGACCAAATCAATGGTCCAAATTCATCCAAATCACAAATCAAGGGTTTAGATTTAATTAGCTTAAATTTAATTAAATAAAAAAATAAAAAAAATAGGTAGAAAATAGGGCTGCAATAGGGTTGCTGAAGCAGGCCTAGGGTGGGCAGCACATGGCTCAAAGCATTTTTCAAAATTTAAAAAGAAATACCAATTTATAAATAAATACCTCAAATCTAGGGGGTAAATTCCAAATTTATGAAAAATGGACCCCTATAAATAGAGGAGCAGGCCATGGACGAAATTCACAACCATCCCAGCTCAAAAATCACTTGATCAACTTCGTTTCCCATCCCCACATGTTTTAGCCTTGAAGAATAGAAGTTAGAGAGAGAAAGTGCGAGAAAAAGAGGCATATCTCCACTTCGGGTAAGTGATTTCTACCCAAATTTCTTTTGGATGTTAAGTAGGGTAAAAAAATTCTTAGATAATTCCTAAGCATGAGAAAATAAGTATAGATATAATGTTTAAATGGAATTGTGCCGAAACATCAAAAATTTGGAGCGAAGATAGGGTATTTGGGAAGATAGCATATGATATGTGAAAATAATGCTCCAAAATTGATAAGTGATGGTTTGGGATGTATGATTATGATTAATATGATGTTTTAATAATGATATATTAATTTCATGATTTTTGAAATTAAGGATTATGCTTAAGTGAATTTATGATGATTTTTAGTATATGGAGAAAATGATTTTTTTGGCCAAGTAAATGATGATAAATTCAAAATATAAAAAATGTCCAATGATATACTAGGCATAAGGTATGTTATGGTATTTTTTATTTTTGAAAAAAATATCAATTTTTAAAACTCATGAACAGTAACCACGTCGCTGTGAACAGTAACCACAGATGAACAGCGATTTTGCTACAGTGATATGCTACAGTAAGTGCTACAATGACCTGCTACAGTAATTTGCTACAGTGAACAGCGTGATTTTGGAGAAAATTTGGAAATTAATATTTGAATATAAATATGGAATTTTTGAAGAATTTATGGACAAAAATATCTATGTAAAGAAATAATGCCCAAATATTATAAAGCATACATGGGAAGCAGTTTAAATAAAGGAAATGAAATATCCTTTGTCCTTGAATAGGAAAAGGAAAAGAGAAGGTCGAAGACACCTCCTAAGAAGGTAAGCAAGTTATATGTTTTGCAAATTATTTCCAAAATGCTTGAAATTGTTTGCAAGTTGCTTTATGAAATTTATTTAAGGTTGGCCTTACCTATAACTGCTTTACATGAACTGAAGTTCGTTTTGTGAAATTGTTTATTAAATGCTTTTTATGAAATTGTTTATGATTTGCAAAGATCATGCCGGCATGTGTATGAGAATGAGCATGTGCACGAGGAATAGGCCTTAGTCGAGGTAGTAAGCGGACCGGATGTCCCCCTCGCTATTGCCAAGTCGCTTAATAGGCCCAGGCCGGCGGCGACCTCCCTGAAATGGGACCATGTATGGGATGGGCGCCTAGCTAGCGTTGCATCCAAAGGAATGTCATGAATGCTATGTATGCATTGCATTTGCATTTGATGAAATGCATGAAAATGATTGAAAAATTATGTATAGCTTGCTTACTGAGTATTATTACTCACCCATGCTTTTTCAACAACAGACAGAAAATGATGATGAAGGCAGCATGCCAAGTGTTATGTAGTTTTTGATATAAATGATGTTTATGTAAACTTTATGTAAAGTCAACGATGATAATTTTGAGATGAAAAGGGAATATTTTTATTCCAACGAAAATGTTTATGGAATAGTTTTTTATCATAATTGTGTTATGAGAAATATATTTCAAATTGGATGAATGATGGGAATTTTCCATGTATTGATGAAAAAAAAAATCCTGCCGTGTGATCAGGGCAACAATCCTGAGTCACGTTTAGCAATCAAAACGATCCCGGAGTAAGGCTTCTGGGCACCTCGGTTCGGGGCGCCACACCTCTTCATTACTTGTGCATTTTGTTGAGGTAGTTTGTTCTTCTTGCTCGATTTGTGCCATGCAGCAAATTCTTGCACATTCTTCCACCTCTATTTCGTCGGTTGAGGAGCTACTCGTTGAGGATTCCTCGTCATTCACGTACATGCCTCTTCCTTTATTTCTTTGGAATCTTTTGTTGTCCCCTCGATCTTTTCTTTGTTCTTTTGCCTTGCTTTCTTCGGGAGTTGGACATTGAGCTTGCATGTGACCCGAACCGCCGCATCGGTAACATTTGGTTGGTTCTTTCTTTTTCTCTCTAGAATTTCTTTCCTTGAAACTTCTGAAATTTTTGCCTTTCCTCACAAATTTTCTGAAACGTTTTTTGAGTAGGTCAATCTCGTTGTCATTTTGAGAAGAAGAAGTGTCGTCCGTGTCTTGTGCGGCTTTCAAGGCAATTGCTCTTTTGCCCTTGTGTTGATCTTCATTTCTTTTCTTGATTAGCTCATGTGACATGAGTAAGTTTTCAAGCTTTAGTGTGTTAAGGTCCTTGGCTTCTTCTATCGCAGTGATCTTTGGAGTCCATGATTCGGGTAGAGCTCTTAAAATCTTCATAACCTGCTCAGATTCAGATATAGCCTTTCCAAGACCTTTTAAAGCATTAGTAATTTTTGAGAATCTAGCAAACATTTCAGAAATATTTTCTGTTTCTAGCATTCTAAAATTTTCTAGTTCTCCAATCAAAATATTTCTTCTCGTCCCTTGGACTTGAAAAGTTCCTTCATAAATAGAGGTTAGCGTATCCCATATCTTTTTGGCGGTTAAGCAAGAGGATACTCTATCATATTCAGAAGCAGTAAGAGCACAAAATAGTGAGTTCATAGCTTTAGCATTGCTCTTAACAATTTTTACTTCCTCATTGGTCCATTTGGAAGCTTTTTCATCGGTAGGCAAGATTACTCCATCTTGGATAGCAATCCAAGAATCCATGTCGGTAGCCATGATGAGTTGCTTCATACGAAGCTTCCAATATCCAAAATTGTTCCCATCAAACAACGGTGGCCTTGTAAAGGATTGGCCTTCAGCAAATGCGGGAACGGAAGTAGATTGGGATGCCATATTAATAAGATCTCTTTGGTAAACTCAAAGACCTGCTCTGATACCACTTGTTGGTCCCGAGTTGATGGCAAAACCCAAGAGGGGAGGGGTGAATTGGGTTTTTAAAAAATTATATCTAAAACAGAAACTTATCCCCGGATTAATCTAGTCCCCTTAATGAACAAACGAAATGGAAGACAATATAATGTAGAGAGCAGAAATATAAATCAAGCACACAGGATTTTTATAGTGGTTCGGGCAACCTCCCTACTCCACTCTTCCAAGCTCACACTCCTTGTGACTTAGGTTCCACTATTGTATTATCTCAATACAATTAGAGTCACTGCTCTCTTCTAGATTCCAGCTCTAAGGGGCATCAACAAATTACAGCATAAGTAGGTGATGAGTTACACTCCAATCACACACTACTGTGCTTACACTTGATCTTAGTTCCTCAAACTAAATCAAGTTCAACACATACAAAAGAAACAATAAGAAAACTACACTTTACAGTTGTGTAGAAGCAGTTTGGCGCAGAGAAGAACTTGTTGAATTGGCTTTGAATGATCAGTAGTTGAGCTCTTGCAGTTTGAAGCAAAGTTCTTCCTCTTTGATTAGCTTGATCTCTTTAAAGCTCTTGTAGATGGTAGTTACGCACACTTAATGATTCTCAACTATTTTCCTCGTCCACCATGATGCCTTTTATAATTTTGGAGGGAATCCGAACGTTAGAAGGTAAGTGGCGCGCATTTAATGCGCCAACGTTCGAATAAATTCCGACCGTTGCGACCCAAGTCGCATGTGGAGTCGACTTCGGGTGCGACTTTGCTTCTCCGTCGCAACTTCAAGTTCCAGTCAGGGTCGACTTGGGCATCGACTTGACCCAAGTCGCAGGTGAAGTCGACTTCGGGTGCGACTTCACCTTGTCAGTTTCCAAGTCTGAGTCTTGAGTCGACTTTGGCTTCCGACTTCAACTCAAGTCGATCATGGAGTCGACTTGGGTTGCGACTTGACTTGGTCTTTGCAAAATATGCTTTGTTCTTCATTTGATCTTCCTTTATCTTGCTTGGCTTGTTTCCTTTAATCATTTTCATTCTGAAATAATCCCTCATACTTGTAGATCTTGTTGATCTTGAAATCTTTGTCTTTGGTTTATCTTAGATAGCTTGAACCTTGTGAGTCTTTGAAGAACTTGACTTTGATTCTTCTGGGATTAACTTGAATCTTGAGAATCTGAGGAGGGTTTGATCCTTGCATGATTGATTCATGCACCTTGCTTTGCATTGGACTCATTTGGTCTTTATGATTTGATTATCTCTTCATTTCTTTGCTTTAGACTTGGTTTGGTCTTGAACATGCTTGAATCTTCATTTTGGACTTTGAAGAACGTTAAGTCGAACTCGGGGTCGACTTCGTCTGCAACTTCACCCAAGTCGCAACTGGAGTCGACTTCGTCTGCGACTTCAGCATGTTGCTGTCCCGGATTCGACTCTGGAGTGTTTTTCCCAACTGAAGTCGATGGTGAGGTCGACTTCGTTTGCGACTTGGCTTCCCAAGTCGCAAGTGGAGTCGACTTGGCCTGCGACTTCACTTGTTCTTCTCCCATTTTTAATTCTGGACAGATTCTTCTTCTTGAAGTCGATCTTGGGGTCGACTTGGGGAACGACTTGGCTTTCATGCTCTATTTTCTTCAGATGTATATCCCTTAAACATTTCCACAAACATGTTAGTAGCCAAGACTTACTCAAATTGATTTTTTAATCATCAAAACATAGATTTAGCTTGTTTTCCACATATTTCCAACAGCCTACTGTTTACCTTATTGCTTTCATTATTTCATTACTCTCTATTTATTTCAATCAAGGGGATTAAGCTTTCAAAGGGGTTAAGTTTTAATTTACCGAAGAATTTTATAAGAACCCAATTCACCCCTCCCCTCTTGGGTTTTGCCATTAACTCGGGACCAACAAGTGGTATCAGAGCAGGTCTTTGAGCTTACCAAAGAGATCTTATTGACATGGCATCCCAATCTACTTCCGTTCCTGCATTTGCCGAAGGTCAATCCTTTACTAGGCCACCATTGTTTGATGGGAACAATTTTTGATATTGGAAGCTAAGAATGAAACAACTCATCATGGCTACTGATATGGACTCTTGGATTGCGATTCAAGATGGTGTGATCTTGCCCATTGATGAAAAAGCTTCCAAATGGACCGATGAGGAAGTAAGAATCGTGAAGAGCAATGCCAAAGCTATGAATTCACTATTTTGTGCTCTCACGACATCTGAATATGATAGAGTATCCTCTTGTTTAACCGCCAAAGAGATATGGGATACATTAACCTCCATCTATGAAGGAACTTCTCAAGTCCAAGGGACAAGAAGAAACATTTTGATTGGAGAATTAGAAAATTTTAGAATGTTAGAAACAAAAAATATTTCTGAAATGTTTGCTAGATTCTCAAAAATTACTAATGCTTTGAAAGGTCTTGGAAAGGCTATATCTGAATCTGAACAGGTTATGAAGATTTTAAGGGCTCTACCGGAATCTTAGACTCCAAAGATTACTGCGATAGAAGAAGCTAAGGACCTCAACACATTGAAGCTAGAAAACTTAATTAGCTCATTAATGTCACATGAGCTAATTAAGAAAAGAAATGAAGATCATCACAAAGGCAAAAGAGCAATTGCCTTAAAAGCTGCACAAGATTCAGACGATACTTCATCTTCACAAAATGACGATGAGATTGCCCTACTCACAAAACAATTCAGAAAATTTGTGAGGAAAGGCAGAAATTTCAAAAATTTTAAAGAAAGAAATTCTAAAGAGAAAAAGAAAGAAACAACCAAATGTTACCGATTCGGCGGTTCGGGACACATGCAAGCCCAATGTCCAACGCCCAAAGAAAACAAGGCAAAGGAACAAAGAAAAGATCGAGGCAACAACAAAAGATTTCAAAGAAACAAAGGAAGAGACATGTACGTAAATGAAGAATAATCTACAACGAATAGCTCCTCAAGTGAAGAATGCGAAGTAGATTGTGCAAGAATCTGTTGCATAGCAAACACCGACATATGCTTTGCAGCAATGGAAACCTTGGAGGATCAAGCCACTTCAATGGACTGCACGAGTAGTCAAGAGGTAACCTCCAAACAGAAATCCTTTTCAAATTTCTCTACAAATGAATGTCTTAAATATGCTGAATTAGAGGAACTTCAACAAGCTTATGATTCACTATATGAAGAAATAAAGAAATTAGGTAACGTCCAAATCAGATTTGGTTATAATATTTGATTCTATTTTAATGATTTTGATAACTCATGAAATTATGGGGATAAGTGATGTTAAAACAGATTTTTATTTCTGTTATAATCATGATTAAATACAAGAATAATAGGTTAATCTTAATTGTTATTTCAAACCTGGAGGGTATGTGATATTAGAAACAAAAATATGAACCAAATGATAAATGAAGTATTTTTGCCATCAAAAGTTTTGTACAAGCTCATTATATTATCATTAAGGAACGATCAAATTTTTATCTAAAAATATTAATCAGGTTTAAAATTAAAAATCCGAGACGATTAACTTAAACAAGGTAAAACGGGTGACAGGATCAGCTGTAGTAAATGATTTTTAATAATTTTTGTAGATGGATTTTTAATCTGAAATTTTTATATGATGTATGAGATATCATTATTATCACTCTGAAATTTATTTTTGGATGACATAAATATGAATTAAAATTAACGTGATTAGGGCTGTCCCTGATTTTACAACATTGTCTAGCACAGTAAAAATGAAAAAATAAATATATAGTATTAGTATTTACTGATTAAATTTTTATGAGGGTTAAACCATGTAGTTATTGAATTATGATAGAAATTTTAGAGTTAAATACCTTGATTTTAGTATAAATTAAGATTTAAAAAAATCAGTACGCCTGATTTCAGCAAATGTGGACAGTTTGAGAAATAATCAAAAAGAAATATGAAACCTAAGTGGAAATGACCCGAGTTGATATATATGTTATTCAGGAGTGTAATAAAGGATTAATGATAGCAAGAATGATTAATAATTGATGTTATAATATGTATATGGAATTAATGGGTAAATAAGAAGATGAAACTTAGTGAAAATAAGAAAACAAAGGCTGTTTTGGAATTTAATAATAAGTTCCAGAAATTTTAAATGCAATTTATTTTCATTATAATGTGTAAACAAGGTTTACAAAAAAGGTACAAATTTATTATCACTAAGTAAGTGATTAAGTACCTAAGATGTGATTTTAGAAAATATAGACGAGGGTAAAATGTAATATATAGAGCTGTTTGAGGGAAATTACAAAAAGTATAAAAATTTTAGACCCAAATTATAAGCCCTTACCCTTAAGCAAATATCTTGAGAGATTTTCTCAAATAATATGTCAATTATAGGAAATATATGCTAAGTATAAAATGCTAAGATTTAGCTAAGTATTACAAATCCTAAGTAAGATTTTGAAAATTAACCCTGAAATAATAATGTCAAAATAAATGGAATGGTTAGACCTTGAAACAAAGTCAACCAAATGAGGATAAGAGTGGTTGGTATTAGCCAAATATGAAAATATGATTAGAAGATAATTATTTTGAATTTATGAAAAAAGGAAGATAAACGACTTATTTGAATTGGTGACATCAAATGACTTAGGAAGTTCATAAGCAATTGCCTTGAGAGGTTGATTAAAGGAAAGAAAACAAGTGTTAAAGATGGAATTGATAAGTGAGAGATGGTAAACATAAGTGAATTGGAACAGGTTGATGACAATATTGAACTAAAGGTAGAAATGGGTCAAAGTTGAAATGAAACAAACATGGATTAGAAAACCCTAAGATAGATTCAGAGTTAATAGTAGAAATGTGCAAGCATGGGATATTATGTTTATATGAGAAAAAAATGGTCATTTTCATTTGTATAGGAAAAAGAAAGGAAAAAGTGGAAGGTACAAGTTGACTACGCAGGTAAGAAAGTTATATGCTTTCTAAAATGTTTTTAAATGATTGCAAATTGTTTGCTCATATGTTTTATGAATTATATTTAAGGATGGTCATTCCTAAAATGCTTTACATGAAATGATTGCTAATTTCTTGTTAAATGCTTTTGTAAAATGTTTATGATTTACAAATGTCATGTCGGCATATGTATGTGAATGATCATGGTGCACGAGGATTAGGCCATAGCTGAGGTAGTAAGTGGACCAAATGTCCCCCTCACTATCGCTAAGTCGCTTATACAGGCCCAAGCTGATGGCGACCTGCTTGAAATGGGAGCAGAATCAAGTAGTGGACGCCTAGCTAGCGATCCATTTGGAAAAAAGTCATATATGCTTGAATGCATTGTATTCTCATAATACGCATAAGGATGAAAATGTTTCTGATCTATTGGTAGTTGATCACATGATAAGTGTCTCCTACTCAATAGAAAGAAATGCATTTGAAGGAAAAGAAAATGTTTACTTGCTAAAGAAAAGGCTTGCTTACTGAGTATTATTACTCACATGTGTTTTCAAAATATCAGACAGGCTATGGAGCTGACTCCTAAAGGATGCCAGGTAGAAATGATATACGGATATTATTTGCAGTCCTATGTATGTGTCCAGAGGGGCGAATGTAAGATGATCATGTTTAAAGACATATTTTATGAATATGATAAGGACGATTGTACTTATGTGAATATGTGAATTATTTCAATAAAAGAAGATATGAATGGCTTTGGGGTGATATGAATGATTATATGAAATTTTCAGAGTATGTATGTATGAAATATTTAGGTTGAAAGAACTTGTGATATAGACAAGTCAGTTATTATGATATGAATAATATATGTGAAATTGATGTCAAAAATGTGTTTATATACGATAATATGATGTTATGTGATGATTAAAAATTTTTTTTAGACGAGATCCAATTAAAAATATCGCCGTGTGACTAGGGCAACAATCCTGAGTCACTTTTACCAACCCTTTTCAACCCCGAAGTAAGTGTTGGAAATATGTGAAAAACAAGCTAAATCTATGTTTTGATGATTAACAAATCAATTTGAGTAAGTCTTGGCTACTAACATGTTTGTGGAAGTGATTAAGGCATATACATTTGAAGAAAGTAGAGCATAGAAGGCCAAGTTGTTCCCCAAGTCGACCCCAACATCGACTTCAAAGAGCCAAATCCGTCCAGAGTTGAAATGGGAAGAATAGCAGGTGAAGTCGCAGGCCAAGTCGACTCCACTTGCGACTTGGGAAGCCAAGTCGCAAACGAAGTCGACTCCAGCATCGACTTCAGATGCCAAAATCACTCCAGAGTTGAATTTAGGAGAGAAAGATACCGAAGTCGCAGTTGAAGTCGACTCCAGTTGCGACTTAGGTAAAATCGCAGACGAAGTCGACCCTGAGTTCGACTTGACGTTTTTCAAAGTTCGAAGATGCAGTTTCAAGCTCATTCCAAGAGTCAACTTGAGTGTTCTCAAAACCAAATCAAAGGTGCAAGATCAACTTAAATCTCTCAAGTCCAAGACAAAGTTCCAAGCATATCTCAAGATGAAGAAATTCAAGCTATGAAGACTAATCCAAGTTCAAAACAAGACGCATAAGCTTGACCAAGAAGTTATTCAAGATCATAGGCTTACAAAACATGGAGCAAATAAAAGCAAGCTAAAATGAAGACAATAATTCAAAAAGAAAGACATGAAAAATGCAAAAAAGGCATGAAGGAACAAAGCATCCCGGAATTATTCAAAGAAGAAGAACTTTGCTTCAAACTGCAAGAGCTCAACTTCTGAATCTACAAAGCCAATACTACGAGTTCTTCTCTGCGCCAAATTGCTTCTACACATATGTAAAGTGTAGATTCTTTTGTTATTTCATTTGTTTGTATTGAACTTGATTTAGTTTGAGGAACTAAGATCAAGTAAAGGCAAAGTAGTGTGTGATTGGAGTGGAACTCATCACCTACTTATGCTAAGATTTGTTGAAGCCCCCTAGAGCTGGAATCTAGAAGAGAGCAGTGACTCTAATTGTATTTGAGGGATACAATAGTGGAACCCAAGTCACAAGGAGTGTAAGCTTGGAAGAGTGGAGTAGGGAGGTTGCCCGAACCACTATAAAAATCTTGTGTGCTTGATTTATATTTCTGCTCTCTACATTATATTGCTTTCTATTTCATTTCATCAATCAAGGGGATTAAACTTTCAAGGGGTTAAGTTTTTAATTTACCAAAGAAGTTTATTAGAACCCAATTCACCCCTCCCCTCTTGGATTTTGCCATTAACTCGGGACCAACAAGTGGTATCAGAGCAGGTCTTTGAGTTAAACTAAAGAGATCCTATTATGATGGCATCCCAATCTACTTCCGTTCCCGCTTTTGTTGAGGGCCAATTATTTACTAGGCCACCATTGTTTGATGGGAACAATTTTGGCTATTGGAAGCTTCGAATGAAACAACTCATCATGGCTACCGACATGGATTCTTGGATTACAATCCAAGATGGTGTAACATTGCCTATAGATGAAAGAGCTTCCAAGTGGACCGAAGAGGAAGTAAGAACTGTAAAGAGCAATGCTAAAGCTATGAACTCACTATTTTGTGCTCTTACAGCTTCCGAATATGATAGAGTATCATCTTGTCTAACCGCTAAAGAAATATGGGATACTCTAACATCCATTTATGAAGGAACCTCTCAAGTCCAAGGGACTAGGAGAAATATTTTGACAGGAGAATTGGAAAGCTTTAGAATGTTAGAAACAGAAAATATTTCTGAGATGTTTGCAAGGTTTTCTAAAATTACTAACGCATTAAAAGGTCTTGGAAGGGCTATTTCTGAATCTGAACAGGTCATGAAGATACTAAGAGCTCTACCGGAATCTTGGACTCCAAAGATTACGGCAATTGATGAAGCCAAAGACCTAAATACATTAAAGCTAGAAGATCTAATTAGCTCATTAATGTCACATGAGCTAATTAAGAGAAGAAACGAAGACAATCACAAAGGGAAGAAACCATTGCGTTAAAAGCGGCACACAACTCAGAAGAGTCTACCTCCTCTTCTCATAACGATAATGAAGATATTGCACTTCTCACTCGCAAATTTCGAAAATTTGTGAGAAAAGAAAGGAACTTCAAGGACTTCAAAGAAAGAACACGAAGAGAGAAGAAGGAGTCAACGAAGTGCTACAAATGCGGCGGGATAGGACACATGCAAGCTCAATGTCCTATGCCGGAAGAGAAATCAAAAGAGTATCAAGAGAGGAAGGAAGGACATGAAGGCAGAAAATACCAAAGGCCAAAGGGAAGAGGCATGTACGTCAATGAAGAGACTTCATCAACAAGCAGCTCTTCAACCGACGATAACGATGCAGCAAACTGCGCTAGAATATGCTGCATGGCATGGATCGAACAAGAAGAAGACTTGTTATGTCTGAACACAACTGAAGTTTTGGAAGAACAAACCATCTCAACAAAATGCACGAGCAATGAAGAGGTAACTTCCAAACTTTGCTATTTTCAATCAAATTATTCTTCTTTTCAAGAATGCCTCAAATGTGCTGAGTTAGAAGAACTACAAATTGCTTATGATTCATTATATGAGGAAATCAAAAAGCTAGAAAATAAGTTGTCATTGAAGAGACAACAATGTAACTTCGTTATTATTGAAAATGAAAAACTAGCTGAAAAATCAACAAAACTGAAAGAATAAAATGAATCATTGTTGAAAGAGATAGAAAAATTGAAAAAGGAGAACGAATCATTAAATGAATCATTAGCAAAGTTCTCTAATCCTGGAGAAATACATTTGAGCAAAAAGAAAGTGGCAAATCAAATGTGCCAATACTTGAAAAATATCAAACCAAAACTGCACCTATATACAAGCCACAAAGGAAAAATGTTATGTGGACTAGAAGGCCAACATTTGAACCAAAATATACTTGGAGGCCTACTCCTAGATTACCAATGGCTTGCAATTTCTGCAACAAAATGGGTCATAAAGCCTATAAGTGTAACTTTAAGAAATTGTATGACTATGGTGCAAAATTAGTTTGGGTTCCAAGGAACACAAGATTTGGGCTTTCTAAGATAGAGCAACAAAGATTGAATAATATTACTAACCCAAATGGACCCATAAAATGGGTACCAAAGAGATGAGATTTACTTCTTTATTTTTCAGGTGTGTTTTAAGGCAAAGGCAAACAACGTATGGTTCATGGACAGCGGTTGTTCAAGGCATATGACCGAAGAAAGAAGTCTATTTCATAAACTTAAGCCTTGCAACGACGGAACGGTTGCCTTTGGTAATAATGAGAAAGGTAAAATTAAAGGTAAAGGAAACATTTATAGTATTTCAAATGCATGCATGGAAGATGTTTTGTTTGTTGAAGGACTCAAGCATAACCTAATGAGCATTAGTCAATTATGTGACAAAGGATACAAGGTTGTGTTTGAATCATCTATATGTAATGTATTTGATGGAGAACATATCATGTTTAGTGGAAAAAGACATGAAAATGTATATTTGGTTTCACTTGACGAATTAAATGGTCAATGTCTAATGGCCATTGATAATGATCCATGAGTTTGGCATAAAAGGCTTGGACATATAAACATGGAAAATATAAAGACCCTATGGAAGAAGAGTTTGGTAGAAGGCTTGCCAAAGTTGAAATATGACAAAGACAAAATTTGCAAGGCATGTCAATTATCTAAACAACCTAAGATGCCTTTCTCTACCAAAAAGGAAATCTCCACCACTAGGCTACTTGAATTGCTACACATGGATCTATATGGGTCATCCGATATTTTAACCATTGGTGGAAAGAAATATGTATTTGTTATTGTTGATGATTTTTCAAGATTCACATGGATAATTCTCTTAGCTAGCAAAGATGAAGCCTTCTCTATGTTTTCAACTTTTTTAAATTTGGTGCAAAATGAAAAATAAAGTACTATTATGTCTATAAGAAGTGATCATAGTGGTGAATTTGAAAATAAACGATTCATAGAGTTATGTAATGAAAAAGGAATTCATCACACATTTTCTGCACCAAGAACTCCACAACAAAATGGAGTAGTTGAAAGGAAAAACAGAACTATACAAGAGATGGCTAGAACAATGCTAAATGAGAGCAAATTATCTAAGAAATTTTGGGGTGAAGCTGTAAGTACAGCTTGTCATGTTTTGAATCGAGTTACTATTAGAGCAATCTTGAAAAAGACCCCATATGAGCTATGGAAAGGAAGGAAACCAAATATCTCATATTTTCATGCTTTTGGATGCACATGCTATGTTTTGAACAATGGAAAAACCAACTTGGGAAAATTAGATGCTAAAAGTGATGAGGCAATATTCCTTGATTACTCATCAAATAGCAAAGCATATAGAGTATTCAATAAATGAAACCAAGTTGTAGAAGAATCCATACATGTCGTTTTTGATGAAACTAACCCATGCTACAAAAGAAAAGATGATTTAAGTGATGCAGATAATATAGCAAGCAATTTTGAAAAATTGCATGTGGAAAAGCAAGAAGATTCAATGGAGGAAAGGGTAAGTGAAGGTAATAATTATAAACCTCCAACTGATTTGAAATTCAAACATGCCCATCCAATTGAACAAGTTATAGGGAATGTATATGAAGGTGTAAAAACTAGAAGATCAAAACAAAATGTTTGTGGACAATACGCGTTTGTATCCAAAATTGAACCTTCTAATATTGATCAAGCTCTTGATGATGATAACTGGATTATAGCAATGCAAGAAGAGCTAAATCGATTTAAAAGAAACCAAGTTTGGCACCTTGTTCCTAGACCAAATGTTTGTACTGTTATTGGCACCAAGTGGGTCTTTAGGAACAAATTAGATGAAAGTGGACTTGTAGTGAGAAACAAAGCTAGACTTGTGGCAAAGGGATACTCACAAGAAGAAGGAATAAATTTTGAAGAATCCTATGCCCCGGTTGCTAGATTGGAAGCAATTCGCATCTTACTAGCTTTTGCATCTCACATGAACTTTAAATTGTTTCAAATGGATGTTAAAAGTGCATTTCTGAATGGTCATATAAATGAAGAGGTGTATGTAGAACAACCACCTGGATTTGAGGAAAAAGATCAATCTAAATTTGTGTACAAGTTAACCAAAGCACTATATGGATTAAAACAAGCTCCAAGAGATTGGTATGATCGATTGAGCAAATTTCTGATTGATCGTGATTTTCAAAAAGGAAAGGTAGACACCACTTTGTTTATCAAGTATAAAGAAAAGGACATATTGATTATTCAAATTTATTATAATGATATCATTTTCGGTGCTACTAATGAAACTCTTTGTCAAGAATTTTCTGAGCTTATGCAGAAAGAATTTGAGATGAGCATGATGAGAGAACTAAACTTCTTCCTTGGACTGCAAATCAAGCAATTAAATGAAGGAATTTTCATTAACCAGTCCAAGTACATCAAGGAAATGCTGAAGAAGTTTGGCATGGAGAATAGCAAAGGAGCAAACACGCCAATGAGCTCAACAATCAAAATTGACAAAGATGAAAAAGGAAAAATAGTTGATTTGAAATTGTATAGAAGCATGATAGGTTCTTTGTTGTATTTAACTGCTTCTAGGCCTGATATATTGTTTAGTGTGTGTATGTGCTCTAGATTTCAATCATGTCCAAAAGAATCACACTTGGTAGCTGTGAAAAGAATTTTCAGATACCTAGTTGACACTACCAACATAGGACTTTGGTATCCAAAGGGCTCTAATTTTGATCTAATCGGCTACTTGGATGCGGATTTTGCCAGTTACAAAGTAGATAGAAAAAGCACTAGTGGAACATGTCAATTTCTTGGGAACATGTTGGTTTCATGGTTTTCAAGAAAATAAACTAGTGTTGCTCTATCTACGGCGGAAGCCGAATACATTGCCGACGGGAGCTGTTGTGCCCAATTACTTTGGATGAAACAACAACTTAGGGACTATGGCATGGATTTTAAAGATATACCCATTAGATGTGATAATACTAGTGCCATATGTCTAACTAAAAATCCAGTATTGCATTCTAGGACCAAACATATAGACCTTAGACATCATTTCATTAGAGAACATGTAGAAAATCATGACATATGTTTGGAATATGTAAGAACTGAAGATCAAATTGCAGATATATTCACCAAACCTCTAGCAAAAGAACCATTCTATAAAATTAGAAACGATATGGGAATGCTTGAATTAACTTAGCACGAACTGAGGGGGAGCACATGTTTAGGGGGAGCAAACCCACCTATCTCTTTCTTCTCTTAAATAACTTTTTGATATATTGACAAAAAGGGGGAGAAGAGTAGGATTTGAGTCTCAATGAGTCCAAAGGGGGAGAAGAGTAGAATTTGATATACACAATGATATGATAACATGTTAAAAATGCAAACTTAGCATGTTTTTAAGCAATTGAAAGGTATACACTCAAATCGGTTTTGTCAATCATCAAAAAGGGGGAGATTGTTGGAAATATGTGGAAAACAAGATAAATCTATGTTTTGATGATTAACAAATCAATTTGAGTAAGTCTTGGCTACTAACATGTTTGTGGAAGTGATTAAGGCATATACATTTGAAGAAAGTAGAGCATGGAAGGCCAAGTTGTTCCCCAAGTCGACCCCAACATCGACTTCAAAGAGCCAAATCCGTCCAGAGTTGAAATGGGAAGAATAGCAGGTGAAGTCGCTGGCTAAGTCGACTCCACTTGCGACTTGGGAAGCCAAGTCGCAAACGAAGTCGACTCCAGCATCGACTTCAGATGCCAAAATCACTCCAGAGTTGAATTTGGGAGAGAAAGATACCGAAGTCGCAGTCGAAGTCGACTCTAGTTGTGACTTGGGTAAAATCGCAGACGAAGTCGACCCCGAGTTCGACTTGACGTTTTTCAAAGTTCAAAGATGCAGTTTCAAGCTCATTCCAAGAGTCAACTTGAGTGTTCTCAAAACCAAATCAAAGGTGCAAGATCAACTTAAATCTCTCAAGTCCAAGACAAAGCTCCAAGCATATCTCAAGATGAAGAAATTCAAGCTATGAAGACTAATCCAAGTTCAAAACAAGACGCATAAGCTTGACCAAGAAGTTATTCAAGATCATAGGCTTACAAAACATGGAGCAAATAAAAGCAAGCTAAAATGAAGACAATAATTCAAAAGGAAAGACATGAAAAATGCAAAAAAGGCATGAAGGACCAAAGCATCCCGGAATTATTC
Organism: Annona cherimola; assembly: GCA_030490835.1. Lineage (NCBI taxonomy): Eukaryota > Viridiplantae > Streptophyta > Magnoliopsida > Magnoliales > Annonaceae > Annona > Annona cherimola. Next base: position 40,321,914 of record CM059976.1, read on the forward strand.
AAGCTCATCAAGACAACTGACGAAGTGAAGTCGCACACCGAAGTCGACTCCACTTGCGACTCGGGTCAAGTCGATCCCAAGTCGACCCGACCTGGAACTTGAAGTCGCTAACGGATGGCGAAGTCGCACCCGAAGTCGACTCCATCTGCGACTTGGGCGAAGTCGCATCCGAAGTCGACTCCGCCTGCGACTTGGGTCGCAACGGTCGGATAATTTTCGAACGTTGGCGCATTAAATGCACGCCACTTACCTTCAAACGTTCGGATTCCCTCCACAATTATAAAAGGCATTCATTGTGGACGAGGGAGGTAACTGAAAAATATTAAGTGTGCTTAACTCCCATCTTCAAGAGCATTAAAGAGATCAAGCCCATTCAAAGAAGAAGAACTTTGCTTCAAACTGAAAGAGCTCAACTTCTGAATCTACAAAGCCAATACTACGAGTTCTTCTCTGCGCCAAATTGCTTCTACACATCTGTAAAGTGTAGATTCTTTTGTTATTTCATTTGTTTGTATTGAACTTGATTTAGTTTGAGGAACTAAGATCAAGTAAAGGCAAAGTAGTGTGTGATTGGAGTGGAACTCATCACCTACTTGTGCTGAGATTTGTTGAAGCCCCCTAGAGCTGGAATCTAGAAGAGAGCAGTGGCTCTAATTGTATTTGAGGAATACAATAGTGGAACCCAAGTCACAAGGAGTGTGAGCTTGGAAGAGTGGAGTAGCGAGGTTGCCTGAACCACTATAAAAATCTTGTGTGCTTGATTTATATTTCTGCTCTCTACATTATATTGCTTTCCATTTCATTTCATCAATCAAGGGGATTAAACTTTCAAGGGGTTAAGTTTTTAATTTACCAAAGAATTTTATTAGAACCCAATTCACCCCTCCCCTCTTGGGTTTTGCCATTAACTCGGGACCAACAGTAAGGACTATGTGGAGCCTCGGGTTGGGGGCGCCACAAAATGTGATCAAGATTTTTGCCTTGACACACGACGGGTTTTAACAAATGTTTATCCAATTTAATATTTCCTCATAAGAGTTTGATTTCTCATATTTTCATCTCAAACATATCTAGGTCATTTCCAACCCACTATCATATACAAAGCATGCTGATAAAAAACATTTCATCAAATACATAAATCAAATGTCACTGCATGTATTAACCATAGTCATCAACTTAAAACATTCGAATGGTTACAATCATTCAACATGAATTATTTCATAACTTAGAAGTGCTAAAGTTTTTCCATGATTTTCTCAAGCTGGAACTTGTTCCTTCGCCATTTCTTGTCTTTGACCTGTCTTTGGGTTTGGAAAACAAAATCGTGAGTCGAAACTCAATAAGCAAAAGCTATTTGCATTTTACAGGCCAATCATTTCAGGCAACATTTTGCATTTAAAATCATCTTGAAAAACAACTTATACCTTATCGAAAGGTATATCTTGAAAATTTAAATCCTGTACCAATCACGAGTACGATATGCATAATGTCATATAAAAACATTAACATATCCATCATATCTTCCTTAGGATGGAAGCTAGCCAGGCGACCACTTCATCTCCCATTTCAGAGGGGGCGCCGCCGGCCTTGGGCCTATTTTAGTGACTTGGCCACACCAAGGGGGGACAATTGGTCCGCTTATACCCTTCTAGTGGACCTAGTACCCTGTGCTCATGAACTTTTCATAAATCCATCTTTAACATGCTAGCATGATTTTTCAATCAGAAACATAGAATCACATCATTTTTCCATAGCATTTATCAAAGAAAATTTCATAATGTCACATTGAAGTAAAAACATCATTTCAACACCATTTAGCTAAGGAATGACCATCCTTAAATACCTCTAAAACATTTTCAATATTTACATCAAACAGTTAGTACAAAAATCACATTTATCTAAAGCAATTTAGAAAAGCAAAATCTTTTAGAAAATATGCTTGCTTACCTGTGTTCCTTAACTTTTCGACTCTGCTTTTTCTTTGCCTTTGCCTACATGAGAATAATAAACTTTTTCATATATTTCTTTTCCTCATATCTCATTTAGTTTTCCAACCCATTTCATTCAGATATATCATTTATTTGACTTCTCAAGTCATTATGCACATATATAGCATATATCGCACATATTAGCACATTTCAGGGTTTCATACACAACATATATAACCCCATAATTAGGGTAATTATTCCACCATATAATAATCATTCAATACTTATTAGTTATAGGTTCATTAACCTCAATTTTCCATTTGTCAATCCTTTTCCAAAATACACGCATCCATGCTCCTTTTATGCACACATCGTCACTTCATACTTCATAAATAAATTACAGAATTTGAAATTAATCATTATACACTCTAAAAAGATGTATAATCATGAAATATATCATATTTTCATACATTTTTACACATAATCACATTCCATATGTCATTCATCACTTACGCATATTTATCCTTTCACATATGCCCATTTGGCAACACATACATAATATATTTCATAAAATTTTCTAAGTTAAAAAATTAATCCATATTTCACCATGTTAATTAACCTTAATTACCATTGCATTTAGGAAATTTTTATGGAATTTAAATCCATTTACCATAGATTTCCAAAACAGCAACTTTGGAACCCGTTTTTCACCATTTAACGTGTCTTTTGACACATAACCTAAGAAGTTTAATAAATCCGAATTTTCAGAAAATAATTTTATTTTTCCTAATCCAAATTTAGGGAATTAACACATGTTTAACATTCATAAATTAAAACCTCTCAAAACAGCAAGTTGCTTACCCGTTTCGGGTCCCGTTTTCACTCCATTTATACATCATTTCATAAATCCATAAAAATCAGATTTTGATCTTATTTTCTCAAATACTTTTGGGCATCAATAATAAATTAACCCTAGGGTATTTTACCCTACAAAGAATTCACAAATCATGCAAACCCATTTCCATAGCATTTTTAACCTAAAAATGAAGAATTCGGGTCATAAACGTTGCTTTACATTCCATATTTTCTAAAATTCTTGATTTAAGCTCAAATCAACATATGTTTTGCATTAATACATGATTCATAACCTAATCATATCATTCATTCAAAACAGCAACTTGACATGGGAATTCAAGATTTAACAAGTTGAGTTTTCCACTTAATACACATTCTAAACTTCATTTTCAACCTCTAAAACATGGAAATTTATTCATAAAGCTTAATACCAATTCCATATTCAATCAAAGGAATGTTGAATCATCATTTAGGAATTCTTTAAGCATCCATTTCATATTCAAATTTTGAAGTTTAAAACTCAAGTTAAACAACTCAAAACAGAACATATACTCACTTGGTTTATGCACTCCAAACCCTAAACACTTGGAGATGATTTCCTTCACCAAATTTTCGTTCTTTTTCCCTTGCTTTTCCTTCTATTTTCCTCTCCCTTTGCTGGCCAAAAATGGACGTGAGTTTCTGGTCTAGAGGAAGGAATTTCAACACTTAGCAAAATGCCCAAACTTCAACTTAAATAGATGTGCATGGCTTTTTGTAGGTGCTGGATATATCCAGCTATGGACCCCACTTCTTGAGCTGATTTTCCACATACTTAATGCTCCCTTATCCCCCTCAAATGGACTGTAGCTTACCAAGTATTCTCTGGTGATCCGCTTTCACTCGTTGGCAAGTTAAACACTTAGCCACATATTCAGCGATCTCTCTTTTCATATTATTCCACCAATATGCTTTCTTGAGATTCTGATACATCTTAGTACTTCCCGGGTGAATAGAAAACGGCGAAAAATGTGCCTCTTTAAGGATCTGTTCCTTCAACTCAGCTATATTAGGTATGCAAAGGTGATCCTTATACCTATACATACCTTGCTCATCAATAGCAAATTCTGCCAACCCCTTTTTCTTCATTTTCTCGACATGTGTATGTAGGTCTGTATCCTTTTGCTGCGCAGTCTTAATCTGTTCAAAAAGTGATGATTGTATGTGTAATTGTGATAATCTTGTTTGAACTCCTAGTGGACATATAATCAATTCCATTTGTCTCATCTCCTTAAGTAATCCTTCCTCCTTAGTGATAAAATGCACTAAGCTGACATTTCTGCTTAATACTTCAGCTACCACATTTGCCTTACCTGGATGGTATAAAATTTCTAAATCATAGTCCTTCAATAACTCGAGTCATCTCCTTTGTCGCATGTTCAACTCCTTCTGAGTGAAAATGTATTTGAGGCTCTTGTGATCAGTGTAAATCTCACACCTTGCACCGTACAGGTAATGTCTTCATATTTTCAAGGCAAATACCACAACTGCTAACTCTAAATCATGTGTGGGGTAGCTTACCTCATTGGTCTTTAGCTGTCGTGACACATAGGCTATCACTTTACCCCTTTGCATCAATACACATCCTAATCCCTTTCTTGATGCATCACTATAAACCACAAACCCTTCATTTCCTTTTGGTAGGGTTCAGATGAGTTCTTTCACCAATCGCTGTTTCAATTCCTGAAAACTATGCTCGCATTCCTCATACCATACATACTTGACTCCTTTATGATTCAACTTGGTTAACGGGGCTGAAAGTAGTGAAAATCCTTCAACAAATCTTCTATAATAGCCGGCCAACCCTAGAAAACTTTGAATTACTGTAATGGTCGTCGGCCTTGGCCATTTCAACACTGCCTCAATCTTTTGAGGATCAACTTGAATACTTTTTTTAGATATTATATGCCCAAGAAATCCTATTTGTTTCAACCAAAATTCACATTTCTTCAACTTGGCATATAATTTCTCTTTCCTCAACCTTTCCAAAACCTTTCGCAAATGGTTTTCATGTTTTTTCTCCATTTTAGAGTAGATTAGGACATCATTGATAAATACAACCACAAATTGATCAAGATAGTCCCGAAAAATCCTATTCATCATATCCATGAATACAACAGGGGCATTAGTAAGTCCGAAAGGCGTTACCAGAAACTCATAATGTCCATACCTGGTTCGAAATGCCATTTTATGAGTATCGGCTGGACTTATCCTCAGTTGATAATACCCTAACTGTAAATCAATCTTGGAGAAAGTTGTGGCTCATTGCAATTGATCGAATAGATCATCGATCCTAGGCAATGGTGTTGGCCTCGAGTTAATGGCAAAACCCAAGAGGGGAGGGGTGAATTGGGTTCTTAAAAATTTCTTTGGTAACTTAAAAAACTTAACCCCTTGTAAGTTCAATCCCCTTGAATGAAGAAACAAAATGGAAAGCAATGTAATGTAGAGAGCAGAAATGTAAATCAAGCAGACAAGAATTTTTATAGTGGTTCGGGCAACCTCCCTACTCCACTCTTCCAAGCTCACACTCCTTGTGACTTGGGTTCCACTATTGTATTCTTCCAATACAATTAGAGCCACTGCTCTCTTCTAGATTCTAGCTCTTGGGGGCATATACAACCAGAGCCTCTTGCTCTCTTCTAGATTCCAGCTCTAGGGGGCATCAACAACACACTGCACAAGTAGGTGATGAGTCTCACTCCAATCATACACTACTTTGCATACACTTGATCTTAGTTCCTCAAACTAGATCAAGTTCAACACAAACAAACGAAATAACAAAAGAAATCTGCACTTTACAGATGTGTAGAGACAATTTGGAGCAGAGAAGAACTTGTAGTAGGCTTTGAAGAATCTGAAATAAAGCTCTTGCAGTTTTGAAGCAAAGTTCTTCCTCCTTGAATGACTTGATCTCTTTAAAGCTCTTGTAAATAGGAGTTATGATCACTTAATGAATCTCAGCTACTTCCCTCGTCCACCATGAATGCCTTTTATAATTTTGGAGGAAATCCGAACGTTAGAAGGTAGGTGGCGCGCATTTAATGCGCCAACGTTCGAATAAATTCCCACCGTTGCGACCCAAGTCGTAGGCGGAGTCGACTTCGGATGCGACTTCGCCCAAGTCGCAGATGGAGTCGACTTCGGGTGCGACTTCGCCTTCTGATCGCGACTTTAAGTTTCAGGTCGGGTCGACTTGGGCACCGACTTGACCCAAGTCGCAGGTGAAGTCGACTTCGGGTGCGACTTCACCTCGGCAGTTGGCTTCATGAACTTGAAACCTTGGAATGCTTGGTTCCTTCATTTTCTTTTGGATTAATGTCTTCTATTTTAGCTTGCTTGGCTTCTTTCTTTGATCATTTTCATTCTAGAATGGCTCCTTATACTTGTAGATCTTGTGATTCTTGAAGAGCTTGACTTTGATTCTTCTTGGATTAGCTTGAACCTTGTGAATCTTGAGGAGAACTTGAATCTTGCATGATATATTCATGCACCTTGCTTGCTTTGGATTCATATTGATCTTCATGACTTGAGTTTCTTTATCCTCAAATATGTTTGAAGCTTTGTCTTGGACTTGAGAGACTCATTGATAATGATCTTGTTCTCTTGATTTGGTCTTGAGAAAACTCAAGTTGATTTTTTGAATGAGCTTGAAACTGCATCTTTGAGCTTTGAGAATGTCAATTCGAACTTGGGGTCGACTTCTTCTGCGACTTCGCCCAAGTCGCAACTGAAGTCGACTTCGTTTGCGACTTCGGCATTTTGCTGTCCCGAATTCGACTCTGGAGTGAATTTCTCGTCTGAGGTCGATGGTGAGGTCGACTTCATTTGCGACTTGGCTTCCCAAGTCGCAAGTGGAGTCGACTTGGCCTGCGACTTCACCTGCACTTCTTCCCATTTCAACTCTGGACGGTTTTGGCTCTTTGAAGTCGATGTTGGAGTCGACTTGGGGAACGACTTGGCCTTCCATGCTTTATGTTCTTCAAATGTATATCCCTTAAACATATCCACAAACATGTTAGTAGCCAAGACTTACTCAAATTGATTTGTTAATCATCAAAACATAGATTTAACTTGTTTTCCACATATTTCCAACAAATGGTACGTGCAACTTGTGAGCGTGCTAGTATTGGACCACGCCTGGACCTTATCCTCTCCACTATCATCGTCGTCGTCCTCATCCTCCGCTACAAACTCCACTATCTCCTCTTCTACTTCTTCCTCTTCCTCCTCCTCTTCCTCGACAGGCTCGAGGAATTCCATAGGATCATCATCATCATTGACCTCGGCAAGTCGGACAATTTCAACTGTATTCTCCATGATATATAGCATAACCTCATCAGGTTTAGGAGCTGCAGGTATTTCAATGACTCCCTCGGCACGATGCTTCTCAAATAGAGGGTCATGTCTATCTCTCGCTGGTGGAGTCTATCCCAGGGTGCTCCATAGCGAAACTGAGCACATCCATCAACAAACCTATACCACGGGCCTGCGTCGGGGGGTGTAGGTGCCTGAGTCTTTCTCCAAAAGTCCTGGAGGTCTTGTGGGTCTACTCTGTCAGTAGGAACACAGGGAGACCGAGGATTTTCGAGGTATGTTCCTGGTAGAACTCGTGCTCTAGGTTTGCGACTGGAGGGCTCTGCTAGACCTTGTTCATGTTGACCAGAGGAAACTACGGGGAACTGTAGTGTGTTGTGCTGGAATTCCCACCACCTGTGTATATTCTCTTCCCTACGCTGTCTCCTCTCCTCCTCTTCTCTCTCCTTTTTTAACTCCTCCACACTCATCATCCGCTTAACCCTATCCGCCATCTATACAAACATAGCAATCAAATTGCATTGCAACATAATTTATCATCATATGACATGCATTCCATCATGTTATAAGCATACCTAATCATCATATAATCATGTCTATTTCATCATATAGTCATATATAGTCATGCATAATCATGCATATCTCATCATATTCTTTCAATTTCCTATACTTAGAAATTTTTCACGCCTATTTACCAATCCATGCTCTGATACCAAGCTCTGTGGCGCCCCAAAACCCAGCGTCACATCCTTAGCCTAACCTCGGGATCGTATTGATTGGTAAACATGATCAGGATTGTTGCCCTGTCACACGGTGGGTTTTAACGGATGTCTTCCATTTTAATATTTCCTCATAAGAGTTTGATTTCTCATATTTTCATCTCAAACATATCTAGGTCATTTCCAACCCATTATCATATACAAAGCACGCTGATCAAAAATATTTCATCAAATACATAAATCAGATGTCACTGCATGTATTAACCATAGTCATCAACATAAAACATTCGAATGGTTACAATCATTCAACATGAATTATTTCATAACATAGAAGTGCTAAAGTTTTTCCATGACTTTCCCAAGCTGGAACTTGCTCCTTTATCATTTTCTGTCTTTCACCTGTCTTTGGGTTTGGAAAACAAAATCATGAGTCGAAACTCAATAAGCAAGCTATTTGCATTTTACAGGCCTATCATTTCAGGCAACATTTTGCATTTAAAATTATTTTGGAAAGCAACTTATACCTTATCAAAAGGTATATCTTGAAAATATAAATCCTGTACCCATCAAGAGTACGATATGCATAATGTCATATAAAAACATGAACATATCCATCATATCTCCCTTCGGATGGAAGCTAGCGAGATGACTGTCCGTCCATGTCATCTCCCATTTTAGAGAGGGCGCCGCCGGCCTTGGGCCTATTTTAGCAACTTGGCCACACCAACTTGAACCTTTCAAGTTGACCTAGTACCCTGTGCACATGAACTTTTCATAAATCCATCTTTAACACGCTAGTATGATTTTTCAATCAGAAACATAAAATCACATCATTTTTGCATAGCATTTATCAAAGAAAATTTAATAGTGTCGCATTGAAGTAAAAACATCATTTCAACACCATTTAGCTAAGGAATGACCATCCTTAAATACCTCTAATACATTTTCAATATTTACATCAAACAGTTAGTACAAAAATTACATTTATCTAAAGAAATTTAGAAAAGCAAAGATCTTTTAGAAAATTTGCTTGCTTACTTGTGTTCCTTAGCTTTTCGATTCCGCTTTTTCTTTGCCTTTGCCTACATGAGAATAATATACTTTTTCATATATTCTTTTCCTCATATCTCATTTAGTTTTCCAACTCATTTCATTCATATATATCATTTATTTGACTTCTCAAGTCATTATGCACATATATAGCATATATCGCACATATTAGCACATTTTAGGGTTTCATACATAACATATATAACCACATAATTAGGATAATCATTCCACCATATAATAATCATTCAATACTTATTATTTATAGGTTCATTAACCTCAATTTTCCATTTATCAATCCTTTTCCAAAATACACGCATCGGTGCTCCTTTTATGCACACATCGTCACTTCATACTTCATAAATAAATTCCAAAATTTGAAATTAATCATTATACACTCTAAAAAGATATATAATCATGAAATATATCATATTTTCATACATTTTTGACATAATCACATTCCATATGTCGGTCATCACTTATGCACATTTATCCTTTCACATATGCCCATTTGGCAACACATACGTAATATATTTCATAAAATTTTCTAAGTCAGAAAATTAATCCATATTTCAGTGTGTTAATTACCCTTAATTACCTCTTCATTTAAGGTATTTTTATGGGATTTAAATCCATTTACCATACGTTTCCAAAACAGCAACTTTGGAACCCGTTTTTCACCTATTTAACGTGTCTTTTGAAACATAATCCTAAGCAGTTTAATAAATCCGAATTTTCAGAAAATAATTCCATTTTTCCTAATATCAATTTATGAAATTAACACATGTTTAACATTCATAAATTAAAACCTCTCAAAACATCAAGTTGCTTACCTGTTTCGGGTTCCGTTTTCACTCCATTTATACATCGTTTCATAAATCCATAAAAATCAGATTTTGAGCTTATTTTCCCAAATCCTTTTGGGCATCAATAATAAATTAACCCTAGGGTATTTTACCCTACAAAAAATTCACAAATCATGCAAACCCATTTTCATAGCATTTTTAACCTAAAAATGAAGAATTCGGGTCATAAACGTCGCTTTACATTCCATATTTTCTAAAATTCATGATTTAAGCTCAAATCAACATATGTTTTTAATTAATGCATGATTCATAACCTAATCATATCATTCATTCAAAACAGCAACTTGACATGGGAATTTAAGATTTAACAAGTTGAGTTTTCCACTTAATACCATTCTAAACTTCATTTTCAACCTCTAAAACATGGAAATTTATTCATAAAGCTTAATACCAATTCCATATTCAATCAAAGGCATTTTGAATCATCATTTAGGAATTCTTTAAGCATCCATTTCATATTCAAATTTTGGAGTTTAAAACTTAAGTTAAACAACTCAAAACAACTCATATACTCACTTTGGTTTATGCACTCCAAACCCTAAACACTTGGAGATGATTTTCTTCACCAAATTTCCCTTCTTTCTCCCTTTCTTTTCCTTCTATTTTCCTCTTCCTTTGCTGGCGAAAAATGGACGTGAGTTGGTGGTCTAGAGGAAGGAATTTCAACACTTAGCAAAATGCCCAAACTTCAACTCAAATGGAAGTGCATGGCTTTTTATAGGTGCTGGATATATCCAGCTGTGGACCCACCAGCTTGAGCTGATTTTCCACACACTTAATGCTCCCTTATCCCCCTCATGTGCTGGCTGATTTACAGCCTAGTCAAATAGGTTTTTACCATTTTTCAAAAAATCCAAAATCGGCTCTCATCTTGACCGTCCATCTGCCCCCCACGGATCACGTCCGGCTGCTGCCCATTTTCAAGCAATTTTTTCATTTTTTTAACCCTAATTTAAGGGTAAATTATACACCTCATTAACCTTTAATTTATGTATTAATTTGGTATTAAAAAAAGTAATAAAAGTTGCAGAAATCTGCACATTTCATTGCACGTTATATCCTTATCAAGCTATCCACGTTTTCCGCTCCAATGCATCTGTATTTTATAATTCTTTTGCAGAGATTTTGCATGAGTAAATGCATATCCTTATGTCCCTACATGTCAGCTGCATGTATACATATTTTAAAAAATAAAAAAAATCAAAAATATGCAGCAACACAACCCCTTGGACGTCCCTATGTGGACACATTACCTATGCTCATGTTTGAGCACTTTGTAGCTTCATATTGTGGATGTCCTTTGCTGGATAATTCTTGTATTTTTGCATTTCATATTATTAAATAAAATACCCTAGAAATGAGCTGCATTTGACACATCAATTTCCATTAAATTCATGTAATTATTCCATGTACTCAAGCATTAAATGTATGGTACTTTTGAGGTGTTAAAGTCAAGCACGCTCACCTTTTTCAATGCAGGTATTTTTCCAACATTTTAAGCTTAATCCAAAACTTCCTAAATAATCATCTCATAATTTTATTCAACAGTTTCAAATTTCATCTCAATCCGATTTTCCTAGCTCAAATTATAGCCGTTTAAAGTTAACGGTTGAAATTGAGATGTGATCAATAAATCATTATACTCATTTCATCAAAAATTTTCATAACCCAATAATTCCATAATATCAAGCCCAACATCATTAACTTCCATCTCAAATTTTACTTGAATCCGCCTTGCAAGTGTTGAGTTATGAATTTTCTAGTGTTTTTCTATTAAACTTGTCAATTATCACACCAATGTTCATAATTCATATTAAATGAATTAAAATGATTTTCCATGATGTATTTGCACATTTAAATCAAAAATAATTTACTCTAATCCTATTATCCCATATTAGCTCAAAATGATTAATCACATCATTATTGCTAATCCTTAACCCTAATTGCAAAAATTAGCAAATTCACATAAATCATTCATAATTCAATAATTCATATATAAATGTCATATACATGATCAATACATACATATGGGTTCTATCTGGGTTGGGTTTCACAGCTAGCATGTCATTTCAAAATAGTACAGACCTCGGCTTGTATTCCCTTTTCTAACTTGAAAACTTAGCACGACCCAAGTTAACAAGTTAATAAAAGTATTTTGTAAGGATGAACAATCTTAAATAATTTTGAAAACATTTAATAACAAATTTCTAAATCATTTAAAATATTTGAAGGAAATATTTGAGAAATAGTAATTTCAAAATTTTGCGAAAATGTTTTTAAATAAATTTTGAGCTGTAAAACAATTTCAAAAACATTTTAATATCTAAAGACAAAAGATTTTGCAAACGCTTTTCTTCCCATTTCTGGGTTTTTCACGAACAAAGGATATACCAATGCATAATTCATTTTCTTTATATGGTATCGTATTCTTTGTCCACATGACACATGAATTACTTCTATACGAAGGTAAGCTTGTATGATCCTTTGGTCATTACTTTTTTTAAAAAATCTTCATTCAAATCGATTATCGGTTGGTCTTCCTTAAATCCGCTTCAAAACATTTTAATAAATCATTTTAAATTCATTCGATAAAACTAAATATTATTTGGAAATCAAAATTTTCCTTTTTCTATTATACTGCAACCATTTCCACATTTCTCCTTATTTTCATAAGGATTTTCTTATGATAAAGCAATTCCCACATATCTCAACATTTCTCCTTATTTACATATGGATTTGCTTACAATAAAGCAATTCCGACATATTCCATGGTTGCAATGTAAAACATATAAAAATTATTTTCAAAAAAGTTTGCTTGCTTACCTCTGTTTTGCTTCAGTCTAAATCTTTTATCTTTTCCTTTCCTTTTCTTATACAAGTGAAAAAGATATACGTACTTTATCATACATATGTTATATTCATTTATGACCTTATTTTTCTCCATAATTTCTTATAGAGGTTAACCTTAAAAATACTTGGTCATTATTTCCTTATATGGATTTTTATCCATAAATCCTTAAAAATTTCATCCATACATCCTTATAAAATATAAAAATAAATCTCAAAATTTTTCCAAAATCACGTTGTTTACCGTTTATAATTACTATTCAAAATTACTGTAGCAGGTACTGTTCATGATCACTGTTCATCATTTAGCAATATTGGAACATTATTTTCACATTTTAGACATGATTTTCCCGAATGCTTTATCTTTGCTCCAAATTTTGTTATATTTTTGGCATAATTCCAATTAGGCATTATAACTTTACTTATTTTCTCATGCTTAGGCATTATCTAAGTATGATTTTACCCTACTTAACACCCAAAAGAAATCTGGGGAGAATTCCCTTACCTCAAGTAGAAAAACTCTCCTCCTACTTGACCTTTCTCTCTCTCTCCTTCTCTCTCTAAGGCCACAAACGAATTTTGGGGGTTGAAAATGCTCAATAGAGCTGGGATTTGTGTCTTTGGATGTTCACCATGCTTCCCTATTTATAGTGTGACATTTTTTATTAAATTAGAATTTACCCCTTGCTCCATGTATTAAATTCTAAATATTTTTTTCCAAATCCCATGAATTGTCTTGAGCAACGTGCAGCCCCCATAGCTACTATTCACACCCCCTAGCTATAGCTATTTATTTATGATTTTTAATTTATTAAAATTAATTATTTTAAGCTAATTAAATCTCAATCGTTGATTCTTGATGAGGATGATTTTGGGCCATTGATTTTGGCTCAAAATCCCATGCCCCTGCCCTCCTTGAGCCTTGTGCTGATTTTTCATTAATTATTTTAATTTTTAATTAATTAAATTTAACCCAAAAGTAAAATATAATTAATGAAAAAGGTGGGCTACCTTTTTGATCTCCAAATGAAGTTTCATCTTGACCCTTAATTCATGATTTTCATCACATCTTAAACCATTCATCATGTTCATCATAAATATTTGGCCATCCATAAAAAATTTCACTTTAATCCGATGTCCGGATTGCAAGTTATGAATTTTTCTTCATTTTCTCTCAAAAATCCACTAAAAATCCGAAAATACTAAATAAATCAAAAAGTGGCTATTTTGTCCTTTTGTGGGAAGCTTCTTTTTTTGTCTTTTATAATTAAGCTAATCCAATGTGATTAACTTAATATATTCCTTAATTCCACAGTTACTATTCACATTTCACTATTCACGTTTCAGTATTCATCTGAATTTACATTTCATAATTAGCTATTTAATCTTCCAATGTCATATATTGCAAAATATTATAAATATATATTTCATATAAATATCATTATATTACCTAGGGTTTATAACCCTAGGGTTTCATACATGTTCCTAAAATCGGGGTTTCACAGAACTGCTGGATACTAGAAACGGGGTTACTAATCGGGGATGGCAGATGAATAGCTCGGAATCTTTGAATCTAAACTATATCGCATTGGTTCTTTTAATTGGATTGTGCATGAATTTACTTGCCCAACTTCAATAATCTTTATATATGTCTTCCAACACTATATAAAGCTAATTACACCCTATTTAATTGTTATGTTCCCATGTCATTAAATAGAGTGAAATTGATAAGTGCATAGCCTATTTAGTGATTACACAGGGTTTAACGGTATATTCTTGTCCATTAAACAACTCTCCTTACAAAGAGAAAACCTATGCCCTGCACATGGATCTAGCAGAGATTTTCCTCTTCCAAGGATAAATCAAGCAATTAAATCATCTTACAAGGTAGCTAATCTTGTAAAAAGCATTAAAACCACACATGCAAGGGTAAATCATACACAAGAATATATAATATCAAATATTCATTCTTGAATTTCAAAGAACCAAGAGAATATAGTTTAGAGTTCAATTCATCCTAACTATCCATCTAATGGAGGTTTAGTTCAAAGACATGATTATAACATCCATTACATCCATATTGAAAGTATCCATGAAAGTAGAGAAAGAAAATTAGAAAGAATAAGAGAAAACTGGTTTTCCGGCAGCTTCTACCAATGGAGTTGAATCCCCTCTTCAATTTGTGCTTTGATCGCTTTTTCGTCTTTCTCTTCTGTGTAATTCCATTTCTGGGCTCTCTCTTCCATCATTTCCCACGCGTAAACCCCTAGTATCTATTTATAGAATGATAATGCGTAGCACACGCACTGAAATCTGCGCATACAGATGTGTATTGGCGCCTAGGCGCCAACTCTCTATGTGTTGGGCAACTTAGAACTTTTCTGCAAACCCTAGGAGTTCATGCCTTGGCGCCTAGGCGCTAACTCTCTGGAAGAAATTTGCTTGCTAAATTGTGCTGGAGTCTTGGAAATCCTGGCAAGGGCACGTAGGGTGGCGCCTGGGCGCCATCCACCTACCTCGTGACTTGGTCTCAATCTGCATTCTACTCGCTCGCACGCCTTCATATGGCCCATCTTTTTTGCAAAAGTTGAATAAAATAAATAAATGAAATTAAAAATGCCTAATTAATGTGGAAAATGCATAAAAACTAAATAATTCTCCTAAAATGCAAAGCGAGTGAAAATTGAGCTAAACAGATGCAAACTAAACCTAATATTTCGGATTAACACGCAAATACAGTCTGAAATGGGCCATGATAACTCGTATTTTTATGAGTTATCACATTTCTCTTTTATATTTGTACCTTAGCAAAGTATACATGTAATACTATAATCAACCATTACCCTTGTCATCAATACCCTTTAATTGCACCCTTTAGTTACACATATATCATATAATGGTCAAGTTAGCATTAAACAAAAATTTCCCCTCAAATCTTTAGTTTGGACATTCATTTACACATTAAACAAGGTAATAACCAAGCGATTAATCAATTAATTTACGGGTAATCAGTTGGATGTCACCATCAACACATATATAAACAAAATTTTATTTTTTTGTCCTAAATAGTTTGGGCATCCCTTAATCATTCCATAGGTGATGTATTTCACCTTATAGTTACCCATATACATTCTTGTTTAATCAAGCATCATTCCCACCTAAAATAGATAAAAATTTACTAAGTTACCGACATGTGTTTACCCTCCATGTTCCATGCCAATCCGCCTTATATACTTCAAGTTAGGAATTTATCGAGTAATAATCTAACTTACCAAATAATTATTAACAAAATGACATGGATAATGGAATTTAATAAACATATCAACTCATCATTTCCTACACCATACTTGTCTTTTTGTGCACACTATTCCAAATTGAGCAAGGGTGATTAACTTAATCACCTTGCTTAATCATTTGCCCTAATCTAATTCATCTAACTCAATGCATGTAATTAATCATTTTACAATTTCTAATCTACATTCATTGGTCTCAAATATTCAGGGTTTCACAAGAGGAGACTTTACTAATCAATACACCACATCAACATATGGGCAGCAAATTGTTTATAACCATAACTACTCCCATCTTATTGAAAATCCTTTCTCAAGCACTTACAATCATGATAGATTTACACATCTAAACTTTTCTTGGTCTGATAATTATACTTTTACATCTAAACAAAACTGCTTTCCAACTTAACAACATGATTCAAATTTTGAAAATATATTGAAATTTTTTCCCTTCATTCCACTAGCATTTTCATCACAGCCTAAAGAATCCACTACTGATAAAATTTTAAAATGATTTTTTCAATTGAATCAAATACTTGATCAATTGAATGAGCGTTTTCTGATTATGGAAGAGTAAGTTCCACAATGAGCCACCACCAAACGAGAATTCTAATGAGCCTCCTAGTTAATCATGAATGGACTCCATGAATTTTTTTAATGATTATTATGATATCATCTTGAGTGATGAAGATCAAACAGAGGATGAGATGCATGTAGATGAACAAGAGTAAACTCAAAACCAGATATATCATGAAAATATTTTGAAAAATAAGAATCAGGCGGAGGGTGAGGTGAAGGATAATGATCAAGAGCATATTCTAAAACCAGTCAAATTCTAAAGAAGCTCAAGATGAAAGCAATGAGATAGCGAATAGCCCATTTGAAGAAATAAGGATCAAGGAGTCATCTATACCATCAGATCTACAAAAGCCATTACTCATTTTTTGTGGCGCCCCAGCCCGAGCGTCACAACCTTACTCCAAGAACAATCGATTGGTAAGCGTGATCAAGATTGTTGCCCTGTCACATAGGGAGTCCTTTGGATATTTATCCCTTTTTATCTTAACTCTTTAGGAGTTTACATCATATTATATATTTCATTTGAAATATAGACACATAACCTCATAAATTTCCATACTTTACCATTTCATGTTGAATCATCATCAATAATTGACCATAATTTTTTTTTGCTATTTGTAGTTGAAATCATCACGTAGTCATAAGCATAACATAAGCTTTTTACAACGTTCAATTCATCAACAATGTCATTAACATACGACCATGCAAACTCATAGAGTCAATCACAGGAACTTGTAGAAATTCAATTTTTCCTTGAATCTCCATCCGTGCTCCTTGCATGGTTCTCTCCTTCACCTGTCTTAAGGATTTGGAAAACAAAATTGTGAGTCGAAACTCAATAACCAAGCTATAGGTTTTCAGGCAATTCATTTTCAAGACAATTCATATAAATGCATTTCACTTACCAAGTGATCAATTACCAATGGAGTAGAAACCTTTTCATAAATCATTCATGGAAAGCGATTTTATACCCGCTCTAGGGTATATCTTTAAACATGCTTCTCATACCCGTCCAGGGTATGTCATAAACAATGTGATGCATCATTTAAAATCATGACATTCCTTTGGATAGAAGCTAGCTAGGCAACCATCCACTTTCATCCTCTCTCCCATTCCAGGGAGGCACCGCCAGGCCTCGACCACCTTAGTGACTTGGCCTCACCAAAGGGGGATATTCGGTCTACTTACACCTTTGAGGTGGACCTCATACTTTTGTGTACATGCTTCTTTCACCAACATGACTTGACATGCTAGCATGATTTTTTATTCATAAATCATGAATTTATCATTTATCATAAGTACTTGAAAAACAGTAAGCAATTCATTTATTTCAATAGAAATAACATTACAATACTCATTTAGACAAGGAATGGCCATCCTTAAACAATTTATAAAGAAATGAAATCATTCATTTTCTAACTCATATAAATAGTTAGAACATCATTGATAAGCATTTTATCACATTTGATAAAACAAAGCATTTTGGAAAACTGCTTGCTTACCTTTCCTCCTCGTTAACTTCTTTGCCTTTGCCTATACATAAACATAGCATTGCATTCATAACAAGTCATTTGCTTGTATTCACTTAGTTTTCCAATCCCATAATCCATATCATTCATAATCAACTTGGATTTTCAAGTCAATCATACATACAAGACAGACACTTATGCAATCATAACATTCATTTCATACTTTCCATAATGAGTTTTAATCCCATATTTAAGGTAAACACATAACATACATTCACATACATTCACATCTCAACATATGAGGATTTATAGCTCCCATTAACCATTTTTCATGCATATTTCATTTTTCTTACATCTATGCTCATTCTAAGCATATAAGTGATGTTTCAAGCTTCATAAATAAATTTCAAAATTTGAGATAATTAATTATTAATCATACAAAAACTTCCTCATGCATGTTATCACATTTTCATGCATATTTTGCATGTTAGCAAATTCTCATTTAAGTTCATTCCTTGTCGTTCGAATGTATACCAAATGAAGGGATTGTTATTAATTCCTGTTGATTGAAGTTTCTTTCGTCCGATTCGGTTGTTTTGAATCAATTCGAATGCGTTAAAGTTTACTCGTTCTCAACAGGGTCTAATCAAGTCAATTAGATTGAGTCCTACTCAATTCTAAGTAATCAGAGTTCATTCTATCTAATTCAGTTGATTTGATTCGATTCGAATCCCTTTAAGTTCATTCCTTGTCGTTCGAATGTATACAAAATAAAGGGATTGTTGTTAATTCCTGTTGATTGAAGTTCCTTTCATTCGATTCGGCTGTTTTGAATCGATTCGAATGCGTTAAAGTTTACTCGTTCTCATTAGAGTCAAATCACGTCAGTTAGATGGAGTTGTACTAAATCCTAAGTAATCAGAGTTTATTCTATCTAATTCAGTTGATTTGATTCGATTCGAATCCTTTCAAGTTCATTCGTTGTCGTTCGAATTTACACCAAATAAAGGGATTGTTGTTAATTCCTGTTGATTGAAGTTCCTTTCGTCCGATTCGGTTGTTTTGAATCAATTCGAATGCGTTAAAGTTTACTCGTTCTCATTAGAGTCAAATCACGTCAGTTAGATGGAGTTGTACTAAATCCTAAGTAATCAAAGTTCATTCTATCTAATTCAGTTGATTTGATTCGATTCGAATCCCTTTAAGTTCATTCGTTGTCATTCGAATGTACACCAAATTAAGGGATTGTTGTTAATTCCTGTTGATTGAAGTTCCTTTCATCCGATTCGGTTGTTTTGAATCAATTCGAATGCGTTAAAGCTCACTCGTTCTCATTAGAGTCAAATCAAGTCAATTAGATTGAGTCATTCTCAATTCCATGTAATCAAAGTTGATTCTATCTAATTCAGTTGATTTGATTCGATTCGAATTTCTTCAAGTTCATTCCTTGGCGTTGGAATGTATACAAAATCAAGGGATTGTTGTTAATTCCGGTTGATTGAAGTTTCTTTCGTTCGATTCGGCTATTTTGAATTGATTCGAATGCGTTAAAGTTTACTCGTTCTCATCAAAGTCTAATCAAGTCAATTAGATTGACTCATACTCAATTCTAAGTAATCAAAGTTCATTCTATGTAATTCAGTTGATTTGATTCGATTCGAATCCCTTTAAGTTAATTCCCTGTCGTTCGAATATATACCGAATCAAGGGATTGTTGTTAATTCCTGTTGATTGAAGTTCCTTTCGTCCGATTCGGTTGTTTTGAATCGATTCGAATGCGTTAAAGTTTACTTGTTCTCATCAATGTCTAATCAAGTCAATTAGATTGACTTATACTAAATTCTAAGTGATCAAAGTTCATTCAATGTAATTCAGTTGATTTGATTCGATTCGAATCCCTTTAAGTTCATTCGTTGTCGTTCGAATGTACACCAAATAAAGGGATTGTTGTTAATTCCTGTTGATTGAAGTTCCTTTCATCCGATTCGGTTGTTTTGAATCAATTCGAATGCGTTAAAGCTCACTCGTTCTCATTAGAGTCAAATCAAGTCAATTAGATTGAGTCATACTCAATTCCATGTAATCGAAGTTCATTCTATCTAATTCAGTTGATTTGATTCGATTCGAATTTCTTCAAGTTCATTCCTTGGCGTTGGAATGTATACCAAATCAAGGGATTGTTGTTAATTCCTGTTGATTTAAGTTTCTTTCGTTCGATTCGGCTGTTTTGAATGGATTCGAATGCGTTAAAGTTTACTCGTTCTCATCAAAGTCTAATCAAGTCAATTAGATTGACTCATACTCAATTCTAAGTAATCAAAGTTCATTCTAGGTAATTCAGTTGATTTGATTCGATTCGAATCCCTTTAAGTTAATTCCCTGTCGTTCGAATATATTCCGAATCAAGGGATTGTTGTTAATTCCTGTTGATTGAAGTTCCTTTCGTCCGATTCGGTTGTTTTGAATCGATTCGAATGTATCAAAGTTTACTCATTCTCATTAGAGTCAAATCGCGTCAGTTCGATTGAGTTGTACTCAATTCTAAGTAATCAGAGTTCATTCTATCTAATTCAGTTGATTTAATTCGATTCGAATCCCTTCAAGTTCATTCGTTGTCGTTCGAATGTACACCAAATAAAGGGATTGTTGTTAATTCCTGTTGATTGAAGTTACTTTTGTCCGATTCGGTTGTTTTGAATCAATTCGAATGCTTTAAAGTTTACTCGTTCTCACGAGAGTCAAATCACGTCAGTTAAATTGAGAGCTACTCAATTCTAAGAAATCAAAGTTCATTCTATCTAATTCAGTTGATTTGATTCGATTCGAATCCCTTTAAGTTCATTCATTGTCATTCGAATGTATACCAAATATAGGGACTGTTGTTAATTCCTGTTGATTGAAGTTCCTTTCGTCCAATTCGGTTGTTTTGAATCGATTCGAATGGGTTAAAGTTTACTCGTTCTCAACAGGGTCTAATCAAGTCAATTAGATTGAGTCCTACTCAATTCTAAGTAATCAGAGTTCATTCTATCTAATTCAGTTGATTTGATTCGATTCGAATCCCTTTAAGTTCATTCCTTGTCGTTCGAATGTATACAAAATAAAGGGATTGTTGTTAATTCCTGTTGATTGAAGTTCCTTTCATTCGATTCGGCTGTTTTGAATCGATTCGAATGCATTAAAGTTTACTCGTTCTCATTGGAGTCAAATCACGTCAGTTAGATGGAGTTGTACTAAATCCTAAGTAATCAGAGTTCATTCTATCTAATTCAGTTGATTTGATTCGATTTGAATCCTTTCAAGTTCATTCGTTGTCGTTCGAATTTACACCAAATAAAGGGATTGTTGTTAATTCCTGTTGATTGAAGTTCCTTTCGTCCGATTCGGTTGTTTTGAATCAATTCGAATGCGTTAAAGTTTACTCGTTCTCATTAGAGTCAAATCACGTCAGTTAGATGGAGTTGTACTAAATCCTAAGTAATCAAAGTTCATTCTATCTAATTCAGTTGATTTGATTCGATTCGAATCCCTTTAAGTTCATTCGTTGTCGTTCGAATGTACACCAAATAAAGGGATTGTTGTTAATTCCTGTTGATTGAAGTTCCTTTCATCCGATTCGGTTGTTTTGAATCAATTCGAATGCGTTAAAGCTCACCCGTTCTCATTAGAGTCAAATCAAGTCAATTAGATTGAGTCATACTCAATTCCATGTAATCAAAGTTCATTCTATCTAATTCAGTTGATTTGATTCGATTCGAATTTCTTCAAGTTCATTCCTTGGCGTTGGAATGTATACCAAATCAAGGGATTGTTGTTAATTCCTGTTGATTGAAGTTTCTTTCGTTCGATTCGGCTATTTTGAATTGATTCGAATGCGTTAAAGTTTACTCGTTCTCATCAAAGTCTAATCAAGTCAGTTAGATTGACTCATATCAATTCTAAGTAATCAAAGTTCATTCTATGTAATTCAGTTGATTTGATTCGATTCGAATCCCTTTAAGTTGATTCCCTGTCGTTCGAATATATACCGAATCAAGGGATTGTTTTTAATTCCTGTTGATTAAAGTTCCTTTCGTTCGATTCGGTTGTTTTGAATCGATTCGAATGCGTTAAAGTTTACTTGTTCTCATCAATGTCTAATCAAGTCAATTAGATTGACTCATACTCAATTCTAAGTAATCAAAGTTCATTCTATGTAATTCAGTTAATTTGATTCGATTCGAATCCCTTTAAGTTCATTCGTTGTCGTTCGAATGTACACCAAATAAAGGGATTGTTGTTAATTCCTGTTGATTGAAGTTCCTTTCATCCGATTCGGTTGTTTTGAATCAATTCGAATGCGTTAAAGCTCACTCGTTCTCATTAGAGTCAAATCAAGTCAATTAGATTGAGTCATACTCAATTCCATGTAATCAAAGTTCATTCTATCTAATTCAGTTGATTTGATTCGATTCAAATTTCTTCAAGTTCATTCCTTGGCGTTGGAATGTATACCAAATCAAGGGATTGTTGTTAATTCCTGTTGATTGAAGTTTCTTTCGTTCGATTCGGCTGTTTTGAATGGATTCGAATTCGTTAAAGTTTACTCGTTCTCATCAAAGTCTAATCAAGTCAATTAGATTGACTCATACTCAATTCTAAGTAATCCAAGTTTATTCTATGTAATTCAGTTGATTTGATTCGATTCGAATCCCTTTAAGTTAATTCCCTGTCGTTCGAATATATAACGAATCAAGGGATTGTTGTTAATTCCTGTTGATTGCAGTTCCTTTCGTTCGATTCGGTTGTTTTGAATCGATTCGAATGCGTTAAAGTTTACTTGTTCTCATCAATGTCTAATCAAGTCAATTAGATTGACTCATACTCAATTCTAAGTAATCAAAGTTCGTTCTATGTAATTCAGTTGATTTGATTCGATTCGAATCCCTTTAAGTTCATTCGTTGTCGTTCGAATGTGCACCAAATAAAAGGATTGTTGTTAATTCCTGTTGATTGAAGTTCCTTTCATCCGATTCGGTTGTTTTGAATCAATTCGAATGCGTTAAAGCTCACTCGTTCTCATTAGAGTCAAATCAAGTCAATTAGATTGAGTCATACTCAATTCCATGTAATCCAAGTTCATTCTATCTAATTCAGTTGATTTGATTCGATTCGAATTTCTTCAAGTTCATTCCTTGGCGTTGGAATGTATACCTAATCAAGGGATTGTTGTTAATTCCTGTTGATTGAAGTTTCTTTCGTTCGATTCGGCTGTTTTGAATGGATTCGAATGCGTTAAAGTTTACTCATTCTCATCAAAGTCTAATCAAGTCAATTAGATTGACTCATACTCTATTCTAAGTAATCAAAGTTCATTCTATGTAATTCAGTTGATTTGATTCGATTCGAATCCCTTTAAGTTAATTCCCTGTCGTTCGAATATATACCGAATCAAGGGATTGTTGTTAATTCCTGTTGATTGAAGTTCCTTTCGTCCGATTCGGTTGTTTTGAATCGATTCGAATCTATCAAAGTTTACTCATTCTCATTAGAGTCAAATCGCGTCAGTTCGATTGAGTTGTACTCAATTCTAAGTAATCAGAGTTCATTCTATCTAATTCAGTTGATTTAATTCGATTCGAATCCCTTCAAGTTCATTCGTTGTCGTTCGAATGTACACCAAATAAAGGGATTGTTGTTAATTCCTTTTGATTGAAGTTACTTTTGTCCGATTCGGTTGTTTTGAATCAATTCGAATGCTTTAAAGTTTACTCGTTCTCATGAGAGTCAAATCACGTCAGTTAAATTGAGACCTACTCAATTCTAAGGAATCAAAGTTCATTCTATCTAATTCAGTTGATTTGATTCGATTCGAATCCCTTTAAGTTCATTCGTTGTCGTTCGAATGTGCACCAAATAAAAGGATTGTTGTTAATTCCTGTTGATTGAAGTTCCTTTCATCCGATTCGGTTGTTTTGAATCAATTCGAATGCGTTAAAGCTCACTCGTTCTCATTAGAGTCAAATCAAGTCAATTAGAATGAGTCATACTCAATTCCATGTAATCAAAGTTCATTCTATCTAATTCAGTTGATTTGATTCGATTCGAATTTCTTCAAGTTCATTCCTTGGCGTTGGAATGTATACCAAATCAAGGGATTGTTGTTAATTCCTGTTGATTGAAGTTCCTTTCATTCGATTCGGCTGTTTTGAATCGATTCGAATGCGTTAAAGTTTACTCGTTCTCATTGGAGTCAAATCACGTCAGTTAGATGGAGTTGTACTAAATCCTAAGTAATCAGAGTTCATTCTATCTAATTCAGTTGATTTGATTTGATTCGAATCCTTTCAAGTTCATTCGTTGTCGTTCGAATTTACACCGAATAAAGGGATTGTTATTAATTCATGTTTATTGAAGTTCCTTTCGTCCGATTCGGTTGTTTTGAATCAATTCGAATGCGTTAAAGTTTACTCGTTCTCATTAGAGTCAAATCACGTCAGTTAGATGCAGTTGTACTAAATCCAAAGTAATCAAAGTTCATTCTATCTAATTCAGTTGATTTGATTCGATTCGAATCCCTTTAAGTTCATTCGTTGTCGTTCGAATGTACACCGAATAAAGGGATTGTTGTTAATTCCTGTTGATTGAAGTTCCTTTCATCCGATTCGGTTGTTTTGAATCAATTCGAATGCGTTAAAGCTCACTCGTTCTCATTAGAGTCAAATCAAGTCAATTAGATTG
This sequence comes from Annona cherimola, assembly GCA_030490835.1. Taxonomy (NCBI): domain Eukaryota; kingdom Viridiplantae; phylum Streptophyta; class Magnoliopsida; order Magnoliales; family Annonaceae; genus Annona; species Annona cherimola. Next base: position 40,346,590 of record CM059976.1, read on the forward strand.
AGTCATACTCAATTCCATGTAATCAAAGTTCATTCTATCTAATTCAGTTGATTTGATTCGATTCGAATTTCTTCAAGTTCATTCCTTGGCGTTGGAATGTATACCAAATCAAGGGATTGTTGTTAATTCCTGTTGATTGAAGATTCTTTCGTTCGATTCGGCTGTTTTGAATGGATTCGAATGCGTTAAAGTTTACTCGTTCTCAACAATGTCTAATCAAGTCAATTAGATTGACTCATACTCAATTCTAAGTAATCCAAGTTCATTCTATGTAATTCAGTTGATTTGATTCGATTCGAATCCCTTTAAGTTAATTCCCTGTCGTTCGAATATATACCGAATCAAGGGATTGTCGTTAATTCCTGTTGATTGAAGTTCCTTTCGTTCGATTCGGTTGTTTTGAATCGATTCGAATGCGTGAAAGTTTACTTGTTCTCATCAATGTCTAATCAACTCAATTAGATTGACTCATACTCAATTCTAAGTAATCAAAGTTCATTCTATGTAATTCAGTTGATTTGATTCGATTCGAATCCCTTTAAGTTCATTCGTTGTCGTTCGAATGTACACCAAATAAAGGGATTGTTGTTAATTCCTGTTGATTGAAGTTCCTTTCATCCGATTCGGTTGTTTTGAATCAATTCGAATGCGTTAAAGCTCACTCGTTCTCATTAGAGTCAAATCAAGTCAATTAGATTGAGTCATACTCAATTCCGTGTAATCAAAGTTCATTCTATCTAATTCAGTTGATTTGATTCGATTAGAATTTCTTCAAGTTCATTCCTTGGCGTTGGAATGTATACCAAATCAAGGGATTGTTGTTAATTCCTGTTGATTGAAGTTTCTTTCGTTCGATTCGGCTATTTTGAATGGATTCGAATGCGTTAAAGTTTACTCGTTCTCATCAAAGTCTAATCAAGTCAATTAGATTGACTCATACTCAATTCTAAGTAATCAAAGTTCATTCTATGTAATTCAGTTGATTTGATTCGATTCGAATCCCTTTAAGTTCATTCGTTGTCGTTCGAATGTACACCAAATAAAGGGATTGTTGTTAATTCCTGTTGATTGAAGTTCCTTTCATCCGATTCGGTTGTTTTGAATCAATTCGAATGCGTTAAAGCTCACTCGTTCTCATTAGAGTCAAATCAAGTCAATTAGAATGAGTCATACTCAATTCCATGTAATCAAAGTTCATTGTATCTAATTCAGTTGATTTGATTCGATTCAAATTTCTTCAAGTTCATTCCTTGGCGTTGGAATGTATACCAAATCAAGGGATTGTTGTTAATTCCTGTTGATTGAAGTTTCTTTCGTTCGATTCGGCTGTTTTGAATGGATTCGAATGCGTTAAAGTTTACTCGTTCTCATCAAAGTCTAATCAAGTCAATTAGATTGACTCATACACAATTCTAAGTAATCAAAGTTCATTCCATGTAATTCAGTTGATTTGATTCGATTCGAATCCCTTTAAGTTAATTCCCTGTCGTTCGAATATATACCGAATCAAGGGATTGTTGTTAATTCCTGTTGATTGAAGTTCCTTTCGTCCGATTCGGTTGTCTTGAATCGATTCGAATGCGTTAAAGTTTACTTGTTCTCATCAATGTCTAATCAAGTCAATTAGATTGACTCATACTCAATTCTAAGTAATCAGAGTTCATTCTATCTAATTCAGTTGATTTGATTCGATTCGAATCCCTTTAAGTTCATTCGTTGTCGTTCGAATGTACACCAAATAAAGGGATTGTTGTTAATTCCTGTTGATTGAAGTTCCTTTCATCCGATTCGGTTGTTTTGAATCAATTCGAATGCGTTAAAGCTCACTCGTTCTCATTAGAGTCAAATCAAGTCAATTAGAATGAGTCATACTCAATTCCATGTAATCAAAGTTCATTGTATCTAATTCAGTTGATTTGATTCGATTCGAATTTCTTCAAGTTCATTCCTTGGCGTTGGAATGTATACCAAATCAAGGGATTGTTGTTAATTCCTGTTGATTGAAGTTTCTTTCGTTCGATTCGGCTGTTTTGAATGGATTCGAATGCGTTAAAGTTTACTCGTTCTCATCAAAGTCTAATCAAGTCAATTAGATTGACTCATACTCAATTCTAAGTAATCAAAGTTCATTCTACGTAATTCAGTTGATTTGATTCGATTCGAATCCCTTTAAGTTAATTCCCTGTCGTTCGAATATATACCGAATCAAGGGATTGTTGTTAATTCCTGTTGATTGAAGTTCCTTTCGTCCGATTCGGTTGTTTTGAATCAATTCGAATGCGTTAAAGTTTACTCGTTCTCGTTAGAGTCAAATCACGTCAGTTAGATGGAGTTGTACTAAATCCTTAGTAATCAGAGTTCATTCTATCTAATTCAGTTGATTTGATTCGATTCGAATCCCTTTAAGTTCATTCGTTGTCGTTCAAATGGACACCAAATAAAGGGATTGTTGTTAATTCCTGTTGATTGAAGTTTCTTTCATCCGATTCGGTTGTTTTGAATCAATTCGAATGCGTTAAAGCTCACTCGTTCTCATTAGAGTCAAATCAAGTCAATTAGATTGAGTCATACTCAATTCCGTGTAATCAAAGTTCATTCTATCTAATTCAGTTGATTTGATTCGATTAGAATTTCTTCAAGTTCATTCCTTGGCGTTGGAATGTATACCAAATCAAGGGATTGTTGTTAATTCCTGTTGATTGAAGTTTCTTTCGTTCGATTCGGCTATTTTGAATGGATTCGAATGCGTTAAAGTTTACTCGTTCTCATCAAAGTCTAATCAAGTCAATTAGATTGACTCATACTCAATTCTAAGTAATCAAAGTTCATTCTATGTAATTCAGTTGATTTGATTCGATTCGAATCCCTTTAAGTTCATTCGTTGTCGTTCGAATGTACACCAAATAAAGGGATTGTTGTTAATTCCTGTTGATTGAAGTTCCTTTCATCCGATTCGGTTGTTTTGAATCAATTCGAATGCGTTAAAGCTCACTCGTTCTCATTAGAGTCAAATCAAGTCAATTAGAATGAGTCATACTCAATTCCATGTAATCAAAGTTCATTGTATCTAATTCAGTTGATTTGATTCGATTCAAATTTCTTCAAGTTCATTCCTTGGCGTTGGAATGTATACCAAATCAAGGGATTGTTGTTAATTCCTGTTGATTGAAGTTTCTTTCGTTCGATTCGGCTGTTTTGAATGGATTCGAATGCGTTAAAGTTTACTCGTTCTCATCAAAGTCTAATCAAGCCAATTAGATTGACTCATACTCAATTCTAAGTAATCAAAGTTCATTCTATGTAATTCAGTTGATTTGATTCGATTCGAATCCCTTTAAGTTAATTCCCTGTCGTTCGAATATATACCGAATCAAGGGATTGTTGTTAATTCCTGTTGATTGAAGTTCCTTTCGTCCGATTCGGTTGTCTTGAATCGATTCGAATGCGTTAAAGTTTACTTGTTCTCATCAATGTCTAATCAAGTCAATTAGATTGACTCATACTCAATTCTAAGTAATCAGAGTTCATTCTATCTAATTCAGTTGATTTGATTTGATTCGAATCCCTTTAAGTTCATTCGTTGTCGTTCGAATGTACACCAAATAAAGGGATTGTTGTTAATTCCTGTTGATTGAAGTTCCTTTCATCCGATTCGGTTGTTTTGAATCAATTCGAATGCGTTAAAGCTCACTCGTTCTCATTAGAGTCAAATCAAGTCAATTAGAATGAGTCATACTCAATTCCATGTAATCAAAGTTCATTGTATCTAATTCAGTTGATTTGATTCGATTCGAATTTCTTCAAGTTCATTCCTTGGCGTTGGAATGTATACCAAATCAAGGGATTGTTGTTAATTCCTGTTGATTGAAGTTTCTTTCGTTCGATTCGGCTGTTTTGAATGGATTCGAATGCGTTAAAGTTTACTCGTTCTCATCAAAGTCTAATCAAGTCAATTAGATTGACTCATACTCAATTCTAAGTAATCAAAGTTCATTCTACGTAATTCAGTTGATTTGATTCGATTCGAATCCCTTTAAGTTAATTCCCTGTCGTTCGAATATATACCGAATCAAGGGATTGTTGTTAATTCCTGTTGATTGAAGTTCCTTTCGTCCGATTCGGTTGTTTTGAATCAATTCGAATGCGTTAAAGTTTACTCGTTCTCGTTAGAGTCAAATCACGTCAGTTAGATGGAGTTGTACTAAATCCTTAGTAATCAGAGTTCATTCTATCTAATTCAGTTGATTTGATTCGATTCGAATCCCTTTAAGTTCATTCGTTGTCGTTCAAATGGACACCAAATAAAGGGATTGTTGTTAATTCCTGTTGATTGAAGTTTCTTTCATCCGATTCGGTTGTTTTGAATCAATTCGAATGCGTTAAAGCTCACTCGTTCTCATTAGAGTCAAATCAAGTCAATTAGATTGAGTCATACTCAATTCCGTGTAATCAAAGTTCATTCTATCTAATTCAGTTGATTTGATTCGATTAGAATTTCTTCAAGTTCATTCCTTGGCGTTGGAATGTATACCAAATCAAGGGATTGTTGTTAATTCCTGTTGATTGAAGTTTCTTTCGTTCGATTCGGCTATTTTGAATGGATTCGAATGCGTTAAAGTTTACTCGTTCTCATCAAAGTCTAATCAAGTCAATTAGATTGACTCATACTCAATTCTAAGTAATCAAAGTTCATTCTATGTAATTCAGTTGATTTGATTCGATTCGAATCCCTTTAAGTTCATTCGTTGTCGTTCGAATGTACACCAAATAAAGGGATTGTTGTTAATTCCTGTTGATTGAAGTTCCTTTCATCCGATTCGGTTGTTTTGAATCAATTCGAATGCGTTAAAGCTCACTCGTTCTCATTAGAGTCAAATCAAGTCAATTAGAATGAGTCATACTCAATTCCATGTAATCAAAGTTCATTGTATCTAATTCAGTTGATTTGATTCGATTCAAATTTCTTCAAGTTCATTCCTTGGCGTTGGAATGTATACCAAATCAAGGGATTGTTGTTAATTCCTGTTGATTGAAGTTTCTTTCGTTCGATTCGGCTGTTTTGAATGGATTCGAATGCGTTAAAGTTTACTCGTTCTCATCAAAGTCTAATCAAGTCAATTAGATTGACTCATACTCAATTCTAAGTAATCAAAGTTCATTCTATGTAATTCAGTTGATTTGATTCGATTCGAATCCCTTTAAGTTAATTCCCTGTCGTTCGAATATATACCGAATCAAGGGATTGTTGTTAATTCCTGTTGATTGAAGTTCCTTTCGTCCGATTCGGTTGTCTTGAATCGATTCGAATGCGTTAAAGTTTACTTGTTCTCATCAATGTCTAATCAAGTCAATTAGATTGACTCATACTCAATTCTAAGTAATCAGAGTTCATTCTATCTAATTCAGTTGATTTGATTTGATTCGAATCCCTTTAAGTTCATTCGTTGTCGTTCGAATGTACACCAAATAAAGGGATTGTTGTTAATTCCTGTTGATTGAAGTTCCTTTCATCCGATTCGGTTGTTTTGAATCAATTCGAATGCGTTAAAGCTCACTCGTTCTCATTAGAGTCAAATCAAGTCAATTAGAATGAGTCATACTCAATTCCATGTAATCAAAGTTCATTGTATCTAATTCAGTTGATTTGATTCGATTCGAATTTCTTCAAGTTCATTCCTTGGCGTTGGAATGTATACCAAATCAAGGGATTGTTGTTAATTCCTGTTGATTGAAGTTTCTTTCGTTCGATTCGGCTGTTTTGAATGGATTCGAATGCGTTAAAGTTTACTCGTTCTCATCAAAGTCTAATCAAGTCAATTAGATTGACTCATACTCAATTCTAAGTAATCAAAGTTCATTCTACGTAATTCAGTTGATTTGATTCGATTCGAATCCCTTTAAGTTAATTCCCTGTCGTTCGAATATATACCGAATCAAGGGATTGTTGTTAATTCCTGTTGATTGAAGTTCCTTTCGTCCGATTCGGTTGTTTTGAATCAATTCGAATGCGTTAAAGTTTACTCGTTCTCATTAGAGTCAAATCACGTCAGTTAGATGGAGTTGTACTAAATCCTTAGTAATCAGAGTTCATTCTATCTAATTCAGTTGATTTGATTTGATTCGAATCCTTTCAAGTTCATTCGTTGTCGTTCGAATGTACACCAAATAAAGGGATTGTTGTTAATTCCTGTTGATTGAAGTTCCTTTCGTCCGATTCGGTTGTTTTGAATCAATTCGAATGCGTTAAAGTTTACTCGTTCTCATTAGAGTCAAATCACGTCAGTTAGATGGAGTTGTACTAAATCCTAAGTAATCAGAGTTCATTCTATCTAATTCAGTTGATTTGATTCGATTCGAATCCCTTTAAGTTCATTCGTTGTCGTTCGAATGTACACCAAATAAAGGCGATTGTTGTTAATTCCTGTTGATTGAAGTTCCTTTCATCCGATTCGGTTGTTTTGAATCAATTCGAATGCGTTAAAGCTCACTCGTTCTCATTAGAGTCAAATCAAGTCAATTAGATTGAGTCATCCTCAATTCCATGTAATCAAAGTTCATTCTATCTAATTCAATTGATTTGATTCGATTCGAATTTCTTCAAGTTCATTCCTTGGCGTTGGAATGTATACAAAATCAAGGGATTGTTGTTAATTCCTGTTGATTGAAGTTTCTTTCGTTCGATTCGGCTGTCTTGAATGGATTCGAATTCGTTAAGGTTTACTCGTTCTCATCAAAGTGTAATCAAGTCAATTAGATTGACTCATACTCAATTCTAAGTAATCCAAGTTCATTCAATGTAATTCAGTTGATTTGATTCGATTCGAATCCCTTTAAGTTCATTCCCTGTCGTTCGAATATATACCGAATCAAGGGATTGTTGTTAATTCCTGTTGATTGAAGTTCCTTTCGTCCGATTCGGTTGTTTTGAATCGATTCGAATGCGTTAAAGTTTACTTGTTGTCATCAATGTCTAATCAAGTCAATTAGATTGACTCATACTCAATTCTAAGTAATCAAAGTTCATTCTATGTAATTCAGTTGATTTGATTCGATTTGAATCCCTTTAAGTTCATTCGTTGTCGTTCGAATGTACACCAAATAAAGGGATTGTTGTTAATTCCTGTTGATTGAAGTTCCTTTCATCCGATTCGGTTGTTTTGAATCAATTCGAATGCGTTAAAGCTCACTCGTTCTCATTAGAGTCAAAACAAGTCAATTAGATTGAGTCATACTCAATTCCATGTAATCAAAGTTCATTCTATCTAATTCAGTTGATTTGATTCGATTCGAATTTCTTCAAGTTCATTCCTTGGCGTTGGAATGTATACCAAATCAAGGGATTGTTGTTAATTCCTGTTGATTGAAGTTTCTTTCGTTCGATTCGGCTGTTTTGAATGGATTCGAATGCGTTAAAGTTTACTCGTTCTCATCAAAGTCTAATCAAGTCAATTAGATTGACTCATACTCAATTCTAAGTAATCCAAGTTCATTCTATGTAATTCAGTTGATTTGATTCGATTCGAATCCCTTTAAGTTCATTCCCTGTCGTTCGAATATATACCGAATCAAGGGATTGTTGTTAATTCCTGTTGATTGAAGTTCCTTTCGTCCGATTCGGTTGTTTTGAATCGATTCGAATGCGTTAAAGTTTACTTGTTCTCATCAATGTCTAATCAAGTCAATTAGATTGACTCATACTCAATTCTAAGTAATCAGAGTTCATTCTATCTAATTCAGTTGATTTGATTCGATTCGAATCCCTTTAAGTTCATTCGTTGTCGTTCGAATGTACACCAAATAAAGGGATTGTTGTTAATTCCTGTTGATTGAAGTTCCTTTCATCCGATTCGGTTGTTTTGAATCAATTCGAATGCGTTAAAGCTCACTCGTTCTCATTAGAGTCAAATCAAGTCAATTAGAATGAGTCATACTCAATTCCATGTAATCAAAGTTCATTGTATCTAATTCAGTTGATTTGATTCGATTCAAATTTCTTCAAGTTCATTCCTTGGCGTTGGAATGTATACCAAATCAAGGGATTGTTGTTAATTCCTGTTGATTGAAGTTTCTTTCGTTCGATTCGGCTGTCTTTAATGGATTCGAATTCGTTAAAGTTTACTCGTTCTCATCAAAGTCTAATCAAGTCAATTAGATTGACTCATACTCAATTCTAAGTAATCCAAGTTCATTCTATGTAATTCAGTTGATTTGATTCGATTCGAATCCCTTTAAGTTAATTCCCTGTCGTTCGAATATATACCGAATCAAGGGATTGTTGTTAATTCCTGTTGATTGAAGTTCCTTTCGTTCGATTCGGTTGTTTTGAATCGATTCGAATGCGTTAAAGTTTGCTTGTTCTCATCAATGTCTAATCAAGTCAATTAGATTGACTCATACTCAATTCTAAGTAATCAAAGTTCATTCTATGTAATTCAGTTGATTTGATTCGATTCGAATCCCTTTAAGTTCATTCTTTGTCGTTCGAATGTACACCAAATAAAGGGATTGGTGTTAATTCCTGTTGATTGAAGTTCCTTTCATCCGATTCGGTTGTTTTGAATCAATTCGAATGCGTTAAAGCTCACTCGTTCTCATTAGAGTCAAAACAAGTCAATTAGATTGAGTCATACTCAATTCCATGTAATCAAAGTTCATTCTATCTAATTCAGTTGATTTGATTCGATTCGAATTTCTTCAAGTTCATTCCTTGGCGTTGGAATGTATACCAAATCAAGGGATTGTTGTTAATTCCTGTTGATTGAAGTTTCTTTCGTTCGATTCGGCTGTTTTGAATGGATTCGAATGCGTTAAAGTTTACTCGTTCTCATCAAAGTCTAATCAAGTCAATTAGATTGACTCATACTCAATTCTAAGTAATCCAAGTTCATTCTATGTAATTCAGTTGATTTGATTCGATTCGAATCCCTTTAAGTTAATTCCCTGTCGTTCGAATATATACCGAATCAAGGGATTGTTGTTAATTCCTGTTGATTGAACTTCCTTTCGTCCGATTCGGTTGTTTTGAATCGATTCGAATGCGTTAAAGTTTACTTGTTCTCATCAATGTCTAATCAAGTCAATTAGATTGACTCATACTCAATTCTAAGTAATCAGAGTTCATTCTATCTAATTCAGTTGATTTGATTCGATTCGAATCCCTTTAAGTTCATTCGTTGTCGTTCGAATGTACACCAAATAAAGGGATTGTTGTTAATTCCTGTTGATTGAAGTTCCTTTCATCCGATTCGGTTGTTTTGAATCAATTCGAATGCGTTAAAGCTCACTCGTTCTCATTAGAGTCAAATCAAGTCAATTAGAATGAGTCATACTCAATTCCATGTAATCAAAGTTCATTGTATCTAATTCAGTTGATTTGATTCGATTCAAATTTCTTCAAGTTCATTCCTTGGCGTTGGAATGTATACCAAATCAAGGGATTGTTGTTAATTCCTGTTGATTGAAGTTTCTTTCGTTCGATTCGGCTGTCTTTAATGGATTCGAATTCGTTAAAGTTTACTCGTTCTCATCAAAGTCTAATCAAGTCAATTAGATTGACTCATACTCAATTCTAAGTAATCCAAGTTCATTCTATGTAATTCAGTTGATTTGATTCGATTCGAATCCCTTTAAGTTAATTCCCTGTCGTTCGAATATATACCGAATCAAGGGATTGTTGTTAATTCCTGTTGATTGAAGTTCCTTTCGTTCGATTCGGTTGTTTTGAATCGATTCGAATGCGTTAAAGTTTGCTTGTTCTCATCAATGTCTAATCAAGTCAATTAGATTGACTCATACTCAATTCTAAGTAATCAAAGTTCATTCTATGTAATTCAGTTGATTTGATTCGATTCGAATCCCTTTAAGTTCATTCGTTGTCGTTCGAATGTACACCAAATAAAGGGATTGTTGTTAATTCCTGTTGATTGAAGTTCCTTTCATCCGATTCGGTTGTTTTGAATCAATTCGAATGCGTTAAAGCTCACTCGTTCTCATTAGAGTCAAAACAAGTCAATTAGATTGAGTCATACTCAATTCCATGTAATCAAAGTTCATTCTATCTAATTCAGTTGATATTATTCGATTCGAATTTCTTCAAGTTCATTCCTTGGCGTTGGAATGTATACAAAATCAAGGGATTGTTGTTAATTCCTGTTGATTGAAGTTTCTTTCGTTCGATTCGGCTGTCTTGAATGGATTCGAATTCGTTAAAGTTTACTCGTTCTCATCAAAGTCTAATCAAGTCAATTAGATTGACTCATACTTAATTCTAAGTAATCCAAGTTCATTCTATGTAATTCAGTTGATTTGATTCGATTCGAATCCCTTTAAGTTAATTCCCTGTCGTTCGAATATATACCGAATCAAGGGATTGTTGTTAATTCCTGTTGATTGAAGTTCCTTTCGTCCGATTCGGTTGTCTTGAATCGATTTGAATGCGTTAAAGTTTACTTGTTCTCATCAATGTCTAATCAAGTCAATTAGATTGACTCATACTCAATTCTAAGTAATCAGAGTTCATTCTATCTAATTCAGTTGATTTGATTCGATTCGAATCCCTTTAAGTTCATTCGTTGTCGTTCGAATGTACACCAAATAAAGGGATTGTTGTTAATTCCTGTTGATTGAAGTTCCTTTCATCCGATTCGGTTGTTTTGAATCAATTCGAATGCGTTAAAGCTCACTCGTTCTCATTAGAGTCAAATCAAGTCAATTAGAATGAGTCATACTCAATTCCATGTAATCAAAGTTCATTGTATCTAATTCAGTTGATTTGATTCGATTCGAATTTCTTCAAGTTCATTCCTTGGCGTTGGAATGTATACCAAATCAAGGGATTGTTGTTAATTCCTGTTGATTGAAGTTTCTTTCGTTCGATTCGGCTGTTTTGAATGGATTCGAATGCGTTAAAGTTTACTCGTTCTCATCAAAGTCTAATCAAGTCAATTAGATTGACTCATACTCAATTCTAAGTAATCAAAGTTCATTCTACGTAATTCAGTTGATTTGATTCGATTCGAATCCCTTTAAGTTAATTCCCTGTCGTTCGAATATATACCGAATCAAGGGATTGTTGTTAATTCCTGTTGATTGAAGTTCCTTTCGTCCGATTCGGTTGTTTCGAATCAATTCGAATGCGTTAAAGTTTACTCGTTCTCATTAGAGTCAAATCACGTCAGTTAGATGGAGTTGTACTAAATCCTTAGTAATCAGAGTTCATTCTATGTAATTCGGTTGATTTGATTCGATTCGAATCCTTTCAAGTTCATTCACTGTCGTTCGAATGTACACCAAATAAAGGGATTGTTGTTAATTCCTGTTGATTGAAGTTCCTTTCGTCCGATTCGGTTGTTTTGAATCAATTCGAATGCGTTAAAGTTTACTCGTTCTCATTAGAGTCAAATCACGTCAGTTCGATGGAGTTGTACTAAATCCTAAGTAATCAAAGTTCATTCTATCTAATTCAGTTGATTTGATTCGATTCGAATCCCTTTAAGTTCATTCGTTGTCGTTCGAATGTACACCAAATAAAGGCGATTGTTGTTAATTCCTGTTGATTGAAGTTCCTTTCATCCGATTCGGTTGTTTTGAATCAATTCGAATGCGTTAAAGCTCACTCGTTCTCATTAGAGTCAAATCAAGTCAATTAGATTGAGTCATCCTCAATTCCATGTAATCAAAGTTCATTCTATCTAATTCAGTTGATTTGATTCGATTCGAATTTCTTCAAGTTCATTCCTTGGCGTTGGAATGTATACAAAATCAAGGGATTGTTGTTAATTCCTGTTGATTGAAGTTTCTTTCGTTCGATTCGGCTGTCTTGAATGGATTCGAATTCGTTAAGGTTTACTCGTTCTCATCAAAGTGTAATCAAGTCAATTAGATTGACTCATACTCAATTCTAAGTAATCCAAGTTCATTCTATGTAATTCAGTTGATTTGATTCGATTCGAATCCCTTTAAGTTCATTCCCTGTCGTTCGAATATATACCGAATCAAGGGATTGTTGTTAATTCCTGTTGATTGAAGTTCCTTTCGTCCGATTCGGTTGTTTTGAATCGATTCGAATGCGTTAAAGTTTACTTGTTCTCATCAATGTCTAATCAAGTCAATTAGATTGACTCATACTCAATTCTAAGTAATCAAAGTTCATTCTATGTAATTCAGTTGATTTGATTCGATTCGAATCCCTTTAAGTTCATTCGTTGTCGTTCGAATGTACACCAAATAAAGGGATTGTTGTTAATTCCTGTTGATTGAAGTTCCTTTCATCCGATTCGGTTGTTTTGAATCAATTCGAATGCGTTAAAGCTCACTCGTTCTCATTAGAGTCAAAACAAGTCAATTAGATTGAGTCATACTCAATTCAATGTAATCAAAGTTGATTCTATCTAATTCAGTTGATATTATTCGATTCGAATTTCTTCAAGTTCATTCCTTGGCGTTGTATGTCTACAAAATCAAGGGATTGTTGTTAATTCCTGTTGATTGAAGTTTCTTTCGTTCGATTCGGCTGTCTTTAATGGATTCGAATTCGTTAAAGTTTACTCGTTCTCATCAAAGTCTAATCAAGTCAATTAGATTGACTCATACTCAATTCTAAGTAATCCAAGTTCATTCTATGTAATTCAGTTGATTTGATTCGATTCGAATCCCTTTAAGTTAATTCCCTGTCGTTCGAATATATACCGAATCAAGGGATTGTTGTTAATTCCTGTTGATTGAAGTTCCTTTCGTTCGATTCGGTTGTTTTGAATCGATTCGAATGCGTTAAAGTTTGCTTGTTCTCATCAATGTCTAATCAAGTCAATTAGATTGACTCATACTCAATTCTAAGTAATCAAAGTTCATTCTATGTAATTCAGTTGATTTGATTCGATTCGAATCCCTTTAAGTTCATTCGTTGTCGTTCGAATGTACACCAAATAAAGGGATTGTTGTTAATTCCTGTTGATTGAAGTTCCTTTCATCCGATTCGGTTGTTTTGAATCAATTCGAATGCGTTAAAGCTCACTCGTTCTCATTAGAGTCAAATCAAGTCAATTAGAATGAGTCATACTCAATTCCATGTAATCAAAGTTCATTCTATCTAATTCAGTTGATTTGATTCGATTCGAATTTCTTCAAGTTCATTCCTTGGCGTTGGAATGTATACCAAATCAAGGGATTGTTGTTAATTCCTGTTGATTGAAGTTTCTTTCGTTCGATTCGGCTGTTTTGAATGGATTCGAATGCGTTAAAGTTTACTCGTTCTCATCAAAGTCTAATCAAGTCAATTAGATTGACTCATACTCAATTCTAAGTAATCCAAGTTCATTCTATGTAATTCAGTTGATTTGATTCGATTCGAATCCCTTTAAGTTCATTCCCTGTCGTTCGAATATATACCGAATCAAGGGATTGTTGTTAATTCCTGTTGATTGAAGTTCCTTTCGTCCGATTCGGTTGTTTTGAATCGATTCGAATGCGTTAAAGTTTACTTGTTCTCATCAATGTCTAATCAAGTCAATTAGATTGACTCATACTCAATTCTAAGTAATCAGAGTTCATTCTATCTAATTCAGTTGATTTGATTCGATTCGAATCCCTTTAAGTTCATTCGTTGTCGTTCGAATGTACACCAAAAAAAGGGATTGTTGTTAATTCCTGTTGATTGAAGTTCCTTTCATCCGATTCGGTTGTTTTGAATCAATTCGAATGCGTTAAAGCTCACTCGTTCTCATTAGAGTCAAATCAAGTCAATTAGAATGAGTCATACTCAATTCCATGTAATCAAAGTTCATTGTATCTAATTCAGTTGATTTGATTCGATTCAAATTTCTTCAAGTTCATTCCTTGGCGTTGGAATGTATACCAAATCAAGGGATTGTTGTTAATTCCTGTTGATTGAAGTTTCTTTCGTTCGATTCGGCTGTCTTTAATGGATTCGAATTCGTTAAAGTTTACTCGTTCTCATCAAAGTCTAATCAAGTCAATTAGATTGACTCATACTCAATTCTAAGTAATCCAAGTTCATTCTATGTAATTCAGTTGATTTGATTCGATTCGAATCCCTTTAAGTTAATTCCCTGTCGTTCGAATATATACCGAATCAAGGGATTGTTGTTAATTCCTGTTGATTGAAGTTCCTTTCGTTCGATTCGGTTGTTTTGAATCGATTCGAATGCGTTAAAGTTTGCTTGTTCTCATCAATGTCTAATCAAGTCAATTAGATTGACTCATACTCAATTCTAAGTAATCAAAGTTCATTCTATGTAATTCAGTTGATTTGATTCGATTCGAATCCCTTTAAGTTCATTCGTTGTCGTTCGAATGTACACCAAATAAAGGGATTGTTGTTAATTCCTGTTGATTGAAGTTCCTTTCGTCCGATTCGGTTGTTTTGAATCAATTCGAATGCGTTAAAGCTCACTCGTTCTCATTAGAGTCAAAACAAGTCAATTAGATTGAGTCATACTCAATTCCATGTAATCAAAGTTCATTCTATCTAATTCAGTTGATTTGATTCGATTCGAATTTCTTCAAGTTCATTCCTTGGCGTTGGAATGTGTACCAAATCAAGGGATTGTTGTTAATTCCTGTTGATTGAAGTTTCTTTCGTTCGATTCGGCTATTTTGAATGGATTCGAATGCGTTAAAGTTTACTCGTTCTCATCAAAGTCTAATCAAGTCAATTAGATTGACTCATACTCAATTCTAAGTAATCCAAGTTCATTCTATGTAATTCAGTTGATTTGATTCGATTCGAATCCCTTTAAGTTAATTCCCTGTCGTTCGAATATATACCGAATCAAGGGATTGTTGTTAATTCCTGTTGATTGAAGTTCCTTTCGTCCGATTCGGTTGTTTTGAATCGATTCGAATGCGTTAAGGTTTACTTGTTCTCATCAATGTCTAATCAAGTCAATTAGATTGACTCATACTCAATTCTAAGTAATCAAAGTTCATTCTATGTAATTCGGTTGATTTGATTCGATTCGAATCCCTTTAAGTTCATTCGTTGTCGTTCGAATGTGCACCAAATAAAGGGATTGTTGTTAATTCCTGTTGATTGAAGTTCCTTTCATCCGTTTTGGTTGTTTTGAATCAATTCGAATGCGGTAAAGCTCACTCGTTCTCATTAGAGTCAAATCAAGTCAATTAGATTGAGTCATCCTCAATTCCATGTAAGCAAAGTTCATTCTATCTAATTCAGTTGATTTGATTCGATTCGAATTTCTTCAAGTTCATTCCTTGGCGTTGGAATGTATACCAAATCAAGGGATTGTTGTTAATTCCTGTTGATTGAAGTTTCTTTCGTTCGATTCGGCTGTTTTGAATGGATTCGAATTCGTTAAAGTTTACTCGTTCTCATCAAAGTCTAATCAAGTCAATTAGATTGACTCATACTGAATTCTAAGTAATCCAAGTTCATTCAATGTAATTCAGTTGATTTGATTCGATTCGAATCCCTTTAAGTTAATTCCCTGTCGTTCGAATATATACCGAATCAAGGGATTGTTGTTAATTCCTGTTGATTGAAGTTCCTTTCGTCCGATTCGGTTGTTTTGAATCAATTCGAATGCGTTAAAGTTTACTCGTTCTCATTAGAGTCAAATCACGTCAGTTAGATGGAGTTGTACTAAATCCTTAGTAATCAGAGTTCATTCTATCTAATTCAGTTGATTTGATTTGATTCGAATCCTTTCAAGTTCATTCGTTGTCGTTCGAATGTACACCAAATAAAGGGATTGTTGTTAATTCCTGTTGATTGAAGTTCCTTTCGTCCGATTCGGTTGTTTTGAATCAATTCGAATGCGTTAAAGTTTACTCGTTCTCATTAGAGTCAAATCACGTCAGTTAGATGGAGTTGTACTAAATCCTAAGTAATCAGAGTTCATTCTATCTAATTCAGTTGATTTGATTCGATTCGAATCCCTTTAAGTTCATTCGTTGTCGTTCGAATGTACACAAAATAAAGGCGATTGTTGTTAATTCCTGTTGATTGAAGTTCCTTTCATCCGATTCGGTTGTTTTGAATCAATTCGAATGCGTTAAAGTTTACTTGTTCTCATCAATGTCTAATCAAGTCAATTAGATTGAGTCATGCTCAATTCCATGTAATCAAAGTTTATTCTATCTAATTCATTTGATTTGATTCGATTCCAATTTCTTCAAGTTCATTCCTTGGCGTTGGAATGTATACCAAATCAAGGGATTGTTGTTAATTCCTGTTGATTGAAGTTTCTTTCGTTCGATTCGGCTGTTTTGAATGGATTCGAATTCGTTAAAGTTTACTTGTTCTCATCAAAGTCTAATCAAGTCAATTAGATTGACTAATACTCAATTCTAAGTAATCCAAGTTCATTCTATGTAATTCAGTTGATTTGATTCGATTCGAATCCCTTTAAGTTAATTCCCTGTCGTTCGAATATATACCGAATCAAGGGATTGTTGTTAATTCCTGTTGATTGAAGTTCCTTTCGTTCGATTCGGTTGTTTTGAATCGATTCGAATGCGTTAAAGTTTACTTGTTCTCATCAATGTCTAATCAAGTCAATTAGATTGACTCATACTCAATTCTAAGTACTCAAAGTTCATTCTATGTAATTCAGTTGATTTGATTCGATTCGAATCTCTTTAAGTTCATTCGTTGTCGTTCGAATGTACACCAAATAAAGGGATTGTTGTTAATTCCTGTTGATTGAAGTTCCTTTCATCCGATTCGGTTATTTTGAATCAATTCGAATGCGTTAAATCTCACTCGTTCTCATTAGAGTCAAATCAAGTCAATTAGAATGAGTCATACTCAATTCCATGTAATCAAAGTTCATTCTATCTAATTCAGTTGATTTGATTCGATTCGAATTTCTTCAAGTTCATTCCTTGGCGTTGGAATGTATACCAAATCAAGGGATTGTTGTTAATTCCTGTTGATTGAAGTTTCTTTCGTTCGATTCGGCTGTCTTGAATGGATTCGAATTCGTTAAAGTTTACTCGTTCTCATCAAAGTCTAATCAAGTCAATTAGATTGACTCATACTCAATTCTAAGTAATCCAAGTTCATTCTATGTAATTCAATTGATTTGATTCGATTCGAATCCCTTTAAATTCATTCCCTGTCGTTCGAATATATACCGAATCAAGGGATTGTTGTTAATTCCTGTTGATTGAAGTTCCTTTCGTTCGATTCGGTTGTTTTGAATCGATTCGAATGCGTTAAAGTTTACTTGTTCTCATCAATGTCTACTCAAGTCAATTAGATTGACTCATACTCAATTCTAAGTAATCAAAGTTCATTCTATGTAATTCGGTTGATTTGATTCGATTCGAATCCCTTTAAGTTCATTCGTTGTCGTTTGAATGTGCACCAAATAAAGGGATTGTTGTTAATTCCTGTTGATTGAAGTTCCTTTCATCCGTTTCGGTTGTTTTGAATCAATTCGAATGCGTTAAAGCTCACTCGTTCTCATTAGAGTCAAATCAAGTCAATTAGATTGAGTCACCCTCAATTCCATGTAATCAAAGTTCATTCTATCTAATTCAGTTGATTTGATTCGATTCGAATTTCTTCAAGTTCATTCCTTGGCGTTGGAATGTATACCAAATCAAGGGATTGTTGTTAATTCCTGTTGATTGAAGTTTCTTTCGTTCGATTCGGCTGTTTTGAATGGATTCGAATTCGTTAAAGTTTACTCGTTCTCATCAAAGTCTAATCAAGTCAATTAGATTGACTCATACTGAATTCTAAGTAATCCAAGTTCATTCTATGTAATTCAGTTGATTTGATTCGATTCGAATCCCTTTAAGTTCATTCCCTGTCGTTCGAATATATACCGAATCAAGGGATTGTTGTTAATTCCTGTTGATTGAAGTTCCTTTCGTTCGATTCGGTTGTTTTGAAGCGATTCGAATGCGTTAAAGTTTACTTGTTCTCATCAATGTCTAATCAAGTCAATTAGATTGACTCATACTCAATTCTAAGTAATCAAAGTTCATTCTATGTAAGTCGGTTGATTTGATTCGATTCGAATCCCTTTAAGTTCATTCGTTGTCGTTCGAATGTGCACCAAATAAAGGGATTGTTGTTAATTCCTGTTGATTGAAGTTCCTTTCATCCGTTTCGGTTGTTTTGAATCAATTCGAATGCGTTAAAGCTCACTCGTTCTCATTAGAGTCAAATCAAGTCAATTAGATTGAGTCATACTCAATTCCATGTAATCAAAGTTCATTCTATCTAATTCAGTTGATTTGATTCGATTCGAATTTCTTCAAGTTCATTCCTTGGCATTGGAATGTATACCAAATCAAGGGATTGTTGTTAATTCCTGTTGATTGAAGTTTCTTTCGTTCGATTCGGCTGTTTTGAATGGATTCGAATTCGTTAAAGTTTACTCGTTCTCATCAAAGTCTAATCAAGTCAATTAGATTGACTCATACTGAATTCTAAGTAATCCAAGTTCATTCTATGTAATTCAGTTGATTTGATTCGATTCGAATCCCTTTAAGTTAATTCCCTGTCGTTCGAATATATACCGAATCAAGGGATTGTTGTTAATTCCTGTTGATTGAAGTTCCTTTCGTTCGATTCGGTTGTTTTGAATCGATTCGAATGCGTTAAAGTTTACTTGTTCTCATCAATGTCTAATCAAGTCAATTAGATTGACTCATACTCAATTCTAAGTACTCAAAGTTCATTCTATGTAATTCAGTTGATTTGATTCGATTCGAATCTCTTTAAGTTCATTCGTTGTCGTTCGAATGTACACCAAATAAAGGGATTGTTGTTAATTCCTGTTGATTGAAGTTCCTTTCATCCGATTCGGTTATTTTGAATCAATTCGAATGCGTTAAATCTCACTCGTTCTCATTAGAGTCAAATCAAGTCAATTAGAATGAGTCATACTCAATTCCATGTAATCAAAGTTCATTCTATCTAATTCAGTTGATTTGATTCGATTCGAATTTCTTCAAGTTCATTCCTTGGCGTTGGAATGTATACCAAATCAAGGGATTGTTGTTAATTCCTGTTGATTGAAGTTTCTTTCGTTCGATTCGGCTGTCTTGAATGGATTCGAATTCGTTAAAGTTTACTCGTTCTCATCAAAGTCTAATCAAGTCAATTAGATTGACTCATACTCAATTCTAAGTAATCCAAGTTCATTCTATGTAATTCAATTGATTTGATTCGATTCGAATCCCTTTAAATTCATTCCCTGTCGTTCGAATATATACCGAATCAAGGGATTGTTGTTAATTCCTGTTGATTGAAGTTCCTTTCGTTCGATTCGGTTGTTTTGAATCGATTCGAATGCGTTAAAGTTTACTTGTTCTCATCAATGTCTACTCAAGTCAATTAGATTGACTCATACTCAATTCTAAGTAATCAAAGTTCATTCTATGTAATTCGGTTGATTTGATTCGATTCGAATCCCTTTAAGTTCATTCGTTGTCGTTTGAATGTGCACCAAATAAAGGGATTGTTGTTAATTCCTGTTGATTGAAGTTCCTTTCATCCGTTTCGGTTGTTTTGAATCAATTCGAATGCGTTAAAGCTCACTCGTTCTCATTAGAGTCAAATCAAGTCAATTAGATTGAGTCACCCTCAATTCCATGTAATCAAAGTTCATTCTATCTAATTCAGTTGATTTGATTCGATTCGAATTTCTTCAAGTTCATTCCTTGGCGTTGGAATGTATACCAAATCAAGGGATTGTTGTTAATTCCTGTTGATTGAAGTTTCTTTCGTTCGATTCGGCTGTTTTGAATGGATTCGAATTCGTTAAAGTTTACTCGTTCTCATCAAAGTCTAATCAAGTCAATTAGATTGACTCATACTGAATTCTAAGTAATCCAAGTTCATTCTATGTAATTCAGTTGATTTGATTCGATTCGAATCCCTTTAAGTTCATTCCCTGTCGTTCGAATATATACCGAATCAAGGGATTGTTGTTAATTCCTGTTGATTGAAGTTCCTTTCGTTCGATTCGGTTGTTTTGAAGCGATTCGAATGCGTTAAAGTTTACTTGTTCTCATCAATGTCTAATCAAGTCAATTAGATTGACTCATACTCAATTCTAAGTAATCAAAGTTCATTCTATGTAAGTCGGTTGATTTGATTCGATTCGAATCCCTTTAAGTTCATTCGTTGTCGTTCGAATGTGCACCAAATAAAGGGATTGTTGTTAATTCCTGTTGATTGAAGTTCCTTTCATCCGTTTCGGTTGTTTTGAATCAATTCGAATGCGTTAAAGCTCACTCGTTCTCATTAGAGTCAAATCAAGTCAATTAGATTGAGTCATACTCAATTCCATGTAATCAAAGTTCATTCTATCTAATTCAGTTGATTTGATTCGATTCGAATTTCTTCAAGTTCATTCCTTGGCATTGGAATGTATACCAAATCAAGGGATTGTTGTTAATTCCTGTTGATTGAAGTTTCTTTCGTTCGATTCGGCTGTTTTGAATGGATTCGAATTCGTTAAAGTTTACTCGTTCTCATCAAAGTCTAATCAAGTCAATTAGATTGACTCATACTGAATTCTAAGTAATCCAAGTTCATTCTATGTAATTCAGTTGATTTGATTCGATTCGAATCCCTTTAAGTTAATTCCCTGTCGTTCGAATATATACCGAATCAAGGGATTGTTGTTAATTCCTGTTGATTGAAGTTCCTTTCGTTCGATTCGGTTGTTTTGAATCGATTCGAATGCGTTAAAGTTTGCTTGTTCTCATCAATGTCTAATCAAGTCAATTAGATTGACTCATACTCAATTCTAAGTAATCGAAGTTCATTCTATGTAATTCAGTTGATTTGATTCGATTCGAATCTCTTTAAGTTCATTCGTTGTCGTTCGAATGTACACCAAATAAAGGGATTGTTGTTAATT
The DNA here is from genome assembly GCA_030490835.1 of Annona cherimola. Lineage (NCBI taxonomy): Eukaryota > Viridiplantae > Streptophyta > Magnoliopsida > Magnoliales > Annonaceae > Annona > Annona cherimola. Next base: position 40,367,457 of record CM059976.1, read on the forward strand.
CCTGTTGATTGAAGTTCCTTTCATCCGATTCGGTTATTTTGAATCAATTCGAATGCGTTAAAGCTCACTCGTTCTCATTAGAGTCAAATCAAGTCAATTAGAATGAGTCATACTCAATTCCATGTAATCAAAGTTCATTCTATCTAATTCAGTTGATTTGATTCGATTCGAATTTCTTCAAGTTCATTCCTTGGCGTTGGAATGTATACCAAATCAAGGGATTGTTGTTAATTCCTGTTGATTGAAGTTTCTTTCGTTCGATTCGGCTGTTTTGAATGGATTCGAATGCGTTAAAGTTTACTCGTTCTCATCAAAGTCTAATCAAGTCAATTAGATTGACTCATACTCAATTCTAAGTAATCCAAGTTCATTCTATGTAATTCAGTTGATTTGATTCGATTCGAATCCCTTTAAGTTAATTCCCTGTCGTTCGAATATATACCGAATCAAGGGATTGTTGTTAATTCCTGTTGATTGAAGTTCCTTTCGTCCGATTCGGTTGTTTTGAATCGATTCGAATGCGTTAAAGTTTCCTTGTTCTCATCAATGTCTAATCAAGTCAATTAGATTGACTCATACTCAATTCTAAGTAATCAGAGTTCATTCTATCTAATTCAGTTGATTTGATTCGATTCGAATCCCTTTAAGTTCATTCGTTGTCGTTCGAATGTCCACCAAATAAAGGGATTGTTGTTAATTCCTGTTGATTGAAGTTCCTTTCATCCGTTTCGGTTGTTTTGAATCAATTCGAATGCGTTAAAGCTCACTCGTTCTCATTAGAGTCAAATCAAGTCAATTAGATTGAGTCACCCTCAATTCCATGTAATCAAAGTTCATTCTATCTAATTCAGTTGATTTGATTCGATTCGAATTTCTTCAAGTTCATTCCTTGGCGTTGGAATGTATACCAAATCAAGGGATTGTTGTTAATTCCTGTTGATTGAAGTTTCTTTCGTTCGATTCGGCTGTTTTGAATGGATTCGAATTCGTTAAAGTTTACTCGTTCTCATCAAAGTCTAATCAAGTCAATTAGATTGACTCATACTGAATTCTAAGTAATCCAAGTTCATTCTATGTAATTCAGTTGATTTGATTCGATTCGAATCCCTTTAAGTTCATTCCCTGTCGTTCGAATATATACCGAATCAAGGGATTGTTGTTAATTCCTGTTGATTGAAGTTCCTTTCGTTCGATTCGGTTGTTTTGAATCGATTCGAATGCGTTAAAGTTTACTTGTTCTCATCAATGTCTAATCAAGTCAATTAGATTGACTCATACTCAATTCTAAGTAATCAAAGTTCATTCTATGTAAGTCGGTTGATTTGATTCGATTCGAATCCCTTTAAGTTCATTCGTTGTCGTTCGAATGTGCACCAAATAAAGGGATTGTTGTTAATTCCTGTTGATTGAAGTTCCTTTCATCCGTTTCGGTTGTTTTGAATCAATTCGAATGCGTTAAAGCTCACTCGTTCTCATTAGAGTCAAATCAAGTCAATTAGATTGAGTCATACTCAATTCCATGTAATCAAAGTTCATTCTATCTAATTCAGTTGATTTGATTCGATTCGAATTTCTTCAAGTTCATTCCTTGGCGTTGGAATGTATACCAAATCAAGGGATTGTTGTTAATTCCTGTTGATTGAAGTTTCTTTCGTTCGATTCGGCTGTTTTGAATGGATTCGAATTCGTTAAAGTTTACTCGTTCTCATCAAAGTCTAATCAAGTCAATTAGATTGACTCATACTGAATTCTAAGTAATCCAAGTTCATTCTATGTAATTCAGTTGATTTGATTCGATTCGAATCCCTTTAAGTTAATTCCCTGTCGTTCGAATATATACCGAATCAAGGGATTGTTGTTAATTCCTGTTGATTGAAGTTCCTTTCGTTCGATTCGGTTGTTTTGAATCGATTCGAATGCGTTAAAGTTTGCTTGTTCTCATCAATGTCTAATCAAGTCAATTAGATTGACTCATACTCAATTCTAAGTAATCGAAGTTCATTCTATGTAATTCAGTTGATTTGATTCGATTCGAATCTCTTTAAGTTCATTCGTTGTCGTTCGAATGTACACCAAATAAAGGGATTGTTGTTAATTCCTGTTGATTGAAGTTCCTTTCATCCGATTCGGTTATTTTGAATCAATTCGAATGCGTTAAAGCTCACTCGTTCTCATTAGAGTCAAATCAAGTCAATTAGAATGAGTCATACTCAATTCCATGTAATCAAAGTTCATTCTATCTAATTCAGTTGATTTGATTCGATTCGAATTTCTTCAAGTTCATTCCTTGGCGTTGGAATGTATACCAAATCAAGGGATTGTTGTTAATTCCTGTTGATTGAAGTTTCTTTCGTTCGATTCGGCTGTTTTGAATGGATTCGAATGCGTTAAAGTTTACTCGTTCTCATCAAAGTCTAATCAAGTCAATTAGATTGACTCATACTCAATTCTAAGTAATCCAAGTTCATTCTATGTAATTCAGTTGATTTGATTCGATTCGAATCCCTTTAAGTTAATTCCCTGTCGTTCGAATATATACCGAATCAAGGGATTGTTGTTAATTCCTGTTGATTGAAGTTCCTTTCGTCCGATTCGGTTGTTTTGAATCGATTCGAATGCGTTAAAGTTTCCTTGTTCTCATCAATGTCTAATCAAGTCAATTAGATTGACTCATACTCAATTCTAAGTAATCAGAGTTCATTCTATCTAATTCAGTTGATTTGATTCGATTCGAATCCCTTTAAGTTCATTCGTTGTCGTTCGAATGTCCACCAAATAAAGGGATTGTTGTTAATTCCTGTTGATTGAAGTTCCTTTCATCTGATTCGGTTGTTTTGAATCAATTCGAATGCGTTAAAGCTCACTCGTTCTCATTAGAGTCAAAACAAGTCAATTAGATTGAGTCATACTCAATTCCATGTAATCAAAGTTCATTCTATCTAATTCAGTTGATATTATTCGATTCGAATTTCTACAAGTTCATTCCTTGGCGTTGGAATGTATACAAAATCAAGGGATTGTTGTTAATTCCTGTTGATTGAAGTTTCTTTCGTTCGATTCGGCTGTTTTGAATGGATTCGAATGCGTTAAAGTTTACTCGTTCTCATCAAAGTCTAATCAAGTCAATTAGATTGACTCATACTCAATTCTAAGTAATCAAAGTTCATTCTACGTAATTCAGTTGATTTGATTCGATTCGAATCCCTTTAAGTTAATTCCCTGTCGTTCGAATATATACCGAATCAAGGGATTGTTGTTAATTCCTGTTGATTGAAGTTCCTTTCGTCCGATTCGGTTGTTTTGAATCAATTCGAATGCGTTAAAGTTTACTCGTTCTCATTAGAGTCAAATCACGTCAGTTAGATGGAGTTGTACTAAATCCTTAGTAATCAGAGTTCATTCTATCTAATTCAGTTGATTTGATTCGATTCGAATCCTTTCAAGTTCATTCGTTGTCGTTCGAATGTACACCAAATAAAGGGATTGTTGTTAATTCCTGTTGATTGAAGTTCCTTTCGTCCGATTCGGTTGTTTTGAATCAATTCGAATGCGTTAAAGTTTACTCGTTCTCATTAGAGTCAAATCACGTCAGTTAGATGGAGTTGTACTAAATCCTAAGTAATCAAAGTTCATTCTATCTAATTCAGTTGATTTGATTCGATTCGAATCCCTTTAAGTTCATTCGTTGTCGTTCGAATGTACACCAAATAAAGGGATTGTTGTTAATTCCTGTTGATTGAAGTTCCTTTCATCCGATTCGGTTGTTTTGAATCAATTCGAATGCGTTAAAGTTTACTCGTTCTCATTAGAGTCAAATCACGTCAGTTAGATGGAGTTGTACTAAATCCTAAGTAATCAAAGTTCATTCTATCTAATTCAGTTGATTTGATTCGATTCGAATCCCTTTAAGTTCATTCGTTGTCGTTCGAATGTACACCAAATAAAGGGATTGTTGTTAATTCCTGTTGATTGAAGTTCCTTTCATCCGATTCGGTTGTTTTGAATCAATTCGAATGCGTTAAAGTTTACTCGTTCTCATTAGAGTCAAATCACGTCAGTTAGATGGAGTTGTACTAAATCCTAAGTAATCAAAGTTCATTCTATCTAATTCAGTTGATTTGATTCGATTCGAATCCCTTTAAGTTCATTCGTTGTCGTTCGAATGTACACCAAATAAAGGGATTGTTGTTAATTCCTGTTGATTGAAGTTCCTTTCATCCGATTCGGTTGTTTTGAATCAATTCGAATGCGTTAAAGCTCACCCGTTCTCATTAGAGTCAAATCAAGTCAATTAGATTGAGTCATGCTCAATTCCAAGTAATCAAAGTTGATTCTATCTAATTCAGTTGATTTGATTCGATTCGAATTTCTTCAAGTTCATTCCTTGGCGTTGGAATGTATACCAAATCAAGGGATTGTTGTTAATTCCTGTTGATTGAAGTTTCTTTCGTTCGATTCGGCTGTTTTGAATGGATTCGAATTCGTTAAAGTTTACTTGTTCTCATCAAAGTCTAATCAAGTCAATTAGATTGACTAATACTCAATTCTAAGTAATCCAAGTTCATTCTATGTAATTCAGTTGATTTGATTCGATTCGAATCCCTTTAAGTTAATTCCCTGTCGTTCGAATATATACCGAATCAAGGGATTGTTGTTAATTCCTGTTGATTGAAGTTCCTTTCGTTCGATTCGGTTGTTTTGAATCGATTCGAATGCGTTAAAGTTTACTTGTTCTCATCAATGTCTAATCAAGTCAATTAGATTGACTCATACTCAATTCTAAGTACTCAAAGTTCATTCTATGTAATTCAGTTGATTTGATTCGATTCGAATCCCTTTAAGTTCATTCGTTGTCGTTCGAATGTGCACCAAATAAAGGGATTGTTGTTAATTCCTGTTGATTGAAGTTCCTTTCATCCGTTTCGGTTGTTTTGAATCAATTCGAATGCGTTAAAGCTCACTCGTTCTCATTAGAGTCAAATCAAGTCAATTAGATTGAGTCATCCTCAATTCCATGTAATCAAAGTTCATTCTATCTAATTCAGTTGATTTGATTCGATTCGAATTTCTTCAAGTTCATTCCTTGGCGTTGGAATGTATACCAAATCAAGGGATTGTTGTTAATTCCTGTTGATTGAAGTTTCTTTCGTTCGATTCGGCTGTTTTGAATGGATTCGAATTCGTTAAAGTTTACTCGTTCTCATCAAAGTCTAATCAAGTCAATTAGATTGACTCATACTCAATTCTAAGTAATCCAAGTTCATTCTATGTAATTCAGTTGATTTGATTCGATTCGAATCCCTTTAAGTTAATTCCCTGTCGTTCGAATATATACCAAATCAAGGGATTGTTGTTAATTCCTGTTGATTGAAGTTCCTTTCGTTCGATTCGGTTGTTTTGAATCGATTCGAATGCGTTAAAGTTTGCTTGTTCTCATCAATGTCTAATCAAGTCAATTAGAGTGACTCATACTCAATTCTAAGTAATCAAAGTTCATTCTATGTAATTCAGTTGATTTGATTCGATTCGAATCCCTTTAAGTTCTTTCGTTGTCGTTCGAATGTACACCAAATAAAGGGATTGTTGTTAATTCCTGTTGATTGAAGTTCCTTTCATCCGATTCGGTTGTTTTGAATCAATTAGAATGCGTTAAAGCTCACTCGTTCTCATTAGAGTCAAATCAAGTCAATTAGAATGAGTCATACTCAATTCCATGTAATCAAAGTTCATTCTATCATTCAGTTGATTTGATTCGATTCGAATTTCTTCAAGTTCATTCCTTGGCGTTGGAATGTATACCAAATCAAGGGATTGTTGTTAATTCCTGTTGATTGAAGTTTCTTTCGTTCGATTCGGCTGTTTTGAATGGATTCGAATGCGTTAAAGTTTACTCGTTCTCATCAATGTCTAATCAAGTCAATTAGATTGACTCATACTCAATTCTAAGTAATCCAAGTTCATTCTATGTAATTCAGTTGATTTGATTTGATTCGAATCCCTTTAAGTTAATTCCCTGTCGTTCGAATATATACCGAATCAAGGGATTGTTGTTAATTCCTGTTGATTGAAGTTCCTTTCGTCCGATTCGGTTGTTTTGAATCGATTCGAATGCGTTAAAGTTTACTTGTTCTCATCAATGTCTAATCAAGTCAATTAGATTGACTCATACTCAATTCTAAGTAATCAGAGTTCATTCTATCTAATTCAGTTGATTTGATTCGATTCGAATCCCTTTAAGTTCATTCGTTGTCGTTCGAATGTACACCAAATAAAGGGATTGTTGTTAATTCCTGTTGATTAAAGTTCCTTTCATCCGATTCGGTTGTTTTGAATCAATTCGAATGCGTTAAAGCTCACTCGTTCTCATTAGAGTCAAAACAAGTCAATTAGATTGAGTCATACTCAATTCCATATAATCAAAGTTCATTCTATCTAATTCAGTTGATATTATTCGATTCGAATTTCTTCAAGTTCATTCCTTGGCGTTGGAATGTATACAAAATCAAGGGATTGTTGTTAATTCCTGTTGATTGAAGTTTCTTTCGTTCGATTCGGCTGTTTTGAATGGATTCGAATGCGTTAAAGTTTACTCGTTCTCATCAAAGTCTAATCAAGTCAATTAGATTGACTCATACTCAATTCTAAGTAATCAAAGTTCATTCTACGTAATTCAGTTGATTTGATTCGATTCGAATCCCTTTAAGTTAATTCCCTATCGTTCGAATATATACCGAATCAAGGGATTGTTATTAATTCCTGTTGATTGAAGTTCCTTTCGTCCGATTCGGTTGTTTTGAATCAATTCGAATGCGTTAAAGTTTACTCATTCTCATTAGAGTCAAATCACGTCAGTTAGATGGAGTTGTACTAAATCCTTAGTAATCAGAGTTCATTCTATCTAATTCAGTTGATTTGATTCGATTCGAATCCATTCAAGTTCATTCGTTGTCGTTCGAATTTACACCAAATAAAGGGATTGTTGTTAATTCCTGTTGATTGAAGTTCCTTTCGTCCGATTCGGTTGTTTTGAATCAATTCGAATGCGTTAAAGTTTACTCGTTCTCATTAGAGTCAAATCACGTCAGTTAGATGGAGTTGTACTATATCCTAAGTAATCAAAGTTCATTCTATCTAATTCAGTTGATTTGATTCAATTCGAATCCCTTTAAGTTCATTCGTTGTCGTTCGAATGTACACCGAATAAAGGGATTGTTGTTAATTCCTGTTGATTGAAGTTCCTTTCATCCGATTCGGTTGTTTTGAATCAATTCGAATGCGTTAAAGCTGACTCGTTCTCATTAGAGTCAAATCAAGTCAATTAGATTGAATCATGCTCAATTCCATGTAATCAAAGTTTATTCTATCTAATTCAGTTGATTTGATTCGATTCGAATTTCTTCAAGTTCATTCCTTGGCGTTGGAATGTATACCAAATCAAGGGATTGTTGTTAATTCCTGTTGATTGAAGTTTCTTTCGTTCGATTCGGCTGTTTTGAATGGATTCGAATTCGTTAAAGTTTACTCGTTCTCATCAAAGTCTAATCAAGTCAATTAGATTAACTCATACTCAATTCTAAGTAATCCAAGTTCATTCTATGTAATTCAGTTGATTTGATTCGATTTGAATCCCTATAAGTTAATTCCCTGTCGTTCGAATATATACCGAATCAAGGGATTGTTGTTAATTCCTGTTGATTAAAGTTCCTTTCGTTCGATTCGGTTGTTTTGAATCGATTCGAATGCGTTAAAGTTTACTTGTTCTCATCAATGTCTAATCAAGTCAATTAGATTGACTCATACTCAATTCTAAGTAATCAAAGTTCATTCTATGTAATTCAGTTGATTTGATTCGATTCGAATCCCTTTAAGTTCATTCGTTGTCGTTCGAATGTGCACCAAATAAAGGGATTGTTGTTAATTCCTGTTGATTGAAGTTCCTTTCATCTGATTCGGTTGTTTTGAATCAATTCGAATGCGTTAAAGCTCACTCGTTCTCATTAGAGTCAAATCAAGTCAATTAGATTGAGTCATGCTCAATTCCATGTAATCAAAGTTTATTCTATCTAATTCAGTTGATTTGATTCGATTCGAATTTCTTCAAGGTCATTCCATGGCGTTGGAATGTATACCAAATCAAGGGATTGTTGTTAATTCCTGTTGATTGAAGTTTCTTTCGTTCGATTCGGCTGTTTTGAATGGATTCGAATTCGTTAAAGTTTACTCGTTCTCATCAAAGTCTAATCAAGTCAATTAGATTGACTCATACTCAATTCTAAGTAATCAAAGTTCATTCTACGTAATTCAGTTGATTTGATTCGATTCGAATCCCTTTAAGTTAATTCCCTGTCGTTCGAATATATACCGAATCAAGGGATTGTTGTTAATTCCTGTTGATTGAAGTTCCTTTCGTCCGATTCGGTTGTTTTGAATCGATTCGAATGTATCAAAGTTTACTCATTCTCATTAGAGTCAAATCACGTCAGTTCGATTGAGTTGTACTCAATTCTAAGTAATCAGAGTTCATTCTATCTAATTCAGTTGATTTGATTCGATTCGAATCCCTTCAAGTTCATTCGTTGTCGTTCGAATGTACACCAAATAAAGGGATTGTTGTTAATTCCTGTTGATTGAAGTTACTTTTGTCCGATTCGGTTGTTTTGAATCAATTCGAATGCTTTAAAGTTTACTCGTTCTCATGAGAGTCAAATCACGTCAGTTAAATTGAGACCTACTCAATTCTAAGGAATCAAAGTTCTTTCTATCTAATTCAGTTGATTTGATTCGATTCGAATCCCTATAAGTTCATTCGTTGTCATTCGAATGTATACCAAATATAGGGAGTTGTTTTAATTCCTGTTGATTGAAGTTCCTTTCGTCCGATTCGGTTGTTTTGAATCCATTCAAATGGGTTAAAGTTTACTCGTTCTCAACAGGGTCTAATCAAGTCAATTAGATTGAGTCCTACTCAATTCTAAGTAATCAGAGTTCATTCTATCTAATTCAGTTGATTTGATTCGATTCGAATCCCTTTAAGTTCATTCCTTGTCGTTCGAATGTATACAAAATAAAGGGATTGTTGTTAATTCCTGTTGATTGAAGTTCCTTTCATCCGATTCGGTTGTTTTGAATCAATTCGAATGCGTTAAAGTTTACTCGTTCTCATTAGAGTCAAATCACGTCAGTTAGATGGAGTTGTACTAAATCCTAAGTAATCAAAGTTCATTCTATCTAATTCAGTTGATTTGATTCGATTCGAATCCCTTTAAGTTCATTCGTTGTCGTTCGAATGTACACCAAATAAAGGGATTGTTGTTAATTCCTGTTGATTGAAGTTCCTTTCATCCGATTCGGTTGTTTTGAATCAATTCGAATGCGTTAAAGTTTACTCGTTCTCATAAGAGTCAAATCACGTCAGTTAGATGGAGTTGTACTAAATCCTAAGTAATCAAAGTTCATTCTATCTAATTCAGTTGATTTGATTCGATTCGAATCCCTTTAAGTTCATTCGTTGTCGTTCGAATGTACACCAAATAAAGGGATTGTTGTTAATTCCTGTTGATTGAAGTTCCTTTCATCCGATTCGGTTGTTTTGAATCAATTCGAATGCGTTAAAGCTCACCCGTTCTCATTAGAGTCAAATCAAGTCAATTAGATTGAGTCATGCTCAATTCCAAGTAATCAAAGTTGATTCTATCTAATTCAGTTGATTTGATTCGATTCGAATTTCTTCAAGTTCATTCCTTGGCGTTGGAATGTATACCAAATCAAGGGATTGTTGTTAATTCCTGTTGATTGAAGTTTCTTTCGTTCGATTCGGCTGTTTTGAATGGATTCGAATTCGTTAAAGTTTACTTGTTCTCATCAAAGTCTAATCAAGTCAATTAGATTGACTAATACTCAATTCTAAGTAATCCAAGTTCATTCTATGTAATTCAGTTGATTTGATTCGATTCGAATCCCTTTAAGTTAATTCCCTGTCGTTCGAATATATACCGAATCAAGGGATTGTTGTTAATTCCTGTTGATTGAAGTTCCTTTCGTTCGATTCGGTTGTTTTGAATCGATTCGAATGCGTTAAAGTTTACTTGTTCTCATCAATGTCTAATCAAGTCAATTAGATTGACTCATACTCAATTCTAAGTACTCAAAGTTCATTCTATGTAATTCAGTTGATTTGATTCGATTCGAATCCCTTTAAGTTCATTCGTTGTCGTTCGAATGTGCACCAAATAAAGGGATTGTTGTTAATTCCTGTTGATTGAAGTTCCTTTCATCCGTTTCGGTTGTTTTGAATCAATTCGAATGCGTTAAAGCTCACTCGTTCTCATTAGAGTCAAATCAAGTCAATTAGATTGAGTCATCCTCAATTCCATGTAATCAAAGTTCATTCTATCTAATTCAGTTGATTTGATTCGATTCGAATTTCTTCAAGTTCATTCCTTGGCGTTGGAATGTATACCAAATCAAGGGATTGTTGTTAATTCCTGTTGATTGAAGTTTCTTTCGTTCGATTCGGCTGTTTTGAATGGATTCGAATTCGTTAAAGTTTACTCGTTCTCATCAAAGTCTAATCAAGTCAATTAGATTGACTCATACTCAATTCTAAGTAATCCAAGTTCATTCTATGTAATTCAGTTGATTTGATTCGATTCGAATCCCTTTAAGTTAATTCCCTGTCGTTCGAATATATACCAAATCAAGGGATTGTTGTTAATTCCTGTTGATTGAAGTTCCTTTCGTTCGATTCGGTTGTTTTGAATCGATTCGAATGCGTTAAAGTTTGCTTGTTCTCATCAATGTCTAATCAAGTCAATTAGATTGACTCATACTCAATTCTAAGTAATCAAAGTTCATTCTATGTAATTCAGTTGATTTGATTCGATTCGAATCCCTTTAAGTTCTTTCGTTGTCGTTCGAATGTACACCAAATAAAGGGATTGTTGTTAATTCCTGTTGATTGAAGTTCCTTTCATCCGATTCGGTTGTTTTGAATCAATTAGAATGCGTTAAAGCTCACTCGTTCTCATTAGAGTCAAATCAAGTCAATTAGAATGAGTCATACTCAATTCCATGTAATCAAAGTTCATTCTATCATTCAGTTGATTTGATTCGATTCGAATTTCTTCAAGTTCATTCCTTGGCGTTGGAATGTATACCAAATCAAGGGATTGTTGTTAATTCCTGTTGATTGAAGTTTCTTTCGTTCGATTCGGCTGTTTTGAATGGATTCGAATGCGTTAAAGTTTACTCGTTCTCATCAATGTCTAATCAAGTCAATTAGATTGACTCATACTCAATTCTAAGTAATCCAAGTTCATTCTATGTAATTCAGTTGATTTGATTTGATTCGAATCCCTTTAAGTTAATTCCCTGTCGTTCGAATATATACCGAATCAAGGGATTGTTGTTAATTCCTGTTGATTGAAGTTCCTTTCGTCCGATTCGGTTGTTTTGAATCGATTCGAATGCGTTAAAGTTTACTTGTTCTCATCAATGTCTAATCAAGTCAATTAGATTGACTCATACTCAATTCTAAGTAATCAGAGTTCATTCTATCTAATTCAGTTGATTTGATTCGATTCGAATCCCTTTAAGTTCATTCGTTGTCGTTCGAATGTACACCAAATAAAGGGATTGTTGTTAATTCCTGTTGATTAAAGTTCCTTTCATCCGATTCGGTTGTTTTGAATCAATTCGAATGCGTTAAAGCTCACTCGTTCTCATTAGAGTCAAAACAAGTCAATTAGATTGAGTCATACTCAATTCCATATAATCAAAGTTCATTCTATCTAATTCAGTTGATATTATTCGATTCGAATTTCTTCAAGTTCATTCCTTGGCGTTGGAATGTATACAAAATCAAGGGATTGTTGTTAATTCCTGCTGATTGAAGTTTCTTTCGTTCGATTCGGCTGTTTTGAATGGATTCGAATGCGTTAAAGTTTACTCGTTCTCATCAAAGTCTAATCAAGTCAATTAGATTGACTCATACTCAATTCTAAGTAATCAAAGTTCATTCTACGTAATTCAGTTGATTTGATTCGATTCGAATCCCTTTAAGTTAATTCCCTATCGTTCGAATATATACCGAATCAAGGGATTGTTATTAATTCCTGTTGATTGAAGTTCCTTTCGTCCGATTCGGTTGTTTTGAATCAATTCGAATGCGTTAAAGTTTACTCGTTCTCATTAGAGTCAAATCACGTCAGTTAGATGGAGTTGTACTAAATCCTTAGTAATCAGAGTTCATTCTATCTAATTCAGTTGATTTGATTCGATTCGAATCCGTTCAAGTTCATTCGTTGTCGTTCGAATTTACACCAAATAAAGGGATTGTTGTTAATTCCTGTTGATTGAAGTTCCTTTCGTCCGATTCGGTTGTTTTGAATCAATTCGAATGCGTTAAAGTTTACTCGTTCTCATTAGAGTCAAATCACGTCAGTTAGATGGAGTTGTACTAAATCCTAAGTAATCAAAGTTCATTCTATCTAATTCAGTTGATTTGATTCAATTCGAATCCCTTTAAGTTCATTCGTTGTCGTTCGAATGTACACCAAATAAAGGGATTGTTGTTAATTCCTGTTGATTGAAGTTCCTTTCATCCGATTCGGTTGTTTTGAATCAATTCGAATGCGTTAAAGCTGACTCGTTCTCATTAGAGTCAAATCAAGTCAATTAGATTGAATCATGCTCAATTCCATGTAATCAAAGTTTATTCTATCTAATTCAGTTGATTTGATTCGATTCGAATTTCTTCAAGTTCATTCCTTGGCGTTGGAATGTATACCAAATCAAGGGATTGTTGTTAATTCCTGTTGATTGAAGTTTCTTTCGTTCGATTCGGCTGTTTTGAATGGATTCGAATTCGTTAAAGTTTACTCGTTCTCATCAAAGTCTAATCAAGTCAATTAGATTAACTCATACTCAATTCTAAGTAATCCAAGTTCATTCTATGTAATTCAGTTGATTTGATTCGATTTGAATCCCTATAAGTTAATTCCCTGTCGTTCGAATATATACCGAATCAAGGGATTGTTGTTAATTCCTGTTGATTAAAGTTCCTTTCGTTCGATTCGGTTGTTTTGAATCGATTCGAATGCGTTAAAGTTTACTTGTTCTCATCAATGTCTAATCAAGTCAATTAGATTGACTCATACTCAATTCTAAGTAATCAGAGTTCATTCTATCTAATTCAGTTGATTTGATTTGATTCGAATCCCTTCAAGTTCATTCGTTGTCGTTCGAATGTACACCAAATAAAGGGATTGTTGTTAATTCCTGTTGATTGAAGTTACTTTTGTCCGATTCGGTTGTTTTGAATCAATTCGAATGCTTTAAAGTTTACTCGTTCTCATGAGAGTCAAATCACGTCAGTTAAATTGAGACCTACTCAATTCTAAGGAATCAAAGTTCTTTCTATCTAATTCAGTTGATTTGATTCGATTCGAATCCCTATAAGTTCATTCGTTGTCATTCGAATGTATACCAAATATAGGGACTTGTTTTAATTCCTGTTGATTGAAGTTCCTTTCGTCCGATTCGGTTGTTTTGAATCCATTCAAATGGGTTAAAGTTTACTCGTTCTCAACAGGGTCTAATCAAGTCAATTAGATTGAGTCCTACTCAATTCTAAGTAATCAGAGTTCATTCTATCTAATTCAGTTGATTTGATTCGATTCGAATCCCTTTAAGTTCATTCCTTGTCGTTCGAATGTATACAAAATAAAGGTATTGTTGTTAATTCATGTTGATTGAAGTTCCTTTCATTCGATTCGGCTGTTTTGAATCGATTCGAATGCGTTAAAGTTTACTCGTTCTCATTAGAGTCAAATCACGTCAGTTACATGGAGTTGTACTAAATCCTAAGTAATCAGAGTTCATTCTATCTAATTCAGTTGATTTGATTCGATTTGAATCCTTTCAAGTTCATTCGTTGTCGTTCGAATTTACACCAAATAAAGGGATTGTTGTTAATTCCTGTTGATTGAAGTTCCTTTTGTCCGATTCGGTTGTTTTGAATCAATTCGAATGCGTTAAAGTTTACTCGTTCTCATTAGAGTCAAATCACGTCAGTTAGATGGAGTTGTACTAAATCCTAAGTAATCAAAGTTCATTCTATCTAATTCAGTTGATTTGATTCGATTCGAATCCCTTTAAGTTCATTCGTTGTCGTTCGAATGTACACCAAATAAAGGGATTGTTGTTAATTCCTGTTGATTGAAGTTCCTTTCATCCGATTCGGTTGTTTTGAATCAATTCGAATGCGTTAAAGCTCACTCGTTCTCATTAGAGTCAAATCAAGTCAATTAGATTGAGTCATACTCAATTCCATGTAATCAAAGTTCATTCTATCTAATTCAGTTGATTTGATTCGATTCGAATTTCTTCAAGTTCATTCCTTGGCGTTGGAATGTATACCAAATCAAGGGATTGTTGTTAATTCCTGTTGATTGAAGTTTCTTTCGTTCGATTCGGCTGTTTTGAATGGATTCAAATTCGTTAAAGTTTACTCGTTCTCATCAAAGTCTAATCAAGTCAATTAGATTAACTCATACTCAATTCTAAGTAATCCAAGTTTATTCTATGTAATTCAGTTGATTTTATTCGATTCGAATCCCTTTAAGTTAATTCCCTGTCGTTCGAATATATACCGAATCAAGGGATTGTTGTTAATTCCTGTTGATTGAAGTTCCTTTCGTTCGATTCGGTTGTTTTGAATCGATTCGAATGCGTTAAAGTTTACTTGTTCTCATCAATGTCTAATCAAGTCAATTAGATTGACACATACTCAATTCTAAGTAATCAAAGTTCATTCTATGTAATTCAGTTGATTTGATTCGATTCGAATCCCTTTAAGTTCATTCGTTGTCGTTCGAATGTGCACCAAATAAAGGGATTGTTGTTAATTCCTGTTGATTGAAGTTCCTTTCATCCGATTCGGTTGTTTTGAATCAATTCGAATGCGTTAAAGCTCACTCGTTCTCATTAGAGTCAAATCAAGTCAATTAGATTGAGTCATACTCAATTCCATGTAATCAAAGTTCATTCTATCTAATTCAGTTGATTTGATTCGATTCGAATTTCTTCAAGTTCATTCGTTGTCGTTCGAATGTACACCAAATCAAGGGATTGTTGTTAATTCCTGTTGATTGAAGTTTCTTTCGTTCGATTCGGCTGTTTTGAATGGATTCGAATGCGTTAAAGTTTACTCGTTCTCATCAAAGTCTAATCAAGTCAATTAGATTGACTCATACTCAATTCTAAGTAATCCAAGTTCATTCTATGTAATTCAGTTGATTTGATTCGATTCGAATCCCTTTAAGTTAATTCCCTATCGTTCGAATATATACCGAATGAAGGGAATGTTGTTAATTCCTGTTGATTGAAGTTCCTTTCGTCCGATTCGGTTGTTTTGAATCGATTCGAATGTATTAAAGTTTACTCATTCTCATTAGAGTCAAATCACGTCAGTTCGATTGGGTTGTACTCAATTCTAAGTAATCAGAGTTCATTCTATCTAATTCAGTTGATTTGATTCGATTCGAATCCCTTCAAGTTCATTCGTTGTCGTTCGAATGTACACCAAATAAAGGGATTGTTGTTAATTCCTGTTGATTGAAGTTACTTTTGTCCGATTCGGTTGTTTTGAATCAATTCGAATGCTTTAAAGTTTACTCGTTCTCATGAGAGTCAAATCACGTCAGTTAAATTGAGACCTACTCAATTCTAAGGAATCAAAGTTCATTCTATCTAATTCAGTTGATTTGATTCGATTCGAATCCCTATAAGTTCATTCGTTGTCATTCGAATGTATACCAAATATAGGGACTTGTTTTAATTCCTGTTGATTGAAGTTCCTTTCGTCCGATTCGGTTGTTTTGAATCCATTCAAATGGGTTAAAGTTTACTCGTTCTCAACAGGGTCTAATCAAGTCAATTAGATTGAGTCCTACTCAATTCTAAGTAATCAGAGTTCATTCTATCTAATTCAGTTGATTTGATTCGATTCGAATCCCTTTAAGTTCATTCCTTGTCGTTCGAATGTATACAAAATAAAGGTATTGTTGTTAATTCATGTTGATTGAAGTTCCTTTCATTCGATTCGGCTGTTTTGAATCGATTCGAATGCGTTAAAGTTTACTCGTTCTCATTAGAGTCAAATCACGTCAGTTACATGGAGTTGTACTAAATCCTAAGTAATCAGAGTTCATTCTATCTAATTCAGTTGATTTGATTCGATTTGAATCCTTTCAAGTTCATTCGTTGTCGTTCGAATTTACACCAAATAAAGGGATTGTTGTTAATTCCTGTTGATTGAAGTTCCTTTTGTCCGATTCGGTTGTTTTGAATCAATTCGAATGCGTTAAAGTTTACTCGTTCTCATTAGAGTCAAATCACGTCAGTTAGATGGAGTTGTACTAAATCCTAAGTAATCAAAGTTCATTCTATCTAATTCAGTTGATTTGATTCGATTCGAATCCCTTTAAGTTCATTCGTTGTCGTTCGAATGTGCACCAAATAAAGGGATTGTTGTTAATTCCTGTTGATTGAAGTTCCTTTCATCCGATTCGGTTGTTTTGAATCAATTCGAATGCGTTAAAGCTCACTCGTTCTCATTAGAGTCAAATCAAGTCAATTAGATTGAGTCATACTCAATTCCATGTAATCAAAGTTCATTCTATCTAATTCAGTTGATTTGATTCGATTCGAATTTCTTCAAGTTCATTCGTTGTCGTTCGAATGTACACCAAATCAAGGGATTGTTGTTAATTCCTGTTGATTGAAGTTTCTTTCGTTCGATTCGGCTGTTTTGAATGGATTCGAATGCGTTAAAGTTTACTCGTTCTCATCAAAGTCTAATCAAGTCAATTAGATTGACTCATACTCAATTCTAAGTAATCCAAGTTCATTCTATGTAATTCAGTTGATTTGATTCGATTCGAATCCCTTTAAGTTAATTCCCTATCGTTCGAATATATACCGAATGAAGGGAATGTTGTTAATTCCTGTTGATTGAAGTTCCTTTCGTCCGATTCGGTTGTTTTGAATCGATTCGAATGTATTAAAGTTTACTCATTCTCATTAGAGTCAAATCACGTCAGTTCGATTGGGTTGTACTCAATTCTAAGTAATCAGAGTTCATTCTATCTAATTCAGTTGATTTGATTCGATTCGAATCCCTTCAAGTTCATTCGTTGTCGTTCGAATGTACACCAAATAAAGGGATTGTTGTTAATTCCTGTTGATTGAAGTTACTTTTGTCCAATTCGGTTGTTTTGAATCAATTCGAATGCTTTAAAGTTTACTCGTTCTCATGAGAGTCAAATCACGTCAGTTAAATTGAGACCTACTCAATTCTAAGGAATCAAAGTTCATTCTATCTAATTCAGTTGATTTGATTCGATTCGAATCCCTATAAGTTCATTCGTTGTCATTCGAATGTATACCAAATATAGGGACTTGTTTTAATTCCTGTTGATTGAAGTTCCTTTCGTCCGATTCGGTTGTTTTGAATCCATTCAAATGGGTTAAAGTTTACTCGTTCTCAACAGGGTCTAATCAAGTCAATTAGATTGAGTCCTACTCAATTCTAAGTAATCAGAGTTCATTCTATCTAATTCAGTTGATTTGATTCGATTCGAATCCCTTTAAGTTCATTCCTTGTCGTTCGAATGTATACAAAATAAAGGTATTGTTGTTAATTCATGTTGATTGAAGTTCCTTTCATTCGATTCGGCTGTTTTGAATCGATTCGAATGCGTTAAAGTTTACTCGTTCTCATTAGAGTCAAATCACGTCAGTTACATGGAGTTGTACTAAATCCTAAGTAATCAGAGTTCATTCTATCTAATTCAGTTGATTTGATTCGATTTGAATCCTTTCAAGTTCATTCGTTGTCGTTCGAATTTACACCAAATAAAGGGATTGTTGTTAATTCCTGTTGATTGAAGTTCCTTTTGTCCGATTCGGTTGTTTTGAATCAATTCGAATGCGTTAAAGTTTACTCGTTCTCATTAGAGTCAAATCACGTCAGTTAGATGGAGTTGTACTAAATCCTAAGTAATCAAAGTTCATTCTATCTAATTCAGTTGATTTGATTCGATTCGAATCCCTTTAAGTTCATTCGTTGTCGTTCGAATGTACACCAAATAAAGGGATTGTTGTTAATTCCTGTTGATTGAAGTTCCTTTCATCCGATTCGGTTGTTTTGAATCAATTCGAATGCGTTAAAGCTCACTCGTTCTCATTAGAGTCAAATCAAGTCAATTAGATTGAGTCATACTCAATTCCATGTAATCAAAGTTCATTCTATCTAATTCAGTTGATTTGATTCGATTCGAATTTCTTCAAGTTCATTCCTTGGCGTTGGAATGTATACCAAATCAAGGGATTGTTGTTAATTCCTGTTGATTGAAGTTCCTTTCGTTCGATTCGGCTATTTTGAATTGATTCGAATGCGTTAAAGTTTACTCGTTCTCATCAAAGTCTAATCATGTCAATTAGATTGACTCATACTCAATTCTAAGTAATCAAAGTTCATTCTATGTAATTCAGTTGATTTGATTCGATTCGAATCCCTTTAAGTTAATTCCCTGTCGTTTGAATATATACTGAATCAAGGGATTGTTGTTAATTCCTGTTGATTGAAGTTCCTTTCGTCCGATTCGGTTGTTTTGAATCGATTCGAATGCGTTAAAGTTTACTTGTTCTCATCAATGTCTAATCAAGCAAATTAGATTGACTCATACTCAATTCTAAGTAATCAAAGTTCATTCTATGTAATTCAGTTGATTTGATTCGATTCGAATCCCTTTAAGTTCATTCGTTGTCGTTCGAATGTACACCAAATAAAGGGATTGTTGTTAATTCCTGTTGATTGAAGTTCCTTTCATCCAATTCGGTTGTTTTGAATCAATTCGAATGCGTTAAAGCTCACTCGTTCTCATTAGAGTCAAATCAAGTCAATTAGATTGAGTCATACTCAATTCCATGTAATCAAAGTTCATTCTATCTAATTCAGTTGATTTGATTTGATTCGAATTTCTTCAAGTTCATTCCTTGGCGTTGGAATGTATACCAAATCAAGGGATTGTTGTTAATTCCTGTGGATTGAAGTTTCTTTCGTTCGATTCAGCTATTTTGAATTGATTCGAATGCGTTAAAGTTTACTCGTTCTTATCAAAGTCTAATCATATCAATTAGATTGACTCATAGTCAATTCTAAGTAATCAAAGTTCATTCTATGTAATTCAGTTGATTTGATTCGATTCGAATCCCTTTAAGTTAATTCCCTGTTGTTCGAATATATACCGAATCAAGGGATTGTCGTTAATTCCTGTTGATTGAAGTTCCTTTCGTTCGATTCGGTTGTTTTGAATCGATTCGAATGCGTGAAAGTTTACTTGTTCTCATCAATGTCTAATCAAGTCAATTAGATTGATTCATACTCAATTCTAAGTAATCAAAGTTCATTCTAAGTAATTCAGTTGATTTGATTCGATTCGAATCCCTTTAAGTTCATTCGTTGTCGTTCGAATGTACACCAAATAAAGGGATTGTTGTTAATTCCTGTTGATTGAAGTTCCTTTCATCCGATTCGGTTGTTTTGAATCAATTCGAATGCGTTAAAGCTCACTCGTTCTCATTAGAGTCAAATCAAGTCAATTAGATTGAGTCATACTCAATTCCATGTAATCAAAGTTCATTCTATCTAATTCAGTTGATTTGATTCGATTTGAATTTCTTCAAGTTCATTCCTTGGCGTTGGAATGTATACAAAATCAAGGGATTGTTGTTAATTCCTGTTGATTGAAGTTTCTTTCGTTCGATTCGGCTGTTTTGAATGGATTCGAATGCGTTAAAGTTTACTCGTTCTCATCAAAGTCTAATCAAGTCAATTAGATTGACTCATACTAAATTCTAAGTAATCAAAGTTCATTCTATGTAATTCAGTTGATTTGATTCGATTCGAATCCCTTTAAGTTAATTCCCTGTCGTTCGAATATATACCGAATCAAGGGATTGTTGTTAATTCCTTTTGATTGAAGTTCCTTACGTCCGATTCGGTTGTTTTGAATCGATTCGAATGGGTTAAAGTTTACTCGTTCTCAACAGGGTCTAATCAAGTCAATTAGATTGAGTCCTACTCAATTCTAAGTAATCAGAGTTCATTCTATCTAATTCAGTTGATTTGATTCGATTCGAATCCCTTTAAGTTCATTCCTTGTTTTTCAAATGTATACAAAATAAAGGGATTTTGTTAATTCCTGTTGATTGAAGTTCCTTTCATTCGATTCGGCTGTTTTGAATCGATTCGAATGCGTTAAAGTTTACTCGTTCTCATTAGAGTCAAATCACGCCAGTTAGATGTAGTTTACTAAATCCTAAGTAATCAAAGTTCATTCTATCTAATTCAGTTGATTTGATTCGATTCGAATCCCTTTAAGTTCATTCGTTGTCGTTCGAATGTACACTAGATAAAGGGATTGTTGTTAATTCCTGTTGATTGAAGTTCCTTTCGTACGATTCGGTTGTTTTGAATCAATTCGAATGCGTTAAAGCTCACTCGTTCTCATTAGAGTCAAATCAAGTCAATTAGATTGAGTCATACTCAATTCCATGTAATCAAAGTTCATTCTATCTAATTCAGTTGATTTGATTCGATTCGAATTTCTTCAAGTTCATTCCTTGGCGTTCGAATGTATACCAAATCAATGCGTTAAAGCTCACTCGTTCTCATTAGAGTCAAATCAAGTCAATTAGATTGAGTCATACTCAATTCCATGTAATCAAAGCTCATTCTATCTAGTTCTGTTGATTTGATTCGATTCGAATTTCTTTAAGTTCATTCCTTGGCGTTGGAATGTATACAAAATCAAGGGATTGTTGTTAATTCCTGTTGATTGAAGTTCCTTTCGTTCGATTCGGCTGTTTTGAATCGATTCGAATGCGTTAAAGTTTACTCGTTCTCATGAAAGTCTAATCAAGTC
The DNA here is from genome assembly GCA_030490835.1 of Annona cherimola. Lineage (NCBI taxonomy): Eukaryota > Viridiplantae > Streptophyta > Magnoliopsida > Magnoliales > Annonaceae > Annona > Annona cherimola. Next base: position 40,388,447 of record CM059976.1, read on the forward strand.
AATTAGATTGACTCATACTCAATTCTAAGTAATCAAAGTTCATTCTATGTAATTCAGTTGATTTGATTCGATTCGAATCCCTTTAAGTTAATTCCCTGTCGTTCGAAAGTATACCGAATCAAGGGATTGTTGTTAATTCCTGTTGATTGAACTTCCTTTCGTCCGATTCGGTTGTTTTGAATCAATTCGAATGCGTTAAAATTTACTTGTTCTCATTAGAGTCAAATAACGTCAGTTAGATGGAGTTGTACTAAATCCTAAGTAATCAAAGTTCATTCTATCTAATTCAGTTGATTTGATTCGATTCGAATCCCTTTAAGTTCATTCGTTGTCGTTCGAATGTACGCCAAATAGTGGAGTTGTTGTTAATTCCTATTGATTGAAGTTCCTTTCGTCCGATTCGGTTGTTTTGAATCAATTCGTATGCGTTAAAGCTCACTCGTTCTTATTAGAGTCAAATCAAGTCAATTAGATTGAGTCATACTCAATTTCATGTAATCAAAGTTCATTCTATCTAATTCTGTTGATTTGATTCGATTCGAATTTCTTCAAGTTCATTCCTTGGCGTTCGAATGTATACCAAATCAAGGGATTGTTGTTAATTCCCGTTGATTGAAGTTCCTTTCGTTCGATTCGGCTGTTTTGAATCGATTCGAATGCGTTAAAGTTTACTCGTTCTCATCAAAGTCTAATCAAGTCAATTAGATTGAGTCATACTCAATTCTAAGTAATCAAAGTTCATTCTATGTAATTCAGTTGATTTGATTCGATTCGAATCCCTTTAAGTTAATTCCCTGTCGTTCGAAAGTATACCGAATCAAGGGATTGTTGTTAATTCCTGTTGATTAAAGTTCCTTTCGTCCGATTTGATTGTTTTGAATCGATTTGAATGCATCGAAGTTTACTCATTCTCATTAGAGTCAAATCACAACAGTTCGATTGATTTGTACTCAATTCTAAGTAATCAGAGTTCATTTTATCTAATTCAGTTGATTTGATTCGATTCGAATTTCTTTAAGTTCATTCGTTGTCGTTCGAATGTACGCCAAAAAATGGAATTGTTGTTAATTCCTGTTGATTGAAGTTCCTTTCGTCCGATTCGGTTGTTTTGAATCAATTCGTATGTGTTAAAGCTCACTCGTTCTCATTAGAGTCAAATCAAGTCAATTAGATTGAGTCATACTCAATTCCATGTAATCAAAGTTCTTTCTATCTAGTTCTGTTGATTTTATTCGATTCGAATTTCTTCAAGTTCATTCCTTGGCGTTGGAATGTATACCAAATCAAGGGATTGTTGTTAATTCCTGTTGATTGAAGTTCCTTTCGTTCGATTCGGCTGTTTTGAATCAATTCGAATGCGTTAAAGTTTACTCGTTCTCATCAAAGTCTAATCAAGTCAATTAGATTGACTCATACTCAATTCTATGTAATCAAAGTTCATTCTATGTAATTCAGTTGATTTGATTCGATTCGAATCCCTTTAAGTTAATTCCCTGTCGTTCGAAAGTATACCGAATCAAGGGATTGTTGTTAATTCCTGTTGATTGAAGTTCCTTTCGTCCGATTCGATTGTTTTGAATCAATTCGAATGCGTTAAAATTTACTCGTTCTCATTAGAGTCAAATCACGTCAGTTAGATGGAGTTGTACTAAATCCTAAGTAATCAAAGTTCATTCTATCTAATTCAGTTGATTTGATTCGATTCGAATCCCTTTAAGTTCATTCGTTGTCGTTCGAATGTACGCCAAATAATGGAATTGTTGTTAATTCCTATTGATTGAAGTTCCTTTCGTCCGATTCGGTTGTTTTGAATCAATTCGTATGCGTTAAAGCTCACTCATTCTCATTAGAGTCAAATCAAGTCAATTAGATTGAGTCATACTCAATTTCATGTAATCAAAGTTCATTCTATCTAATTCTGTTGATTTGATTCGATTCGAATTTCTTCAAGTTCATTCCTTGGCGTTCGAATGTATACCAAATCAAGGGATTGTTGTTAATTCCTGTTGATTGAAGTTTCTTTCGTTCGATTCGGCTGTTTTGAATCGATTCGAATGCGTTAAAGTTTACTCGTTCTCATCAAAGTCTAATCAAGTCAATTAGATTGACTCATACTCAATTCTAAGTAATCAAAGTTCATTCTATGTAATTTAGTTGATTTGATTCGATTCGAATCCCTTTAAGTTTATTCCCTGTCGTTCGAATATATACCGAATCAAGGGATTGTTGTTAATTCCTGTTGATTGAAGTTCCTTTCGTCCGATTCGGTTGTTTTGAATCAATTCGAATGCGTTAAAGTTTACTCGTTCTCATTAGAGTCAAATCACGTCAGTTAGATGGAGTTGTACTCAATTCTAAGTAATCAGAGTTCATTCTATCTAATTCAGTTGATTTGATTCGATTCGAATCTCTTTAAGTTCATTCGTTGTCGTTCGAATGTACGCCAAATAATGGAATTGTTGTTAATTCCTGTTGATTGAAGTTCCTTTCGTCCGATTCGGTTGTTTTGAATCGATTCGAATGCGTTAAAGTTTACTTGTTCTCATCAATGTCTAATCAAGCAAATTAGATTGACTCATACTCAATTCTAAGTAATCAAAGTTCATTCTATGTAATTCAGTTGATTTGATTCGATTCGAATCCCTTTAAGTTCATTCGTTGTCGTTCGAATGTACACCAAATAAAGGGATTGTTGTTAATTCCTGTTGATTGAAGTTCCTTTCATCCAATTCGGTTGTTTTGAATCAATTCGAATGCGTTAAAGCTCACTCGTTCTCATTAGAGTCAAATCAAGTCAATTAGATTGAGTCATACTCAATTCCATGTAATCAAAGTTCATTCTATCTAATTCAGTTGATTTGATTTGATTCGAATTTCTTCAAGTTCATTCCTTGGCGTTGGAATGTATACCAAATCAAGGGATTGTTGTTAATTCCTGTGGATTGAAGTTTCTTTCGTTCGATTCAGCTATTTTGAATTGATTCGAATGCGTTAAAGTTTACTCGTTCTTATCAAAGTCTAATCATATCAATTAGATTGACTCATAGTCAATTCTAAGTAATCAAAGTTCATTCTATGTAATTCAGTTGATTTGATTCGATTCGAATCCCTTTAAGTTAATTCCCTGTTGTTCGAATATATACCGAATCAAGGGATTGTCGTTAATTCCTGTTGATTGAAGTTCCTTTCGTTCGATTCGGTTGTTTTGAATCGATTCGAATGCGTGAAAGTTTACTTGTTCTCATCAATGTCTAATCAAGTCAATTAGATTGATTCATACTCAATTCTAAGTAATCAAAGTTCATTCTAAGTAATTCAGTTGATTTGATTCGATTCGAATCCCTTTAAGTTCATTCGTTGTCGTTCGAATGTACACCAAATAAAGGGATTGTTGTTAATTCCTGTTGATTGAAGTTCCTTTCATCCGATTCGGTTGTTTTGAATCAATTCGAATGCGTTAAAGCTCACTCGTTCTCATTAGAGTCAAATCAAGTCAATTAGATTGAGTCATACTCAATTCCATGTAATCAAAGTTCATTCTATCTAATTCAGTTGATTTGATTCGATTTGAATTTCTTCAAGTTCATTCCTTGGCGTTGGAATGTATACAAAATCAAGGGATTGTTGTTAATTCCTGTTGATTGAAGTTTCTTTCGTTCGATTCGGCTGTTTTGAATGGATTCGAATGCGTTAAAGTTTACTCGTTCTCATCAAAGTCTAATCAAGTCAATTAGATTGACTCATACTAAATTCTAAGTAATCAAAGTTCATTCTATGTAATTCAGTTGATTTGATTCGATTCGAATCCCTTTAAGTTAATTCCCTGTCGTTCGAATATATACCGAATCAAGGGATTGTTGTTAATTCCTTTTGATTGAAGTTCCTTACGTCCGATTCGGTTGTTTTGAATCGATTCGAATGGGTTAAAGTTTACTCGTTCTCAACAGGGTCTAATCAAGTCAATTAGATTGAGTCCTACTCAATTCTAAGTAATCAGAGTTCATTCTATCTAATTCAGTTGATTTGATTCGATTCGAATCCCTTTAAGTTCATTCCTTGTTTTTCAAATGTATACAAAATAAAGGGATTTTGTTAATTCCTGTTGATTGAAGTTCCTTTCATTCGATTCGGCTGTTTTGAATCGATTCGAATGCGTTAAAGTTTACTCGTTCTCATTAGAGTCAAATCACGCCAGTTAGATGTAGTTTACTAAATCCTAAGTAATCAAAGTTCATTCTATCTAATTCAGTTGATTTGATTCGATTCGAATCCCTTTAAGTTCATTCGTTGTCGTTCGAATGTACACTAGATAAAGGGATTGTTGTTAATTCCTGTTGATTGAAGTTCCTTTCGTACGATTCGGTTGTTTTGAATCAATTCGAATGCGTTAAAGCTCACTCGTTCTCATTAGAGTCAAATCAAGTCAATTAGATTGAGTCATACTCAATTCCATGTAATCAAAGTTCATTCTATCTAATTCAGTTGATTTGATTCGATTCGAATTTCTTCAAGTTCATTCCTTGGCGTTCGAATGTATACCAAATCAATGCGTTAAAGCTCACTCGTTCTCATTAGAGTCAAATCAAGTCAATTAGATTGAGTCATACTCAATTCCATGTAATCAAAGCTCATTCTATCTAGTTCTGTTGATTTGATTCGATTCGAATTTCTTTAAGTTCATTCCTTGGCGTTGGAATGTATACAAAATCAAGGGATTGTTGTTAATTCCTGTTGATTGAAGTTCCTTTCGTTCGATTCGGCTGTTTTGAATCGATTCGAATGCGTTAAAGTTTACTCGTTCTCATGAAAGTCTAATCAAGTCAATTAGATTGACTCATACTCAATTCTAAGTAATCAAAGTTCATTCTATGTAATTCAGTTGATTTGATTCGATTCGAATCCCTTTAAGTTAATTCCCTGTCGTTCGAAAGTATACCGAATCAAGGGATTGTTGTTAATTCCTGTTGATTGAACTTCCTTTCGTCCGATTCGGTTGTTTTGAATCAATTCGAATGCGTTAAAATTTACTTGTTCTCATTAGAGTCAAATAACGTCAGTTAGATGGAGTTGTACTAAATCCTAAGTAATCAAAGTTCATTCTATCTAATTCAGTTGATTTGATTCGATTCGAATCCCTTTAAGTTCATTCGTTGTCGTTCGAATGTACGCCAAATAGTGGAGTTGTTGTTAATTCCTATTGATTGAAGTTCCTTTCGTCCGATTCGGTTGTTTTGAATCAATTCGTATGCGTTAAAGCTCACTCGTTCTTATTAGAGTCAAATCAAGTCAATTAGATTGAGTCATACTCAATTTCATGTAATCAAAGTTCATTCTATCTAATTCTGTTGATTTGATTCGATTCGAATTTCTTCAAGTTCATTCCTTGGCGTTCGAATGTATACCAAATCAAGGGATTGTTGTTAATTCCCGTTGATTGAAGTTCCTTTCGTTCGATTCGGCTGTTTTGAATCGATTCGAATGCGTTAAAGTTTACTCGTTCTCATCAAAGTCTAATCAAGTCAATTAGATTGAGTCATACTCAATTCTAAGTAATCAAAGTTCATTCTATGTAATTCAGTTGATTTGATTCGATTCGAATCCCTTTAAGTTAATTCCCTGTCGTTCGAAAGTATACCGAATCAAGGGATTGTTGTTAATTCCTGTTGATTAAAGTTCCTTTCGTCCGATTTGATTGTTTTGAATCGATTTGAATGCATCGAAGTTTACTCATTCTCATTAGAGTCAAATCACAACAGTTCGATTGATTTGTACTCAATTCTAAGTAATCAGAGTTCATTTTATCTAATTCAGTTGATTTGATTCGATTCGAATTTCTTTAAGTTCATTCGTTGTCGTTCGAATGTACGCCAAAAAATGGAATTGTTGTTAATTCCTGTTGATTGAAGTTCCTTTCGTCCGATTCGGTTGTTTTGAATCAATTCGTATGTGTTAAAGCTCACTCGTTCTCATTAGAGTCAAATCAAGTCAATTAGATTGAGTCATACTCAATTCCATGTAATCAAAGTTCTTTCTATCTAGTTCTGTTGATTTTATTCGATTCGAATTTCTTCAAGTTCATTCCTTGGCGTTGGAATGTATACCAAATCAAGGGATTGTTGTTAATTCCTGTTGATTGAAGTTCCTTTCGTTCGATTCGGCTGTTTTGAATCAATTCGAATGCGTTAAAGTTTACTCGTTCTCATCAAAGTCTAATCAAGTCAATTAGATTGACTCATACTCAATTCTATGTAATCAAAGTTCATTCTATGTAATTCAGTTGATTTGATTCGATTCGAATCCCTTTAAGTTAATTCCCTGTCGTTCGAAAGTATACCGAATCAAGGGATTGTTGTTAATTCCTGTTGATTGAAGTTCCTTTCGTCCGATTCGATTGTTTTGAATCAATTCGAATGCGTTAAAATTTACTCGTTCTCATTAGAGTCAAATCACGTCAGTTAGATGGAGTTGTACTAAATCCTAAGTAATCAAAGTTCATTCTATCTAATTCAGTTGATTTGATTCGATTCGAATCCCTTTAAGTTCATTCGTTGTCGTTCGAATGTACGCCAAATAATGGAATTGTTGTTAATTCCTATTGATTGAAGTTCCTTTCGTCCGATTCGGTTGTTTTGAATCAATTCGTATGCGTTAAAGCTCACTCATTCTCATTAGAGTCAAATCAAGTCAATTAGATTGAGTCATACTCAATTTCATGTAATCAAAGTTCATTCTATCTAATTCTGTTGATTTGATTCGATTCGAATTTCTTCAAGTTCATTCCTTGGCGTTCGAATGTATACCAAATCAAGGGATTGTTGTTAATTCCTGTTGATTGAAGTTTCTTTCGTTCGATTCGGCTGTTTTGAATCGATTCGAATGCGTTAAAGTTTACTCGTTCTCATCAAAGTCTAATCAAGTCAATTAGATTGACTCATACTCAATTCTAAGTAATCAAAGTTCATTCTATGTAATTTAGTTGATTTGATTCGATTCGAATCCCTTTAAGTTTATTCCCTGTCGTTCGAATATATACCGAATCAAGGGATTGTTGTTAATTCCTGTTGATTGAAGTTCCATTCGTCCGATTTGGTTGTTTTGAATCGATTTGAATGCATCGAAGTTTACTCATTCTCATTAGAGTCAAATCACATCAGTTCGATTGATTTGTACTCAATTCTAAGTAATCAGAGTTCATTCTATCTAATTCAGTTGATTTGATTCGATTCGAATCTCTTTAAGTTCATTCGTTGTCGTTCGAATGTACGCCAAATAATGGAATTGTTGTTAATTCCTGTTGATTGAAGTTCCTTTCGTCCGATTCGGTTGTTTTGAATCGATTCGAATGCGTTAAAGCTCACTCGTTCTCATTAGAGTCAAATCAAGTCAATTAGATTGAGTCATACTCAATTCCATGTAATCAAAGTTCATTCTATCTAATTCTGTTGATTTGATTCGATTCGAATTTCTTCAAGTTCATTCCTTGGCGTTCGAATGTATACCAAATCAAGGGATTGTTGTTAATTCCTGTTGATTGAAGTTCCTTTCGTTCGATTCGGCTGTTTTGAATCAATTCGAATGCGTTAAAGTTTACTCGTTCTCATCAAAGTCTAATCAAGTCAATTAGATTGACTCATACTCAATTCTATGTAATCAAAGTTCATTCTATGTAATTCAGTTGATTTGATTCGATTCGAATCCCTTTAAGTTAATTCCCTGTCGTTCGAAAGTATACCGAATCAAGGGATTGTTGTTAATTCCTGTTGATTGAAGTTCCTTTCGTCCGATTCGATTGTTTTGAATCAATTCGAATGCGTTAAAATTTACTCGTTCTCATTAGAGTCAAATCACGTCAGTTAGATGGAGTTGTACTAAATCCTAAGTAATCAAAGTTCATTCTATCTAATTCAGTTGATTTGATTCGATTTGAATCCCTTTAAGTTCATTCGTTGTCGTTCGAATGTACGCCAAATAATTGAATTGTTGTTAATTCCTATTGATTGAAGTTCCTTTCGTCCGATTCGGTTGTTTTGAATCCATTCGTATGCGTTAAAGCTCACTCATTCTCATTAGAGTCAAATCAAGTCAATTAGATTGAGTCATACTCAATTTCATGTAATCAAAGTTCATTCTATCTAATTCTGTTGATTTGATTCGATTCGAATTTCTTCAAGTTCATTCCTTGGCGTTCGAATGTATACCAAATCAAGGGATTGTTGTTAATTCCTGTTGATTGAAGTTTCTTTCGTTCGATTCGGCTGTTTTGAATCGATTCGAATGCGTTAAAGTTTACTCGTTCTCATCAAAGTCTAATCAAGTCAATTAGATTGACTCATACTCAATTCTAAGTAATCAAAGTTCATTCTATGTAATTTAGTTGATTTGATTCGATTCGAATCCCTTTAAGTTTATTCCCTGTCGTTCGAATATATACCGAATCAAGGGATTGTTGTTAATTCCTGTTGATTGAAGTTCCATTCGTCCGATTTGGTTGTTTTGAATCGATTTGAATGCATCGAAGTTTACTCATTCTCATTAGAGTCAAATCACATCAGTTCGATTGATTTGTACTCAATTCTAAGTAATCAGAGTTCATTCTATCTAATTCAGTTGATTTGATTCGATTCGAATCTCTTTAAGTTCATTCGTTGTCGTTCGAATGTACGCCAAATAATGGAATTGTTGTTAATTCATGTTGATTGAAGTTCCTTTCGTCCGATTCGGTTGTTTTGAATCGATTCGAATGCGTTAAAGCTCACTCGTTCTCATTAGAGTCAAATCAAGTCAATTAGATTGAGTCATACTCAATTCCATGTAATCAAAGTTCATTCTATCTAATTCTATTGATTTGATTCGATTCGAATTTCTTCAAGTTCATTCCTTGGCGTTCGAATGTATACCAAATCAAGGGATTGTTGTTAATTCCTGTTGATTGAAGTTCCTTTCGTTCGATTCGGCTGTTTTGAATCGATTCGAATGCGTTAAAGTTTACTCGTTCTCATGAAAGTCTAATCAAGTCAATTAGATTGACTCATACTCAATTCTAAGTAATCAAAGTTCATTCTATGTAATTCAGTTGATTTGATTCGATTCGAATCCCTTTAAGTTTATTCCCTGTCCTTCGAATATATACCGAATCAAGGGATTGTTGTTAATTCCTGTTGATTGCAGTTCCATTCGTCCGATTTGGTTGTTTTGAATCGATTTGAATGCATCGAAGTTTACTCATTCTCATTAGAGTCAAATCACATCAGTTCGATTGATTTGTACTCAATTCTAAGTAATCAGAGTTCATTCTATCTAATTCAGTTGATTTGATTCGATTCGAATCTCTTTAAGTTCATTCGTTGTCGTTCGAATGTACGCCAAATAATGGAATTGTTGTTAATTCCTGTTGATTGAAGTTCCTTTCGTCCGATTCGGTTGTTTTGAATCGATTCGAATGCGTTAAAGCTCACTCGTTCTCATTAGAGTCAAATCAAGTCAATTAGATTGAGTCATACTCAATTCCATGTAATCAAAGTTCATTCTATCTAATTCAGTTGATTTGATTCGATTCGAATTTCTTCAAGTTCATTCCTTGGCGTTCGAATGTATACCAAATCAAGGGATTGTTGTTAATTCCTGTTGATTGAAGTTCCTTTCGTTCGATTCGGCTATTTTGAATCGATTCGAATGCGTTAAAGTTTACTCGTTCTCATGAAAGTCTAATCAAGTCAATTAGATTGACTCATACTCAATTCTAAGTAATCAAAGTTCATTCTACGTAATTCAGTTGATTTGATTCGATTCGAATCCCTTTAAGTTTATTCCCTGTCTTTCGAATATATACCGAATCAAGGGATTGTTGTTAATTCCTGTTGATTGAAGTTCCATTCGTCCGATTTGATTGTTTTGAATCGATTTGAATGCATCGAAGTTTACTCATTCTCATTAGAGTCAAATCACATCTGTTCGATTGATTTGTACTCAATTCTAAGTAATCAGAGTTCATTCTATCTAATTCAGTTGATTTGATTCGATTCGAATCCCTTCAAGTTCATTCATTGTCGTTCGAATGTACACCAAATAAAGGGATTGTTGTTAATTCCTGTTGATTTAAGTTACTTTTGTCCGATTCGGTTGTTTTGATTCAATTCGAATGCGTTAAAGCTCACTCGTTCTCATTAGAGTCAAATCAAGTCAATTAGATTGAGTCATACTCAATTCCATGTAATCAAAGTTCATTCTATCTAATTCAGTTGATTTGATTTGATTCGAATTTCTTCAAGTTCATTCCTTATCGTTGGAATGTATACCAAATCAAGGGATTGTTGTTAATTCCTGTTGATTGAAGTTCCTTTCGTTCGATTCGGCTGTTTTGAATCGATTCGAATGCGTTAAAGTTTACTCGTTCTCATGAAAGTCTAATCAAGTCAATTAGATTGACTCATACTCAATTCTAAGTAATCAAAGTTCATTCTATGTAATTCAGTTGATTTGATTAGATTCGAATCCCTTTAAGTTTATTCCCTGTCATTCGAATATATACCGAATCAAGGGATTGTTGTTAATTCCTGTTGATTGAAGTTCCATTCGTCCGATTTGGTTGTTTTGAATCGATTTGAATGCATCGAAGTTTACTCATTCTCATTAGAGTCAAATCACGTCAGTTCGATTGATTTGTACTCAATTCTAAGTAATCAGAGTTCATTCTATCTAATTCAGTTGATTTGATTCGATTCGAATCTCTTTAAGTTCATTCGTTGTCGTTCGAATGTACGCCAAATAATGGAATTGTTGTTAATTCATGTTGATTGAAGTTCCTTTCGTCCGATTCGGTTGTTTTGAATCGATTTGAATGCGTTAAAGCTCACTCGTTCTCATTAGAGTCAAATCAAGTCAATTACATTGAGTCATACTCAATTCCAAGTAATCAAAGTTCATTCTATCTAATTCTGTTGATTTGAATCGATTCGAATTTCTTCAAGTTCATTCCTTGGCGTTCGAATGTATACCAAATCAAGGGATTGTTGTTAATTCCCGTTGATTGAAGTTCCTTTCGTTCGATTCGGCTGTTTTGAATCGATTCAAATGCGTTAAAGTTTACTCGTTCTCATGAAAGTCTAATCAAGTCAATTAGATTGACTCATACTCAATTCTAAGTAATCAAAGTTCATTCTATGTAATTCAGTTGATTTGATTCGATTCGAATCCCTTTAAGTTTATTTCCTGTCTTTCGAATATATACCAAATCAAGGGATTGTTGTTAATTCCTGTTGATTGAAGTTCCATTCGTCCGATTTGGTTGTTTTGAATCGATTTGAATGCATCGAAGTTTACTCATTCTCATTAGAGTCAAATCACATCAGTTCGATTGATTTGTACTCAATTCTAAGTAATCAGAGTTCATTCTATCTAATTCAGTTGATTTGATTCGATTCGAATCTCTTTAAGTTCATTCGTTGTCGTTCGAATGTACGCCAAATAATGGAATTGTTGTTAATTCCTGTTGATTGAAGTTCCTTTCGTCCGATTTGGTTGTTTTGAATCGATTTGAATGCGTTAAAGCTCACTCGTTCTCATTAGAGTCAAATCAAGTCAATTAGATTGAGTCATACTCAATTCCATGTAATCAAAGTTCATTCTATCTAATTCAGTTGATTTGATTCGATTCGAATTTCTTCAAGTTCATTCCTTGGCGTTCGAATGTATACCAAATCAAGGGATTGTTGTTAATTCCTGTTGATTGAAGTTCCTTTCGTTCGATTCGGCTATTTTGAATCGATTCGAATGCGTTAAAGTTTACTCGTTCTCATGAAAGTCTAATCAAGTCAATTAGATTGACTCATACTCAATTCTCAGTAATCAAAGTTCATTCTATGTAATTCAGTTGATTTGATTCGATTCGAATCCCTTTAAGTTTATTCCCTGTCGTTCGAATATATACCGAATCAAGGGATTGTTGTTAATTCCTGTTGATTGAAGTTCCATTCGTCCGATTTGGTTGTTTTGAATCGATTTGAATGCATCGAAGTTTACTCATTCTCATTAGAGTCAAATCACATTAGTTCGATTGATTTGTACTCAATTCTAAGTAATCAGAGTTCATTCTATCTAATTCAGTTGATTTGATTCGATTCGAATCTCTTTAAGTTCATTCGTTGTCGTTCGAATGTACGCCAAATAATGGAATTGTTGTTAATTCCTGTTGATTGAAGTTCCTTTCGTCCGATTCGGTTGTTTTGAATCGATTCGAATGCGTTAAAGCTCACTCGTTCTCATTAGAGTCAAATCAAGTCAATTAGATTGAGTCATACTCAGTTCCATGTAATCAAAGTTCATTCTATCTAATTCTGTTGATTTGATTCGATTCGAATTTCTTCAAGTTCATTCCTTGGCGTTCGAATGTATACCAAATCAAGGGATTGTTGTTAATTCCTGTTGATTGAAGTTCCTTTCGTTCGATTCGGCTGTTTTGAATCGATTCGAATGCGTTAAAGTTTACTCGTTCTCATGAAAGTCTAATCAAGTCAATTAGATTGACTCATACTCAATTCTAAGTAATCAAAGTTCATTCTATGTAATTCAGTTGATTTGATTCGATTCGAATCCCTTTAAGTTTATTCCCTGTCTTTCGAATATATACCGAATCAAGGGATTGTTGTTAATTCCTGTTGATTGAAGTTCCATTCGTCCGATTTGATTGTTTTGAATCGATTTGAATGCATCGAAGTTTACTCATTCTCATTAGAGTCAAATCACATCTGTTCGATTGATTTGTACTCAATTCTAAGTAATCAGAGTTCATTCTATCTAATTCAGTTGATTTGATTGGATTCGAATCCCTTCAAGTTCATTCGTTGTCGTTCGAATGTACACCAAATAAAGGGATTGTTGTTAATTCCTGTTGATTTAAGTTACTTTTGTCCGATTCGGTTGTTTTGAATCAATTCGTATGCGTTAAAGCTCACTCGTTCTCGTTAGAGTCAAATCAAGTCAATTAGATTGAGTCATACTCAATTCCATGTAATCAAAGTTCATTCTATCTAATTCAGTTGATTTGATTCGATTCGAATTTCTTCAAGTTGATTCCTTGGCATTCGAATGTATACCAAATCAAGGGATTGTTGTTAATTCCTGTTGATTGAAGTTCCTTTCGTTTGATTCGGCTGTTTTGAATCGATTCGAATGCGTTAAAGTTTACTCGTTCTCATCAAAGTCTAATCAAGTCAATTAGATTGACTCATACTCAGTTCTAAGTAATCAAAGTTCATTCTATGTAATTCAATTGATTTGATTCGATTCGAATCCCTTTAAGTTGATTCCCTGTCGCTCGAATATATACCGAATCAAGGGATTGTTGTTAATTCCTGTTGATTGAAGTTCCATTCGTCCGATTTGATTGTTTTGAATCGATTTGAATGCATCGAAGTTTACTCATTCTCATTAGAGTCAAATCACGTCAGTTCGATTGATTTGTACTCAATTCTAAGTAATCAGAGTTCATTCTATCTAATTCAGTTGATTTGATTCGATTCGAATCTCTTTAAGTTCATTCGTTGTCGTTCGAATGTACGCCAAATAATGGAATTGTTGTTAATTCCTGTTGATTGAAGTTCCTTTCGTCCGATTTGGTTGTTTTGAATCGATTTGAATGCGTTAAAGCTCACTCGTTCTCATTAGAGTCAAATCAAGTCAATTAGATTGAGTCATACTCAATTCCATGTAATCAAAGTTCATTCTATCTAATTCAGTTGATTTGATTCGATTCGAATTTCTTCAAGTTCATTCCTTGGCGTTCGAATGTATACCAAATCAAGGGATTGTTGTTAATTCCTGTTGATTGAAGTTCCTTTCGTTCGATTCGGCTATTTTGAATCGATTCGAATGCGTTAAAGTTTACTCGTTCTCATGAAAGTCTAATCAAGTCAATTAGATTGACTCATACTCAATTCTCAGTAATCAAAGTTCATTCTATGTAATTCAGTTGATTTGATTCGATTCGAATCCCTTTAAGTTTATTCCCTGTCGTTCGAATATATACCGAATCAAGGGATTGTTGTTAATTCCTGTTGATTGAAGTTCCATTCGTCCGATTTGGTTGTTTTGAATCGATTTGAATGCATCGAAGTTTACTCATTCTCATTAGAGTCAAATCACATTAGTTCGATTGATTTGTACTCAATTCTAAGTAATCAGAGTTCATTCTATCTAATTCAGTTGATTTGATTCGATTCGAATCTCTTTAAGTTGATTCGTTGTCGTTCGAATGTACGCCAAATAATGGAATTGTTGTTAATTCCTGTTGATTGAAGTTCCTTTCGTCCGATTCGGTTGTTTTGAATCGATTCGAATGCGTTAAAGCTCACTCGTTCTCATTAGAGTCAAATCAAGTCAATTAGATTGAGTCATACTCAGTTCCATGTAATCAAAGTTCATTCTATCTAATTCTGTTGATTTGATTCGATTCGAATTTCTTCAAGTTCATTCCTTGGCGTTCGAATGTATACCAAATCAAGGGATTGTTGTTAATTCCTGTTGATTGAAGTTCCTTTCGTTCGATTCGGCTGTTTTGAATCGATTCGAATGCGTTAAAGTTTACTCGTTCTCATGAAAGTCTAATCAAGTCAATTAGATTGACTCATACTCAATTCTAAGTAATCAAAGTTCATTCTATGTAATTCAGTTGATTTGATTCGATTCGAATCCCTTTAAGTTTATTCCCTGTCTTTCGAATATATACCGAATCAAGGGATTGTTGTTAATTCCTGTTGATTGAAGTTCCATTCGTCCGATTTGATTGTTTTGAATCGATTTGAATGCATCGAAGTTTACTCATTCTCATTAGAGTCAAATCACATCTGTTCGATTGATTTGTACTCAATTCTAAGTAATCAGAGTTCATTCTATCTAATTCAGTTGATTTGATTGGATTCGAATCCCTTCAAGTTCATTCGTTGTCGTTCGAATGTACACCAAATAAAGGGATTGTTGTTAATTCCTGTTGATTTAAGTTACTTTTGTCCGATTCGGTTGTTTTGAATCAATTCGTATGCGTTAAAGCTCACTCGTTCTCGTTAGAGTCAAATCAAGTCAATTAGATTGAGTCATACTCAATTCCATGTAATCAAAGTTCATTCTATCTAATTCAGTTGATTTGATTCGATTCGAATTTCTTCAAGTTGATTCCTTGGCATTCGAATGTATACCAAATCAAGGGATTGTTGTTAATTCCTGTTGATTGAAGTTCCTTTCGTTTGATTCGGCTGTTTTGAATCGATTCGAATGCGTTAAAGTTTACTCGTTCTCATCAATGTCTAATCAAGTCAATTAGATTGACTCATACTCAGTTCTAAGTAATCAAAGTTCATTCTATGTAATTCAATTGATTTGATTCGATTCGAATCCCTTTAAGTTGATTCCCTGTCGTTCGAATATATACCGAATCAAGGGATTGTTGTTAATTCCTGTTGATTGAAGTTCCATTCGTCCGATTTGATTGTTTTGAATCGATTTGAATGCATCGAAGTTTACTCATTCTCATTAGAGTCAAATCACGTCAGTTCGATTGATTTGTACTCAATTCTAAGTAATCAGAGTTCATTCTATCTAATTCAGTTGATTTGATTCGATTCGAATCTCTTTAAGTTCATTCGTTGTCGTTCGAATGTACGCCAAATAATGGAATTGTTGTTAATTCCTGTTGATTGAAGTTCCTTTCGTCCGATTTGGTTGTTTTGAATCGATTTGAATGCGTTAAAGCTCACTCGTTCTCATTAGAGTCAAATCAAGTCAATTAGATTGAGTCATACTCAATTCCATGTAATCAAAGTTCATTCTATCTAATTCTGTTGATTTGATTCGATTCGAATTTCTTCAAGTTCATTCCTTGGCGTTCGAATGTATACCAAATCAAGGGATTGTTGTTAATTCCTGTTGATTGAAGTTCCTTTCGTTCGATTCGGCTATTTTGAATCGATTCGAATGCGTTAAAGTTTACTCGTTCTCATGAAAGTCTAATCAAGTCAATTAGATTGACTCATACTCCATTCTCAGTAATCAAAGTTCATTCTATGTAATTCAGTTGATTTGATTCGATTCGAATCCCTTTAAGTTTATTCCCTGTCGTTCGAATATATACCGAATCAAGGGATTGTTGTTAATTCCTGTTGATTGAAGTTCCATTCGTCCGATTTGGTTGTTTTGAATCGATTTGAATGCATCGAAGTTTACTCATTCTCATTAGAGTCAAATCACATCAGTTCGATTGATTTGTACTCAATTCTAAGTAATCAGAGTTCATTCTATCTAATTCAGTTGATTTGAATCGATTCGAATCTCTTTAAGTTCATTCGTTGTCGTTCGAATGTACGCCAAATAATGGAATTGTTGTTAATTCCTGTTGATTGAAGTTCCTTTCGTCCGATTCGGTTGTTTTGAATCGATTCGAATGCGTTAAAGCTCACTCGTTCTCATTAGAGTCAAATCAAGTCAATTAGATTGAGTCATACTCAGTTCCATGTAATCAAAGTTCATTCTATCTAATTCTGTTGATTTGATTCGATTCGAATTTCTTCAAGTTCATTCCTTGGCGTTCGAATGTATACCAAATCAAGGGATTGTTGTTAATTCCTGTTGATTGAAGTTCCTTTCGTTCGATTCGGCTGTTTTGAATCGATTCGAATGCGTTAAAGTTTACTCGTTCTCATGAAAGTCTAATCAAGTCAATTAGATTGACTCATACTCAATTCTAAGTATTCAAAGTTCATTCTATGTAATTCAGTTGATTTGATTCGATTCGAATCCCTTTAAGTTTATTCCCTGTCTTTCGAATATATACCGAATCAAGGGATTGTTGTTAATTCCTGTTGATTGAAGTTCCATTCGTCCGATTTGATTGTTTTGAATCGATTTGAATGCATCGAAGTTTACTCATTCTCATTAGAGTCAAATCACATCTGTTCGATTGATTTGTACTCAATTCTAAGTAATCAGAGTTCATTCTATCTAATTCAGTTGATTTGATTGGATTCGAATCCCTTCAAGTTCATTCGTTGTCGTTCGAATGTACACCAAATAAAGGGATTGTTGTTAATTCCTGTTGATTTAAGTTACTTTTGTCCGATTCGGTTGTTTTGAATCAATTCGTATGCGTTAAAGCTCACTCGTTCTCGTTAGAGTCAAATCAAGTCAATTAGATTGAGTCATACTCAATTCCATGTAATCAAAGTTCATTCTATCTAATTCAGTTGATTTGATTCGATTCGAATTTCTTCAAGTTGATTCCTTGGCATTCGAATGTATACCAAATCAAGGGATTGTTGTTAATTCCTGTTGATTGAAGTTCCTTTCGTTTGATTCGGCTGTTTTGAATCGATTCGAATGCGTTAAAGTTTACTCGTTCTCATCAAAGTCTAATCAAGTCAATTAGATTGACTCATACTCAGTTCTAAGTAATCAAAGTTCATTCTATGTAATTCAATTGATTTGATTCGATTCGAATCCCTTTAAGTTGATTCCCTGTCGTTCGAATATATACCGAATCAAGGGATTGTTGTTAATTCCTGTTGATTGAAGTTCCATTCGTCCGATTTGGTTGTTTTGAATCGATTTGAATGCATCGAAGTTTACTCATTCTCATTAGAGTCAAATCACATTAGTTCGATTGATTTGTACTCAATTCTAAGTAATCAGAGTTCATTCTATCTAATTCAGTTGATTTGATTCGATTCGAATCTCTTTAAGTTCATTCGTTGTCGTTCGAATGTACGCCAAATAATGGAATTGTTGTTAATTCCTGTTGATTGAAGTTCCTTTCGTCCGATTCGGTTGTTTTGAATCGATTCGAATGCGTTAAAGCTCACTCGTTCTCATTCGAGTCAAATCAAGTCAATTAGATTGAGTCATACTCAGTTCCATGTAATCAAAGTTCATTCTATCTAATTCTGTTGATTTGATTCGATTCGAATTTCTTCAAGTTCATTCCTTGGCGTTCGAATGTATACCAAATCAAGGGATTGTTGTTAATTCCTGTTGATTGAAGTTCCTTTCGTTCCATTCGGCTGTTTTGAATCGATTCGAATGCGTTAAAGTTTACTCGTTCTCATGAAAGTCTAATCAAGTCAATTAGATTGACTCATACTCAATTCTAAGTAATCAAAGTTCATTCTATGTAATTCAGTTGATTTGATTCGATTCGAATCCCTTTAAGTTTATTCCCTGTCTTTCGAATATATACCGAATCAAGGGATTGTTGTTAATTCCTGTTGATTGAAGTTCCATTCGTCCGATTTGATTGTTTTGAATCGATTTGAATGCATCGAAGTTTACTCATTCTCATTAGAGTCAAATCACATCTGTTCGATTGATTTGTACTCAATTCTAAGTAATCAGAGTTCATTCTATCTAATTCAGTTGATTTGATTCGATTCGAATCCCTTCAAGTTCATTCGTTGTCGTTCGAATGTACACCAAATAAAGGGATTGTTGTTAATTCCTGTTGATTTAAGTTACTTTTGTCCGATTCGGTTGTTTTGAATCAATTCGTATGCGTTAAAGCTCACTCGTTCTCGTTAGAGTCAAATCAAGTCAATTTGATTGAGTCATAGTCAATTCCATGTAATCAAAGTTCATTCTATCTAATTCAGTTGATTTGATTCGATTCGAATTTCTTCAAGTTGATTCCTTGGCATTCGAATGTATACCAAATCAAGGGATTGTTGTTAATTCCTGTTGATTGAAGTTCCTTTCGTTTGATTCGGCTGTTTTGAATCGATTCGAATGCGTTAAAGTTTACTCGTTCTCATCAAAGTCTAATCAAGTCAATTAGATTGACTCATACTCAGTTCTAAGTAATCAAAGTTCATTCTATGTAATTCAATTGATTTGATTCGATTCGAATCCCTTTAAGTTGATTCCCTGTCGTTCGAATATATACCGAATCAAGGGATTGTTGTTAATTCCTGTTGATTGAAGTTCCATTCGTCCGATTTGATTGTTTTGAATCGATTTGAATGCATCGAAGTTTACTCATTCTCATTAGAGTCAAATCACGTCAGTTCGATTGATTTGTACTCAATTCTAAGTAATCAGAGTTCATTCTATCTAATTCAGTTGATTTGATTCGATTCATTCGTTGTCGTTCGAATGTACGCCAAATAATGGAATTGTTGTTAATTCCTGTTGATTGAAGTTCCTTTCGTCCGATTCGGTTGTTTTGAATCAATTCGAATGCGTTAAAGCTCACTCGTTTTCATTAGAGTCAAATCAAGTCAATTAGATTGAGTCATACTCAATTCCATGTAATCAAAGTTCATTCTATCTAATTCTGTTGATTTGATTCGATTCGAATTTCTTCAAGTTCATTCCTTGGCGTTGGAATGTATACCAAATCAAGGGATTGTTGTTAATTCCTGTTGATTGAAGTTCCTTTCGTTCGATTCGGCTGTTTTGAATCGATTCCAATGCGTTAAAGTTTACTCGTTCTCATGAAAGTCTAATCAAGTCAATTTGATTGACTCATACTCAATTCTAAGTAATCAAAGTTCATTCTATGTAATTCAGTTGATTTGATTCGATTCGAATCCCTTTAAGTTAATTCCCTGTCGTTCGAAAGTATACCGAATCAAAGGATTGTTGTTAATTCCTGTTGATTGAAGTTCCTTTCGTCCCATTCGGTTGTTTTGAATCAATTCGAATGCGTTAAAGTTTACTCGTTCTCATTAAGTCAAATCACGTCAGTTAGATGGAGTTGTACTAAATCCTAAGTAATCAAAGTTCATTCTATCTAATTCAGTTGATTTGATTCGATTCGAATCCCTTTAAGTTCATTCGTTTTCGTTCGAATGTACACCAAATAAAGGGATTGTTGTTAATTCCTGTTGATTGAAGTTCCTTTCATCCGATTCGGTTGTTTTTAATCAATTCGAATGCGTTAAAGCTCACTCGTTCTCATTAGAGTCAAATTAAGTCAATTAGATTGAGTCATACTCAATTCCATGTAATCAAAGTTCATTCTATCTAATTCAGTTGATTTGAATCGATTTGAATTTCTTCAAGTTCATTTTTTGGCGTTGGAATGTATACAAAATCAAGAGATTGTTGTTAATTCCTGTTGATTGAAGTTTCTTTCGTTCGATTCGGCTGTTTTGAATGGATTCGAATGCGTTAAAGTTTACTCATTCTCATCAAAGTCTAATCAAGTCAATTAGATTGACTCATACTAAATTCTAAGTAATCAAAGTTCATTCTATGTAATTCAGTTGATTTGATTCGATTCGAATCCCTTTAAGTTAATTCCCTGTCGTTCGAATATATACCGAATCAAGGGATTGTTGTTAATTCCTTTTGATTGAAGTTCCTTTCGTCCGATTCGGTTGTTTTGAATCGATTCGAATGCGTTAAAGTTTACTCGTTCTCATCAAAGTCTAATCAAGTCAATTAGATTGACTCATACTAAATTCTAAGTAATCAAAGTTCATTCTATGTAATTCAGTTGATTTGATTCGATTCGAATCCCTTTAAGTTAATTCCCTGTCGTTCGAATATATACCGAATCAAGGGATTGTTGTTAATTCCTGTTGATTGAAGTTCCTTTCGTCCGATTCGGTTGTTTTGAATCGATTCGAATGCGTTAAAGTTTGCTTGTTCTCATCAATGTCTAATCAAGTCAATTAGATTGACTCATACTCAATTCTAAGTAATCAAAGTTCATTCTATGTAATTCAGTTGATTTGATTCGATTCGAATCCCTTTAAGTTAATTCCCTGTCGTTCGAATATATACCGAATCAAGGGATTGTTGTTAATTCCTTTTGATTGAAGTTCCTTTCGTCCGATTCGGTTGTTTTGAATCGATTCGAATGGGTTAAAGTTTACTCGTTCTCAACAGGGTCTAATCAAGTCAATTAGATTGAGTCCTACTCAATTCTAAGTAATCAGAGTTCATTCTATCTAATTCAGTTGATTTGATTCGATTCGAATCCCTTTAAGTTCATTCCTTGTTTTTCAAATGTATACAAAATAAAGGGATTGTTATTAATTCCTGTTGATTGAAGTTCCTTTCATTCGATTCGGCTGTTTTGAATCGATTCGAATGCGTTAAAGTTTACTCGTTCTCATTAGAGTCAAATCATGCCAGTTAGATGTAGTTTACTAAATCCTAAGTAATCAAAGTTCATTCTATCTAATTCAGTTGATTTGATTCGATTCGAATCCCTTTAAGTTCATTCGTTGTCGTTCGAATGTACACTAGATAAAGGGATTGTTGTTAATTCCTGTTGATTGAAGTTCCTTTCGTACGATTCGGTTGTTTTGAATCAATTCGAATGCGTTAAAGCTCACTCGTTCTCATTAGAGTCAAATCAAGTCAATTAGATTGAGTCATACTCAATTCCATGTAATCAAAGTTCATTCTATCTAATTCAGTTGATTTGATTCGATTCGAATTTCTTCAAGTTCATTCCTTGGCGTTCGAATGTATACCAAATCAATGCGTTAAAGCTCACTCGTTCTCATTAGAGTCAAATCAAGTCAATTAGATTGAGTCATACTCAATTCCATGTAATCAAAGCTCATTCTATCTAGTTCTGTTGATTTGATTCGATTCGAATTTCTTCAAGTTCATTCCTTGGCGTTGGAATGTATACGAAATCAAGGGATTGTTGTTAATTCCTGTTGATTGAAGTTCCTTTCGTTCGATTCGGCTGTTTTGAATCGATTCGAATGCGTTAAAGTTTACTCGTTCTCATGAAAGTCTAATCAAGTCAATTAGATTGACTCATACTCAATTCTAAGTAATCAAAGTTCATTCTATGTAATTCAGTTGATTTGATTCGATTCGAATCCCTTTAAGTTAATTCCCTGTCGTTCGAAAGTATACCGAATCAAGGGATTGTTGTTAATTCCTGTTGATTGAAGTTCCATTCGTCCGATTTGGTTGTTTTGAATCGATTTGAATGCATCGAAGTTTACTCATTCTCATTAGAGTCAAATCACGTCAGTTCGATTGATTTGTACTCAATTCTAAGTAATCAGAGTTCATTCTATCTAATTCAGTTGATTTGATTCGATTCGAATCTCTTTAAGTTCATTCGTTGTCCTTCGAATGTACGCCAAATAATGGAATTGTTGTTAATTCCTGTTGATTGAAGTTCCTTTCGTCCGATTTGGTTGTTTTGAATCGATTCGAATGCGTTAAAGCTCACTCGTTCTCATTAGAGTCAAATCAAGTCAATTAGATTGAGTCATACTCAATTCCATGTAATCAAAGTTCATTCTATCTAATTCAGTTGATTTGATTCGATTCGAATTTCTTCAAGTTCATTCCTTGGCGTTCGAATGTATACCAAATCAAGGGATTGTTGTTAATTCCTGTTGATTGAAGTTCCTTTCGTTCGATTCGGCTGTTTTGAAGCGATTCGAATGCGTTAAAGTTTACTCGTTCTCATGAAAGTCTAATCAAGTCAATTAGATTGACTCATACTCAATTCTAAGTAATCAAAGTTCATTCTATGTAATTCAGTTGATTTGATTCGATTCGAATCCCTTTAAGTTAATTCCCTGTCGTTCGAAAGTATACCGAATCAAGGGATTGTTGTTAATTCCTGTTGATTGAAGTTCCTTTCGTCCGATTTGATTGTTTTGAATCGATTTGAATGCATCGAAGTTTACTCATTCTCATTAGAGTCAAATCACATCAGTTCGATTGATTTGTACTCAATTCTAAGTAATCAGAGTTCATTTTATCTAATTCAGTTGATTTGATTCGATTCGAATTTCTTTATGTTCATTCGTTGTCGTTCGAATGTACGCCAAAAAATGGAATTGTTGTTAATTCCTGTTGATTGAAGTTCCTTTCGTCCGATTCGGTTGTTTTGAATCAACTCGTATGCGTTAAAGCTCACTCGTTCTCATTAGAGTCAAATCAAGTCAATTAGATTGAGTCATACTCAATTCCATGTAATCAAAGTTCATTCTATCTAGTTCTGTTGATTTGATTCGATTCGAATTTCTTCAAGCTCATTCCTTGGCGTTGGAATGTATACCAAATCAAGGGATTGTTGTTAATTCCTGTTGATTGAAGTTCCTTTCGTTCGATTCGGCTGTTTTGAATCAATTCGAATGCGTTAAAGTTTACTCGTTCTCATAAAAGTCTAATCAAGTCAATTAGATTGACTCATACTCAATTCTAAGTAATCAAAGTTCATTCTATGTAATTCAGTTGATTTGATTCGATTTCAATCCCTTTAAGTTAATTCCCTGTCGTTCGAAAGTATACCGAATCAAGGGATTGTTGATAATTCCTGTTGATTGAAGTTCCTTTCGTCCGATTCGATTGTTTTGAATCAATTCGAATGCGTTAAAATTTACTCGTTCTCATTAGAGTCAAATCACGTCAGTTAGATGGAGTTGTACTAAATCCTAAGTAATCAAAGTTCATTCTATCTAATTCAGTTGATTTGATTCGATTCGAATCCCTTTAAGTTCATTCGTTGTCGTTCGAATGTACGCCAAATAATGGAATTGTTGTTAATTCCTATTGATTGAAGTTCCTTTCGTCCGATTCGGTTGTTTTGAATCAATTCGCATGCGTTAAAGCTCACTCATTCTCATTAGAGTCAAATCAAGTCAATTAGATTGAGTCATACTCAATTTCATGTAATCAAAGTTCATTCTATCTAATTCTGTTGATTTGATTCGATTCGAATTTCTTCAAGTTCATTCCTTGGCGTTCGAATGTATACCAAATCAAGGGATTGTTGTTAATTCCTGTTGATTGAAGTTCCTTTCGTTCGATTCGGCTGTTTTGAATCGATTCGAATGCGTTAAAGTTTACTCGTTCTCATCAAAGTCTAATCAAGTCAATTAGATTGACTCATACTCAATTCTAAGTAATCAAAGTTCATTCTATGTAATTCAGTTGATTTGATTCGATTCGAATCCCTTTAAGTTAATTCCCTGTCGTTCGAAAGTATACCGAATCAAGGGATTGTTGTTAATTCCTGTTGATTGAAGTTCCATTCGTCCGATTTGGTTGTTTTGAATCGATTTGAATGCATCGAAGTTTACTCATTCTCATTAGAGTCAAATCACCTCAACTCGATTGATTTGTACTCAATTCTAAGTAATCAGAGTTCATTCTATCTAATTCAGTTGATTTGATTCGATTCGAATTTCTTCAAGTTCATTCCTTGGCGTTCGAATGTATACCAAATCAAGGGATTGTTGTTAATTCCTGTTGATTGAAGTTCCTTTCGTTCGATTCGGCTGTTTTGAATCGATTCGAATGCGTTAAAGTTTACTCGTTCTCATGAAAGTCTAATCAAGTCAATTAGATTGACTCATACTCAATTCTAAGTAATCAAAGTTCATTATATGTAATTCAGTTGATTTGATTCGATTCGAATCCCTTTAAGTTAATTCCCTGTCGTTCGAAAGTATACCGAATCAAGGGATTGTTGTTAATTCCTGTTGATTGAAGTTCCATTCGTCCGATTTGGTTGTTTTGAATCGATTTGAATGCATCGAAGTTTACTCATTCTCATTAGAGTCAAATCACATCAGTTCGATTGATTTGTACTCAATTCTAAGTAATCAGAGTTCATTCTATCTAATTCAGTTGATTTGATTCGATTCGAATCTCTTTAAGTTCATTCGTTGTCGTTCGAATGTACGCCAAATAATGGAATTGTTGTTAATTCATGTTGATTGAAGTTCCTTTCGTCCGATTCGGTTGTTTTGAATCGATTCGAATGCGTTAAAGCTCACTCGTTCTCATTAGAGTCAAATCAAGTCAATTAGATTGAGTCATACTCAATTCCATGTAATCAAAGTTCATTCTATCTAATTCTGTTGATTTGATTCGATTCGAATTTCTTCAAGTTCATTCCTTGGCGTTCGAATGTATACCAAATCAAGAGATTGTTGTTAATTCCTGTTGATTGAAGTTCCTTTCGTTCGATTCGGCTGTTTTGAATCGATTCGAATGCGTTAAAGTTTACTCGTTCTCATGAAAGTCTAATCAAGTCAATTAGATTGACTCATACTCAATTCTAAGTAATCAAAGTTCATTCTATGTAATTCAGTTGATTTGATTCGATTCGAATCCCTTTAAGTTTATTCCCTGTCCTTCGAATATATACCGAATCAAGGGATTGTTGTTAATTCCTGTTGATTGAAGTTCCATTCGTCCGATTTGGTTGTTTTGAATCGATTTGAATGCATCGAAGTTTACTCATTCTCATTAGAGTCAAATCACATCAGTTCGATTGATTTGTACTCAATTCTAAGTAATCAGAGTTCATTCTATCTAATTCAGTTGATTTGATTCGATTCGAATCTCTTTAAGTTCATTCGTTGTCGTTCGAATGTACGCCAAATAATGGAATTGTTGTTAATTCCTGTTGATTGAAGTTCCTTTCGTCGGATTTGGTTGTTTTGAATCGATTCGAATGCGTTAAAGCTCACTCGTTCTCATTAGAGTCAAATCAAGTCAATTAGATTGAGTCATACTCAATTCCATGTAATCAAAGTTCATTCTATCTAATTCAGTTGATTTGATTCGATTCGAATTTCTTCAAGTTCATTCCTTGGCGTTCGAATGTATACCAAATCAAGGGATTGTTGTTAATTCCTGTAGATTGAAGTTCCTTTCGTTCGATTCGGCTATTTTGAATCGATTCGAATGCGTTAAAATTTACTCGTTCTAATGAAAGTCTAATCAAGTCAATTAGATTGACTCATACTCAATTCTCAGTAATCAAAGTTCATTCTATGTAATTCAGTTGATTTGATTCGATTCGAATCCCTTTAAGTTTATTCCCTGTCGTTCGAATATATACCGAATCAAGGGATTGTTGTTAATTCCTGTTGATTGAAGTTCCATTCGTCCGATTTGGTTGTTTTGAATCGATTTGAATGCATCGAAGTTTACTCATTCTCATTATAGTCAAATCACATCAGTTCGATTGATTTGTACTCAATTCTAAGTAATCAGAGTTCATTCTATCTAATTCAGTTGATTTGATTCGATTCGAATCTCTTTAAGTTCATTCGTTGTCCTTCGAATGTACGCCAAATAATGGAATTGTTGTTAATTCCTGTTGATTGAAGTTCCTTTCGTCCGATTCGGTTGTTTTGAATCGATTCGAATGCGTTAAAGCTCACTCGTTCTCATTAGAGTCAAATCAAGTCAATTAGATTGAGTCATACTCAGTTCCATGTAATCAAAGTTCATTCTATCTAATTCTGTTGATTTGATTCGATTCGAATTTCTTCAAGTTCATTCCTTGGCGTTCGAATGTATACCAAATAAAGGGATTGTTGTTAATTTCTGTTGATTGAAGTTCCTTTCGTTCGATTCGGCTGTTTTGAATCGATTTGAATGCGTTAAAGTTTACTCGTTCTCATGAAAGTCTAATCAAGTCAATTAGATTGACTCATACTCAATTCTAAGTAATCAAAGTTCATTCTATGTAATTCAGTTGATTTGATTCGATTCGAATCCCTTTAAGTTAATTCCCTGTCGTTCGAAAGTATATACCGAATCAAGGGATTGTTGTTAATTCCTGTTGATTGAAGTTCCATTCGTCCGATTTGGTTGTTTTGAATCGATTTGAATGCATCGAAGTTTACTCATTCTCATTAGAGTCAAATCACGTCAGTTCGATTGATTTGTACTCAATTCTAAGTAATCAGAGTTCATTCTATCTAATTCAGTTGATTTGATTCGATTCGAATCTCTTTAAGTTCATTCGTTGTCGTTCGAATGTACGCCAAATAATGGAATTGTTGTTAATTCCTGTTGATTGAAGTTCCTTTCGTCCGATTTGGTTGTTTTGAATCGATTCGAATGCGTTAAAGCTCACTCGTTCTCATTAGAGTCAAATCAAGTCAATTAGATTGAGTCATACTCAATTCCATGTAATCAAAGTTCATTCTATCTAATTCAGTTGATTTGATTCGATTCGAATTTCTTCAAGTTCATTCCTTGGCGTTCGAATGTATACCAAATCAAGGGATTGTTGTTAATTCCTGTAGATTGAAGTTCCTTTCGTTCGATTCGGCTATTTTGAATCGATTCGAATGCGTTAAAATTTACTCGTTCTAATGAAAGTCTAATCAAGTCAATTAGATTGACTCATACTCAATTCTCAGTAATCAAAGTTCATTCTATGTAATTCAGTTGATTTGATTCGATTCGAATCCCTTTAAGTTTATTCCCTGTCATTCGAATATATACCGAATCAAGGGATTGTTGTTAATTCCTGTTGATTGAAGTTCCATTCGTCCGATTTGGTTGTTTTGAATCGATTTGAATGCATCGAAGTTTACTCATTCTCATTAGAGTCAAATCACATCAGTTCGATTGATTTGTACTCAATTCTAAGTAATCAGAGTTCATTCTATCTAATTCAGTTGATTTGATTCGATTCGAATCTCTTTAAGTTCATTCGTTGTCCTTCGAATGTACGCCAAATAATGGAATTGTTGTTAATTCCTGTTGATTGAAGTTCCTTTCGTCCGATTCGGTTGTTTTGAATCGATTCGAATGCGTTAAAGCTCACTCGTTCTCATTAGAGTCAAATCAAGTCAATTAGATTGAGTCATACTCAGTTCCATGTAATCAAAGTTCATTCTATCTAATTCTGTTGATTTGATTCGATTCGAATTTCTTCAAGTTCATTCCTTGGCGTTCGAATGTATACCAAATAAAGGGATTGTTGTTAATTTCTGTTGATTGAAGTTCCTTTCGTTCGATTCGGCTGTTTTGAATCGATTCGAATGCGTTAAAGTTTACTCGTTCTCATGAAAGTCTAATCAAGTCAATTAGATTGACTCATACTCAATTCTAAGTAATCAAAGTTCATTCTATGTAATTCAGTTGATTTGATTCGATTCGAATCCCTTTAAGTTTATTCCCTGTCTTTCGAATATATACCGAATCAAGGGATTGTTGTTAATTCCTGTTGATTGATGTTCCATTCGTCCGATTCGGCTATTTTGAATCGATTTGAATGCATCGAAGTTTACTCATTCTCATTAGAGTCAAATCACATCAGTTCGATTGATTTGTACTCAATTCTAAGTAATCAGAGTTCATTCTATCTAATTCAGTTGATTTGATTCGATTCAAATCTCTTTAAGTTCATTCGTTGTCGTTCGAATGTACGCCAAATAATGGAATTGTTGTTAATTCCTGTTGATTGAAGTTCCTTTCGTCCGATTCGGTTGTTTTGAATCGATTCGAATGCGTTAAAGCTCACTCGTTCTCATTAGAGTCAAATCAAGTCAATTAGATTGAGTCATACTCAATTCCATGTAATCAAAGTTCATTCTATCTAATTCTGTTGATTTGATTCGATTCGAATTTCTTCAAGTTCATTCCTTGGCGTTCGAATGTATACCAAATCAAGGGATTGTTGTTAATTCCTGTTGATTGAAGTTCCTTTCGTTCGATTCGGCTGTTTTGAATCGATTCGAATGCGTTAAAGTTTACTCGTTCTCATGAAAGTCTAATCAAGTCAATTAGATTGACTCATACTCAATTCTAAGTAATCAAAGTTCATTCTATGTAATTCAGTTGATTTGATTCGATTCGAATCCCTTTAAGTTTATTCCCTGTCCTTCGAATATATACCGAATCAAGGGATTGTTGTTAATTCCTGTTGATTGAAGTTCCATTCGTCCGATTTGGTTGTTTTGAATCGATTTGAATGCATCGAAGTTTACTCATTCTCATTAGAGTCAAATCACATCAGTTCGATTGATTTGTACTCAATTCTAAGTAATCAGAGTTCATTCTATCTAATTCAGTTGATTTGATTCGATTCGAATCTCTTTAAGTTCATTCGTTGTCGTTCGAATGTACGCCAAATAATGGAATTGTTGTTAATTCATGTTGATTGAAGTTCCTTTCGTCCGATTCGGTTGTTTTGAATCGATTCGAATGCGTTAAAGCTCACTCGTTCTCATTAGAGTCAAATCAAGTCAATTAGATTGAGTCATACTCAATTCCATGTAATCAAAGTTCATTCTATCTAATTCTGTTGATTTGATTCGATTCGAATTTCTTCAAGTTCATTCCTTGGCGTTCGAATGTATACCAAATCAAGAGATTGTTGTTAATTCCTGTTGATTGAAGTTCCTTTCGTTCGATTCGGCTATTTTGAATCGATTCGAATGCGTTAAAGTTTACTCGTTCTCATGAAAGTCTAATCAAGTCAATTAGATTGACTCATACTCAATTCTAAGTAATCAAAGTTCATTCTATGCAATTCAGTTGATTTGATTCGATTCGAATCCCTTTAAGTTTATTCCCTGTCCTTCGAATATATACCGAATCAAGGGATTGTTGTTAATACCTGTTGATTGAAGTTCCATTCGTCCGATTTGGTTGTTTTGAATCGATTTGAATGCATCGAAGTTTATTCATTCTCATTAGAGTCAAATCACATCAGTTCGATTGATTTGTACTCAATTCTAAGTAATCAGAGTTCATTCTATCTAATTCAGTTGATTTGATTCGATTCGAATCTCTTTAAGTTCATTCGTTGTCGTTCGAATGTACGCCAAATAATGGAATTGTTGTTAATTCCTGTTGATTGAAGTTCCTTTCGTCCGATTCGGTTGTTTTGAATCGATTCGAATGCGTTAAAGCTCACTCGTTCTCATTAGAGTCAAATCAAGTCAATTAGATTGAGTCATACTCAATTCCATGTAATCAAAGTTCATTCTATCTAATTCAGTTGATTTGATTCGATTCGAATTTCTTCAAGTTCATTCCTTGGCGTTCGAATGTATACCAAATCAAGGGATTGTTGTTAATTCCTGTTGATTGAAGTTCCATTCGTCCGATTTGGTTATTTTGAATCGATTTGAATGCATCGAAGTTTACTCATTCTCATTAGAGTAAAATCACATCAGTTCGATTGATTTGTACTCAATTCTAAGTAATCAGAGTTCATTCTATCTAATTCAGTTGATTTGATTCGATTCGAATCTCTTTAAGTTCATTCGTTGTCGTTCGAATGTACGCCAAATAATGGAATTGTTGTTAATTCCTGTTGATTGAAGTTCCTTTCATCCGATTCGGTTGTTTTGAATCGATTCGAATGCGTTAAAGCTCACTCGTTCTCATTAGAGTCAAATCAAGTCAATTAGATTGAGTCATACTCAGTTCCATGTAATCAAAGTTCATTCTATCTAATTCTGTTGATTTGATTCGATTCGAATTTCTTCAAGTTCATTCCTTGGCGTTCGAATGTATACCAAATCAAGGGATTGTTGTTAATTTCTGTTGATTGAAGTTCCTTTCGTTCGATTCGGCTGTTTTGAATCGATTCGAATGCGTTAAGGTTTACTCGTTCTCATGAAAGTCTAATCAAGTCAATTAGATTGACTCATACTCAATTCTAAGTAATCAAAGTTCATTCTATGTAATTTAGTTGATTTGATTCGATTCGAATCCCTTTAAGTTTATTCCCTGTCCTTCGAATATATACCGAATCAAGGGATTGTTGTTAATTCCTGTTGATTCAAGTTCCATTCGTCCGATTTGATTGTTTTGAATCGATTTGAATGCATCGAAGTTTACTCATTCTCATTAGAGTCAAATCACATCAGTTCGATTGATTTGTACTCAATTCTAAGTAATCAGAGTTCATTCTATCTAATTCAGTTGATTTGATTCGATTCGAATCCCTTCAAGTTCATTCGTTGTCGTTCGAATGTACGCCAAATAATGGAATTGTTGTTAATTCCTGTTGATTGAAGTTCCTTTCGTCCGATTCGGTTGTTTTGAATCGATTCGAATGCGTTAAAGCTCACTCGTTCTCATTAGAGTCAAATCAAGTCAATTAGATTGAGTCATACTCAATTCCATGTAATCAAAGTTCATTCTATCTAATTCTGTTGATTTGATTCGATTCGAATTTCTTCAAGTTCATTCCTTGGCGTTCGAATGTATACCAAGTCAAGGGATTGTTGTTAATTTCTGTTGATTGAAGTTCCTTTCGTTCGATTCGGCTGTTTTGAATCGATTCGAATGCGTTAAGGTTTACTCGTTCTCATGAAAGTCTAATCAAGTCAATTAGATTGACTCATACTCAATTCTAAGTAATCAAAGTTCATTCTATGTAATTTAGTTGATTTGATTCGATTCGAATCCCTTTAAGTTTATTCCCTGTCCTTCGAATATATACCGAATCAAGGGATTGTTGTTAATTCCTGTTGATTGAAGTTCCATTCGTCCGATTTGATTGTTTTGAATCGATTTGAATGCATCGAAGTTTACTCATTCTCATTAGAGTCAAATCACATCAGTTCGATTGATTTGTACTCAATTCTAAGTAATCAGAGTTCATTCTATCTAATTCAGTTGATTTGATTCGATTCGAATCCCTTCAAGTTCATTCGTTGTCGTTCGAATGTACGCCAAATAATGGAATTGTTG
Source organism: Annona cherimola (assembly GCA_030490835.1). Classification (NCBI taxonomy): domain Eukaryota; kingdom Viridiplantae; phylum Streptophyta; class Magnoliopsida; order Magnoliales; family Annonaceae; genus Annona; species Annona cherimola. The sequence continues at coordinate 40,419,878 of CM059976.1, forward strand.
TTAATTCCTGTTGATTGAAGTTCCTTTCGTCCGATTCGGTTGTTTTGAATCGATTCGAATGCGTTAAAGCTCACTCGTTCTCATTAGAGTCAAATCAAGTCAATTAGATTGAGTCATACTCAATTCCATGTAATCAAAGTTCATTCTATCTAATTCTGTTGATTTGATTCGATTCGAATTTCTTCAAGTTCATTCCTTGGCGTTCGAATGTATACCAAGTCAAGGGATTGTTGTTAATTCCTGTTGATTGAAGTTCCTTTCGTTCGATTCGGCTGTTTTCAATCGATTCGAATGCCTTAAAATTTACTTGTTCTCATGAAAGTCTAATCAAGTCAATTAGATTGACTCATACTCAATTCTAAGTAATCAAAGTTCATTCTATGTAATTCAGTTGATTTGATTCGATTCGAATCCCTTTAAGTTTATTCCCTGTCCTTCGAATATATACCGAATCAAGGGATTGTTGTTAATTCCTGTTGATTGAAGTTCCATTCGTCCGATTTGGTTGTTTTGAATCGATTTGAATGCATCGAAGTTTATTCATTCTCATTAGAGTCAAATCACATCAGTTCGATTGATTTGTACTCAATTCTAAGTAATCAGAGTTCATTCTATCTAATTCAGTTGATTTGATTCGATTCGAATCTCTTTAAGTTCATTCGTTGTCGTTCGAATGTACGCCAAATAATGGAATTGTTGTTAATTCCTGTTGATTGAAGTTCCTTTCGTCCGATTCGGTTGTTTTGAATCGATTCGAATGCGTTAAAGCTCACTCGTTCTCATTAGAGTCAAATCAAGTCAATTAGATTGAGTCATACTCAATTCCATGTAATCAAAGTTCATTCTATCTAATTCTGTTGATTTGATTCGATTCGAATTTCTTCAAGTTCATTCCTTGGCGTTCGAATGTATACCAAATCAAGGGATTGTTGTTAATTCCTGTTGATTGAAGTTCCTTTCGTTCGATTCGGCTGTTTTCAATCGATTCGAATGCCTTAAAATTTACTCGTTCTCATGAAAGTCTAATCAAGTCAATTAGATTGACTCATACTCAATTCTAAGTAATCAAAGTTCATTCTATGCAATTCAGTTGATTTGATTCGATTGGAATCCCTTTAAGTTTATTCCCTGTCCTTCGAATATATACCGAATCAAGGGATTGTTGTTAATTCCTGTTGATTGATGTTCCATTCGTCCGATTTGGTTGTTTTGAATCGATTTGAATGCATCGAAGTTTACTCATTCTCATTAGAGTCAAATCACATCAGTTCGATTGATTTGTACTCAATTCTAAGTAATCAGAGTATATTCTATCTAATTCAGTTGATTTGATTCGATTCGAATCTCTTTAAGTTCATTCGTTGTCGTTCGAATGTACGCCAAATAATGGAATTGTTGTTAATTCCTGTTGATTGAAGTTCCTTTCGTCCGATTCGGTTGTTTTGAATCGATTCGAATGCGTTAAAGCTCACTCGTTCTCATTAGAGTCAAATCAAGTCAATTAGATTGAGTCATACTCAATTCCATGTAATCAAAGTTCATTCTATCTAATTCAGTTGATTTGATTCGATTCGAATTTCTTCAAGTTCATTCCTTGGCGTTCGAATGTATACCAAATCAAGGGATTGTTGTTAATTCCTGTTGATTGAAGTTCCATTCGTCCGATTTGGTTATTTTGAATCGATTTGAATGCATCGAAGTTTACTCATTCTCATTAGAGTAAAATCACATCAGTTCGATTGATTTGTACTCAATTCTAAGTAATCAGAGTTCATTCTATCTAATTCAGTTGATTTGATTCGATTCGAATCTCTTTAAGTTCATTCGTTGTCGTTCGAATGTACGCCAAATAATGGAATTGTTGTTAATTCCTGTTGATTGAAGTTCCTTTCGTCCGATTCGGTTGTTTTGAATCGATTCGAATGCGTTAAAGCTCACTCGTTCTCATTAGAGTCAAATCAAGTCAATTAGATTGAGTCATACTCAGTTCCATGTAATCAAAGTTCATTCTATCTAATTCTGTTGATTTGATTCGATTCGAATTTCTTCAAGTTCATTCCTTGGCGTTCGAATATATACCAAATCAAGGGATTGTTGTTAATTCCTATTGATTGAAGTTCCTTTCGTTCGATTCGGCTGTTTTCAATCGATTCGAATGCCTTAAAATTTACTCGTTCTCATGAAAGTCTAATCAAGTCAATTAGATTGACTCATACTCAATTCTAAGTAATCAAAGTTCATTCTATGCAATTCAGTTGATTTGATTCGATTGGAATCCCTTTAAGTTTATTCCCTGTCCTTCGAATATATACCGAATCAAGGGATTGTTGTTAATTCCTGTTGATTGAAGTTCCATTCGTCCGATTTGGTTGTTTTGAATCGATTTGAATGCATCGAAGTTTACTCATTCTCATTAGAGTCAAATCACATCAGTTCGATTGATTTGTACTCAATTCTAAGTAATCAGAGTATATTCTATCTAATTCAGTTGATTTGATTCGATTCGAATCTCTTTAAGTTCATTCGTTGTCGTTCGAATGTACGCCAAATAATGGAATTGTTGTTAATTCCTGTTGATTGAAGTTCCTTTCGTCCGATTCGGTTGTTTTGAATCGATTCGAATGCGTTAAAGCTCACTCGTTCTCATTAGAGTCAAATCAAGTCAATTAGATTGAGTCATACTCAATTCCATGTAATCAAAGTTCATTCTATCTAATTCAGTTGATTTGATTCGATTCGAATTTCTTCAAGTTCATTCCTTGGCGTTCGAATGTATACCAAATCAAGGGATTGTTGTTAATTCCTGTTGATTGAAGTTCCATTCGTCCGATTTGGTTATTTTGAATCGATTTTAATGCATCGAAGTTTACTCATTCTCATTAGAGTAAAATCACATCAGTTCGATTGATTTGTACTCAATTCTAAGTAATCAGAGTTCATTCTATCTAATTCAGTTGATTTGATTCGATTCGAATCTCTTTAAGTTCATTCGTTGTCGTTCGAATGTACGCCAAATAATGGAATTGTTGTTAATTCCTGTTGATTGAAGTTCCTTTCGTCCGATTCGGTTGTTTTGAATCGATTCGAATGCGTTAAAGCTCACTCGTTCTCATTAGAGTCAAATCAAGTCAATTAGATTGAGTCATACTCAGTTCCATGTAATCAAAGTTCATTCTATCTAATTCTGTTGATTTGATTCGATTCGAATTTCTTCAAGTTCATTCCTTGGCGTTCGAATGTATACCAAATCAAGGGATTGTTGTTAATTTCTGTTGATTGAAGTTCCTTTCGTTCGATTCGGCTGTTTTGAATCGATTCGAATGCGTTAAGGTTTACTCGTTCTCATGAAAGTCTAATCAAGTCAATTAGATTGACTCATACTCAATTCTAAGTAATCAAAGTTCATTCTATGTAATTTAGTTGATTTGATTCGATTCGAATCCCTTTAAGTTTATTCCCTGTCCTTCGAATATATACCGAATCAAGGGATTGTTGTTAATTCCTGTTGATTCAAGTTCCATTCGTCCGATTTGATTGTTTTGAATCGATTTGAATGCATCGAAGTTTACTCATTCTCATTAGAGTCAAATCACATCAGTTCGATTGATTTGTACTCAATTCTAAGTAATCAGAGTTCATTCTATCTAATTCAGTTGATTTGATTCGATTCGAATCCCTTCAAGTTCATTCGTTGTCGTTCGAATGTACGCCAAATAATGGAATTGTTGTTAATTCCTGTTGATTGAAGTTCCTTTCGTCCGATTCGGTTGTTTTGAATCGATTCGAATGCGTTAAAGCTCACTCGTTCTCATTAGAGTCAAATCAAGTCAATTAGATTGAGTCATACTCAATTCCATGTAATCAAAGTTCATTCTATCTAATTCTGTTGATTTGATTCGATTCGAATTTCTTCAAGTTCATTCCTTGGCGTTCGAATGTATACCAAGTCAAGGGATTGTTGTTAATTTCTGTTGATTGAAGTTCCTTTCGTTCGATTCGGCTGTTTTGAATCGATTCGAATGCGTTAAGGTTTACTCGTTCTCATGAAAGTCTAATCAAGTCAATTAGATTGACTCATACTCAATTCTAAGTAATCAAACTTCATTCTATATAATTTAGTTGATTTGATTCGATTCGAATCCCTTTAAGTTTATTCCCTGTCCTTCGAATATATACCGAATCAAGGGATTGTTGTTAATTCCTGTTGATTGAAGTTCCATTCGTCCGATTTGATTGTTTTGAATCGATTTGAATGCATCGAAGTTTACTCATTCTCATTAGAGTCAAATCACATCAGTTCGATTGATTTGTACTCAATTCTAAGTAATCAGAGTTCATTCTATCTAATTCAGTTGATTTGATTCGATTCGAATCCCTTCAAGTTCATTCGTTGTCCTTCGAATGTACGCCAAATAATGGAATTGTTGTTAATTCCTGTTGATTGAAGTTCCTTTCGTCCGATTCGGTTGTTTTGAATCGATTCGAATGCGTTAAAGCTCACTCGTTCTCATTAGAGTCAAATCAAGTCAATTAGATTGAGTCATACTCAATTCCATGTAATCAAAGTTCATTCTATCTAATTCTGTTGATTTGATTCGATTCGAATTTCTTCAAGTTCATTCCTTGGCGTTCGAATGTATACCAAATCAAGGGATTGTTGTTAATTTCTGTTGATTGAAGTTCCTTTCGTTCGATTCGGCTGTTTTCAATCGATTCGAATGCGTTAAAGTTTACTCGTTCTCATGAAAGTCTAATCAAGTCAATTAGATTGACTCATACTCAATTCTAAGTAATCAAAGTTCATTCTATGTAATTTAGTTGATTTGATTCGATTCGAATCCCTTTAAGTTTATTCCCTGTCCTTCGAATATATACCGAATCAAGGGATTGTTGTTAATTCCTGTTGATTGAAGTTCCATTCGTCCGATTTGATTGTTTTGAATCGATTTGAATGCATCGAAGTTTACTCATTCTCATTAGAGTCAAATCACATCAGTTCGATTGATTTGTACTCAATTCTAAGTAATCAGAGTTCATTCTATCTAATTCAGTTGATTTGATTCGATTCGAATCCCTTCAAGTTCATTCGTTGTCGTTCGAATGTACGCCAAATAATGGAATTGTTGTTAATTCCTGTTGATTGAAGTTCCTTTCGTCCGATTCGGTTGTTTTGAATCGATTCGAATGCGTTAAAGCTCACTCGTTCTCATTAGAGTCAAATCAAGTCAATTAGATTGAGTCATACTCAATTCCATGTAATCAAAGTTCATTCTATCTAATTCTGTTGATTTGATTCGATTCGAATTTCTTCAAGTTCATTCCTTGGCGTTCGAATGTATACCAAGTCAAGGGATTGTTGTTAATTCCTGTTGATTGAAGTTCCTTTCGTTCGATTCGGCTGTTTTCAATCGATTCGAATGCCTTAAAATTTACTCGTTCTCATGAAAGTCTAATCAAGTCAATTAGATTGACTCATACTCAATTCTAAGTAATCAAAGTTCATTCTATGCAATTCAGTTGATTTGATTCGATTGGAATCCCTTTAAGTTTATTCCCTGTCCTTCGAATATATACCGAATCAAGGGATTGTTGTTAATTCCTGTTGATTGAAGTTCCATTCGTCCGATTTGGTTGTTTTGAATCGATTTGAATGCATCGAAGTTTACTCATTCTCATTAGAGTCAAATCACATCAGTTTGATTGATTTGTACTCAATTCTAAGTAATCAGAGTATATTCTATCTAATTCAGTTGATTTGATTCGATTCTAATCTCTTTAAGTTCATTCTTTGTCGTTCGAATGTACGCCAAATAATGAAATTGTTGTTAATTCCTGTTGATTGAAGTTCCTTTCGTCCGATTCGGTTGTTTTGAATCGATTCGAATGCGTTAAAGCTCACTCGTTCTCATTAGAGTCAAATCAAGTCAATTAGATTGAGTCATACTCAATTCCATGTAATCAAAGTTCATTCTATCTAATTCTGTTGATTTGATTCGATTCGAATTTCTTCAAGTTCATTCCTTGGCGTTCGAATGTATACCAAATCAAGGGATTGTTGTTAATTCCTGTTGATTGAAGTTCCTTTCGTTCGATTCGGCTGTTTTCAATCGATTCGAATGCGTTAAAATTTACTCGTTCTCATGAAAGTCTAATCAAGTCAATTAGATTGACTCATACTCAATTCTAAGTAATCAAAGTTCATTCTATGCAATTCAGTTGATTTGATTCGATTGGAATCCCTTTAAGTTTATTCCCTGTCCTTCGAATATATACCGAATCAAGGGATTGTTGTTAATTCCTGTTGATTGAAGTTCCATTCGTCCGATTTGGTTGTTTTGAATCGATTTGAATGCATCGAAGTTTACTCATTCTCATTAGAGTCAAATCACATCAGTTCGATTGATTTGTACTCAATTCTAAGTAATCAGAGTATATTCTATCTAATTCAGTTGATTTGATTCGATTCTAATCTCTTTAAGTTCATTCGTTGTCGTTCGAATGTACGCCAAATAATGGAATTGTTGTTAATTCCTGTTGATTGAAGTTCCTTTCATCCGATTCGGTTGTTTTGAATCGATTCGAATGCGTTAAAGCTCACTCGTTCTCATTAGAGTCAAATCAAGTCAATTAGATTGAGTCATACTCAATTCCATGTAATCAAAGTTCATTCTATCTAATTCTGTTGATTTGATTCGATTCGAATTTCTTCAAGTTAATTCCTTGGCGTTCGAATGTATACCAAATCAAGGGATTGTTGTTAATTCCTGTTGATTGAAGTTCCTTTCGTTCGATTCGGCTGTTTTCAATCGATTCGAATGCGTTAAAATTTACTCGTTCTCATGAAAGTCTAATCAAGTCAATTAGATTGACTCATACTCAATTCTAAGTAATCAAAGTTGATTCTATGGATTTCATTTGATTTGATTCAATTCGAATCCCTTTAAGTTTATTCCCTGTCCTTCGAATATATACCGAATCAAGGGATTGTTGTTAATTCCTGTTGATTGAAGTTCCATTCGTCCGATTTGGTTGTTTTGAATCGATTTGAATGCATCGAAGTTTACTCATTCTCATTAGAATCAAATCACATCAGTTCGATTGATTTGTACTCAATTCTAAGTAATCAGAGTTCATTCTATCTAATTCAGTTGATTTGATTCGATTCGAATCTCTTTAAGTTCATTCTTTGTCGTTCGAATGTACGCCAAATAATGAAATTGTTGTTAATTCCTGTTGATTGAAGTTCCTTTCGTCCGATTCGGTTGTTTTGAATCGATTCGAATGCGTTAAAGCTCACTCGTTCTCATTAGAGTCAAATCAAGTCAATTAGATTGAGTCATACTCAATTCCATGTAATCAAAGTTCATTCTATCTAATTCTGTTGATTTGATTCGATTCGAATTTCTTCAAGTTCATTCCTTGGCGTTCGAATGTATACCAAATCAAGGGATTGTTGTTAATTCCTGTTGATTGAAGTTCCTTTCGTTCGATTCGGCTGTTTTGAATCGATTCGAATGCGTTAAAATTTACTCGTTCTCATGAAAGTCTAATCAAGTCAATTAGATTGACTCATACTCAATTCTAAGTAATCAAAGTTCATTCTATGCAATTCAGTTGATTTGATTCGATTGGAATCCCTTTAAGTTTATTCCCTGTCCTTCGAATATATACCGAATCAAGGGATTGTTGTTAATTCCTGTTGATTGAAGTTCCATTCGTCCGATTTGGTTGTTTTGAATCGATTTGAATGCATCGAAGTTTACTCATTCTCATTAGAGTCAAATCACATCAGTTCGATTGATTTGTACTCAATTCTAAGTAATCAGAGTATATTCTATCTAATTCAGTTGATTTGATTCGATTCGAATCTCTTTAAGTTCATTCGTTGTCGTTCGAATGTACGCCAAATAATGGAATTGTTGTTAATTCCTGTTGATTGAAGTTCCTTTCATCCGATTCGGTTGTTTTGAATCGATTCGAATGCGTTAAAGCTCACTCGTTCTCATTAGAGTCAAATCAAGTCAATTAGATTGAGTCATACTCAATTCCATGTAATCAAAGTTCATTCTATCTAATTCTGTTGATTTGATTCGATTCGAATTTCTTCAAGTTAATTCCTTGGCGTTCGAATGTATACCAAATCAAGGGATTGTTGTTAATTCCTGTTGATTGAAGTTCCTTTCGTTCGATTCGGCTGTTTTCAATCGATTCGAATGCGTTAAAATTTACTCGTTCTCATGAAAGTCTAATCAAGTCAATTAGATTGACTCATACTCAACTCTAAGTAATCAAAGTTGATTCTATGTATTTCATTTGATTTGATTCAATTCGAATCCCTTTAAGTTTATTCCCTGTCCTTCGAATATATACCGAATCAAGGGATTGTTGTTAATTCCTGTTGATTGAAGTTCCATTCGTCCGATTTGGTTGTTTTGAATCGATTTGAATGCATCGAAGTTTACTGATTCTCATTAGAGTCAAATCGCATCAGTTCGATTGATTTGTACTCAATTCTAAGTAATCAGAGTTCATTCTATCTAATTCAGTTGATTTGATTCGATTCGAATCTCTTTAAGTTCATTCGTTGTCGTTCGAATGTACGCCAAATAATGGAATTGTTGTTAATTCCTGTTGATTGAAGTTCCTTTCGTCCGATTCGGTTGTTTTGAATCGATTCGAATGCGTTAAGCTCACTCGTTCTCATTAGAGTCAAATCAAGTCATTTAGATTGAGTCATACTCAGTTCCATGTAATCAAAGTTCATTCTATCTAATTCTGTTGATTTGATTCGATTCGAATTTCTTCAAGTTCATTCCTTGGCGTTCGAATGTATACCAAATCAAGGGATTGTTGTTAATTCCTGTTGATTGAAGTTCCTTTCGTTCGATTCGGCTGTTTTCAATCGATTCGAATGCGTTAAAGTTTACTCGTTCTCATGAAAGTCTAATCAAGTCAATTAGATTGACTCCTACTCAATTCTAAGTAATCAAAGTTCATTCTAAGTAATTCAGTTGATTTGATTCGATTCGAATCCCTTTAAGTTTATTCCCTGTCCTTCGAATATATACCGAATCAAGGGATTGTTGTTAATTCCTGTTGATTGAAGTTCCATTCGTCCGATTTGGTTGTTTTGAATCGATTTGAATGCATCGAAGTTTACTCATTCTCATTAGAGTCAAATCACGTCAGTTCGATTGATTTGTACTCAATTCTAAGTAATCAGAGTTCATTCTATCTAATTCAGTTGATTTGATTCGATTCGAATCTCTTCAAGTTCATTCGTTGTCGTTCGAATGTACGCCAAATAATGGAATTGTTGTTAATTCCTGTTGATTGAAGTTCCTTTCGTCCGATTCGGTTGTTTTGAATCGATTCGAATGCGTTAAAGCTCACTCGTTCTCATTAGAGTCAAATCAAGTCAATTAGATTGATTCATACTCAGTTCCATGTAATCAAAGTTCATTCTATCTAATTCTGTTGATTTGATTCGATTCGAATTTCTTCAAGTTCATTCCTTGGCGTTCGAATGTATACCAAATCAAGGGATTGTTGTTAATTCCTGTTGATTGAAGTTTCATTCGTCCGATTTGGTTATTTTGAATCGATTTGAATGCATCGAAGTTTACTCATTCTCATTAGAGTAAAATCACATCAGTTCGATTGATTTGTACTCAATTCTAAGTAATCAGAGTTCATTCTATCTAATTCAGTTGATTTGATTCGATTCGAATCTCTTTAAGTTCATTCGTTGTCGTTCGAATGTACGCCAAATAATGGAATTGTTGTTAATTCCTGTTGATTGAAGTTCCTTTCGTCCGATTCGGTTGTTTTGAATCGATTCGAATGCGTTAAGCTCACTCGTTCTCATTAGAGTCAAATCAAGTCAATTAGATTGAGTCATACTCAGTTCCATGTAATCAAAGTTCATTCTATCTAATTCTGTTGATTTGATTCGATTCGAATTTCTTCAAGTTCATTCCTTGGCGTTCGAATGTATACCAAATCAAGGGATTGTTGTTAATTCCTGTTGATTGATGTTCCATTCGTCCGATTTGGTTATTTTGAATCGATTTGAATGCATCGAAGTTTACTCATTCTCATTAGAGTAAAATCACATCAGTTCGATTGATTTGTACTCAATTCTAAGTAATCAGAGTTCATTCTATCTAATTCAGTTGATTTGATTCGATTCGAATCTCTTTAAGTTCATTCGTTGTCGTTCGAATGTACGCCAAATAATGGAATTGTTGTTAATTCCTGTTGATTGAAGTTCCTTTCGTCTGATTCGGCTGTTTTGAATCGATTCGAATGCGTTAAAGCTCACTCGTTCTCATTAGAGTCAAATCAAGTCAATTAGATTGAGTCATACTCAGTTCCATGTAATCAACGTTCATTCTATCTAATTCTGTTGATTTGATTCGATTCGAATTTCTTCAAGTTCATTCCTTGGCGTTCGAATGTATACCAAATCAAGGGATTGTTGTTAATTCCTGTTGATTGAAGTTCCATTCGTCCGATTTGGTTGTTTTGAATCGATTTGAATGCATCGGAGTTTATTCATTCTCATTAGTGTCAAATCACATCAGTTCGATTGATTTGTACTCAATTCTAAGTAATCAAAGTTCATTCTAAGTAATTCAGTTGATTTGATTCGATTCGAATCCCTTTAAGTTTATTCCCTGTCCTTCGAATATATACCGAATCAAGGGATTGTTGTTAATTCCTGTTGATTGAAGTTCCATTCGTCCGATTTGGTTGTTTTGAATCGATTTGAATGCATCGGAGTTTATTCATTCTCATTAGTGTCAAATCACATCAGTTCGATTGATTTGTACTCAATTCTAAGTAATCAGAGTTCATTCTATCTAATTCAGATGATTTGATTCGATTCGAATCCCTTCAAGTTCATTCGTTGTCGTTCGAATATACGCCAAATAATGGAATTGTTGTTAATTCCTGTTTATTGAAGTTCCTTTCGTCCGATTCGGTTGTTTTGAATCGATTCGAATGCGTTAAAGCTCACTCGTTCTCATTAGAGTCAAATCAAGTCAATTAGATTGAGTCATACTCAATTCCATGTAATCAAAGTTCATTCTATCTAATTCTGTTGATTTGATTCGATTCGAATTTCTTCAAGTTCATTCCTTGGCGTTCGAATGTATACCAAATCAAGGGATTGTTGTTAATTCCTGTTGATTGAAGTTCCTTTCGTTCGATTCGGCTATTTTCAATCGATTCGAATGCGTTAAAATTTACTCGTTCTCATGAAAGTCTGATCAAGTCAATTAGATTGACTCATACTCAATTCTAAGTAATCAAAGTTCATTCTATGTAATTCAGTTGATTTGATTCGATTTGAATCCCTTTAAGTTTATTCCCTGTCGTTCGAATATATACCGAATCAAGGGATTGTTGTTAATTCCTGTTGATTGAAGTTCCATTCGTCCGATTTGGTTGTTTTGAATCGATTTGAATGCATCGAAGTTTACTCATTCTCATTAGAGTCAAATCACATCAGTTCGATTGATTTGTACTCAATTCTAAGTAATCAGAGTTCATTCTATCTAATTCAGTTGATTTGATTCGATTCGAATCTCTTTAAGTTCATTCGTTGTCGTTCGAATGTACGCCAAATAATGGAATTGTTGTTAATTCCTGTTGATTGAAGTTCCTTTCGTCCGATTCGGTTGTTTTGAATCGATTCGAATGCGTTAAGCTCACTCGTTCTCATTAGAGTCAAATCAAGTCAATTAGATTGAGTCATACTCAGTTCCATGTAATCAAAGTTCATTCTATCTAATTCTGTTGATTTGATTCGATTCGAATTTCTTCAAGTTCATTCCTTGGCGTTCGAATGTATACCAAATCAAGGGATTGTTGTTAATTCCTGTTGATTGAAGTTCCATTCGTCCGATTTGGTTATTTTGAATCAATTTGAATGCATCGAAGTTTACTCATTCTCATTAGAGTAAAATCACATCAGTTCGATTGATTTGTACTCAATTCTAAGTAATCAGAGTTCATTCTATCTAATTCAGTTGATTTGATTCGATTCGAATCTCTTTAAGTTCATTCGTTGTCGTTCGAATGTACGCCAAATAATGGAATTGTTGTTAATTCCTGTTGATTGAAGTTCCTTTCGTCCGATTCGGTTGTTTTGAATCGATTCGAATGCGTTAAAGCTCACTCGTTCTCATTAGAGTCAAATCAAGTCAATTAGATTGAGTCATACTCAGTTCCATGTAATCAACGTTCATTCTATCTAATTCTGTTGATTTGATTCGATTCGAATTTCTTCAAGTTCATTCCTTGGCGTTCGAATGTATACCAAATCAAGGGATTGTTGTTAATTTCTGTTGATTGAAGTTCCTTTCGTTCGATTCGGCTGTTTTGAGTCGATTCGAATGCGTTAAGGTTTACTCGTTCTCATGAAAGTCTAATCAAGTCAATTAGATTGACTCATACTCAATTCTAAGTAATCAAAGTTCATTCTATGTAATTTAGTTGATTTGATTCGATTCGAATCCCTTTAAGTTTATTCCCTGTCCTTCGAATATATACCGAATCAAGGGATTGTTGTTAATTCCTGTTGATTGAAGTTCCATTCGTCCGATTTGATTGTTTTGAATCGATTTGAATGTATCGCAGTTTACTCATTCTCATTAGAGTCAAATCACATCAGTTCGATTGATTTGTACTCAATTCTAAGTAATCAGAGTTCATTCTATCTAATTCAGATGATTTGATTCGATTCGAATCCCTTCAAGTTCATTCGTTGTCGTTCGAATATACGCCAAATAATGGAATTGTTGTTAATTCCTGTTTATTGAAGTTCCTTTCGTCCGATTCGGTTGTTTTGAATCGATTCGAATGCGTTAAAGCTCACTCGTTCTCATTAGAGTCAAATCAAGTCAATTAGATTGAGTCATACTCAATTCCATGTAATCAAAGTTCATTCTATCTAATTCTGTTGATTTGATTCGATTCGAATTTCTTCAAGTTCATTCCTTGGCGTTCGAATGTATACCAAGTCAAGGGATTGTTGTTAATTCCTGTTGATTGAAGTTCCTTTCGTTCGATTCGGCTGTTTTCAATCGATTCGAATGCCTTAAAATTTACTCGTTCTCATGAAAGTCTAATCAAGTCAATTAGATTGACTCATACTCAATTCTAAGTAATCAAAGTTCATTCTATGTAATTCAGTTGATTTGATTCGATTCGAATCCCTTTAAGTTTATTCCCTGTCCTTCGAATATATACCGAATCAAGGGATTGTTGTTAATTCCTGTTGATTGAAGTTCCATTCGTCCGATTTGGTTGTTTTGAATCGATTTGAATGCATCGGAGTTTATTCATTCTCATTAGTGTCAAATCACATCAGTTCGATTGATTTGTACTCAATTCTAAGTAATCAGAGTTCATTCTATCAAATTAAGTTGATTTGATTCGATTCGAATCTCTTTAAGTTCATTCGTTGTCGTTCGAATGTACGCCAAATAATGGAATTGTTGTTAATTCCTGTTGATTGAAGTTCCTTTCGTCCGATTCGGTTGTTTTGAATCGATTCGAATGCGTTAAAGCTCACTCGTTCTCATTAGAGTCAAATCAAGTCAATTAGATTGAGTCATACTCAGTTCCATGTAATCAACGTTCATTCTATCTAATTCTGTTGATTTGATTCGATTCGAATTTCTTCAAGTTCATTCCTTGGCGTTCGAATGTATACCAAATCAAGGGATTGTTGTTAATTTCTGTTGATTGAAGTTCCTTTCGTTCGATTCGGCTGTTTTGAGTCGATTCGAATGCGTTAAGGTTTACTCGTTCTCATGAAAGTCTAATCAAGTCAATTAGATTGACTCATACTCAATTCTAAGTAATCAAAGTTCATTCTATGTAATTTAGTTGATTTGATTCGATTCGAATCCCTTTAAGTTTATTCCCTGTCCTTCGAATATATACCGAATCAAGGGATTGTTGTTAATTCCTGTTGATTGAAGTTCCATTCGTCCGATTTGATTGTTTTGAATCGATTTGAATGTATCGCAGTTTACTCATTCTCATTAGAGTCAAATCACATCAGTTCGATTGATTTGTACTCAATTCTAAGTAATCAGAGTTCATTCTATCTAATTCAGATGATTTGATTCGATTCGAATCCCTTCAAGTTCATTCGTTGTCGTTCGAATATACGCCAAATAATGGAATTGTTGTTAATTCCTGTTTATTGAAGTTCCTTTCGTCCGATTCGGTTGTTTTGAATCGATTCGAATGCGTTAAAGCTCACTCGTTCTCATTAGAGTCAAATCAAGTCAATTAGATTGAGTCATACTCAATTCCATGTAATCAAAGTTCATTCTATCTAATTCTGTTGATTTGATTCGATTCGAATTTCTTCAAGTTCATTCCTTGGCGTTCGAATGTATACCAAGTCAAGGGATTGTTGTTAATTCCTGTTGATTGAAGTTCCTTTCGTTCGATTCGGCTGTTTTCAATCGATTCGAATGCCTTAAAATTTACTCGTTCTCATGAAAGTCTAATCAAGTCAATTAGATTGACTCATACTCAATTCTAAGTAATCAAAGTTCATTCTATGTAATTCAGTTGATTTGATTCGATTCGAATCCCTTTAAGTTTATTCCCTGTCCTTCGAATATATACCGAATCAAGGGATTGTTGTTAATTCCTGTTGATTGAAGTTCCATTCGTCCGATTTGGTTGTTTTGAATCGATTTGAATGCATCGGAGTTTATTCATTCTCATTAGTGTCAAATCACATCAGTTCGATTGATTTGTACTCAATTCTAAGTAATCAGAGTTCATTCTATCAAATTAAGTTGATTTGATTCGATTCGAATCTCTTTAAGTTCATTCGTTGTCGTTCGAATGTACGCCAAATAATGGAATTGTTGTTAATTCCTGTTGATTGAAGTTCCTTTCGTCCGATTCGGTTGTTTTGAATCGATTCGAATGCGTTAAAGCTCACTCGTTCTCATTAGAGTCAAATCAAGTCAATTAGATTGAGTCATACTCAATTCCATGTAATCAAAGTTCATTCTATCTAATTCTGTTGATTTGATTCGATTCGAATTTCTTCAAGTTCATTCCTTGGCGTTCGAATGTATACCAAGTCAAGGGATTGTTGTTAATTCCTGTTGATTGAAGTTCCTTTCGTTCGATTCGGCTATTTTCAATCGATTCGAATGCGTTAAAATTTACTCGTTCTCATGAAAGTCTAATCAAGTCAATTAGATTGACTCATACTCAATTCTAAGTAATCAAAGTTCATTCTATGCAATTCAGTTGATTTGATTCGATTGGAATCCCTTTAAGTTTATTCCCTGTCCTTCGAATATATACCGAATCAAGGGATTGTTGTTAATTCCTGTTGATTGAAGTTCCATTCGTCCGATTTGGTTGTTTTGAATCGATTTGAATGCATCGAAGTTTACTCATTCTCATTAGAGTCAAATCACATCAGTTCGATTGATTTGTACTCAATTCTAAGTAATCAGAGTATATTCTATCTAATTCAGATGATTTGATTCGATTCGAATCCCTTCAAGTTCATTCGTTGTCGTTCGAATATACGCCAAATAATGGAATTGTTGTTAATTCCTGTTTATTGAAGTTCCTTTCGTCCGATTCGGTTGTTTTGAATCGATTCGAATGCGTTAAAGCTCACTCGTTCTCATTAGAGTCAAATCAAGTCAATTAGATTGAGTCATACTCAATTCCATGTAATCAAAGTTCATTCTATCTAATTCTGTTGATTTGATTCGATTCGAATTTCTTCAAGTTCATTCCTTGGCGTTCGAATGTATACCAAGTCAAGGGATTGTTGTTAATTCCTGTTGATTGAAGTTCCTTTCGTTCGATTCGGCTGTTTTCAATCGATTCGAATGCCTTAAAATTTACTCGTTCTCATGAAAGTCTAATCAAGTCAATTAGATTGACTCATACTCAATTCTAAGTAATCAAAGTTCATTCTATGTAATTCAGTTGATTTGATTCGATTCGAATCCCTTTAAGTTTATTCCCTGTCCTTCGAATATATACCGAATCAAGGGATTGTTGTTAATTCCTGTTGATTGAAGTTCCATTCGTCCGATTTGGTTGTTTTGAATCGATTTGAATGCATCGGAGTTTATTCATTCTCATTAGTGTCAAATCACATCAGTTCGATTGATTTGTACTCAATTCTAAGTAATCAGAGTTCATTCTATCAAATTAAGTTGATTTGATTCGATTCGAATCTCTTTAAGTTCATTCGTTGTCGTTCGAATGTACGCCAAATAATGGAATTGTTGTTAATTCCTGTTGATTGAAGTTCCTTTCGTCCGATTCGGTTGTTTTGAATCGATTCGAATGCGTTAAAGCTCACTCGTTCTCATTAGAGTCAAATCAAGTCAATTAGATTGAGTCATACTCAATTCCATGTAATCAAAGTTCATTCTATCTAATTCTGTTGATTTGATTCGATTCGAATTTCTTCAAGTTCATTCCTTGGCGTTCGAATGTATACCAAGTCAAGGGATTGTTGTTAATTCCTGTTGATTGAAGTTCCTTTCGTTCGATTCGGCTATTTTCAATCGATTCGAATGCGTTAAAATTTACTCGTTCTCATGAAAGTCTAATCAAGTCAATTAGATTGACTCATACTCAATTCTAAGTAATCAAAGTTCATTCTATGCAATTCAGTTGATTTGATTCGATTGGAATCCCTTTAAGTTTATTCCCTGTCCTTCGAATATATACCGAATCAAGGGATTGTTGTTAATTCCTGTTGATTGAAGTTCCATTCGTCCGATTTGGTTGTTTTGAATCGATTTGAATGCATCGAAGTTTACTCATTCTCATTAGAGTCAAATCACATCAGTTCGATTGATTTGTACTCAATTCTAAGTAATCAGAGTATATTCTATCTAATTCAGTTGATTTGATTCGATTCGAATCTCTTTAAGTTCATTCGTTGTCGTTCGAATGTACGCCAAATAATGGAATTGTTGTTAATTCCAGTTGATTGAAGTTCCTTTCGTCCGATTCGGTTGTTTTGAATCGATTCGAATGCGTTAAAGCTCACTCGTTCTCATTAGAGTCAAATCAAGTCAATTAGATTGAGTCATACTCAATTCCATGTAATCAAAGTTCATTCTATCTAATTCTGTTGATTTGATTCGATTCGAATTTCTTCAAGTTCATTCCTTGGCGTTCGAATGTATACCAAATCAAGGGATTGTTGTTAATTCCTGTTGATTGAAGTTCCTTTCGTTCGATTCGGTTGTTTTCAATCGATTCGAATGCGTTAAAATTTACTCGTTCTCATGAAAGTCTGATCAAGTCAATTAGATTGACTCATCCTCAATTCTAAGTAATCAAAGTTCATTCTATGCAATTCAGTTGATTTGATTCGATTCGAATCCCTTTAAGTTTATTCCCTGTCCTTCGAATATATACCGAATCAAGGGATTGTTGTTAATTCCTGTTGATTGAAGTTCCATTCGTCCGATTTGGTTGTTTTGAATCGATTTGAATGCATCGAAGTTTACTCATTCTCATTAGAGTCAAATCACATCAGTTCGATTGATTTGTACTCAATTCTAAGTAATCAGAGTTCATTCTATCTAATTCAGTTGATTTGATTCGATTCGAATCCATTCAAGTTCATTCGTTGTCGTTCGAATGTACACCAAATAAAGGGATTGTTGTTAATTCCTGTTGATTTAAGTTACTTTTGTCCGATTCGGTTGTTTTGAATCGATTCGAATGCGTTAAGCTCACTCGTTCTCATTAGAGTCAAATCAAGTCAATTAGATTGAGTCATACTCAGTTCCATGTAATCAAAGTTCATTCTATCTAATTCTGTTGATTTGATTCGATTCGAATTTCTTCAAGTTCATTCCTTGGCGTTCGAATGTATACCAAATCAAGGGATTGTTGTTAATTGCTGTTGATTGAAGTTCCTTTCGTTCGATTCGGCTGTTTTCAATCGATCCGAATGCGTTAAAGTTTACTCGTTCTCATGAAAGTCTAATCAAGTCAATTAGATTGACTCATACTCAATTCTAAGTAATCAAAGTTCATTCTATGTAATTCAGTTGATTTGATTCAATTCGAATCCCTTTAAGTTTATTCCCTGTCCTTCGAATATATACTGAATCAAGGGATTGTTGTTAATTCCTGTTGATTGAAGTTCCATTCGTCCGATTTGGTTGTTTTGAATCGATTTGAATGCATCGAAGTTTACTCATTCTCATTAGAATCAAATCACATCAGTTCGATTGATTTGTACTCAATTCTAAGTAATCAGAGTTCATTCTATCTAATTCAGTTGATTTGATTCGATTCGAATCTCTTTAAGTTCATTCGTTGTCGTTCGAATGTACGCCAAATAATGGAATTGTTGTTAATTCCTGTTGATTGAAGTTCCTTTCGTCCGATTCGGTTGTTTTGAATCGATTCGAATGCGTTAAAGCTCACTCGTTCTCATTAGAGTCAAATCAAGTCAATTAGATTGAGTCATACTCAATTCCATGTAATCAAAGTTCATTCTATCTAATTCTGTTGATTTGATTCGATTCGAATTTCTTCAAGTTCATTCCTTGGCGTTCGAATGTATACCAAATCAAGGGATTGTTGTTAATTCCTGTTGATTGAAGTTCCTTTCGTTCGATTCGGCTGTTTTCAATCGATTCGAATGCCTTAAAATTTACTCGTTCTCATGAAAGTCTAATCAAGTCAATTAGATTGACTCATACTCAATTCTAAGTAATCAAAGTTCATTCTATGTAATTCAGTTGATTTGATTCGATTCGAATCCCTTTAAGTTTATTCCCTGTCCTTCGAATATATACCGAATCAAGGGATTGTTGTTAATTCCTGTTGATTGAAGTTCCATTCGTCCGATTTGGTTGTTTTGAATCGATTTGAATGCATCGGAGTTTATTCATTCTCATTAGTGTCAAATCACATCAGTTCGATTGATTTGTACTCAATTCTAAGTAATCAGAGTTCATTCTATCAAATTAAGTTGATTTGATTCGATTCGAATCTCTTGAAGTTCATTCGTTGTCGTTCGAATGTACGCCAAATAATGGAATTGTTGTTAATTCCTGTTGATTGAAGTTCCTTTCGTCCGATTCGGTTGTTTTGAATCGATTCGAATGCGTTAAAGCTCACTCGTTCTCATTAGAGTCAAATCAAGTCAATTAGATTGAGTCATACTCAATTCCATGTAATCAAAGTTCATTCTATCTAATTCTGTTGATTTGATTCGATTCGAATTTCTTCAAGTTCATTCCTTGGCGTTCGAATGCATACCAAGTCAAGGGATTGTTGTTAATTCCTGTTGATTGAAGTTCCTTTCGTTCGATTCGGCTATTTTCAATCGATTCGAATGCGTTAAAATTTACTCGTTCTCATGAAAGTCTAATCAAGTCAATTAGATTGACTCATACTCAATTCTAAGTAATCAAAGTTCATTCTATGCAATTCAGTTGATTTGATTCGATTGGAAT
Source organism: Annona cherimola (assembly GCA_030490835.1). Lineage (NCBI taxonomy): Eukaryota > Viridiplantae > Streptophyta > Magnoliopsida > Magnoliales > Annonaceae > Annona > Annona cherimola. Next base: position 40,439,392 of record CM059976.1, read on the forward strand.
CCCTTTAAGTTTATTCCCTGTCCTTCGAATATATACCGAATCAAGGGATTGTTGTTAATTCCTGTTGATTGAAGTTCCATTCGTCCGATTTGGTTGTTTTGAATCGATTTGAATGCATCGAAGTTTACTCATTCTCATTAGAGTCAAATCACATCAGTTCGATTGATTTGTACTCAATTCTAAGTAATCAGAGTATATTCTATCTAATTCAGTTGATTTGATTCGATTCGAATCTCTTTAAGTTCATTCGTTGTCGTTCGAATGTACGCCAAATAATGGAATTGTTGTTAATTCCAGTTGATTGAAGTTCCTTTCGTCCGATTCGGTTGTTTTGAATCGATTCGAATGCGTTAAAGCTCACTCGTTCTCATTAGAGTCAAATCAAGTCAATTAGATTGAGTCATACTCAATTCCATGTAATCAAAGTTCATTCTATCTAATTCTGTTGATTTGATTCGATTCGAATTTCTTCAAGTTCATTCCTTGGCGTTGGAATGTATACCAAATCAAGGGATTGTTGTTAATTCCTGTTGATTGAAGTTCCTTTCGTTCGATTCGGCTGTTTTGAATCGATTCGAATGCGTTAAAGTTTACTCGTTCTCGTCAAAGTCTAATCAAGTCAATTAGATTGACAAATACTCAATTCTAAGTAATCAAAGTTCATTCTATGTAATTCAGTTGATTTGATTCGATTCGAATCCCTTTAAGTTAATTCCCTGTCGTTCGAAAGTATACCGAATCAAGGGATTGTTGTTAATTCCTGTTGATTGAAGTTCCTTTCGTCCGATTCGGTTGTTTTGAATCAATTCGAAAGCGTTAAAATTTACTCGTTCTCATTAGAGTCAAATCACGTCAGTTAGATGGAGTTGTACTAAATCCTAAGTAATCAAATTTCATTCTATCTAATTCAGTTGATTTGATTCGATTCGAATCCCTTTAAGTTCATTCGTTGTCGTTCGAATGTACTCCAAATAATGGAATTGTTGTTAATTCCTATTGATTGAAGTTCCTTTCGTCCGATTCGGTTGTTTTGAATCAATTCGTATGCGTTAAAGCTCACTCGTTCTCATTAGAGTCAAATCAAGTCAATTAGATTGAGTCATACTCAATTTCATGTAATCAAAGTTCATTCTATCTAATTCTGTTGATTTGATTCGATTCGAATTTCTTCAAGTTCATTCCTTGGCGTTCGAATGTATACCAAATCAAGGGATTGTTGTTAATTCCTGTTGATTGAAGTTCCTTTCGTTCGATTCGGCTGTTTTGAATCGATTCGAATGCGTTAAAGTTTACTCGTTCTCATGAAAGTCTAATCAAGTCAATTAGATTGACTCCTACTCAATTCTAAGTAATCAAAGTTCATTCTATGTAATTCAGTTGATTTGATTCGATTCGAATCCCTTTAAGTTTATTCCCTGTCCTTCGAATATATACCGAATCAAGGGATTGTTGTTAATTCCTGTTGATTGAAGTTCCATTCGTCCGATTTGGTTGTTTTGAATCGATTTGAATGCATCGAAGTTTACTCATTCTCATTAGAGTCAAATCACGTCAGTTCGATTGATTTGTACTCAATTCTAAGTAATCAGAGTTCATTCTATCTAATTCAGTTGATTTGATTCGATTCGAATCTCTTTAAGTTCATTCATTGTCGTTCGAATGTACGCCAAATAATGGAATTGTTGTTAATTCCTGTTGATTGAAGTTCCTTTCGTCCGATTTGGTTGTTTTGAATCGATTCGAATGCGTTAAAGCTCACTCGTTCTCATTAGTGTCAAATCAAGTCAATTAGATTGAGTCATACTAAATTCCATGTAATCAAAGTTCATTCTATCTAATTCAGTTGATTTGATTCGATTCGAATTTCTTCAAGTTCATTCCTTGGCGTTCGAATGTATACCAAATCAAGGGATTGTTGTTAATTCCTGTTGATTGAAGTTCCTTTCGTCCGATTCGGTTGTTTTGAATCAATTCGAAAGCGTTAAAATTTACTCGTTCTCATTAGAGTCAAATCACGTCAGTTAGATGGAGTTGTACTAAATCCTAAGTAATCAAAGTTCATTCTATCTAATTCAGTTGATTTGATTCGATTCGAATCCCTTTAAGTTCATTCGTTGTCGTTCGAATGTACTCCAAATAATGGAATTGTTGTTAATTCCTATTGATTGAAGTTCCTTTCGTCCGATTCGGTTGTTTTGAATCAATTCGTATGCGTTAAAGCTCACTCGTTCTCATTAGAGTCAAATCAAGTCAATTAGATTGAGTCATACTCAATTTCATGTAATCAAAGTTCATTCTATCTAATTCTGTTGATTTGATTCGATTCGAATTTCTTCAAGTTCATTCCTTGGCGTTCGAATGTATACCAAATCAAGGGATTGTTGTTAATTCCTGTTGATTGAAGTTCCTTTCGTTCGATTCGGCTGTTTTGAATCGATTCGAATGCGTTAAAGTTTACTCGTTCTCATGAAAGTCTAATAAAGTCAATTAGATTGACTCATACTCAATTCTAAGTAATCAAAGTTCATTATATGTAATTCAGTTGATTTGATTCGATTCGAATCCCTTTAAGTTTATTCCCTGTCCTTCGAATATATACCGAATCAAGGGATTGTTGTTAATTCCTGTTGATTGGAGTTTCATTCGTCCGATTTGGTTGTTTTGAATCGATTTGAATGCATCGAAGTTTACTCATTCTCATTAGAGTCAAATCACATCAGTTCGATTGATTTGTACTCAATTCTAAGTAATCAGAGTTCATTCTATCTAATTCAGTTGATTTGATTCGATTCGAATCTCTTGAAGTTCATTCATTGTCGTTCGAATGTACGCCAAATAATGGAATTGTTGTTAATTCCTGTTGATTGAAGTTCCTTTCGTCCGATTTGGTTGTTTTGAATCGATTCGAATGCGTTAAAGCTCACTCGTTCTCATTAGAGTCAAATCAAGTCAATTAGATTGAGTCATACTCAATTCCATGTAATCAAAGTTCATTCTATCTAATTCAGTTGATTTGATTCGATTCGAATTTCTTCAAGTTCATTCCTTGGCGTTCGAATGTATACCAAATCAAGGGATTGTTGTTAATTCCTGTTGATTGAAGTTCCTTTCGTTCGATTCGGCTGTTTTGAATCGATTCGAATGCGTTAAAGTTTACTCGTTCTCATGAAAGTCTAATCAAGTCAATTAGATTGACTCATACTCAATTCTAAGTAATCAAAGTTCATTCTATGTAATTCAGTTGATTTGATTCGATTCGAATCCCTTTAAGTTTATTCCCTGTCATTCGAATATATACCGAATCAAGGGATTGTTGTTAATTCCTGTTGATTGAAGTTCCATTCGTCCGATTTGGTTGTTTTGAATCGATTTGAATGCATCGAAGTTTACTCATTCTCATTAGAGTCAAATCACATCAGTTCGATTGATTTGTACTCAATTCTAAGTAATCAGAGTTCATTCTATCTAATTCAGTTGATTTGATTCGATTCGAATCTCTTTAAGTTCATTCGTTGTCGTTCGAATGAACGCCAAATAATGGAATTGTTGTTAATTCCTGTTGATTGAAGTTCCTTTCGTCCGATTCGGTTGTTTTGAATCAATTCGTATGCGTTAAAGCTCACTCGTTCTCATTAGAGTCAAATCAAGTCAATTAGATTGAGTCATACTCAATTCCATGTAATCAAAGTTCATTCTATCTAATTCTGTTGATTTGATTCGATTCGACTTTCTTCAAGTTCATTCCTTGGCGTTGGAATGTATACCAAATCAAGGGATTGTTGTTAATTCCTGTTGATTGAAGTTCCTTTCGTTCGATTCGGCTGATTTGAATCGATTCGAATGCGTTAAAGTTTACTCGTTCTCGTCAAAGTCTAATCAAGTCAATTAGATTGACTCATACTCAATTCTAAGTAATCAAAGTTCATTCTATGTAATTCAGTTGATTTGATTCGATTCGAATCCCTTTAAGTTAATTCCCTGTCGTTCGAAAGTATACCGAATCAAGGGATTGTTGTTAATTCCTGTTGATTGAAGTTCCTTTCGTCCGATTTGGTTGTTTTGAATCAATTCGAAAGCGTTAAAATTTACTCGTTCTCATTAGAGTCAAATCACGTCAGTTAGATGGAGTTGTACTAAATCCTAAGTAATCAAAGTTCATTCTATCTAATTCAGTTGATTTGATTCGATTCGAATCCCTTTAAGTTCATTCGTTGTCGTTCGAATGTACTCCAAATAATGGAATTGTTGTTAATTCCTATTGATTGAAGTTCCTTTCGTCCGATTCGGTTGTTTTGAATCAATTCGTATGCGTTAAAGCTCACTCGTTCTCATTAGAGTCAAATCAAGTCAATTAGATTGAGTCATACTCAATTTCATGTAATCAAAGTTCATTCTATCTAATTCTGTTGATTTGATTCGATTCGAATTTCTTCAAGTTCATTCCTTGGCGTTCGAATGTATACCAAATCAAGGGATTGTTGTTAATTCCTGTTGATTGAAGTTCCTTTCGTTCGATTCGGCTGTTTTGAATCGATTCGAATGCGTTAAAGTTTACTCGTTCTCATGAAAGTCTAATAAAGTCAATTAGATTGACTCATACTCAATTCTAAGTAATCAAAGTTCATTATATGTAATTCAGTTGATTTGATTCGATTCGAATCCCTTTAAGTTTATTCCCTGTCCTTCGAATATATACCGAATCAAGGGATTGTTGTTAATTCCTGTTGATTGGAGTTTCATTCGTCCGATTTGGTTGTTTTGAATCGATTTGAATGCATCGAAGTTTACTCATTCTCATTAGAGTCAAATCACATCAGTTCGATTGATTTGTACTCAATTCTAAGTAATCAGAGTTCATTCTATCTAATTCAGTTGAGTTGATTCGATTCGAATCCTTTTAAGTTCATTCGTTGTCCTTCGAATGTACTCCAAATAATGGAATTGTTGTTAATTCCTATTGATTGAAGTTCCTTTCGTCCGATTCGGTTGTTTTGAATCGATTCGAATGCGTTAAAGCTCACTCGTTCTCATTAGAGTCAAATCAAGTCAATTAGATTGAGTCATACTCAATTCCATGTAATCAAAGTTCATTCTATCAAATTCAGTTGATTTGATTCGATTCGAATTTCTTCAAGTTCATTCCTTGGCGTTCGAATGTATACCAAAGCAAGGGGTTGTTGTTAATTCCTTTTGATTGAAGTTCCTTTCGTTCGATTCGGCTGATTTGAATCGATTCGAATGCGTTAAAGTTTACTCGTTCTCGTCAAAGTCTAATAAAGTCAATTAGATTGACTCATACTCAATTCTAAGTAATCAAAGTTCATTATATGTAATTCAGTTGATTTGATTCGATTCGAATCCCTTTAAGTTTATTCCCTGTCCTTCGAATATATACCGAATCAAGGGATTGTTGTTAATTCCTGTTGATTGAAGTTCCTTTCGTCCGATTCGGTTGTTTTGAATCAATTCGAAAGCGTTAAAATTTACTCGTTCTCATTAGAGTCAAATCACGTCAGTTAGATGGAGTTGTACTAAATCCTAAGTAATCAAATTTCATTCTATCTAATTCAGTTGATTTGATTCGATTCGAATCCCTTTAAGTTCATTCGTTGTCGTTCGAATGTACTCCAAATAATGGAATTGTTGTTAATTCCTATTGATTGAAGTTCCTTTCGTCCGATTCGGTTGTTTTGAATCAATTCGTATGCGTTAAAGCTCACTCGTTCTCATTAGAGTCAAATCAAGTCAATTAGATTGAGTCATACTCAATTTCATGTAATCAAAGTTCATTCTATCTAATTCTGTTGATTTGATTCGATTCGAATTTCTTCAAGTTCATTCCTTGGCGTTCGAATGTATACCAAATCAAGGGATTGTTGTTAATTCCTGTTGATTGAAGTTCCTTTCGTTCGATTCGGCTGTTTTGAATCGATTCGAACGCGTTAAAGTTTACTCGTTCTCATGAAAGTCTAATCAAGTCAATTAGATTGACTCCTACTCAATTCTAAGTAATCAAAGTTCATTCTATGTAATTCAGTTGATTTGATTCGATTCGAATCCCTTTAAGTTTATTCCCTGTCCTTCGAATATATACCGAATCAAGGGATTGTTGTTAATTCCTGTTGATTGAAGTTCCATTCGTCCGATTTGGTTGTTTTGAATCGATTTGAATGCATCGAAGTTTACTCATTCTCATTAGAGTCAAATCACGTCAGTTCGATTGATTTGTACTCAATTCTAAGTAATCAGAGTTCATTCTATCTAATTCAGTTGATTTGATTCGATTCGAATCTCTTTAAGTTCATTCATTGTCGTTCGAATGTACGCCAAATAATGGAATTGTTGTTAATTCCTGTTGATTGAAGTTCCTTTCGTCCGATTTGGTTGTTTTGAATCGATTCGAATGCGTTAAAGCTCACTCGTTCTCATTAGTGTCAAATCAAGTCAATTAGATTGAGTCATACTAAATTCCATGTAATCAAAGTTCATTCTATCTAATTCAGTTGATTTGATTCGATTCGAATTTCTTCAAGTTCATTCCTTGGCGTTCGAATGTATACCAAATCAAGGGATTGTTGTTAATTCCTGTTGATTGAAGTTCCTTTCGTCCGATTCGGTTGTTTTGAATCAATTCGAAAGCGTTAAAATTTACTCGTTCTCATTAGAGTCAAATCACGTCAGTTAGATGGAGTTGTACTAAATCCTAAGTAATCAAAGTTCATTCTATCTAATTCAGTTGATTTGATTCGATTCGAATCCCTTTAAGTTCATTCGTTGTCGTTCGAATGTACTCCAAATAATGGAATTGTTGTTAATTCCTATTGATTGAAGTTCCTTTCGTCCGATTCGGTTGTTTTGAATCAATTCGTATGCGTTAAAGCTCACTCGTTCTCATTAGAGTCAAATCAAGTCAATTAGATTGAGTCATACTCAATTTCATGTAATCAAAGTTCATTCTATCTAATTCTGTTGATTTGATTCGATTCGAATTTCTTCAAGTTCATTCCTTGGCGTTCGAATGTATACCAAATCAAGGGATTGTTGTTAATTCCTGTTGATTGAAGTTCCTTTCGTTCGATTCGGCTGTTTTGAATCGATTCGAATGCGTTAAAGTTTACTCGTTCTCATGAAAGTCTAATAAAGTCAATTAGATTGACTCATACTCAATTCTAAGTAATCAAAGTTCATTATATGTAATTCAGTTGATTTGATTCGATTCGAATCCCTTTAAGTTTATTCCCTGTCCTTCGAATATATACCGAATCAAGGGATTGTTGTTAATTCCTGTTGATTGGAGTTTCATTCGTCCGATTTGGTTGTTTTGAATCGATTTGAATGCATCGAAGTTTACTCATTCTCATTAGAGTCAAATCACATCAGTTCGATTGATTTGTACTCAATTCTAAGTAATCAGAGTTCATTCTATCTAATTCAGTTGATTTGATTCGATTCGAATCTCTTGAAGTTCATTCATTGTCGTTCGAATGTACGCCAAATAATGGAATTGTTGTTAATTCCTGTTGATTGAAGTTCCTTTCGTCCGATTTGGTTGTTTTGAATCGATTCGAATGCGTTAAAGCTCACTCGTTCTCATTAGAGTCAAATCAAGTCAATTAGATTGAGTCATACTCAATTCCATGTAATCAAAGTTCATTCTATCTAATTCAGTTGATTTGATTCGATTCGAATTTCTTCAAGTTCATTCCTTGGCGTTCGAATGTATACCAAATCAAGGGATTGTTGTTAATTCCTGTTGATTGAAGTTCCTTTCGTTCGATTCGGCTGTTTTGAATCGATTCGAATGCGTTAAAGTTTACTCGTTCTCATGAAAGTCTAATCAAGTCAATTAGATTGACTCATACTCAATTCTAAGTAATCAAAGTTCATTCTATGTAATTCAGTTGATTTGATTCGATTCGAATCCCTTTAAGTTTATTCCCTGTCATTCGAATATATACCGAATCAAGGGATTGTTGTTAATTCCTGTTGATTGGAGTTCCATTCGTCCGATTTGGTTGTTTTGAATCGATTTGAATGCATCGAAGTTTACTCATTCTCATTAGAGTCAAATCACATCAGTTCGATTGATTTGTACTCAATTCTAAGTAATCAGAGTTCATTCTATCTAATTCAGTTGATTTGATTCGATTCGAATCTCTTTAAGTTCATTCGTTGTCGTTCGAATGAACGCCAAATAATGGAATTGTTGTTAATTCCTGTTGATTGAAGTTCCTTTCGTCCGATTCGGTTGTTTTGAATCAATTCGTATGCGTTAAAGCTCACTCGTTCTCATTAGAGTCAAATCAAGTCAATTAGATTGAGTCATACTCAATTCCATGTAATCAAAGTTCATTCTATCTAATTCTGTTGATTTGATTCGATTCGACTTTCTTCAAGTTCATTCCTTGGCGTTGGAATGTATACCAAATCAAGGGATTGTTGTTAATTCCTGCTGATTGAAGTTCCTTTCGTTCGATTCGGCTGATTTGAATCGATTCGAATGCGTTAAAGTTTACTCGTTCTCGTCAAAGTCTAATCAAGTCAATTAGATTGACTCATACTCAATTCTAAGTAATCAAAGTTCATTCTATGTAATTCAGTTGATTTGATTCGATTCGAATCCCTTTAAGTTAATTCCCTGTCGTTCGAAAGTATACCGAATCAAGGGATTGTTGTTAATTCCTGTTGATTGAAGTTCCTTTCGTCCGATTTGGTTGTTTTGAATCAATTCGAAAGCGTTAAAATTTACTCGTTCTCATTAGAGTCAAATCACGTCAGTTAGATGGAGTTGTACTAAATCCTAAGTAATCAAAGTTCATTCTATCTAATTCAGTTGATTTGATTCGATTCGAATCCCTTTAAGTTCATTCGTTGTCGTTCGAATGTACTCCAAATAATGGAATTGTTGTTAATTCCTATTGATTGAAGTTCCTTTCGTCCGATTCGGTTGTTTTGAATCAATTCGTATGCGTTAAAGCTCACTCGTTCTCATTAGAGTCAAATCAAGTCAATTAGATTGAGTCATACTCAATTTCATGTAATCAAAGTTCATTCTATCTAATTCTGTTGATTTGATTCGATTCGAATTTCTTCAAGTTCATTCCTTGGCGTTCGAATGTATACCAAATCAAGGGATTGTTGTTAATTCCTGTTGATTGAAGTTCCTTTCGTTCGATTCGGCTGTTTTGAATCGATTCGAATGCGTTAAAGTTTACTCGTTCTCATGAAAGTCTAATAAAGTCAATTAGATTGACTCATACTCAATTGTAAGTAATCAAAGTTCATTATATGTAATTCAGTTGATTTGATTCGATTCGAATCCCTTTAAGTTTATTCCCTGTCCTTCGAATATATACCGAATCAAGGGATTGTTGTTAATTCCTGTTGATTGGAGTTTCATTCGTCCGATTTGGTTGTTTTGAATCGATTTGAATGCATCGAAGTTTACTCATTCTCATTAGAGTCAAATCACATCAGTTCGATTGATTTGTACTCAATTCTAAGTAATCAGAGTTCATTCTATCTAATTCAGTTGAGTTGATTCGATTCGAATCCTTTTAAGTTCATTCGTTGTCATTCGAATGTACTCCAAATAATGGAATTGTTGTTAATTCCTGTTGATTGAAGTTCCTTTCGTCCGATTCGGTTGTTTTGAATCGATTCGAATGCGTTAAAGCTCACTCGTTCTCATTAGAGTCAAATCAAGTCAATTAGATTGAGTCATACTCAATTCCATGTAATCAAAGTTCATTCTATCAAATTCAGTTGATTTGATTCGATTCGAATTTCTTCAAGTTCATTCCTTGGCGTTCGAATGTATACCAAAGCAAGGGGTTGTTGTTAATTCCTTTTGATTGAAGTTCCTTTCGTTCGATTCGGCTGATTTGAATCGATTCGAATGCGTTAAAGTTTACTCGTTCTCGTCAAAGTCTAATAAAGTCAATTAGATTGACTCAAACTCAATTCTAAGTAATCAAAGTTCATTATATGTAATTCAGTTGATTTGATTCGATTCGAATCCCTTTAAGTTTATTCCCTGTCCTTCGAATATATACCGAATCAAGGGATTGTTGTTAATTCCTGTTGATTGGAGTTTCATTCGTCCGATTTGGTTGTTTTGAATCGATTTGAATGCATCGAAGTTTACTCATTCTCATTAGAGTCAAATCACATCAGTTCGATTGATTTGTACTCAATTCTAAGTAATCAGAGTTCATTCTATCTAATTCAGTTGATTTGATTCGATTCGAATCTCTTTAAGTTCATTCGTTGTCGTTCGAATGTACGCCAAATAATGGAATTGTTGTTAATTCCTGTTGATTGAAGTTCCTTTCGTCCGATTCGGTTGTTTTGAATCAATTCGTATGCGTTAAAGCTCACTCGTTCTCATTAGAGTCAAATCAAGTCAATTAGATTGAGTCATACTCAATTCCATGTAATCAAAGTTCATTCTATCTAATTCTGTTGATTTGATTCGATTCGACTTTCTTCAAGTTCATTCCTTGGCGTTGGAATGTATACCAAATCAAGGGATTGTTGTTAATTCCTGTTGATTGAAGTTCCTTTCGTTCGATTCGGCTGATTTGAATCGATTCGAATGCGTTAAAGTTTACTCGTTCTCGTCAAAGTCTAATCAAGTCAATTAGATTGACTCATACTCAATTCTAAGTAATCAAAGTTCATTCTATGTAATTCAGTTGATTTGATTCGATTCGAATCCCTTTAAGTTAATTCCCTGTCGTTCGAAAGTATACCGAATCAAGGGATTGTTGTTAATTCCTGTTGATTGAAGTTCCTTTCGTCCGATTCGGTTGTTTTGAATCAATTCGAAAGCGTTAAAATTTACTCGTTCTCATTAGAGTCAAATCACGTCAGTTAGATGGAGTTGTACTAAATCCTAAGTAATTAAAGTTCATTCTATCTAATTCAGTTGATTTGATTCGATTAGAATCCCTTTAAGTTCATTCGTTGTCGTTCGAATGTACTCCAAATAATGGAATTGTTGTTAATTCCTATTGATTGAAGTTCCTTTCGTCCGATTCGGTTGTTTTGAATCAATTCGTATGCGTTAAAGCTCACTCGTTCTCATTAGAGTCAAATCAAGTCAATTAGATTGAGTCATACTCAATTTCATGTAATCAAAGTTCATTCTATCTAATTCTGTTGATTTGATTCGATTCGAATTTCTTCAAGTTCATTCCTTGGCGTTCGAATGTATACCAAATCAAGGGATTGTTGTTAATTCCTGTTGATTGAAGTTCCTTTCGTTCGATTCGGCTGTTTTGAATCGATTCGAATGCGTTAAAGTTTACTCGTTCTCATGAAAGTCTAATAAAGTCAATTAGATTGACTCATACTCAATTCTAAGTAATCAAAGTTCATTATATGTAATTCAGTTGATTTGATTCGATTCGAATCCCTTTAAGTTTATTCCCTGTCCTTCGAATATATACCGAATCAAGGGATTGTTGTTAATTCCTGTTGATTGGAGTTTCATTCGTCCGATTTGGTTGTTTTGAATCGATTTGAATGCATCGAAGTTTACTCATTCTCATTAGAGTCAAATCACATCAGTTCGATTGATTTGTACTCAATTCTAAGTAATCAGAGTTCATTCTATCTAATTCAGTTGATTTGATTCGATTCGAATCTCTTTAAGTTCATTCATTGTCGTTCGAATGTACGCCAAATAATGGAATTGTTGTTAATTCCTGTTGATTGAAGTTCCTTTCGTCCGATTTGGTTGTTTTGAATCGATTCGAATGCGTTAAAGTTTACTCGTTCTCGTCAAAGTCTAATCAAGTCAATTAGATTGACTCATACTCAATTCTAAGTAATCAAAGTTCATTATATGTAATTCAGTTGATTTGATTCGATTCGAATCCCTTTAAGTTTATTCCCTGTCCTTCGAATATATACCGAATCAAGGGATTGTTGTTAATTCCTGTTGATTGGAGTTTCATTTGTCTGATTTGGTTGTTTTGAATCGATTTGAATGCGTCGAAGTTTACTCATTCTCATTAGAGTCAAATCACGTCAGTTCGATTGATTTGTACTCAATTCTAAGCAATCAGAGTTCATTCTATCTAATTCAGTTGATTTGATAAGATTTGAATCCCTTCAAGTTCATTCGTTGTCGTTCGAATGTACACCAAATAAAGGGATTGTTGTTAATTCCTGTTGATTGAAGTTACTTTCGTCCGATTTGGTTGTTTTGAATCGATTCGAATGCGTTAAAGCTCACTCGTTCTCATTAGAGTCAAATCAAGTCAATTAGATTGAGTCATACTCAATTCCATGTAATCAAAGTTCATTCTATCTAATTCAGTTGATTTGATTTGATTCGAATTTCTTCAAGTTCATTCCTTGGCGTTCGAATGTATACCAAATCAAGGGATTGTTGTTAATTCCTGTTGATTGAAGTTCCTTTCGTTCGATTCGGCTGTTTTGAATCGATTCGAATGCGTTAAAGTTTACTCGTTCTCATGAAAGTCTAATCAAGTCAATTAGATTGACTCCTACTCAATTCTAAGTAATCAAAGTTCATTCTATGTAATTCAGTTGATTTGATTCGATTCGAATCCCTTTAAGTTTATTCCCTGTCATTCGAATATATACCGAATCAAGGGATTGTTGTTAATTCCTGTTGATTGAAGTTCCATTCGTCCGATTTGGTTGTTTTGAATCGATTTGAATGCATCGAAGTTTACTCATTCTCATTAGAGTCAAATCACGTCAGTTCGATTGATTTGTACTCAATTCTAAGTAATCAGAGTTCATTCTATCTAATTCAGTTGATTTGATTCGATTCGAATCTCTTTAAGTTCATTCGTTGTCGTTCGAATGTACGCCAAATAATGGAATTGTTGTTAATTCCTGTTGATTGAAGTTCCTTTCGTCCGATTTGGTTGTTTTGAATCAATTCGTATGCGTTAAAGCTCACTCGTTCTCATTAGAGTCAAATCAAGTCAATTAGATTGAGTCATACTCAATTCCATGTAATCAAAGTTCATTCTATCTAATTCTATTGATTTGATTCGATTCGAATTTCTTCAAGTTCATTCCTTGGCGTTCGAATGTATACCAAATCAAGGGATTGTTGTTAATTTCTGTTCATTGAAGTTCCTTTCGTTCGATTCGGCTGTTTTGAATCGATTCGAATGCGTTAAAGTTTACTCGTTCTCATGAAAGTCTAATCAAGTCAATTAGATTGACTCATACTCAATTCTAAGTAATCAAAGTGTTGGAAACAATGTTCAAAATAATCTAAATTGACCAAAGCCTGAGTTTTGATGATTAACAAGAACTTATTTGAGTATATAAAGAGTACTAACATGTTTGACCAATGTTTAAGGAAAGCAAAGAAGTCAAGTCGATCTCCAAGTCGACTTGGACTTCGACTTGGGTGAAGTCGATCCCGAAGTCGACTCAAATATCGACTTGAGAATGAATCCCAAAAGGCAACAGGTGAAGTCGCAGGTCAAGTCGACTCCACTTGCGACTTGGGAAGTCAAGTCGCAGACGAAGTCGACTCCAGCATCGACTTGGAGTATCCAGAGCTGAAAAATGGAAACGAACATATCGAAGTCGCAAACGAAGTCGACTCCAGGTGCGACTTGGGTGAAGTCGCAGGCCAGGTCGACTCCATCCACGACTTGAAATGTTCAAACTTTCAAAGATACAGTTTTAAAGATATTCAAGAGGATTTATCATTCAAGTCCAAGGAATCAAGATGAAAAACAAATGAGTCAATTTCAAAGTTAAGAATCATGTTCTACATTCAAATCAAGTCTATCAAGCTCAAAGCCAATCTTCAAGCTAGCTTCCAAATGAAGTAAAATCCAAGTCATGAAGACCAAGTGAGTCCAAAGCAAAGCAAGGAACATACATATATTTTGCAAGAACTCAAAGCTATCAAATGGTTTGCAAGACTCAAGACATTTCAAGAAGATCAAGGCGTTTCTGCAATAGACCAAGCCAAGTCGCAACCCAAGTCGACTTCAGGATCGACTTGAGTTGAAGTCTGAAAGCCAAGTCGACCCAAGTCTCAGACTTGAGTTTCTGAAGAACCCAAGTCGCAGGCCAAGTCGACTCCATGTACGACTTGGAAGCCAAGTCGCAGGCCAAGTCGACTTCATCTTCGACTTGGAGTATAACGGTCAAATTTTTGACCGTTGGAGTTCATTTATTGCACGCCAACTACTTCTACAACGTTCATATTTTCCTCAATCTATAAAAGGACATTCAAATGAACGTGAGAAAGATAAGAGACACTACTCTAAAGATCAAAGAAAGAAAAGAAGTACAAGAAAGACTTTCAAATACTTTCTCTCCATATTTGAGTGTTTCAAAGGAAGAAAGAGCCTCAAACTGCAAGTTGCTTCAACAATCATCATTCAAGCTACTCTTGATTTCTTCCTCGAGCTCAAAACTGCCTACACAAATCTGTAAAGTGTAGTTTTTATTCATTTCTTTATTTGGTTGTATAAATCTTGATTTAGCTTGGGTAGCTAAGATCAAGTGTATGCAAAGTAGGGTGTGATTGGAGTGAGGCTCATCACCTACTTGTGCAAGTGATTGAATATGCCCCCTAGAGCTTTGAATCTAGAAGAGAGCAAGTGGCTCTAGTTGTATATGCCCCCTAGAGCTTTGAATCTAGAAGAGAGCAAGTGGCTCTAGTTGTGTATGCCCCCTAGAGCTTTGAATCTAGAAGAGAGCGGTGACTCTAAGTGTATTCGTGGAATACATAGTGGAACCCAAGTCACAACGGAGTGTGAGCTTGGAAGAGTGGAGTAGGGAAGGTTTGCCCGAACCACTATAAATCTTGTGTTCTACTGCTTTATCTTATTTGCTCTCCATTTGCTTAAAAAGGGGATTAACTTGTTCAAGGGGTTAAGATATTTGAAATTATCAAAGAAATTTTAAAGAACCCAATTCACCCCTCCCCTCTTGGGTTTAGCCATCAACTCGGGACCAACAAGTGGTATCAGAGCAGGTCTTTGAGTTTATCAAAGAGATCTTATTGAAATGGCATCCCAATCTACTTCCGTTCCCGCATTTGCTGAAGGCCAATCCTTTACAAGGCCACCGTTGTTTGATGGGAACAATTTTGGATATTGGAAGCTTCGTATGAAGCAACTCATCATGGCTACCGATATGGACTCTTGGATTGCTATCCAAGATGGAGTAATATTGCCTACCGATGAACGAGCTTCCAAATGGACTGATGAGGAAGTAAGAACTGTTAAGAGCAACGCCAAAGCTATGAACTCTTTATTTTGTGCTCTTAATGCTTCTGAATATGATAGAGTATCCTCTTGCTTGACCGCCAAAGAAATATGGGATACGCTAACCTCTATCTATGAAGGAACTTCTCAAGTCCAAGGGACGAGAAGGAATATTTTGATTGGAGAACTAGAGAACTTTAGAATGTTAGAAACAGAAAATATTTCTGAAATGTTTGCTAGATTCTCTAAGATTACTAATGCTTTAAAAGGTCTTGGAAAAGCAATATCTGAATCTGAGCAGGTCATGAAGATTTTAAGAGCTCTACCCGAATCATGGACTCCAAAGATCACTGCAATTGAAGAAGCCAAAGACCTCAACACGCTGAAGCTTGAAGACTTAATTAGCTCACTTATGTCACATGAGCTAATTAAGAAAAGGAATGAAGATCAACACAGGGGCAAAAGAGCAATTGCCTTAAAAGCCGCACAAGACACCGATGACACATCTTCTTCTCAAAATGACGACGAGATTGCTCTACTCACAAAACGATTCAGAAAATTTGTGAGGAAAGGCAAAAATTTCAGAAGCTTCAAAGAAAGAACTCCCCAAGAGAAGAAGAAAGAACCAACCAAGTGCTACCGATGCGGCGGTTCGGGACATATGCAGGCTCAATGTCCAACTCCCGAAGAAAACAAGGGAAAAGAACAAAGAAAGGATCGAGGGAACAATAGAAGATTCCAGAAATACAAAGGAAGAGGCATGTACGTAAATGATGAAGAATCTACGACGAGTAGCTTCTCAACCGATGACGTAGAGGCGGAAGAATGTGCAAGAATTTGCTGCATGGCACAAATCGAACAAGGAGAACAAATTACCTCAACAAAAGACACAAGCAATGAAGAGGTAAGTTCCAAACTCTCCCTTTCTAATTCAAGTTATTCTTCCTCTCATGAATGCCTCAAATGTACTGAATTAGATGAACTACAAACTGCATATGATTCATTATATGAAGAAATGAAGAAATTAGGAAGCAAGTTTACAACTAAGAAGAGACAATGTGATGCAACAATAATTGTAAATGGTAAACTTGCAGAAAGATTAGTCAAATTGAAAGATGAAACTGAATTGCTGAAAATGGAGAACAAATCATTAAATGAATCATTAGCTAAGTTCTCTAATCCAGGAGAAAGTGTTAAAATGTTTCTGAATATGACCTCCCAAACACATAAAAGAGGTCTTGGGTATCATACATTTGAGCAAGGAGAAAGTAGCAAATCAAATGAACAAATACTTGAGAAAAATCAAACTAAAAATGCATCTATATACAAGCCACAAAAGAAAAATTTTAAGTGGACTAGAAGACCAATGATTGAATCTTTGCATGCTTGGAGACCTACTCCAAGATTACCTTTGGCTTGTAATTTCTGCAATAAGATGGGTCATAAAACTTACAAATGTAATTTTAAGAAACTATATGACCATGGTGTTAAATTAGTTTGGGTTCCAAGAAACACAAGATTTGGGCTTTCAAAGTTAGATCAACTTAGATTAGATTCTATTACTAACCCAAATGGACCCATAAAATGGGTACCAAAAAGATAAGATTTATTTCCTTATTTTTTCAGACATGTTTTAAGGCAAAGGCAAACAATGAATGGTTCATGGATAGCGGTTGTTCAAGGCATATGACCGGTGAAAGAAGTTTGTTTCATAAACTTAAGCCTTGCAACGATGGAATGGTTGCCTTTGGAAATAATGAAAAAGGTAAAATTAAAGGTAAAGGAAATATACTTAGTACCTCAAATGCATGCATGGAAGATGTTTTGTTTGTTGAAGGACTCAAACACAATTTAATGAGTATTAGCCAATTATGTGATAAAGGATATAAAGTTGTGTTTGAATCATCTATATGTAATGTATTTGATGGAGAACATATCATGTTTAGTGGTAAACGACATGGAAATGTTTATTTGGTTTCACTTGATGAATTGAATGGTCAATGTCTTATGGCCATTGATAATGATCCATGGGTTTGGCATAAAAGGCTTGGACATGTAAACATGGGAAATATAAAGACCCTTTGGAAAAAGAATTTGGTAGAAGGATTACCAAAGTTGAAATATGACAAAGACAAAATTTGCAAGGCATGTCAATTATCAAAACAACCCAAGATGCCTTTCTCTACCAAAAAGGAAATTTCCACCACAAAGCCACTTGAATTACTACATATGGATCTATACGGGCCATCCGACATTCTAACCATTGGTGGAAAGAAATTTGTATTTGTCATAGTTGATGATTTTTCAAGATTCACTTGGATAATTCTCTTAGCTAGTAAAGATGAAGCCTTCTCTATGTTTGCAACTTTTGTGAATTTGGTGCAAAATGAAAAACAGAGTACTATTGTGACCATAAGAAGCGATCATGGTGGCGAATTTGAAAACAAACGATTCATGGAATTTTGTAATGAAAAAGGAATTTACCACACATTTTCTGCACCAAGAACTCCACAACAAAATGGAGTAGTTGAAAGGAAAAATAGAACTATACAAGAGATGGCTAGAACTATGCTAAATGAGAGCAATCTATCCAAGAAATTTTGGGGTGAAGCTGTGAGTACAGCTTGTCATGTTTTGAATCGTGTTACCATTCGAGCAATCTTGAAAAAGACTCCATATGAACTTTGGAAAGGAAGGAAACCAAATATATCTTATTTTCATGTTTTTGGATGTACATGTTATGTTTTAAACAATGGAAAAGTCAACTTGGGAAAACTAGATGCCAAAAGTGATGAGGCTATATTCCTTGGTTATTCATCAAATAGTAAAGCATATAGAGTATTCAATAAACGAAATCAAGTTGTAGAAGAATCCATACATGTTGTATTTGATGAATTTAACCAAACTCCGAGAAAGGAGGATGAACTAAGTGATGCAGATGAGACGAAAGGCAAAGAACAACCAAAGGAACTCGAGCTCAAGCCAGAAAATCCAGAGGAGGAAGAGGTAAGTGAAGGTAATGACTCTTACAAACCTCCAACTGATTTAAAGTTTAAAAATGCCCATCCAATTGAACAAGTTATTGGAAACATATATGAAGGAGTAAAAACTAGAAGATCAAAACAAAACGTTTATGGCCAATATGCGTTTGTATCGAAAATTGAACCAAATACCATTGAACAAGCTCTTAATGATGAAAATTGGGTTATTTCAATGCAAGAAGAGCTAAATCAATTCGAAAGAAACAATGTATGGCATTTAGTTCCTAGACCAAACAATCATACAGTCATTGGTACAAAATGGGTATTTAGGAACAAATTAGACGAAAGCGGTCTTGTAATTAGAAACAAGGCAAGATTAGTAGCCAAAGGGTATTCCCAAGAAGAAGGAATTGATTTTGAAGAATCATATGCACCCGTGGCTAGATTAGAAGCCATACGCATCCTACTAGCATTTGCTTCTCATATGAACTTCAAATTGTTTCAAATGGATGTAAAAAGCGCATTTTTGAATGGTTATTTGAATGAAGAAGTATATGTTGAACAACTCCCTGGTTTTGAAGAAAAGGATCAATCAAAGTATGTTTATAAATTAACCAAAGCGTTATATGGACTAAAACAAGCACCAAGAGCTTGGTACGAAAGGTTAAATAGTTTCTTGATTGATCATGAGTTTCAAAGAGGGAAAGTAGACACTACTTTGTTCATTAAGTACAAAAATAAAAATATTTTGATTGTACAAATTTATGTGGATGACATAATATTTGGTGCTACTGACGAAAAACTTTGTCAAGAGTTTTCTAAGATAATGCAGAGCGAATTCGAAATGAGCATGATGGGAGAATTAAATTTCTTCCTTGGACTGCAAATCAAGCAACAAAGTGAAGGAATATTTTTGAACCAGTCCAAGTATGTCAAAGAAATGCTCAAGAAATTCGGAATGCAGAATAGCAAAGGGGCAAACACTCCAATGAGCTCTACAATCAAGATCGACACGGACGAAAACGGTAAAAGTATCGATCAAAAGCTCTATAGAAGCATGATTGGATCCTTGTTATATTTAACTGCTTCTAGACCCGATATCTTATTCAGTGTTTGTATGTGCTCTAGATTTCAAGCATGTCCCAAAGAATCACATCTACTCGCTGTAAAAAGAATTTTTAAATATTTGATAAAAACTACAAACCTTGGACTATGGTATCCAAAGGGGTCAACCTTTGATCTAATCGGCTATTCGGATGCAGACTTTGCCGGATATAAAGTAGATAGAAAAAGTACCAGTGGAACTTGTCAATTTCTTGGACATATGCTAGTTTCATGGCATTCAAGAAAACAAACAAGTGTTGCACTATCTACTGCGGAAGCCGAATACATAGCCGCCGGTAGTTGTTGTGCCCAATTACTTTGGATGAAACAGCAATTAAAGGATTATGGTATTGATTATGTTGATATTCCTATTAGATGTGATAATACAAGTGCAATTTGTTTGACTAAAAATCCTGTATTGCATTCTAGAACCAAACATATTGATGTGAGACATCATTTTATTCGTGAACATGTTGAAAATCATGATGTGTGCTTAGAATATGTAAAAACGGAAGACCAAATTGCTGATATCTTTACCAAACCTCTAGCCAAAGATTCATTTTGTAAGATTAGGAATGATATGGGGATGATAGAGCTAAACTAGGAAAAATAAATAAGAAAATTAAATTGGAAAATATCAAGTCGATGAGTCAAGTCGACTCCAAGGACGCCAAGTCGACTCCGCCTCCAGAAGCGAAGTCGACTCCGCTAGGGTCGAAGTCGACTCCGCCTCCAGGCGAAGTCGACTCCAGAAGGACCGAAGTCGACTTCGCCTAGGGCAAGTCGACTCCGCGCGCGCGACCGTCCGAATTCCGGGAATTCCTTCTCTTTTTCTTCTCTCCTCTCTTCTTTCTTTCTCATTTTTTCCGGCCTCTCTGTTTTTCTCTTCTCCTCCGGTGATTCTCCCATCTCCGGCGACAGTCTTTTCTCCGGCAATTTCTTCTTCCATCTCCGGCAAAACTTTTCCGGCAAATCCTTTTCTCTCTTTCCAGTTTTATTCACCATTCCTTTCAAATCCCATTCTCAAAATCCAAACTCCAAATGGCACCAAAGAAAGCAGTATCAAAACCATACCCCAAACGGGTTCCCACACAACCACAACCTTCATCTCAACCAAAAGAAGTTCCTAGAAGAACTAGGACTCCATCAAAAAGAGCCAGAGAGGAACCATCAACTTCGACGGGTAAACGGGTTCGATTCCAAACCTCCACTCAATCATCTGATCAAGCACCCAGGTCAGAAAATCAACAAACCTCACAGAGTACACAATCCGGAACAAGCAGAAGGGGCACTGCAGCTGGGAAAGCCCAAGTTTTGAAGATGCCCACTACCTACTTCAAAACCGAGCTCCAACATAGCCGTTTCTACAAAAAGTTCTACGAACGGAAGGTATTCATACCCAAGATCATAGATTTCAATTTCTTGAAAGAATATGGATCCGACATAGAAGATCTATTGGATTTTCAAGGATGGACCAACTTGCTAAAGGAAGACGAAAGGGTCTATCCAGATCTTACTCGAATGTTTTATTATCTTTGGGATGAAGAATACTTTGGAACATTCGTCAAAGGAGTCGAAATGGATCTTGGAATCGGGATAGTTGCAGGACCAACTGAAGTAATGAGTCATTTAGGACACATACTTGGAGTCCCGTATGAAGATGAGCCTATTCCAGAAGATCTTACTATAGATCAAATGTATAATCAGCTCACCCGGAGCAACAAGTACCATCCGGGAATCAAATTCCTTCGGTACATGGATTTGTCACCTAGGCTACGGGTACTAAGGCTTCTCATTGCCCACTGCATCTACCCAAAGGGCGGTGGAAGAAATCAATTGAATCCACAGGAAGCTGGGATACTATGGAAAGTGGCCAACAGGGTCAAAGTAAGCATTCCCAAATTATTTCTAGAAGCCTTGGGAAATAGAAAGGACAACCCACGAGGAGTCCTTCCCTATGGCACATGGATTACAAAGATCCTTGAATTCTTCAAAGTGGATATTGAAGGCGAGCCTTTCGAAGTGCTCAAATCCACAAATGCCATAAATAAAGCTCTCATACAAAGAATGAAGATCAATTTGCTTGAACTAAGGCATGATGCTTCAGAAGAAGAGCATCAAGAGGACCAAGCACAAGCTGAGGGGGAGCAACCTCCCGAGGCACCGGCTGCTCCAGAAGAGCCACCATCGCCTCAATCGCACGGATCCTATTCTCCACAAGGGTCCGCTGCAAGAGAACGGGTGCCTCCAACCTCTTCTGAGGAGGTCACCCTAAAGGATTTGAAAGATGAAATCATAGCCATGAGGGCTGAAATGGGACAACAAGAAAACCGGATGACAAGTCTTGTCACCGGTGTCCTTAATGCGCTTGAAGATATGCATTCCCGACAAGATAGAATCGAGCGGGAAATGCGACATATCCGCTATCATCTTGCCTCCGGCCATCATAAAAAGAGACCCATGCCTGAACTTGATCCCTACGAGTCGGGTTCAGTTCATAGAGAGGCAACTCCCGATCACGCCTCTCTTGTTTACTCCTCGGCCCATCATTGTCCCATCAAACCAACTCAATCTGTCTATCCCATCTCTCAATTTCAATTTACCAAGTCTTTAGTACTTTTTGAATGATTGCCAAAAAGGGGGAGGAAGATAGGTTAGATTTGAGTGTTTTTATTTTTTGGGTTGGGTAGTTTGTATCTAGGATGTAACTAGGATAGTTTCATTTATGCTTCATTGTATTCTGTAATGAAACTTCATATATATGAAATGATGTTTGATTTGATATGATAATTGGTTTATGATTGATATATGATTGATACAGAGTTTGAATGAATGATATATTTGATCAATGATTACAATACAAAGTACTCTTAATGATTAATACTCAATATATGGCTTGTAAGATATTTAAGCATACACTATGCCAAAATGATTAAATATTCTCAAAAAACTCTAAATTATATGTTCAAACGATACCTATATGCTCTGTTTTCTCAAATGAATATGTTTGAAATTCTTGAAAGGTATCAACTCAAAAGAAGTTTTGTCAATCATCAAAAAGGGGGAGATTGTTGGAAACAATGTTCAAAATAATCTAAATTGACCAAAGCCTGAGTTTTGATGATTAACAAGAACTTATTTGAGTATATAAAGAGTACTAACATGTTTGACCAATGTTTAAGGAAAGCAAAGAAGTCAAGTCGATCTCCAAGTCGACTTGGACTTCGACTTGGGTGAAGTCGATCCCGAAGTCGACTCAAATATCGACTTGAGAATGAATCCCAAAAGGCAACAGGTGAAGTCGCAGGTCAAGTCGACTCCACTTGCGACTTGGGAAGTCAAGTCGCAGACGAAGTCGACTCCAGCATCGACTTGGAGTATCCAGAGCTGAAAAATGGAAACGAACATATCGAAGTCGCAAACGAAGTCGACTCCAGGTGCGACTTGGGTGAAGTCGCAGGCCAGGTCGACTCCATCCACGACTTGAAATGTTCAAACTTTCAAAGATACAGTTTTAAAGATATTCAAGAGGATTTATCATTCAAGTCCAAGGAATCAAGATGAAAAACAAATGAGTCAATTTCAAAGTTAAGAATCATGTTCTACATTCAAATCAAGTCTATCAAGCTCAAAGCCAATCTTCAAGCTAGCTTCCAAATGAAGTAAAATCCAAGTCATGAAGACCAAGTGAGTCCAAAGCAAAGCAAGGAACATACATATATTTTGCAAGAACTCAAAGCTATCAAATGGTTTGCAAGACTCAAGACATTTCAAGAAGATCAAGGCGTTTCTGCAATAGACCAAGCCAAGTCGCAACCCAAGTCGACTTCAGGATCGACTTGAGTTGAAGTCTGAAAGCCAAGTCGACCCAAGTCTCAGACTTGAGTTTCTGAAGAACCCAAGTCGCAGGCCAAGTCGACTCCATGTACGACTTGGAAGCCAAGTCGCAGGCCAAGTCGACTTCATCTTCGACTTGGAGTATAACGGTCAAATTTTTGACCGTTGGAGTTCATTTATTGCACGCCAACTACTTCTACAACGTTCATATTTTCCTCAATCTATAAAAGGACATTCAAATGAACGTGAGAAAGATAAGAGACACTACTCTAAAGATCAAAGAAAGAAAAGAAGTACAAGAAAGACTTTCAAATACTTTCTCTCCATATTTGAGTGTTTCAAAGGAAGAAAGAGCCTCAAACTGCAAGTTGCTTCAACAATCATCATTCAAGCTACTCTTGATTTCTTCCTCGAGCTCAAAACTGCCTACACAAATCTGTAAAGTGTAGTTTTTATTCATTTCTTTATTTGGTTGTATAAATCTTGATTTAGCTTGGGTAGCTAAGATCAAGTGTATGCAAAGTAGGGTGTGATTGGAGTGAGGCTCATCACCTACTTGTGCAAGTGATTGAATATGCCCCCTAGAGCTTTGAATCTAGAAGAGAGCAAGTGGCTCTAGTTGTATATGCCCCCTAGAGCTTTGAATCTAGAAGAGAGCAAGTGGCTCTAGTTGTGTATGCCCCCTACAGCTTTGAATCTAGAAGAGAGCGGTGACTCTAAGTGTATTCGTGGAATACATAGTGGAACCCAAGTCACAACGGAGTGTGAGCTTGGAAGAGTGGAGTAGGGAAGGTTTGCCCGAACCACTATAAATCTTGTGTTCTACTGCTTTATCTTATTTGCTCTCCATTTGCTTAAAAAGGGGATTAACTTGTTCAAGGGGTTAAGATATTTGAAATTATCAAAGAAATTTTAAAGAACCCAATTCACCCCTCCCCTCTTGGGTTTAGCCATCAACTCGGGACCAACACAATGTTCATTCTATGTAATTCAGTTGATTTGATTCGATTCGAATCCCTTTAAGTTTATTCCCTGTCCTTCGAATATATACCGAATCAAGGGATTGTTGTTAATTCCTGTTGATTGAAGTTCCATTCGTCCGATTTGATTGTTTCAAATCGATTTGAATGCATCGAAGTTTACTCATTCTCATTAGAGTCAAATCACGTCAGTTTGATTGATTTTTACTCAATTCTAAGTAATCAGAGTTCATTCTATCTAATTCAGTTGATTTGATTCGATTCGAATCCCTTCAAGTTCATTCGTTGTCGTTCGAATGTACACCACATAAAGGGATTGTTGTTAATTCCTGTTGATTGAAGTTACTTTTGTCCGATTCGGTTGTTTTGAATCAATTCGAATACGTTAAAGCACACTCGTTCTCATTAGAGTCAAATCAAGTCAATTAGATTGAGTCATACTCAATTCCATGTAATCAAAGTTCATTCTATCTAATTCAGTTGATTTGATTCGATTCGAATTTCTTCAAGTTCATTCCTTGGCGTTCGAATGCATACCAAATCAAGGGATTGTTGTTAATTCCTGTTGATTGAAGTTCCTTTCGTTCGATTCGGCTGTTTTGAATTGATTCGAATGCGTTAAAGTTTACTCGTTCTCATGAAAGTCTAATCAAGTCAATTAGAATGACTCATACTCAATTCTAAGTAATCAAAGTTCATTCTATGTAATTCAGTTGATTTGATTCGATTCGAATCCCTTTAAGTTTATTCCCTGTCATTCGAATATATACCGAATCAAGGGATTGTTGTTAATTCCTGTTGATTGAAGTTCCATTCGTCCGATTTGGTTGTTTTGAATCGATTTGAATGCATCGAAGTTTACTCATTCTCATTAGAGTCAAATCACGTCAGTTCGATTGATTTGTACTCAATTCTAAGTAATCAGAGTTCGTTCTATCTAATTCAGTTGATTTGATTCGATTCGAATCTCTTTAAGTTCATTCGTTGTCGTTCGAATGTACGCCAAATAATGGAATTGTTGTTAATTCCTGTTGATTGAAGTTCCTTTCGTCCGATTCGGTTGTTTTGAATCAATTCGTATGCGTTAAAGCTCACTCGTTCTCATTAGAGTCAAATCAAGTCAATTAGATTGAGTCATACTCAATTCCATGTAATCAAAGTTCATTCTATCTAATTCTGTTGATTTGATTCGATTCAAATTTCTTCAAGTTCATTCCTTGGCGTTGGAATGTATACCAAATCAAGGGATTGTTGTTAATTCCTGTTGATTGAAGTTCCTTTCGTTCGATTCGGCTGTTTTGAATCGATTCGAATGCGTTAAAGTTTACTCGTTCTCATCAAAGTCTAATCAAGTCAATTAGATTGACTCATACTCAATTCTAAGTAATCAAAGTTCATTCTATGTAATTCAGTTGATTTGATTCTTTTCGAATCCCTTTAAGTTAATTCCCTGTCGTTCGAAAGTATACCGAATCAAGGGATTGTTGTTAATTCCTGTTGATTGAAGTTCCTTTCGTCCGATTCGGTTGTTTTGAATCAATTCGAATGCGTTAAAATTTACTCGTTCTCATTAGAGTCAAATCACGTCAGTTAGATGGAGTTGTACTAAATCCTAAGTAATCAAAGTTCATTCTATCTAATTCAGTTGAGTTGATTCGATTCGAATCCTTTTAAGTTCATTCGTTGTCATTCGAATGTACTCCAAATAATGGAATTGTTGTTAATTCCTATTGATTGAAGTTCCTTTCGTCCGATTCGGTTGTTTTGAATCGATTCGAATGCGTTAAAGCTCACTCGTTCTCATTAGAGTCAAATCAAGTCAATTAGATTGAGTCATACTCAATTCCATGTAATCAAAGTTCATTCTATCAAATTCAGTTGATTTGATTCGATTCGAATTTCTTCAAGTTCATTCCTTGGCGTTCGAATGTATACCAAAGCAAGGGGTTGTTGTTAATTCCTTTTGATTGAAGTTCCTTTCGTTCGATTCGGCTGTTTTGAATCGATTCGAATGCGTTAAAGTTTACTCGTTCTCATGAAAGTCTAATCAAGTCAATTAGATTGACTCATACTCAATTCTAAGTAATCAAAGTTCATTCTATGTAATTCAGTTGATTTGATTCGATTGGAATCCCTTTAACTTTATTCCCTGTCGTTCGAATATATACCGAATCAAGGGATTGTTGTTAATTCCTGTTGATTGAAGTTCCATTCGTCCGATTTGGTTGTTTTGAATCGATTTGAATGCATCGAAGTTTACTCATTCTCATTAGAGTCAAATCACGTCAGTTCGATTGATTTGTACTCAATTCTAAGTAATCAGAGTTCATTCAATCTAATTCAGTTGATTTGATTCGATTCGAATCTCTTTAAGTTCATTCGTTGTCGTTCGAATGTACGCCAAATAATGGAATTGTTGTTAATTCCTGTTGATTGAAGTTCCTTTCGTCCGATTCGGTTGTTTTGAATCAATTCGTATGCGTTAAAGCTCACTCGTTCTCATTAGAGTCAAATCAAGTCAATTAGATTGAGTCATACTCAATTCCATGTAATCAAAGTTCATTCTATCAAATTCAGTTGATTTGATTCGATTCGAATTTCTTCAAGTTCATTCCTTGGCGTTCGAATGTATACCAAATCAAGGGGTTGTTGTTAATTCCTTTTGATTGAAGTTCCTTTCGTTCGATTCGGCTGTTTTGAATCGATTCGAATGCGTTAAAGTTTACTCGTTCTCATGAAAGTCTAATCAAGTCAATTAGATTGACTCATACTCAATTCTAAGTAATCAAAGTTCATTCTATGTAATTCAGTTGATTTGATTCGATTGGAATCCCTTTAACTTTATTCCCTGTCGTTCGAATATATACCGAATCAAGGGATTGTTGTTAATTCCTGTTGATTGAAGTTCCATTCGTCCGATTTGGTTGTTTTGAATCGATTTGAATGCATCGAAGTTTACTCATTCTCATTAGAGTCAAATCACGTCAGTTCGATTGATTTGTACTCAATTCTAAGTAATCAGAGTTCATTCAATCTAATTCAGTTGATTTGATTCGATTCGAATTTCTTCAAGTTCATTCCTTGGCGTTCGAATGCATACCAAATCAAGGGATTGTTGTTAATTCCTGTTGATTGAAGTTCCTTTCGTTCGATTCGGCTGTTTTGAATCGATTCGAATGCGTTAAAGTTTACTCGTTCTCATGAAAGTCTAATCAAGTCAATTAGAATGACTCATACTCAATTCTAAGTAATCAAAGTTCATTCTATGTAATTCAGTTGATTTGATTCGATTCGAATCCCTTTAAGTTTATTCCCTGTCATTCGAATATATACCGAATCAAGGGATTGTTGTTAATTCCTGTTGATTGAAGTTCCATTTGTCCGATTTGGTTGTTTTGAATCGATTTGAATGCATCGAAGTTTACTCATTCTCATTAGAGTCAAATCACGTCAGTTCGATTGATTTGTACTCAATTCTAAGTAATCAGAGTTCGTTCTATCTAATTCAGTTGATTTGATTCGATTCGAATCTCTTTAAGTTCATTCGTTGTCGTTCGAATGTACGCCAAATAATGGAATTGTTGTTAATTCCTGTTGATTGAAGTTCCTTTCGTCCGATTCGGTTGTTTTGAATCAATTCGTATGCGTTAAAGCTCACTCGTTCTCATTAGAGTCAAATCAAGTCAATTAGATTGAGTCATACTCAATTCCATGTAATCAAAGTTCATTCTATCTAATTCTGTTGATTTGATTCGATTCGAATTTCTTCAAGTTCATTCCTTGGCGTTGGAATGTATACCAAATCAAGGGATTGTTGTTAATTCCTGTTGATTGAAGTTCCTTTCGTTCGATTCGGCTGTTTTGAATCGATTCGAATGAGTTAAAGTTTACTCGTTCTCATCAAAGTCTAATCAAGTCAATTAGATTGACTCATACTCAATTCTAAGTAATCAAAGTTCATTCTATGTAATTCAGTTGATTTGATTCGATTGGAATCCCTTTAAGTTTATTCCCTGTCATTCGAATATATACCGAATCAAGGGATTGTTGTTAATTCCTGTTGATTGAAGTTCCATTCGTCCGATTTGGTTGTTTTGAATCGATTTGAATGCATCGAAGTTTACTCATTCTCATTAGAGTCAAATCACGTCAGTTCGATTGATTTGTACTCAATTCTAAGTAATCAGAGTTCGTTCTATCTAATTCAGTTGATTTGATTCGATTCGAATCTCTTTAAGTTCATTCGTTGTCGTTCGAATGTACGCCAAATAATGGAATTGTTGTTAATTCCTGTTGATTGAAGTTCCTTTCGTCCGATTCGGTTGTTTTGAATCAATTCGTATGCGTTAAAGCTCACTCGTTCTCATTAGAGTCAAATCAAGTCAATTAGATTGAGTCATACTCAATTCCATGTAATCAAAGTTCATTCTATCTAATTCTGTTGATTTGATTCGATTCGAATTTCTTCAAGTTCATTCCTTGGCGTTGGAATGTATACAAAATCAAGGGATTGTTGTTAATTCCTGTTGATTGAAGTTCCTTTCGTTCGATTCGGCTGTTTTGAATCGATTCGAATGCGTTAAAGTTTACTCGTTCTCATCAAAGTCTAATAAAGTCAATTAGATTGACTCATACTCAATTCTAAGTAATCAAAGTTCATTCTATGTAATTCAGTTGATTTGATTCGATTCGAATCCCTTTAAGTTAATTCCCTGTCGTTCGAAAGTATACCGAATCAAGGGATTGTTGTTAATTCCTGTTGATTGAAGTTCCTTTCGTCCGATTCGGTTGTTTTGAATCAATTCGAATGCGTTAAAATTTACTCGTTCTCATTAGAGTCAAATCACGTCAGTTAGATGGAGTTGTACTAAATCCTAAGTAATCAAAGTTCATTCTATCTAATTCAGTTGAGTTGATTCGATTCGAATCCTTTTAAGTTCATTCGTTGTCATTCGAATGTACTCCAAATAATGGAATTGTTGTTAATTCCTATTGATTGAAGTTCCTTTCGTCCGATTCGGTTGTTTTGAATCGATTCGAATGCGTTAAAGCTCACTCGTTCTCATTAGAGTCAAATCAAGTCAATTAGATTGAGTCATACTCAATTCCATGTAATCAAAGTTCATTCTATCAAATTCAGTTGATTTGATTCGATTCGAATTTCTTCAAGTTCATTCCTTGGCGTTCGAATGTATACCAAAGCAAGGGGTTGTTGTTAATTCCTTTTGATTGAAGTTCCTTTCGTTCGATTCGGCTGTTTTGAATCGATTCGAATGCGTTAAAGTTTACTCGTTCTCATGAAAGTCTAATCAAGTCAATTAGATTGACTCATACTCAATTCTAAGTAATCAAAGTTCATTCTATGTAATTCAGTTGATTTGATTCGATTGGAATCCCTTTAACTTTATTCCCTGTCGTTCGAATATATACCGAATCAAGGGATTGTTGTTAATTCCTGTTGATTGAAGTTCCATTCGTCCGATTTGGTTGTTTTGAATCGATTTGAATGCATCGAAGTTTACTCATTCTCATTAGAGTCAAATCACGTCAGTTCGATTGATTTGTACTCAATTCTAAGTAATCAGAGTTCATTCAATCTAATTCAGTTGATTTGATTCGATTCGAATCTCTTTAAGTTCATTCGTTGTCGTTCGAATGTACGCCAAATAATGGAATTGTTGTTAATTCCTGTTGATTGAAGTTCCTTTCGTCCGATTCGGTTGTTTTGAATCAATTCGTATGCGTTAAAGCTCACTCGTTCTCATTAGAGTCAAATCAAGTCAATTAGATTGAGTCATACTCAATTCCATGTAATCAAAGTTCATTCTATCAAATTCAGTTGATTTGATTCGATTCGAATTTCTTCAAGTTCATTCCTTGGCGTTCGAATGTATACCAAATCAAGGGGTTGTTGTTAATTCCTTTTGATTGAAGTTCCTTTCGTTCGATTCGGCTGTTTTGAATCGATTCGAATGCGTTAAAGTTTACTCGTTCTCATGAAAGTCTAATCAAGTCAATTAGATTGACTCATACTCAATTCTAAGTAATCAAAGTTCATTCTATGTAATTCAGTTGATTTGATTCGATTGGAATCCCTTTAACTTTATTCCCTGTCGTTCGAATATATACCGAATCAAGGGATTGTTGTTAATTCCTGTTGATTGAAGTTCCATTCGTCCGATTTGGTTGTTTTGAATCGATTTGAATGCATCGAAGTTTACTCATTCTCATTAGAGTCAAATCACGTCAGTTCGATTGATTTGTACTCAATTCTAAGTAATCAGAGTTCATTCAATCTAATTCAGTTGATTTGATTCGATTCGAATTTCTTCAAGTTCATTCCTTGGCGTTCGAATGCATACCAAATCAAGGGATTGTTGTTAATTCCTGTTGATTGAAGTTCCTTTCGTTCGATTCGGCTGTTTTGAATCGATTCGAATGCGTTAAAGTTTACTCGTTCTCATGAAAGTCTAATCAAGTCAATTAGAATGACTCATACTCAATTCTAAGTAATCAAAGTTCATTCTATGTAATTCAGTTGATTTGATTCGATTCGAATCCCTTTAAGTTTATTCCCTGTCATTCGAATATATACCGAATCAAGGGATTGTTGTTAATTCCTGTTGATTGAAGTTCCATTCGTCCGATTTGGTTGTTTTGAATCGATTTGAATGCATCGAAGTTTACTCATTCTCATTAGAGTCAAATCACGTCAGTTCGATTGATTTGTACTCAATTCTAAGTAATCAGAGTTCGTTCTATCTAATTCAGTTGATTTGATTCGATTCGAATCTCTTTAAGTTCATTCGTTGTCGTTCGAATGTACGCCAAATAATGGAATTGTTGTTAATTCCTGTTGATTGAAGTTCCTTTCGTCCGATTCGGTTGTTTTGAATCAATTCGTATGCGTTAAAGCTCACTCGTTCTCATTAGAGTCAAATCAAGTCAATTAGATTGAGTCATACTCAATTCCATGTAATCAAAGTTCATTCTATCTAATTCTGTTGATTTGATTCGATTCGAATTTCTTCAAGTTCATTCCTTGGCGTTGGAATGTATACAAAATCAAGGGATTGTTGTTAATTCCTGTTGATTGAAGTTCCTTTCGTTCGATTCGGCTGTTTTGAATCGATTCGAATGCGTTAAAGTTTACTCGTTCTCATCAAAGTCTAATCAAGTCAATTAGATTGACTCATACTCAATTCTAAGTAATCAAAGTTCATTCTATGTAATTCAGTTGATTTGATTCGATTCGAATCCCTTTAAGTTAATTCCCTGTCGTTCGAAAGTATACCGAATCAAGGGATTGTTGTTAATTCCTGTTGATTGAAGTTCCTTTCGTCCGATTCGGTTGTTTTGAATCAATTCGAATGCGTTAAAATTTACTCGTTCTCATTAGAGTCAAATCACGTCAGTTAGATGGAGTTGTACTAAATCCTAAGTAATCAAAGTTCATTCTATCTAATTCAGTTGAGTTGATTCGATTCGAATCCTTTTAAGTTCATTCATTGTCATTCGAATGTACTCCAAATAATGTAATTGTTGTTAATTCCTATTGATTGAAGTTCCTTTCGTCCGATTCGGTTGTTTTGAATCGATTCGAATGCGTTAAAGCTCACTCGTTCTCATTAGAGTCAAATCAAGTCAATTAGATTGAGTCATACTCAATTCCATGTAATCAAAGTTCATTCTATCAAATTCAGTTGATTTGATTCGATTCGAATTTCTTCAAGTTCATTCCTTGGCGTTCGAATGTATACCAAAGCAAGGGGTTGTTGTTAATTCCTTTTGATTGAAGTTCCTTTCGTTCGATTCGGCTGTTTTGAATCGATTCGAATGCGTTAAAGTTAACTCGTTCTCATGAAAGTCTAATCAAGTCAATTAGATTGACTCATACTCAATTCTAAGTAATCAAAGTTCATTCTATGTAATTCAGTTGATTTGATTCGATTGGAATCCCTTTAACTTTATTCCCTGTCGTTCGAATATATACCGAATCAAGGGATTGTTGTTAATTCCTGTTGATTGAAGTTCCATTCGTCCGATTTGGTTGTTTTGAATCGATTTGAATGCATCGAAGTTTACTCATTCTCATTAGAGTCAAATCACGTCAGTTCGATTGATTTGTACTCAATTCTAAGTAATCAGAGTTCATTCAATCTAATTCAGTTGATTTGATTCGATTCGAATCTCTTTAAGTTCATTCGTTGTCGTTCGAATGTACGCCAAATAATGGAATTGTTGTTAATTCCTGTTGATTGAAGTTCCTTTCGTCCGATTCGGTTGTTTTGAATCAATTCGTATGCGTTAAAGCTCACTCGTTCTCATTAGAGTCAAATCAAGTCAATTAGATTGAGTCATACTCAATTCCATGTAATCAAAGTTCATTCTATCAAATTCAGTTGATTTGATTCGATTCGAATTTCTTCAAGTTCATTCCTTGGCGTTCGAATGTATACCAAATCAAGGGGTTGTTGTTAATTCCTTTTGATTGAAGTTCCTTTCGTTCGATTCGGCTGTTTTGAATCGATTCGAATGCGTTAAAGTTTACTCGTTCTCATGAAAGTCTAATCAAGTCAATTAGATTGACTCATACTCAATTCTAAGTAATCAAAGTTCATTCTATGTAATTCAGTTGATTTGATTCGATTGGAATCCCTTTAACTTTATTCCCTGTCGTTCGAATATATACCGAATCAAGGGATTGTTGTTAATTCCTGTTGATTGAAGTTCCATTCGTCCGATTTGGTTGTTTTGAATCGATTTGAATGCATCGAAGTTTACTCATTCTCATTAGAGTCAAATCACGTCAGTTCGATTGATTTGTACTCAATTCTAAGTAATCAGAGTTCATTCAATCTAATTCAGTTGATTTGATTCGATTCGAATTTCTTCAAGTTCATTCCTTGGCGTTCGAATGCATACCAAATCAAGGGATTGTTGTTAATTCCTGTTGATTGAAGTTCCTTTCGTTCGATTCGGCTGTTTTGAATCGATTCGAATGCGTTAAAGTTTACTCGTTCTCATGAAAGTCTAATCAAGTCAATTAGAATGACTCATACTCAATTCTAAGTAATCAAAGTTCATTCTATGTAATTCAGTTGATTTGATTCGATTCGAATCCCTTTAAGTTTATTCCCTGTCATTCGAATATATACCGAATCAAGGGATTGTTGTTAATTCCTGTTGATTGAAGTTCCATTCGTCCGATTTGGTTGTTTTGAATCGATTTGAATGCATCGAAGTTTACTCATTCTCATTAGAGTCAAATCACGTCAGTTCGATTGATTTGTACTCAATTCTAAGTAATCAGAGTTCGTTCTATCTAATTCAGTTGATTTGATTCGATTCGAATCTCTTTAAGTTCATTCGTTGTCGTTCGAATGTACGCCAAATAATGGAATTGTTGTTAATTCCTGTTGATTGAAGTTCCTTTCGTCCGATTCGGTTGTTTTGAATCAATTCGTATGCGTTAAAGCTCACTCGTTCTCATTAGAGTCAAATCAAGTCAATTAGATTGAGTCATACTCAATTCCATGTAATCAAAGTTCATTCTATCTAATTCTGTTGATTTGATTCGATTCGAATTTCTTCAAGTTCATTCCTTGGCGTTGGAATGTATACAAAATCAAGGGATTGTTGTTAATTCCTGTTGATTGAAGTTCCTTTCGTTCGATTCGGCTGTTTTGAATCGATTCGAATGCGTTAAAGTTTACTCGTTCTCATCAAAGTCTAATCAAGTCAATTAGATTGACTCATACTCAATTCTAAGTAATCAAAGTTCATTCTATGTAATTCAGTTGATTTGATTCGATTCGAATCCCTTTAAGTTAATTCCCTGTCGTTCGAAAGTATACCGAATCAAGGGATTGTTGTTAATTCCTGTTGATTGAAGTTCCTTTCGTCCGATTCGGTTGTTTTGAATCAATTCGAATGCGTTAAAATTTACTCGTTCTCATTAGAGTCAAATCACGTCAGTTAGATGGAGTTGTACTAAATCCTAAGTAATCAAAGTTCATTCTATCTAATTCAGTTGAGTTGATTCGATTCGAATCCTTTTAAGTTCATTCATTGTCATTCGAATGTACTCCAAATAATGTAATTGTTGTTAATTCCTATTGATTGAAGTTCCTTTCGTCCGATTCGGTTGTTTTGAATCGATTCGAATGCGTTAAAGCTCACTCGTTCTCATTAGAGTCAAATCAAGTCAATTAGATTGAGTCATACTCAATTCCATGTAATCAAAGTTCATTCTATCAAATTCAGTTGATTTGATTCGATTCGAATTTCTTCAAGTTCATTCCTTGGCGTTCGAATGTATACCAAAGCAAGGGGTTGTTGTTAATTCCTTTTGATTGAAGTTCCTTTCGTTCGATTCGGCTGTTTTGAATCGATTCGAATGCGTTAAAGTTAACTCGTTCTCATGAAAGTCTAATCAAGTCAATTAGATTGACTCATACTCAATTCTAAGTAATCAAAGTTCATTCTATGTAATTCAGTTGATTTGATTCGATTGGAATCCCTTTAACTTTATTCCCTGTCGTTCGAATATATACCGAATCAAGGGATTGTTGTTAATTCCTGTTGATTGAAGTTCCATTCGTCCGATTTGGTTGTTTTGAATCGATTTGAATGCATCGAAGTTTACTCATTCTCATTAGAGTCAAATCACGTCAGTTCGATTGATTTGTACTCAATTCTAAGTAATCAGAGTTCATTCAATCTAATTCAGTTGATTTGATTCGATTCGAATCTCTTTAAGTTCATTCGTTGTCGTTCGAATGTACGCCAAATAATGGAATTGTTGTTAATTCCTGTTGATTGAAGTTCCTTTCGTCCGATTCGGTTGTTTTGAATCAATTCGTATGCGTTAAAGCTCACTCGTTCTCATTAGAGTCAAATCAAGTCAATTAGATTGAGTCATACTCAATTCCATGTAATCAAAGTTCATTCTATCAAATTCAGTTGATTTGATTCGATTCGAATTTCTTCAAGTTCATTCCTTGGCGTTCGAATGTATACCAAATCAAGGGGTTGTTGTTAATTCCTTTTGATTGAAGTTCCTTTCGTTCGATTCGGCTGTTTTGAATCGATTCGAATGCGTTAAAGTTTACTCGTTCTCATGAAAGTCTAATCAAGTCAATTAGATTGACTCATACTCAATTCTAAGTAATCAAAGTTCATTCTATGTAATTCAGTTGATTTGATTCGATTGGAATCCCTTTAACTTTATTCCCTGTCGTTCGAATATATACCGAATCAAGGGATTGTTGTTAATTCCTGTTGATTGAAGTTCCATTCGTCCGATTTGGTTGTTTTGAATCGATTTGAATGCATCGAAGTTTACTCATTCTCATTAGAGTCAAATCACGTCAGTTCGATTGATTTGTACTCAATTCTAAGTAATCAGAGTTCATTCAATCTAATTCAGTTGATTTGATTCGATTCGAATCTCTTTAAGTTCATTCGTTGTCGTTCGAATGTACGCCAAATAATGGAATTGTTGTTAATTCCTGTTGATTGAAGATCCTTTCGTCCGATTCGATTGTTTTGAATCAATTCGTATGCGTTAAAGCTCACTCGTTCTCATTAGAGTCAAATCAAGTCAATTAGATTGAGTCATACTCAATTCCATGTAATCAAAGTTCATTCTATCAAATTCAGTTGATTTGATTCGATTCGAATTTCTTCAAGTTCATTCCTTGGCGTTCGAATGTATACCAAATCAAGGGGTTGTTGTTAATTCCTTTTGATTGAAGTTCCTTTCGTTCGATTCGGCTGTTTTGAATCGATTCGAATGCGTTAAAGTTTACTCGTTCTCATGAATGTCTAATCAAGTCAATTAGATTGACTCATACTCAATTCTAAGTAATCAAAGTTCATTCTATGTAATTCAGTTGATTTGATTCGATTGGAATCCCTTTAACTTTATTCCCTGTCGTTCGAATATATACCGAATCAAGGGATTGTTGTTAATTCCTGTTGATTGAAGTTCCATTCGTCCGATTTGGTTGTTTTGAATCGATTTGAATGCATCGAAGTTTACTCATTCTCATTAGAGTCAAATCACGTCAGTTCGATTGATTTGTACTCAATTCTAAGTAATCAGAGTTCATTCAATCTAATTCAGTTGATTTGATTCGATTCGAATTTCTTCAAGTTCATTCCTTGGCGTTCGAATGCATACCAAATCAAGGGATTGTTGTTAATTCCTGTTGATTGAAGTTCCTTTCGTTCGATTCGGCTGTTTTGAATCGATTCGAATGCGTTAAAGTTTACTCGTTCTCATGAAAGTCTAATCAAATCAATTAGAATGACTCATACTCAATTCTAAGTAATCAAAGTTCATTCTATGTAATTCAGTTGATTTGATTCGATTCGAATCCCTTTAAGTTTATTCCCTGTCATTCGAATATATACCGAATCAAGGGATTGTTGTTAATTCCTGTTGATTGAAGTTCCATTCGTCCGATTTGGTTGTTTTGAATCGATTTGAATGCATCGAAGTTTACTCATTCTCATTAGAGTCAAATCACGTCAGTTCGATTGATTTGTACTCAATTCTAAGTAATCAGAGTTCATTCTATCTAATTCAGTTGATTTGATTCGATTCGAATCTCTTTAAGTTCATTCGTTGTCGTTCGAATGTACGCCAAATAATGGAATTGTTGTTAATTCCTGTTGATTGAAGTTCCTTTCGTCCGATTCGGTTGTTTTGAATCAATTCGTATGCGTTAAAGCTCACTCGTTCTCATTAGAGTCAAATCAAGTCAATTAGATTGAGTCATACTCAATTCCATGTAATCAAAGTTCATTCTATCTAATTCTGTTGATTTGATTCGATTCGAATTTCTTCAAGTTCATTCCTTGGCGTTGGAATGTATACCAAATCAAGGGATTGTTGTTAATTCCTGTTGATTGAAGTTCCTTTCGTTCGATTCGGCTGTTTTGAATCGATTCGAATGCGTTAAAGTTTACTCGTTCTCATCAAAGTCTAATCAAGTCAATTAGATTGACTCCTACTCAATTCTAAGTAATCAAAGTTCATTCTATGTAATTCAGTTGATTTGATTCGATTCGAATCCCTTTAAGTTTATTCCCTGTCATTCGAATATATACCGAATCAAGGGATTGTTGTTAATTCCTGTTGATTGAAGTTCCATTCGTCCGATTTGGTTGTTTTGAATCGATTTGAATGCATCGAAGTTTACTCATTCTCATTAGAGTCAAATCACGTCAGTTCGATTGATTTGTACTCAATTCTAAGTAATCAGAGTTCGTTCTATCTAATTCAGTTGATTTGATTTGATTCGAATCTCTTTAAGTTCATTCGTTGTCGTTCGAATGTACGCCAAATAATGGAATTGTTGTTAATTCCTGTTGATTGAAGTTCCTTTCGTCCGATTCGGTTGTTTTGAATCAATTCGTATGCGTTAAAGCTCACTCGTTCTCATTAGAGTCAAATCAAGTCAATTAGATTGAGTCATACTCAATTCCATGTAATCAAAGTTCATTCTATCTAATTCTGTTGATTTGATTCGATTCGAATTTCTTCAAGTTCATTCCTTGGCGTTGGAATGTATACAAAATCAAGGGATTGTTGTTAATTCCTGTTGATTGAAGTTCCTTTCGTTCGATTCGGCTGTTTTGAATCGATTCGAATGCGTTAAAGTTTACTCGTTCTCATCAAAGTCTAATCAAGTCAATTAGATTGACTCATACTCAATTCTAAGTAATCAAAGTTCATTCTATGTAATTCAGTTGATTTGATTCGATTCGAATCCCTTTAAGTTAATTCCCTGTCGTTCGAAAGTATACCGAATCAAGGGATTGTTGTTAATTCCTGTTGATTGAAGTTCCTTTCGTCCGATTCGGTTGTTTTGAATCAATTCGAATGCGTTAAAATTTACTCGTTCTCATTAGAGTCAAATCACGTCAGTTAGATGGAGTTGTACTAAATCCTAAGTAATCAAAGTTCATTCTATCTAATTCAGTTGAGTTGATTCGATTCGAATCCTTTTAAGTTCATTCGTTGTCATTCGAATGTACTCCAAATAATGGAATTGTTGTTAATTCCTATTGATTGAAGTTCCTTTCGTCCGATTCGGTTGTTTTGAATCGATTCGAATGCGTTAAAGCTCACTCGTTCTCATTAGAGTCAAATCAAGTCAATTAGATTGAGTCATACTCAATTCCATGTAATCAAAGTTCATTCTATCAAATTCAGTTGATTTGATTCGATTCGAATTTCTTCAAGTTCATTCCTTGGCGTTCGAATGTATACCAAAGCAAGGGGTTGTTGTTAATTCCTTTTGATTGAAGTTCCTTTCGTTCGATTCGGCTGTTTTGAATCGATTCGAATGCGTTAAAGTTTACTCGTTCTCATGAAAGTCTAATCAAGTCAATTAGATTGACTCATACTCAATTCTAAGTAATCAAAGTTCATTCTATGTAATTCAGTTGATTTGATTCGATTGGAATCCCTTTAACTTTATTCCCTGTCGTTCGAATATATACCGAATCAAGGGATTGTTGTTAATTCCTGTTGATTGAAGTTCCATTCGTCCGATTTGGTTGTTTTGAATCGATTTGAATGCATCGAAGTTTACTCATTCTCATTAGAGTCAAATCACGTCAGTTCGATTGATTTGTACTCAATTCTAAGTAATCAGAGTTCATTCAATCTAATTCAGTTGATTTGATTCGATTCGAATCTCTTTAAGTTCATTCGTTGTCGTTCGAATGTACGCCAAATAATGGAATTGTTGTTAATTCCTGTTGATTGAAGTTCCTTTCGTCCGATTCGGTTGTTTTGAATCAATTCGTATGCGTTAAAGCTCACTCGTTCTCATTAGAGTCAAATCAAGTCAATTAGATTGAGTCATTCTCAATTCCATGTAATCAAAGTTCATTCTATCTAATTCTGTTGATTTGATTCGATTCGAATTTCTTCAAGTTCATTCCTTGGCGTTGGAATGTATACCAAATCAAGGGATTGTTGTTAATTCCTGTTGATTGAAGTTCCTTTCGTTCGATTCGGCTGTTTTGAATCGATTCGAATGCGTTAAAGTTTACTCGTTCTCATCAAAGTCTAATCAAGTCAATTAGATTGACTCATACTCAATTCTAAGTAATCAAAGTTCATTCTATGTAATTCAGTTGATTTGATTCGATTCGAATCCCTTTAAGTTAATTCCCTGTCGTTCGAAAGTATACCGAATCAAGGGATTGTTGTTAATTCCTGTTGATTGAAGTTCCTTTCGTCCGATTCGGTTGTTTTGAATCAATTCGAATGCGTTAAAATTTACTCGTTCTCATTAGAGTCAAATCACGTCAGTTAGATGGAGTTGTACTAAATCCTAAGTAATCAAAGTTCATTCTATCTAATTCAGTTGAGTTGATTCGATTCGAATCCTTTTAAGTTCATTCGTTGTCATTCGAATGTACGCCAAATAATGGAATTGTTGTTAATTCCTGTTGATTGAAGTTCCTTTCGTCCGATTCGGTTGTTTTGAATCAATTCGTATGCGTTAAAGCTCACTCGTTCTCATTAGAGTCAAATCAAGTCAATTAGATTGAGTCATACTCAATTCCATGTAATCAAAGTTCATTCTATCAAATTCAGTTGATTTGATTCGATTCGAATTTCTTCAAGTTCATTCCTTGGCGTTCGAATGTATACCAAATCAAGGGGTTGTTGTTAATTCCTTTTGATTGAAGTTCCTTTCGTTCGATTCGGCTGTTTTGAATCGATTCGAATGCGTTAAAGTTTACTCGTTCTCATGAAAGTCTAATCAAGTCAATTAGATTGACTCATACTCAATTCTAAGTAATCAAAGTTCATTCTATGTAATTCAGTTGATTTGATTCGATTGGAATCCCTTTAACTTTATTCCCTGTCGTTCGAATATATACCGAATCAAGGGATTGTTGTTAATTCCTGTTGATTGAAGTTCCATTCGTCCGATTTGGTTGTTTTGAATCGATTTGAATGCATCGAAGTTTACTCATTCTCATTAGAGTCAAATCACGTCAGTTCGATTGATTTGTACTCAATTCTAAGTAATCAGAGTTCATTCAATCTAATTCAGTTGATTTGATTCGATTCGAATCTCTTTAAGTTCATTCGTTGTCGTTCGAATGTACGCCAAATAATGGAATTGTTGTTAATTCCTGTTGATTGAAGTTCCTTTCGTCCGATTCGGTTGTTTTGAATCAATTCGTATGCGTTAAAGCTCACTCGTTCTCATTAGAGTCAAATCAAGTCAATTAGATTGAGTCATACTCAATTCCATGTAATCAAAGTTCATTCTATCAAATTCAGTTGATTTGATTCGATTCGAATTTCTTCAAGTTCATTCCTTGGCGTTCGAATGTATACCAAATCAAGGGGTTGTTGTTAATTCCTTTTGATTGAAGTTCCTTTCGTTCGATTCGGCTGTTTTGAATCGATTCGAATGCGTTAAAGTTTACTCGTTCTCATGAAAGTCTAATCAAGTCAATTAGATTGACTCATACTCAATTCTAAGTAATCAAAGTTCATTCTATGTAATTCAGTTGATTTGATTCGATTGGAATCCCTTTAACTTTATTCCCTGTCGTTCGAATATATACCGAATCAAGGGATTGTTGTTAATTCCTGTTGATTGAAGTTCCATTCGTCCGATTTGGTTGTTTTGAATCGATTTGAATGCATCGAAGTTTACTCATTCTCATTAGAGTCAAATCACGTCAGTTCGATTGATTTGTACTCAATTCTAAGTAATCAGAGTTCATTCAATCTAATTCAGTTGATTTGATTCGATTCGAATTTCTTCAAGTTCATTCCTTGGCGTTCGAATGCATACCAAATCAAGGGATTGTTGTTAATTCCTGTTGATTGAAGTTCCTTTCGTTCGATTCGGCTGTTTTGAATCGATTCGAATGCGTTAAAGTTTACTCGTTCTCATGAAAGTCTAATCAAATCAATTAGAATGACTCATACTCAATTCTAAGTAATCAAAGTTCATTCTATGTAATTCAGTTGATTTGATTCGATTGGAATCCCTTTAACTTTATTCCCTGTCGTTCGAATATATACCGAATCAAGGGATTGTTGTTAATTCCTGTTGATTGAAGTTCCATTCGTCCGATTTGGTTGTTTTGAATCGATTTGAATGCATCGAAGTTTACTCATTCTCATTAGAGTCAAATCACGTCAGTTCGATTGATTTGTACTCAATTCTAAGTAATCAGAGTTCATTCAATCTAATTCAGTTGATTTGATTCGATTCGAATCTCTTTAAGTTCATTCGTTGTCGTTCGAATGTACGCCAAATAATGGAATTGTTGTTAATTCCTGTTGATTGAAGTTCCTTTCGTCCGATTCGGTTGTTTTGAATCAATTCGTATGCGTTAAAGCTCACTCGTTCTCATTAGAGTCAAATCAAGTCAATTAGATTGAGTCATACTCAATTCCATGTAATCAAAGTTCATTCTATCAAATTCAGTTGATTTGATTCGATTCGAATTTCTTCAAGTTCATTCCTTGGCGTTCGAATGTATACCAAATCAAGGGGTTGTTGTTAATTCCTTTTGATTGAAGTTCCTTTCGTTCGATTCGGCTGTTTTGAATCGATTCGAATGCGTTAAAGTTTACTCGTTCTCATGAAAGTCTAATCAAGTCAATTAGATTGACTCATACTCAATTCTAAGTAATCAAAGTTCATTCTATGTAATTCAGTTGATTTGATTCGATTGGAATCCCTTTAACTTTATTCCCTGTCGTTCGAATATATACCGAATCAAGGGATTGTTGTTAATTCCTGTTGATTGAAGTTCCATTCGTCCGATTTGGTTGTTTTGAATCGATTTGAATGCATCGAAGTTTACTCATTCTCATTAGAGTCAAATCACGTCAGTTCGATTGATTTGTACTCAATTCTAAGTAATCAGAGTTCATTCAATCTAATTCAGTTGATTTGATTCGATTCGAATTTCTTCAAGTTCATTCCTTGGCGTTCGAATGCATACCAAATCAAGGGATTGTTGTTAATTCCTGTTGATTGAAGTTCCTTTCGTTCGATTCGGCTGTTTTGAATCGATTCGAATGCGTTAAAGTTTACTCGTTCTCATGAAAGTCTAATCAAATCAATTAGAATGACTCATACTCAATTCTAAGTAATCAAAGTTCATTCTATGTAATTCAGTTGATTTGATTCGATTCGAATCCCTTTAAGTTTATTCCCTGTCATTCGAATATATACCGAATCAAGGGATTGTTGTTAATTCCTGTTGATTGAAGTTCCATTCGTCCGATTTGGTTGTTTTGAATCGATTTGAATGCATCGAAGTTTACTCATTCTCATTAGAGTCAAATCACGTCAGTTCGATTGATTTGTACTCAATTCTAAGTAATCAGAGTTCGTTCTATCTAATTCAGTTGATTTGATTCGATTCGAATCTCTTTAAGTTCATTCGTTGTCGTTCGAATGTACGCCAAATAATGGAATTGTTGTTAATTCCTGTTGATTGAAGTTCCTTTCGTCCGATTCGGTTGTTTTGAATCAATTCGTATGCGTTAAAGCTCACTCGTTCTCATTAGAGTCAAATCAAGTCAATTAGATTGAGTCATACTCAATTCCATGTAATCAAAGTTCATTCTATCTAATTCTGTTGATTTGATTCGATTCGAATTTCTTCAAGTTCATTCCTTGGCGTTGGAATGTATACCAAATCAAGGGATTGTTGTTAATTCCTGTTGATTGAAGTTCCTTTCGTTCGATTCGGCTGTTTTGAATCGATTCGAATGCGTTAAAGTTTACTCGTTCTCATCAAAGTCTAATCAAGTCAATTAGATTGACTCCTACTCAATTCTAAGTAATCAAAGTTCATTCTATGTAATTCAGTTGATTTGATTCGATTCGAATCCCTTTAAGTTTATTCCCTGTCATTCGAATATATACCGAATCAAGGGATTGTTGTTAATTCCTGTTGATTGAAGTTCCATTCGTCCGATTTGGTTGTTTTGAATCGATTTGAATGCATCGAAGTTTACTCATTCTCATTAGAGTCAAATCACGTCAGTTCGATTGATTTGTACTCAATTCTAAGTAATCAGAGTTCGTTCTATCTAATTCAGTTGATTTGATTTGATTCGAATCTCTTTAAGTTCATTCGTTGTCGTTCGAATGTACGCCAAATAATGGAATTGTTGTTAATTCCTGTTGATTGAAGTTCCTTTCGTCCGATTCGGTTGTTTTGAATCAATTCGTATGCGTTAAAGCTCACTCGTTCTCATTAGAGTCAAATCAAGTCAATTAGATTGAGTCATACTCAATTCCATGTAATCAAAGTTCATTCTATCTAATTCTGTTGATTTGATTCGATTCGAATTTCTTCAAGTTCATTCCTTGGCGTTGGAATGTATACAAAATCAAGGGATTGTTGTTAATTCCTGTTGATTGAAGTTCCTTTCGTTCGATTCGGCTGTTTTGAATCGATTCGAATGCGTT
This sequence comes from Annona cherimola, assembly GCA_030490835.1. Taxonomy (NCBI): domain Eukaryota; kingdom Viridiplantae; phylum Streptophyta; class Magnoliopsida; order Magnoliales; family Annonaceae; genus Annona; species Annona cherimola. The sequence continues at coordinate 40,483,014 of CM059976.1, forward strand.
AAAGTTTACTCGTTCTCATCAAAGTCTAATCAAGTCAATTAGATTGACTCATACTCAATTCTAAGTAATCAAAGTTCATTCTATGTAATTCAGTTGATTTGATTCGATTCGAATCCCTTTAAGTTAATTCCCTGTCGTTCGAAAGTATACCGAATCAAGGGATTGTTGTTAATTCCTGTTGATTGAAGTTCCTTTCGTCCGATTCGGTTGTTTTGAATCAATTCGAATGCGTTAAAATTTACTCGTTCTCATTAGAGTCAAATCACGTCAGTTAGATGGAGTTGTACTAAATCCTAAGTAATCAAAGTTCATTCTATCTAATTCAGTTGAGTTGATTCGATTCGAATCCTTTTAAGTTCATTCGTTGTCATTCGAATGTACTCCAAATAATGGAATTGTTGTTAATTCCTATTGATTGAAGTTCCTTTCGTCCGATTCGGTTGTTTTGAATCGATTCGAATGCGTTAAAGCTCACTCGTTCTCATTAGAGTCAAATCAAGTCAATTAGATTGAGTCATACTCAATTCCATGTAATCAAAGTTCATTCTATCAAATTCAGTTGATTTGATTCGATTCGAATTTCTTCAAGTTCATTCCTTGGCGTTCGAATGTATACCAAAGCAAGGGGTTGTTGTTAATTCCTTTTGATTGAAGTTCCTTTCGTTCGATTCGGCTGTTTTGAATCGATTCGAATGCGTTAAAGTTTACTCGTTCTCATGAAAGTCTAATCAAGTCAATTAGATTGACTCATACTCAATTCTAAGTAATCAAAGTTCATTCTATGTAATTCAGTTGATTTGATTCGATTGGAATCCCTTTAACTTTATTCCCTGTCGTTCGAATATATACCGAATCAAGGGATTGTTGTTAATTCCTGTTGATTGAAGTTCCATTCGTCCGATTTGGTTGTTTTGAATCGATTTGAATGCATCGAAGTTTACTCATTCTCATTAGAGTCAAATCACGTCAGTTCGATTGATTTGTACTCAATTCTAAGTAATCAGAGTTCATTCAATCTAATTCAGTTGATTTGATTCGATTCGAATCTCTTTAAGTTCATTCGTTGTCGTTCGAATGTACGCCAAATAATGGAATTGTTGTTAATTCCTGTTGATTGAAGTTCCTTTCGTCCGATTCGGTTGTTTTGAATCAATTCGTATGCGTTAAAGCTCACTCGTTCTCATTAGAGTCAAATCAAGTCAATTAGATTGAGTCATACTCAATTCCATGTAATCAAAGTTCATTCTATCAAATTCAGTTGATTTGATTCGATTCGAATTTCTTCAAGTTCATTCCTTGGCGTTCGAATGTATACCAAATCAAGGGGTTGTTGTTAATTCCTTTTGATTGAAGTTCCTTTCGTTCGATTCGGCTGTTTTGAATCGATTCGAATGCGTTAAAGTTTACTCGTTCTCATGAAAGTCTAATCAAGTCAATTAGATTGACTCATACTCAATTCTAAGTAATCAAAGTTCATTCTATGTAATTCAGTTGATTTGATTCGATTGGAATCCCTTTAACTTTATTCCCTGTCGTTCGAATATATACCGAATCAAGGGATTGTTGTTAATTCCTGTTGATTGAAGTTCCATTCGTCCGATTTGGTTGTTTTGAATCGATTTGAATGCATCGAAGTTTACTCATTCTCATTAGAGTCAAATCACGTCAGTTCGATTGATTTGTACTCAATTCTAAGTAATCAGAGTTCATTCAATCTAATTCAGTTGATTTGATTCGATTCGAATTTCTTCAAGTTCATTCCTTGGCGTTCGAATGCATACCAAATCAAGGGATTGTTGTTAATTCCTGTTGATTGAAGTTCCTTTCGTTCGATTCGGCTGTTTTGAATCGATTCGAATGCGTTAAAGTTTACTCGTTCTCATGAAAGTCTAATCAAATCAATTAGAATGACTCATACTCAATTCTAAGTAATCAAAGTTCATTCTATGTAATTCAGTTGATTTGATTCGATTCGAATCCCTTTAAGTTTATTCCCTGTCATTCGAATATATACCGAATCAAGGGATTGTTGTTAATTCCTGTTGATTGAAGTTCCATTCGTCCGATTTGGTTGTTTTGAATCGATTTGAATGCATCGAAGTTTACTCATTCTCATTAGAGTCAAATCACGTCAGTTCGATTGATTTGTACTCAATTCTAAGTAATCAGAGTTCGTTCTATCTAATTCAGTTGATTTGATTCGATTCGAATCTCTTTAAGTTCATTCGTTGTCGTTCGAATGTACGCCAAATAATGGAATTGTTGTTAATTCCTGTTGATTGAAGTTCCTTTCGTCCGATTCGGTTGTTTTGAATCAATTCGTATGCGTTAAAGCTCACTCGTTCTCATTAGAGTCAAATCAAGTCAATTAGATTGAGTCATACTCAATTCCATGTAATCAAAGTTCATTCTATCTAATTCTGTTGATTTGATTCGATTCGAATTTCTTCAAGTTCATTCCTTGGCGTTGGAATGTATACCAAATCAAGGGATTGTTGTTAATTCCTGTTGATTGAAGTTCCTTTCGTTCGATTCGGCTGTTTTGAATCGATTCGAATGCGTTAAAGTTTACTCGTTCTCATCAAAGTCTAATCAAGTCAATTAGATTGACTCCTACTCAATTCTAAGTAATCAAAGTTCATTCTATGTAATTCAGTTGATTTGATTCGATTCGAATCCCTTTAAGTTTATTCCCTGTCATTCGAATATATACCGAATCAAGGGATTGTTGTTAATTCCTGTTGATTGAAGTTCCATTCGTCCGATTTGGTTGTTTTGAATCGATTTGAATGCATCGAAGTTTACTCATTCTCATTAGAGTCAAATCACGTCAGTTCGATTGATTTGTACTCAATTCTAAGTAATCAGAGTTCGTTCTATCTAATTCAGTTGATTTGATTTGATTCGAATCTCTTTAAGTTCATTCGTTGTCGTTCGAATGTACGCCAAATAATGGAATTGTTGTTAATTCCTGTTGATTGAAGTTCCTTTCGTCCGATTCGGTTGTTTTGAATCAATTCGTATGCGTTAAAGCTCACTCGTTCTCATTAGAGTCAAATCAAGTCAATTAGATTGAGTCATACTCAATTCCATGTAATCAAAGTTCATTCTATCTAATTCTGTTGATTTGATTCGATTCGAATTTCTTCAAGTTCATTCCTTGGCGTTGGAATGTATACAAAATCAAGGGATTGTTGTTAATTCCTGTTGATTGAAGTTCCTTTCGTTCGATTCGGCTGTTTTGAATCGATTCGAATGCGTTAAAGTTTACTCGTTCTCATCAAAGTCTAATCAAGTCAATTAGATTGACTCATACTCAATTCTAAGTAATCAAAGTTCATTCTATGTAATTCAGTTGATTTGATTCGATTCGAATCCCTTTAAGTTAATTCCCTGTCGTTCGAAAGTATACCGAATCAAGGGATTGTTGTTAATTCCTGTTGATTGAAGTTCCTTTCGTCCGATTCGGTTGTTTTGAATCAATTCGAATGCGTTAAAATTTACTCGTTCTCATTAGAGTCAAATCACGTCAGTTAGATGGAGTTGTACTAAATCCTAAGTAATCAAAGTTCATTCTATCTAATTCAGTTGAGTTGATTCGATTCGAATCCTTTTAAGTTCATTCGTTGTCATTCGAATGTACTCCAAATAATGGAATTGTTGTTAATTCCTATTGATTGAAGTTCCTTTCGTCCGATTCGGTTGTTTTGAATCGATTCGAATGCGTTAAAGCTCACTCGTTCTCATTAGAGTCAAATCAAGTCAATTAGATTGAGTCATACTCAATTCCATGTAATCAAAGTTCATTCTATCAAATTCAGTTGATTTGATTCGATTCGAATTTCTTCAAGTTCATTCCTTGGCGTTCGAATGTATACCAAAGCAAGGGGTTGTTGTTAATTCCTTTTGATTGAAGTTCCTTTCGTTCGATTCGGCTGTTTTGAATCGATTCGAATGCGTTAAAGTTTACTCGTTCTCATGAAAGTCTAATCAAGTCAATTAGATTGACTCATACTCAATTCTAAGTAATCAAAGTTCATTCTATGTAATTCATTTGATTTGATTCGATTGGAATCCCTTTAACTTTATTCCCTGTCGTTCGAATATATACCGAATCAAGGGATTGTTGTTAATTCCTGTTGATTGAAGTTCCATTCGTCCGATTTGGTTGTTTTGAATCGATTTGAATGCATCGAAGTTTACTCATTCTCATTAGAGTCAAATCACGTCAGTTCGATTGATTTGTACTCAATTCTAAGTAATCAGAGTTCATTCAATCTAATTCAGTTGATTTGATTCGATTCGAATCTCTTTAAGTTCATTCGTTGTCGTTCGAATGTACGCCAAATAATGGAATTGTTGTTAATTCCTGTTGATTGAAGTTCCTTTCGTCCGATTCGGTTGTTTTGAATCAATTCGTATGCGTTAAAGCTCACTCGTTCTCATTAGAGTCAAATCAAGTCAATTAGATTGAGTCATACTCAATTCCATGTAATCAAAGTTCATTCTATCAAATTCAGTTGATTTGATTCGATTCGAATTTCTTCAAGTTCATTCCTTGGCGTTCGAATGTATACCAAATCAAGGGGTTGTTGTTAATTCCTTTTGATTGAAGTTCCTTTCGTTCGATTCGGCTGTTTTGAATCGATTCGAATGCGTTAAAGTTTACTCGTTCTCATGAAAGTCTAATCAAGTCAATTAGATTGACTCATACTCAATTCTAAGTAATCAAAGTTCATTCTATGTAATTCAGTTGATTTGATTCGATTGGAATCCCTTTAACTTTATTCCCTGTCGTTCGAATATATACCGAATCAAGGGATTGTTGTTAATTCCTGTTGATTGAAGTTCCATTCGTCCGATTTGGTTGTTTTGAATCGATTTGAATGCATCGAAGTTTACTCATTCTCATTAGAGTCAAATCACGTCAGTTCGATTGATTTGTACTCAATTCTAAGTAATCAGAGTTCATTCAATCTAATTCAGTTGATTTGATTCGATTCGAATTTCTTCAAGTTCATTCCTTGGCGTTCGAATGCATACCAAATCAAGGGATTGTTGTTAATTCCTGTTGATTGAAGTTCCTTTCGTTCGATTCGGCTGTTTTGAATCGATTCGAATGCGTTAAAGTTTACTCGTTCTCATGAAAGTCTAATCAAGTCAATTAGAATGACTCATACTCAATTCTAAGTAATCAAAGTTCATTCTATGTAATTCAGTTGATTTGATTCGATTCGAATCCCTTTAAGTTTATTCCCTGTCATTCGAATATATACCGAATCAAGGGATTGTTGTTAATTCCTGTTGATTGAAGTTCCATTCGTCCGATTTGGTTGTTTTGAATCGATTTGAATGCATCGAAGTTTACTCATTCTCATTAGAGTCAAATCACGTCAGTTCGATTGATTTGTACTCAATTCTAAGTAATCAGAGTTCGTTCTATCTAATTCAGTTGATTTGATTCGATTCGAATCTCTTTAAGTTCATTCGTTGTCGTTCGAATGTACGCCAAATAATGGAATTGTTGTTAATTCCTGTTGATTGAAGTTCCTTTCGTCCGATTCGGTTGTTTTGAATCAATTTGTATGCGTTAAAGCTCACTCGTTCTCATTAGAGTCAAATCAAGTCAATTAGATTGAGTCATACTCAATTCCATGTAATCAAAGTTCATTCTATCTAATTCTGTTGATTTGATTCGATTCGAATTTCTTCAAGTTCATTCCTTGGCGTTGGAATGTATACCAAATCAAGGGATTGTTGTTAATTCCTGTTGATTGAAGTTCCTTTCGTTCGATTCGGCTGTTTTGAATCGATTCGAATGCGTTAAAATTTACTCGTTCTCATTAGAGTCAAATCACGTCAGTTAGATGGAGTTGTACTAAATCCTAAGTAATCAAAGTTCATTCTATCTAATTCAGTTGAGTTGATTCGATTCGAATCCTTTTAAGTTCATTCGTTGTCATTCGAATGTACTCCAAATAATGGAATTGTTGTTAATTCCTATTGATTGAAGTTCCTTTCGTCCGATTCGGTTGTTTTGAATCGATTCGAATGCGTTAAAGCTCACTCGTTCTCATTAGAGTCAAATCAAGTCAATTAGATTGAGTCATACTCAATTCCATGTAATCAAAGTTCATTCTATCAAATTCAGTTGATTTGATTCGATTCGAATTTCTTCAAGTTCATTCCTTGGCGTTCGAATGTATACCAAATCAAGGGGTTGTTGTTAATTCCTTTTGATTGAAGTTCCTTTCGTTCGATTCGGCTGTTTTGAATCGATTCGAATGCGTTAAAGTTTACTCGTTCTCATGAAAGTCTAATCAAGTCAATTAGATTGACTCATACTCAATTCTAAGTAATCAAAGTTCATTCTATGTAATTCAGTTGATTTGATTCGATTGGAATCCCTTTAACTTTATTCCCTGTCGTTCGAATATATACCGAATCAAGGGATTGTTGTTAATTCCTGTTGATTGAAGTTCCATTCGTCCGATTTGGTTGTTTTGAATCGATTTGAATGCATCGAAGTTTACTCATTCTCATTAGAGTCAAATCACGTCAGTTCGATTGATTTGTACTCAATTCTAAGTAATCAGAGTTCATTCTATCTAATTCAGTTGATTTGATTCGATTCGAATCTCTTTAAGTTCATTCGTTGTCGTTCGAATGTACGCCAAATAATGGAATTGTTGTTAATTCCTGTTGATTGAAGTTCCTTTCGTCCGATTCGGTTGTTTTGAATCAATTCGTATGCGTTAAAGCTCACTCGTTCTCATTAGAGTCAAATCAAGTCAATTAGATTGAGTCATACTCAATTCCATGTAATCAAAGTTCATTCTATCAAATTCAGTTGATTTGATTCGATTCGAATTTCTTCAAGTTAATTCCTTGGCGTTCGAATGCATACCAAATCAAAGGATTGTTGTTAATTCCTGTTGATTGAAGTTCCTTTCGTCCGATTCGGTTGTTTTGAATCAATTCGTATGCGTTAAACTCACTCGTTCTCATTAGAGTCAAATCAAGTCAATTAGATTGAGTCATACTCAATTCCATGTAATCAAAGTTCATTCTATCTAATTCTGTTGATTTGATTCGATTCGAATTTCTTCAAGTTCATTCCTTGGCGTTCGAATGTATACCAAATCAAGGGGTTGTTGTTAATTCCTTTTGATTGAAGTTCCTTTCGTTCGATTCGGCTGTTTTGAATCGATTCGAATGCGTTAAAGTTTACTCGTTCTCATGAAAGTCTAATCAAGTCAATTAGATTGACTCATACTCAATTCTAAGTAATCAAAGTTCATTCTATGTAATTCAGTTGATTTCATTCGATTGGAATCCCTTTAACTTTATTCCCTGTCGTTCGAATATATACCGAATCAAGGGATTGTTGTTAATTCCTGTTGATTGAAGTTCCATTCGTCCGATTTGGTTGTTTTGAATCGATTTGAATGCATCGAAGTTTACTCATTCTCATTAGAGTCAAATCACGTCAGTTCGATTGATTTGTACTCAATTCTAAGTAATCAGAGTTCATTCAATCTAATTCAGTTGATTTGATTCGATTCGAATCTCTTTAAGTTCATTCGTTGTCGTTCGAATGTACGCTAAATAATGGAATTGTTGTTAATTCCTGTTGATTGAAGTTCCTTTCGTCCGATTCGGTTGTTTTGAATCAATTCGAATGCGTTAAAGCTAACTCGTTCTCATTAGAGTCAAATCAAGTCAATTAGATTGAGTCATACTAAATTCCATGTAATCAAAGTTCATTCTATCTAATTCAGTTGATTTGATTCGATTCGAATTTCTTCAAGTTCATTCCTTGGCGTTGGAATGTATATCAAATCAAGGGATTGTTGTTAATTCCTGTTGATTGAAGTTCCTTTCGTTCGATTCGGCTGTTTTGAATCGATTCGAATGCGTTAAAGTTTACTCGTTCTCATCAAAGTCTAATCAAGTCAATTAGATTGACTCATACTCAATTCTAAGTAATCAAAGTTCATTCTATGTAATTCAGTTGATTTGATTCGATTGGAATCCCTTTAACTTTATTCCCTGTCGTTCGAAAGTATACCGAATCAAGGGATTGTTGTTAATTCCTGTTGATTGAAGTTCCTTTCGTCCGATTCGGTTGTTTTGAATCAATTCGAATGCGTTAAAATTTACTCGTTCTCATTAGAGTCAAATCACGTCAGTTAGATGGAGTTGTACTAAATCCTAAGTAATCAAAGTTCATTCTATCTAATTCAGTTGAGTTGATTCGATTCGAATCCTTTTAAGTTCATTCGTTGTCATTCGAATGTACTCCAAATAATGGAATTGTTGTTAATTCCTGTTGATTGAAGTTCCTTTCGTCCGATTCGGTTGTTTTGAATCAATTCGTATGCGTTAAAGCTCACTCGTTCTCATTAGAGTCAAATCAAGTCAATTAGATTGAGTCATACTCAATTCCATGTAATCAAAGTTCATTCTATCTAATTCTGTTGATTTGATTCGATTCGAATTTCTTCAAGTTCATTCCTTGGCGTTGGAATGTATACCAAATCAAGGGATTGTTGTTAATTCCTGTTGATTGAAGTTCCTTTCGTTCGATTCGGCTGTTTTGAATCGATTCGAATGCGTTAAAGTTTACTCGTTCTCATCAAAGTCTAATCAAGTCAATTAGATTGACTCATACTCAATTCTAAGTAATCAAAGTTCATTCTATGTAATTCAGTTGATTTGATTCGATTCGAATCCCTTTAAGTTAATTCCCTGTCGTTCGAAAGTATACCGAATCAAGGGATTGTTGTTAATTCCTGTTGATTGAAGTTCCATTCGTCCGATTTGCTTGTTTTGAATCGATTTGAATGCATCGAAGTTTACTCATTCTCATTAGAGTCAAATCACGTCAGTTCGATTGATTTGTACTCAATTCTAAGTAATCAGAGTTCATTCAATCTAATTCAGTTGATTTGATTCGATTCGAATCTCTTTAAGTTCATTCGTTGTCGTTCGAATGTACGCCAAATAATGGAATTGTTGTTAATTCCTGTTGATTGAAGTTCCTTTCGTCCGATTCGGTTGTTTTGAATCAATTCGAATGCGTTAAAGCTAACTCGTTCTCATTAGAGTCAAATCAAGTCAATTAGATTGAGTCATACTAAATTCCATGTAATCAAAGTTCATTCTATCTAATTCAGTTGATTTGATTCGATTCGAATTTCTTCAAGTTCATTCCTTGGCGTTGGAATGTATATCAAATCAAGGGATTGTTGTTAATTCCTGTTGATTGAAGTTCCTTTCGTTCGATTCGGCTGTTCTGAATCGATTCGAATGCGTTAAACTTTACTCGTTCTCATCAAAGTCTAATCAAGTCAATTAGATTGACTCATACTCAATTCTAAGTAATCAAAGTTCATTCTATGTAATTCAGTTGATTTGATTCGATTCGAATCCCTTTAAGTTTATTCCCTGTCGTTCGAATATATACCGAATCAAGGGATTGTTGTTAATTCCTGTTGATTGAAGTTCCATTCGTCCGATTTGGTTGTTTTGAATCGATTTGAATGCATCGAAGTTTACTCATTCTCATTAGAGTCAAATCACGTCAGTTCGATTGATTTGTACTCAATTCTAAGTAATCAGAGTTCATTCTATCTAATTCAGTTGATTTGATTCGATTCGAATTTCTTCAAGTTCATTCCTTGGCGTTCGAATGCATACCAAATCAAGGGATTGTTGTTAATTCCTGTTGATTGAAGTTCCTTTCGTTCGATTCGGCTGTTTTGAATCGATTCGAATGCGTTAAAGTTTACTCGTTCTCATGAAAGTCTAATCAAGTCAATTAGATTGACTCGTACTCAATTCTAAGTAATCAAAGTTCATTCTATGTAATTCAGTTGATTTGATTCGATTCGAATCCCTTTAAGTTTATTCCCTGTCATTGGAATATATACCGAATCAAGGGATTGTTGTTAATTCCTGTTGATTGAAGTTCCATTCGTCCGATTTGGTTGTTTTGAATCGATTTGAATGCATCGAAGTTTACTCATTCTCATTAGAGTCAAATCACGTCAGTTCGATTGATTTGTACTCAATTCTAAGTAATCAGAGTTCATTCTATCTAATTCAGTTGATTTGATTCGATTCGAATCTCTTTAAGTTCAATCGTTGTCGTTCGAATGTACGCCAAATAATGGAATTGTTGTTAATTCCTGTTGATTGAAGTTCCTTTCGTCCGATTCGGTTGTTTTGAATCAATTCGTATGCGTTAAAGCTCACTCGTTCTCATTAGAGTCAAATCAAGTCAATTAGATTGAGTCATACTCAATTCCATGTAATCAAAGTTCATTCTATCTAATTCTGTTGATTTGATTCGATTCGAATTTCTTCAAGTTCATTCCTTGGCGTTCGAATGTATACCAAATCAAGGGATTGTTGTTAATTCCTGTTGATTGAAGTTCCTTTCGTTCGATTCGGCTGTTTTGAATCGATTCGAATGCGTTAAAGTTTACTCGTTCTCATCAAAGTCTAATCAAGTCAATTAGATTGACTCATACTCAATTCTAAGTAATCAAAGTTCATTCTATGTAATTCAGTTGATTTGATTCGATTCGAATCCCTTTAAGTTAATTCCCTGTCGTTCGAATATATACCGAATCAAGGGATAGTTGTTAATTCCTGTTGATTGATGTTCCTTTTGTCCGATTCGGTTGTTTTGAATCGATTCGAATGCGTTAAAGTTTACTCATTCTCATCAAAGTCTAATCAAGTCAATTAGATTGACTCATACTCAATTCTAAGTAATCAAAGTTCATTCTATGTAATTCAGTTGATTTGATTCGATTCGAATCCCTTTAAGTTAATTCCCTGTCGTTCGAAAGTATACCGAATCAAGGGATTGTTGTTAATTCCTGTTGATTGAAGTTCCTTTCGTCCGATTCGGTTGTTTTGAATCAATTCGAATGCGTTAAAATTTACTCGTTCTCATTAGAGTCAAATCACGTCAGTTAGATGGAGTTGTACTAAATCCTAAGTAATCAAAGTTCATTCTATCTAATTCAGTTGAGTTGATTCGATTCGAATCCTTTTAAGTTCATTCGTTGTCATTCGAATGTACTCCAAATAATGGAATTGTTGTTAATTCCTATTGATTGAAGTTCCTTTCGTCCGATTCGGTTGTTTTGAATCGATTCGAATGCGTTAAAGCTCACTCGTTCTCATTAGAGTCAAATCAAGTCAATTAGATTGAGTCATACTCAATTCCATGTAATCAAAGTTCATTCTATCAAATTCAGTTGATTTGATTCGATTCGAATTTCTTCAAGTTCATTCCTTGGCGTTCGAATGTATACCAAATCAAGGGGTTGTTGTTAATTCCTTTTGATTGAAGTTCCTTTCGTTCGATTCGGCTGTTTTGAATCGATTCGAATGCGTTAAAGTTTACTCGTTCTCATGAAAGTCTAATCAAGTCAATTAGATTGACTCATACTCAATTCTAAGTAATCAAAGTTCATTCTATGTAATTCAGTTGATTTGATTCGATTGGAATCCCTTTAACTTTATTCCCTGTCGTTCGAATATATACCGAATCAAGGGATTGTTGTTAATTCCTGTTGATTGAAGTTCCATTCGTCCGATTTGGTTGTTTTGAATCGATTTGAATGCATCGAAGTTTACTCATTCTCATTAGAGTCAAATCACGTCAGTTCGATTGATTTGTACTCAATTCTAAGTAATCAGAGTTCATTCAATCTAATTCAGTTGATTTGATTCGATTCGAATCTCTTTAAGTTCATTCGTTGTCGTTCGAATGTACGCCAAATAATGGAATTGTTGTTAATTCCTGTTGATTGAAGTTCCTTTCGTCCGATTCGGTTGTTTTGAATCAATTCGAATGCGTTAAAGCTAACTCGTTCTCATTAGAGTCAAATCAAGTCAATTAGATTGAGTCATACTAAATTCCATGTAATCAAAGTTCATTCTATCTAATTCAGTTGATTTGATTCGATTCGAATTTCTTCAAGTTCATTCCTTGGCGTTGGAATGTATATCAAATCAAGGGATTGTTGTTAATTCCTGTTGATTGAAGTTCCTTTCGTTCGATTCGGCTGTTCTGAATCGATTCGAATGCGTTAAACTTTACTCGTTCTCATCAAAGTCTAATCAAGTCAATTAGATTGACTCATACTCAATTCTAAGTAATCAAAGTTCATTCTATGTAATTCAGTTGATTTGATTCGATTCGAATCCCTTTAAGTTTATTCCCTGTCGTTCGAATATATACCGAATCAAGGGATTGTTGTTAATTCCTGTTGATTGAAGTTCCATTCGTCCGATTTGATTGTTTTGAATCGATTTGAATGCATCGAAGTTTACTCATTCTCATTAGAGTCAAATCACGTCAGTTCGATTGATTTGTACTCAATTCTAAGTAATCAGAGTTCATTCTATCTAATTCAGTTGATTTGATAAGATTCGAATCCCTTCAAGTTCATTCGTTGTCGTTCGAATGTACACCAAATAAAGGGATTGTTGTTAATTCCTGTTGATTGAAGTTACTTTTGTCCGATTCGGTTGTTTTGAATCAATTCGAATGCGTTAAAGCTCACTCGTTCTCATTAGAGTCAAATCAAGTCAATTAGATTGAGTCATACTCAATTCCATGTAATCAAAGTTCATTCTATCTAATTAAAGTTGATTTGATTCGATTCGAATTTCTTCAAGTTCATTCCTTGGCGTTCGAATGTATACCAAATCAAGGGATTGTTGTTAATTCCTGTTGATTGAAGTTCCTTTCGTTCGATTCGGCTGTTTTGAATTGATTCGAATGCGTTAAAGTTTACTCGTTCTCATGAAAGTCTAATCAAGTCAATTAGATTGACTCGTACTCAATTCTAAGTAATCAAAGTTCATTCTATGTAATTCAGTTGATTTGATTCGATTCGAATCCCTTTAAGTTTATTCCCTGTCATTCGAATATATTCCGAATCAAGGGATTGTTGTTAATTCCTGTTGATTGAAGTTCCATTCGTCCGATTTGGTTGTTTTGATTCGATTTGAATGCATCGAAGTTTACTCATTCTCATTAGAGTCAAATCACGTCAGTTCGATTGATTTGTACTCAATTCTAAGTAATCAGAGTTCATTCTATCCAATTCAGTTCATTTGATTCGATTCGAATCTCTTTAAGTTCATTCGTTGTCGTTCGAATGTACGCCAAATAATGGAATTGTTGTTAATTCCTGTTGATTGAAGTTCCTTTCGTCCGATTCGGTTGTTTTGAATCAATTCGTATGCGTTAAAGCTCACTCGTTCTCATTAGAGACAAATCAAGTCAATTAGATTGAGTCATACTCAATTCCATGTAATCAAAGTTCATTCTATCTAATTCTGTTGATATGATTCGATTCGAATTTCTTCAAGTTCATTCCTTGGAGTTGGAATGTATACCAAATCAAGGGATTGTTGTTAATTCCTGTTGATTGATGATCCTTTTGTCCGATTCGGTTGTTTTGAATCGATTCGAATGCGTTAAAGTTTACTCATTCTCATCAAAGTCTAATCAAGTCAATTAGATTGACTCATACTCAATTCTAAGTAATCAAAGTTCATTCTATGTAATTCAGTTGATTTGATTCGATTCGAATCCCTTTAAGTTAATTCCCTGTCGTTCGAAAGTATACCGAATCAAGGGATTGTTGTTAATTCCTGTTGATTGAAGTTCCTTTCGTCCGATTCGGTTGTTTTGAATCAATTCGAATGCGTTAAAATTTACTCGTTCTCATTAGAGTCAAATCACGTCAGTTAGATGGAGTTGTACTAAATCCTAAGTAATCAAAGTTCATTCTATCTAATTCAGTTGAGTTGATTCGATTCGAATCCTTTTAAGTTCATTCGTTGTCATTCGAATGTACTCCAAATAATGGAATTGTTGTTAATTCCTATTGATTGAAGTTCCTTTCGTCCGATTCGGTTGTTTTGAATCGATTCGAATGCGTTAAAGCTCACTCGTTCTCATTAGAGTCAAATCAAGTCAATTAGATTGAGTCATACTCAATTCCAGGTAATCAAAGTTCATTCTATCAAATTCAGTTGATTTGATTCGATTCGAATTTCTTCAAGTTCATTCCTTGGCGTTCGAATGTATACCAAATCAAGGGGTTGTTGTTAATTCCTTTTGATTGAAGTTCCTTTCGTTCCATTCGGCTGTTTTGAATCGATTCGAATGCGTTAAAGTTTACTCGTTCTCATGAAAGTCTAATCAAGTCAATTAGATTGACTCATACTCAATTCTAAGTAATCAAAGTTCATTCTATGTAATTCAGTTGATTTGATTCGATTGGAATCCCTTTAAGTTAATTCCCTGTCGTTCGAAAGTATACCGAATCAAGGGATTGTTGTTAATTCCTGTTGATTGAAGTTCCATTCGTCCGATTTGGTTGTTTTGATTCGATTTGAATGCATCGAAGTTTACTCATTCTCATTAGAGTCAAATCACGTCAGTTCGATTGATTTGTACTCAATTCTAAGTAATCAGAGTTCATTCTATCCAATTCAGTTCATTTGATTCGATTCGAATCTCTTTAAGTTCATTCGTTGTCGTTCGAATGTACGCCAAATAATGGAATTGTTGTTAATTCCTATTGATTGAAGTTCCTTTCGTCCGATTCGGTTGTTTTGAATCGATTCGAATGCGTTAAAGCTCACTCGTTCTCATTAGAGTCAAATCAAGTCAATTAGATTGAGTCATACTCAATTCCATGTAATCAAAGTTCATTCTATCAAATTCAGTTGATTTGATTCGATTCGAATTTCTTCAAGTTCATTCCTTGGCGTTCGAATGTATACCAAATCAAGGGGTTGTTGTTAATTCCTTTTGATTGAAGTTCCTTTCGTTCCATTCGGCTGTTTTGAATCGATTCGAATGCGTTAAAGTTTACTCGTTCTCATGAAAGTCTAATCAAGTCAATTAGATTGACTCATACTCAATTCTAAGTAATCAAAGTTCATTCTATGTAATTCAGTTGATTTGATTCGATTGGAATCCCTTTAAGTTTATTCCCTGTCCTTCGAATATATACTGAATCAAGGGATTGTTGTTAATTCCTGTTGATTGAAGTTCCATTCGTCCGATTTGGTTGTTTTGAATCGATTTGAATGCATCGAAGTTTACTCATTCTCATTAGAGTCAAATCACGTCAGTTCGATTGATTTGTACTCAATTCTAAGTAATCAGAGTTCATTCAATCTAATTCAGTTGATTTGATTCGATTCGAATCTCTTTAAGTTCATTCGTTGTCGTTCGAATGTACGCCAAATAATGGAATTGTTGTTAATTCCTGTTGATTGAAGTTCCTTTCGTCCGATTCGGTTGTTTTGAATCAATTCGAATGCGTTAAAGCTAACTCGTTCTCATTAGAGTCAAATCAAGTCAATTAGATTGAGTCATACTAAATTCCATGTAATCAAAGTTCATTCTATCTAATTCAGTTGATTTGATTCGATTCGAATTTCTTCAAGTTCATTCCTTGGCGTTGGAATGTATATCAAATCAAGGGATTGTTGTTAATTCCTGTTGATTGAAGTTCCTTTCGTTCGATTCGGCTGTTCTGAATCGATTCGAATGCGTTAAACTTTACTCGTTCTCATCAAAGTCTAATCAAGTCAATTAGATTGACTCATACTCAATTCTAAGTAATCAAAGTTCATTCTATGTAATTCAGTTGATTTGATTCGATTCGAATCCCTTTAAGTTTATTCCCTGTCGTTCGAATATATACCGAATCAAGGGATTGTTGTTAATTCCTGTTGATTGAAGTTCCATTCGTCCGATTTGATTGTTTTGAATCGATTTGAATGCATCGAAGTTTACTCATTCTCATTAGAGTCAAATCACGTCAGTTCGATTGATTTGTACTCAATTCTAAGTAATCAGAGTTCATTCTATCTAATTCAGTTGTTTTGATTCGATTCGAATTTCTTCAAGTTCATTCCTTGGCGTTCGAATGCATACCAAATCAAGGGATTGTTGTTAATTCCTGTTGATTGAAGTTCCTTTCGTTCGATTCGGCTGTTTTGAATCGATTCGAATGCGTTAAAGTTTACTCGTTCTCATGAAAGTCTAATCAAGTCAATTAGATTGACTCGTACTCAATTCTAAGTAATCAAAGTTCATTCTATGTAATTCAGATGATTTGATTCGATTCGAATCCCTTTAAGTTTATTCCCTGTCATTCGAATATATACCGAATCAAGGGATTGTTGTTAATTCCTGTTGATTGAAGTTCCATTCGTCCGATTTGGTTGTTTTGAATCGATTTGAATGCATCGAAGTTTACTCATTCTCATTAGAGTCAAATCACGTCAGTTCGATTGATTTGTACTCAATTCTAAGTAATCAGAGTTCATTCTATCTAATTCAGTTGATTTGATTCGATTCGAATCTCTTTAAGTTCATTCGTTGTCGTTCGAATGTACGCCAAATAATGGAATTGTTGTTAATTCCTGTTGATTCAAGTTCCTTTCGTCCGATTCGGTTGTTTTGAATCAATTCGTATGCGTTTAAAGCTCACTCGTTCTCATTAGAGTCAAATCAAGTCAATTAGATTGAGTCATACTCAGTTCCATGTAATCAAAGTTCATTCTATCTAATTCAGTTGATTTGATTCGATTCGAATTTCTTCAAGTTCATTCCTTGGCGTTCGAATGTATACCAAATCAAGGGATTGTTGTTAATTCTTGTTGATTGAAGTTCCTTTCGTTCGATTCGGCTGTTTTGAATCGATTCGAATGCGTTAAAGTTTACTCGTTCTCATCAAAGTCTAATCAAGTCAATTAGATTGACTCATACTCAATTCTAAGTATTCAAAGTTCAATCTATGTAATTCAGTTGATTTGATTTGATTCGAATCCCTTTAAGTTAATTCCCTGTCGTTCGAATATATACCGAATCAAGGGATTGTTGTTAATTCCTGTTGATTGATGTTCCTTTTGTCCGATTTGATTGTTTTGAATCGATTTGAATCCATCGAAGTTTACTCATTCTCATTAGAGTCAAATCACGTCAGTTCGATTGATTTGTACTCAATTCTAAGTAATCAGAGTTCATTCTATCTAATTCAGTTGATTTGATAAGATTCGAATCCCTTCAAGTTCATTCGTTGTCGTTCGAATATATTCCGAATCAAGGGATTGTTGTTAATTCCTGTTGATTGAAGTTCCATTCGTCCGATTTGGTTGTTTTGATTCGATTTGAATGCATCGAAGTTTACTCATTCTCATTAGAGTCAAATCACGTCAGTTCGATTGATTTGTACTCAATTCTAAGTAATCAGAGTTCATTCTATCCAATTCAGTTCATTTGATTCGATTCGAATCTCTTTAAGTTCATTCGTTGTCGTTCGAATGTACGCCAAATAATGGAATTGTTGTTAATTCCTGTTGATTGAAGTTCCTTTCGTCCGATTCGGTTGTTTTGAATCAATTCGTATGCGTTAAAGCTCACTCGTTCTCATTAGAGTCAAATCAAGTCAATTAGATTGAGTCATACTCAATTCCATGTAATCAAAGTTCATTCTATCTAATTCTGTTGATTTGATTCGATTCGAATTTCTTCAAGTTCATTCCTTGGAGTTGGAATGTATACCAAATCAAGGGATTGTTGTTAATTCCTGTTGATTGAAGTTCCTTTCGTTCGATTCGGCTGTTTTGAATCGATTCGAATGCGTTAAAGTTTACTCGTTCTCATCAAAGTCTAATCAAGTCAATCAGATTGACTCATATTCAATTCTAAGTAATCAAAGTTCATTCTATGTAATTCAGTTGATTTGATTCGATTCGAATCCCTTTAAGTTAATTCCCTGTCGTTCGAAAGTATACCGAATCAAGGGATTGTTGTTAATTCCTGTTGATTGAAGTTCCTTTCGTCCGATTCGGTTGTTTTGAATCGATTTGAATGCATCGAAGTTTATTCATTCTCATTAGAGTCAAATCACGTCAGTTCGATTGATTTGTACTCAATTCTAAGTAATCAGAGTTCATTCTATCTAATTCAGTTGATTTGATTCGATTCGAATCCCTTCAAGTTCATTCATTGTCGTTCGAATGTACACCAAATAAAGAGTTTGTTGTTAATTCCTATTGATTGAAGTTACTTTTCTCCGATTCGGTTGTTTTGAATCAATTCGAATGCGTTAAAGCTCACTCGTTCTCATTAGAGTCAAATCAAGTCAATTAGATTGAGTCATACTCAATTCCATGTAATCAAAGTTCATTCTATCAAATTCAGTTGATTTGATTCGAGTCGAATTTCTTCAAGTTCATTCCTTGGCGTTGGAATGTATATCAAATCAAGGGATTGTTGTTAATTCCTGTTGATTGAAGTTCCTTTCGTTCGATTCGCCTGTTCTGAATCGATTCGAATGCGTTAAAGTTTACTCGTTCTCATCAAAGTCTAATCAAGTCAATTAGATTGACTCATACTCAATTCTAAGTATTCAAAGTTCATTCTATGTAATTCAGTTGATTTGATTCGATTCGAATCCCTTTAAGTTAATTCCCTGTCATTCGAATATATACCGAATCAAGGGATTGTTGTTAATTCCTGTTGATTGATGTTCCTTTTGTCCGATTCGGTTGTTTTGAATCGATTTGAATGCATCGAAGTTTACTCATTCTCATTAGAGTCAAATCACGTCAGTTCGATTGATTTGTACTCAATTCTAAGTAATCAGAGTTCGTTCAATCTAATTCAGTTGATTTGATTCGATTCGAATCTCTTTAAGTTCATTCGTTGTCGTTCGAATGTACGCCAAATAATGGAATTGTTGTTAATTCCTGTTGATTGAAGTTCCTTTCGTCCGATTCGGTTGTTTTGAATCAATTCGAATGCGTTAAAGCTCACTCGTTCTCATTAGAGTCAAATCAAGTCAATTAGATTGAGTCATACTCAATTCCATGTAATCAAAGTTCATTCTATCTAATTCAGTTGATTTGATTCGATTTGAATTTCTTCAAGTTCATTCCTTGGCGTTCGAATGAATACCAAATCAAGGGGTTGTTGTTAATTCCTTTTGATTGAAGTTCCTTTCGTTCGATTCGGCTGTTTTGAATCGATTCGAATGCGTTAAAGTTTACTCGTTCTCATGAAAGCCTAATCAAGTCAATTAGATTGACTCATACTCAATTCTAAGTAATCAAAGTTCATTCTATGTAATTCAGTTGATTTGATTCGATTCGAATCCCTTTAACTTTATTCCCTGTCGTTCGAATATATACCGAATCAAGGGATTGTTGTTAATTCCTGTTGATTGAAGTTCCATTCGTCCGATTCGGTTGTTTTGAATCGATTTGAATGCATCGAAGTTTACTCATTCTCATTAGAGTCAAATCACGTCAGTTCGATTGATTTGTACTCAATTCTAAGTAATCAGAGTTCATTCAATCTAATTCAGTTGATTTGATTCGATTCGAATCTCTTTAAGTTCATTCGTTGTCGTTCGAATGTACGCCAAATAATGGAATTGTTGTTAATTCCTGTTGATTGAAGTTCCTTTCGTCCGATTCGGTTGTTTTGAATCAATTCGAATGCGTTAAAGCTAACTCGTTCTCATTAGAGTCAAATCAAGTCAATTAGATTGAGTCATACTAAATTCCATGTAATCAAAGTTCATTCTATCTAATTCAGTTGATTTGATTCGATTCGAATTTCTTCAAGTTCATTCCTTGGCGTTGGAATGTATATCAAATCAAGGGATTGTTGTTAATTCCTGTTGATTGAAGTTCCTTTCGTTCGATTCGGCTGTTCTGAATCGATTTGAATGCGTTAAAGGTTACTCGTTCTCATGAAAGTCTAATCAAGTCAATTAGATTGACTCGTACTCAATTCTAAGTAATCAAAGTTCATTCTATGTAATTCAGTTGATTTGATTCGATTCAAATCCCTTTAAGTTTATTCCCTGTCCTTCGAATATATTCCGAATCAAGGGATTGTTGTTAATTCCTGTTGATTGAAGTTCCATTCGTCCGATTTGGTTGTTTTGATTCGATTTGAATGCATCGAAGTTTACTCATTCTCATTAGAGTCAAATCACGTCAGTTCGATTGATTTGTACTCAATTCTAAGTAATCAGAGTTCATTCTATCCAATTCAGTTCATTTGATTCGATTCGAATTTCTTCAAGTTCATTCCTTGGTGTTGGAATGTATATCAAATCAAGGGATTGTTGTTAATTCCTGTTGATTGAAGTTCCTTTCGTCCGATTCAGTTGTTTTGAATCAATTCGAATGCGTTAAAGCTCACTCGTTCTCATTAGAGTCAAATCAAGTCAATTAGATTGAGTCATACTCAATTCCATGTAATCAAAGTTCATTCTATCTAATTCAGTTGATTTGATTCGATTTGAATTTCTTCAAGTTCATTCCTTGGCGTTGGAATGTATACCAAATCAAGGGATTGTTGTTAATTCCTGTTGATTGAAGTTCCTTTCGTTTGATTCGGCTGTTTTGAATCGATTCTAATGCGTTAATACTCGTTCTCATCAAAGTCTAATCAAGTCAATTAGATTGACTCATACTCAATTCTAAGTAATCAAAGTTCATTCTATGTAATTCAGTTGATTTGATTTGATTCGAATCCCTTTAAGTTAATTCCCTGTCGTTCCAATGTATACCAAATCAAGGGATTGTTGTTAATTCCTGTTGATTGAAGTTCCTTTCGTCCGATTCGGTTGTTTTGAATCAATTTGAATGCGTTAAAGCTCACTCGTTCTCATTAGAGTGAAATCACGTCAGTTAGATGGAGTTGTACTAAATCCTAAGTAATCAAAGTTCATTCTATCTAATTCAGTTGATTTGATTCGATTCGAATCCCTTTAAGTTCATTCGTTGTCGTTCGAATGTACACCAAATAAAGGGATTGTTGTTAATTCCTGTTGATTGAAGTTCCTTTCGTCCGATTCGGTTGTTTTGAATCAATTCGAATGCGTTAAAGCTAACTCCTTCTCATTAGAGTCAAATCAAGTCAATTAGATTGAGTCATACTCAATTCCATGTAATCAAAGTTCATTCTATCTAATTCAGTTGATTTGATTCGATTCGAATTTCTTCAAGTTCTTTCCTTGGCGTTGGAATGTATACCAAATCAAGGGATTGTTGTTAATTCCTGTTGATTGAAGTTCCTTTCGTTCGATTCGGCTGTTTTGAATCGATTCGAATGCGTTAAAGTTTACTCGTTCTCATGAAAGTCTAATCAAGTCAATTAGATTGACTCGTACTCAATTCTAAGTAATCAAAGTTCATTCTATGTAATTCAGTTGATTTGATTCGATTCGAATCCCTTTAAGTTTATTCCCTGTCATTCGAATATATACCGAATCAAGGGATTGTTGTTAATTCCTGTTGATTGAAGTTCCATTCGTCCGATTTGGTTGTTTTGAATCGATTTGAATGCATCGAAGTTTACTCATTCTCATTAGAGTCAAATCACGTCAGTTCGATTGATTTGTACTCAATTCTAAGTAATCAGAGTTCATTCTATCTAATTCAGTTGATTTGATTCGATTCGAATCTCTTTAAGTTCATTCGTTGTCGTTCGAATGTACGCTAAATAATGGAATTGTTGTTAATTCCTATTGATTGAAGTTCCTTTCGTCCGATTCGGTTGTTTTGAATCAATTCGTATGCGTTAAAGCTCACTCGTTCTCATTAGAGTCAAATCAAGTCAATTAGATTGAGTCATACTCAATTCCATGTAATCAAAGTTCATTCTATCTAATTCTGTTGATTTGATTCGATTCGAATTTCTTCAAGTTCATTCCTTGGCGTTCGAATGTATACCAAATCAAGGGATTGTTGTTAATTTCTGTTGATTGAAGTTCCTTTCGTTCGATTCGGCTGTTTTGAATCGATTCGAATGCGTTAAAGTTTACTCGTTCTCATGAAAGTCTAATCAAGTCAATTAGATTGACTCATACTCAATTCTAAGTAATCAAAGTTCATTCTATGTAATTCAGTTGATTTGATTCGATTCGAATCCCTTTAAGTTTATTCCCTGTCCTTCGAATATATACTGAATCAAGGGATTGTTGTTAATTCCTGTTGATTGAAGTTCCATTCGTCCGATTTGATTGTTTTGAATCGATTTGAATGCATCGAAGTTTACTCATTCTCATTAGAGTCAAATCACGTCAGTTGGATTGATTTTTACTCAATTCTAAGTAATCAGAGTTCGTTCTATCTAATTTAGTTGATTTGATTCGATTCGAATCCCTTCAAGTTCATTCGTTGTCGTTCGAATGTACACCAAATAAAGGGATTGTTGTTAATTCCTGTTGATTGAAGTTACTTTTGTCCGATTCGGTTGTTTTGAATCAATTCGAATGCGTTAAAGCACACTCGTTCTCATTAGAGTCAAATCAAGTCAATTAGATTGAGTCATACTCAATTCCATGTAATCAAAGTTCATTCTATCTAATTCAGTTGATTTGATTCGATTCGAATTTCTTCAAGTTCATTCCTTGGCGTTGGAATGTATACCAAATCAAGGGATTGTTGTTAATTCCTGTTGATTGAAGTTCCTTTCGTTCGATTCGGCTGTTTTGAATCGATTCGAATGCATTAAAGTTTACTCGTTCTCATCAAAGTCTAATCAAGTCAATTAGATTGACTCATACTCAATTCTAAGTAATCAAAGTTCATTCTATGTAATTCAGTTGATTTGATTCGATTCGAATCCCTTTAAGTTAATTCCCTGTCGTTCGAAAGTATACCGAATCAAGGGATTGTTGTTAATTCCTGTTGATTGAAGTTCCTTTCGTCCGATTCGGTTGTTTTGAATCAATTCGAATGCGTTAAAATTTACTCGTTCTCATTAGAGTAAAATCACGTCAGTTAGATGGAGTTGTACTAAATCCTAAGTAATCACAGTTCATTCTATCTAATTCAGTTGAGTTGATTCGATTCGAATCCTTTTAAGTTCATTCGTTGTCGTTCGAATGTACTCCAAATAATGGAATTGTTGTTAATTCCTATTGATTGAAGTTCCTTTTGTCCGATTCGGTTGTTTTGAATCGATTCGAATGCGTTAAAGCTCACTCGTTCTCCTTAGAGTCAAATCAAGTCAATTAGATTGAGTCATACTCAATTCCATGTAATCAAAGTTCATTCTATCAAATTCGGTTGATTTGATTCGATTCGAATTTCTTCAAGTTCATTCCTTGGCGTTGGAATGTATACCAAATCAAGGGATTGTTGTTAATTCCTGTTGATTGAAGTTCCTTTCGTTCGATTCGGATGTTTTGAATCGATTCGAATGCGTTAAAGTTTACTCGTTCTCATGAAAGTCTAATCAAGTCAATTAGATTGACTCGTACTCAATTCTAAGTAATCAAAGTTCATTCTATGTAATTCAGTTGATTTGATTCGATTCGAATCCCTTTAAGTTTATTCCCTGTCATTCGAATATATACCGAATCAAGGGATTGTTGTTAATTCCTGTTGATTGCAGTTCCATTCGTCCGATTTGGTTGTTTTGAATCGATTTGAATGCATCGAAGTTTACTCATTCTCATTAGAGTCAAATCACGTCAGTTCGATTGATTTGTACTCAATTCTAAGTAATCAGAGTTCATTCTATCTAATTCAGTTGATTTGATTCGATTCGAATCTCTTTAAGTTCATTCGTTGTCGTTCGAATGTATGCCAAATAATGGAATTGTTGTTAATTCCTATTGATTGAAGTTCCTTTCGTCCGATTCGGTTGTTTTGAATCAATTCGTATGCGTTAAAGCTCACTCGTTCTCATTAGAGTCAAATCAAGTCAATTAGATTGAGTCATACTCAATTCCATGTAATCAAAGTTCATTCTATCTAATTCTGTTGATTTGATTCGATTCGAATTTCTTCAAGTTCATTCCTTGGCGTTCGAATGTATACCAAATCAAGGGATTGTTGTTAATTTCTGTTGATTGAAGTTCCTTTCGTTCGATTCGGCTGTTTTGAATCGATTCGAATGCGTTAAAGTTTACTCGTTCTCATGAAAGTCTAATCAAGTCAATTAGATTGACTCATACTCAATTCTAAGTAATCAAAGTTCATTCTATGTAATTCAGTTGATTTGATTCGATTCGAATCCCTTTAAGTTTATTCCCTGTCCTTCGAATATATACCGAATCAAGGGATTGTTGTTAATTCCTGTTGATTGAAGTTCTATTCGTCCGATTTGCATGTTTTGAATCGATTTGAATGCATCGAAGTTTACTCATTCTCATTAGAGTCAAATCACGTCAGTTGGATTGATTTTTACTCAATTCTAAGTAATCAGAGTTCATTCTATCTAATTTAGTTGATTTGATTCGATTCGAATCCCTTCAAGTTCATTCGTTGTCGTTCGAATGTACACCAAATAAAGGGATTGTTGTTAATTCCTGTTGATTGAAGTTACTTTTGTCCGATTCGGTTGTTTTCAATCAATTCGAATGCGTTAAAGCACACTCGTTCTCATTAGAGTCAAATCAAATCAATTAGATTGAGTCATACTCAATTCCATGTAATCAAAGTTCATTCTATCTAATTCAGTTGATTTGATTCGATTCGAATTTCTTCAAGTTCATTCCTTGGCGTTGGAATGTATACCAAATCAAGGGATTGTTGTTAATTCCTGTTGATTGAAGTTCCTTTCGTTCGATTCGGCTGTTTTGAATCGATTCGAATGCGTTAAAGTTTACTCGTTCTCATCAAAGTCTAATCAAGTCAATTAGATTGACTCATACTCAATTCTAAGTAATCAAAGTTCATTCTATGTAATTCAGTTGATTTGATTCGATTCGAATCCCTTTAAGTTAATTCCCTGTCGTTCGAAAGTATACCGAATCAAGGGATTGTTGTTAATTCCTGTTGATTGAAGTTCCTTTCGTCCGATTCGGTTGTTTTGAATCAATTCGAATGCGTTAAAATTTACTCGTTCTCATTAGAGTCAAATCACGTCAGTTAGATGGAGTTGTACTAAATCCTAAGTAATCAAAGTTCATTCTATCTAATTCAGTTGAGTTGATTCGATTCGAATCCTTTTAAGTTCATTCGTTGTCGTTCAAATGTACTCCAAATAATGGAATTGTTGTTAATTCCTATTGATTGAAGTTCCTTTCGTCCGATTCGGTTGTTTTGAATCGATTCGAATGCGTTAAAGCTCACTCGTTCTCATTAGAGTCAAATCAAGTCAATTAGATTGAGTCATACTCAATTCCATGTAATCAAAGTTCATTCTATCAAATTCAGTTGATTTGATTCGATTCGAATTTCTTCAAGTTCATTCCTTGGCGTTCGAATGAATACCAAATCAAGGGGTTGTTGTTAATTCCTTTTGATTGAAGTTCCTTTCGTTCGATTCGGCTGTTTTGAATCGATTCGAATGCGTTAAAGTTTACTCGTTCTCATGAAAGCCTAATCAAGTCAATTAGATTGACTCATACTCAATTCTAAGTAATCAAAGTTCATTCTATGTAATTCAGTTGATTTGATTCGATTCGAATCCCTTTAACTTTATTCCCTGTCGTTCGAATATATACCGAATCAAGGGATTGTTGTTAATTCCTGTTGATTGAAGTTCCATTCGTCCGATTCGGTTGTTTTGAATCGATTTGAATGCATCGAAGTTTACTCATTCTCATTAGAGTCAAATCACGTCAGTTCGATTGATTTGTACTCAATTCTAAGTAATCAGAGTTCATTCAATCTAATTCAGTTGATTTGATTCGATTCGAATCTCTTTAAGTTCATTCGTTGTCGTTCGAATGTACGCCAAATAATGGAATTGTTGTTAATTCCTGTTGATTGAAGTTCCTTTCGTCCGATTCGGTTGTTTTGAATCAATTCGAATGCGTTAAAGCTAACTCGTTCTCATTAGAGTCAAATCAAGTCAATTAGATTGAGTCATACTAAATTCCATGTAATCAAAGTTCATTCTATCTAATTCAGTTGATTTGATTCGATTCGAATTTCTTCAAGTTCATTCCTTGGCGTTGGAATGTATATCAAATCAAGGGATTGTTGTTAATTCCTGTTGATTGAAGTTCCTTTCGTTCGATTCGGCTGTTCTGAATCGATTTGAATGCGTTAAAGTTTACTCGTTCTCATGAAAGTCTAATCAAGTCAATTAGATTGACTCGTACTCAATTCTAAGTAATCAAAGTTCATTCTATGTAATTCAGTTGATTTGATTCGATTCAAATCCCTTTAAGTTTATTCCCTGTCCTTCGAATATATTCCGAATCAAGGGATTGTTGTTAATTCCTGTTGATTGAAGTTCCATTCGTCCGATTTGGTTGTTTTGATTCGATTTGAATGCATCGAAGTTTACTCATTCTCATTAGAGTCAAATCACGTCAGTTCGATTGATTTGTACTCAATTCTAAGTAATCAGAGTTCATTCTATCCAATTCAGTTCATTTGATTCGATTCGAATCCCTTCAAGTTCATTCGTTGTCGTTCGAATGTACACCAAATAAAGGGATTGTTGTTAATTCCTGTTGATTGAAGTTCCTTTCGTCCGATTCGGTTGTTTTGAATCAATTCGTATGCGTTAAAGCTCACTCGTTCTCATTAGAGTCAAATCAAGTCAATTAGATTGAGTCATACTCAATTCCATGTAATCAAAGTTCATTCTATCTAATTAAAGTTGATTTGATTCGATTCGAATTTCTTCAAGTTCATTCCTTGGCGTTCGAATGTATACCAAATCAAGGGATTGTTGTTAATTCCTGTTGATTGAAGTTCCTTTCGTTCGATTCGGCTGTTTTGAATTGATTCGAATGCGTTAAAGTTTACTCGTTCTCATGAAAGTCTAATCAAGTCAATTAGATTGACTCGTACTCAATTCTAAGTAATCAAAGTTCATTCTATGTAATTCAGTTGATTTGATTCGATTCGAATCCCTTTAAGTTTATTCCCTGTCATTCGAATATATTCCGAATCAAGGGATTGTTGTTAATTCCTGTTGATTGAAGTTCCATTCGTCCGATTTGGTTGTTTTGATTCGATTTGAATGCATCGAAGTTTACTCATTCTCATTAGAGTCAAATCACGTCAGTTCGATTGATTTGTACTCAATTCTAAGTAATCAGAGTTCATTCTATCCAATTCAGTTGATTTGATTCGATTCGAATCTCTTTAAGTTCATTCGTTGTCGTTCGAATGTACGCCAAATAATGGAATTGTTGTTAATTCCTGTTGATTGAAGTTCCTTTCGTCCGATTCGGTTGTTTTGAATCAATTCGTATGCGTTAAAGCTCACTCGTTCTCATTAGAGTCAAATCAAGTCAATTAGATTGAGTCATACTCAATTCCATGTAATCAAAGTTCATTCTATCTAATTCTGTTGATTTGATTTGATTCGAATTTCTTCAAGTTCATTCCTTGGCGTTGGAATGTATACCAAATCAAGGGATTGTTGTTAATTCCTGTTGATTGAAGTTCCTTTCGTTCGATTCGGCTGTTTTAAATCGATTCGAATGCGTTAAAGTTTACTCGTTCTCATGAAAGTCTAATCAAGTCAATTAGATTGACTCATACTCAATTCTAAGTAATCAAAGTTCATTCTATGTAATTCAGTTGATTTGATTCGATTCGAATCCCTTTAAGTTTATTCCCTGTCTTTCGAATATATACCGAATCAAGAGATTGTTGTTAATTCCTGTTGATTGAAGTTCTATTCGTCCGATTTGGGTGTTTTGAATCGATTTGAATGCATCGAAGTTTATTCATTCTCATTAGAGTCAAATCACGTCAGTTCGATTGATTTGTACTCAATTCTAAGTAATCAGAGTTCATTCTATCCAATTCAGTTCATTTGATTCGATTCGAATCTCTTTAAGTTCATTCGTTGTCGTTCGAATGTACGCCAAATAATGGAATTGTTGTTAATTCCTGTTGATTGAAGTTCCTTTCGTCCGATTCGGTTGTTTTGAATCAATTCGTATGCGTTAAAGCTCACTCGTTCTCATTAGAGTCAAATCAAGTCAATTAGATTGAGTCATACTCAATTCCATGTAATCAAAGTTCATTCTATCTAATTCTGTTGATTTGATTTGATTCGAATTTCTTCAAGTTCATTCCTTGGCGTTGGAATGTATACCAAATCAAGGGATTGTTGTTAATTCCTGTTGATTGAAGTTCCTTTCGTTCGATTCGGCTGTTTTGAATCGATTCGAATGCGTTAAAGTTTACCCGTTCTCATGAAAGTCTAATCAAGTCAATTAGATTGACTCATACTCAATTCTAAGTAATCAAAGTTCATTCTATGTAATTCAGTTGATTTGATTCGATTCGAATCCCTTTAAGTTTATTCCCTGTGTTTCGAATATATACCGAATCAAGGGATTGTTGTTAATTCCTGTTGATTGAAGTTCCTTTCGTCCGATTCGGTTGTTTTGAATCGATTTGAATGCATCGAAGTTTATTCATTCTCATTAGAGTCAAATCACCTCTGTTCGATTGATTTGTACTCAATTCTAAGTAATGAGAGTTCCTTCTATCCAATTCAGTTCGTTTGATTCGATTCGAATCCCTTCAAGTTCATTCGTTGTCGTTCGAATGTACACCAAATAAAGGGATTGTTGTTAATTCCTATTGATTGAAGTTCCTTTCGTCCGATTCGGTTGTTTTGAATCAATTCGTATGCGTTAAAGCTCACTCGTTCTCATTAGAGTCAAATCAAGTCAATTAGATTGAGTCATACTCAATTCCATGTAATCAAAGTTCATTCTATCTAATTAAAGTTGATTTGATTCGATTCGAATTTCTTCAAGTTCATTCATTGGCGTTCGAATGTATACCAAATCAAGGGATTGTTGTTAATTCCTGTTGATTGAAGTTCCTTTCGTTCGATTCGGCTGTTTTGAATTGATTCGAATGCGTTAAAGTTTACTCGTTCTCATGAAAGTCTAATCAAGTCAATTAGATTGACTCGTACTCAATTCTAAGTAATCAAAGTTCATTCTATGTAATTCAGTTGATTTGATTCGATTCAAATCCCTTTAAGTTTATTCCCTGTCCTTCGAATATATTCCGAATCAAGGGATTGTTGTTAATTCCTGTTGATTGAAGTTCCATTCGTCCGATTTGGTTGTTTTGATTCGATTTGAATGCATCGAAGTTTACTCATTCTCATTAGAGTCAAATCACGTCAGTTCGATTGATTTGTACTCAATTCTAAGTAATCAGAGTTCATTCTATCCAATTCAGTTCATTTGATTCGATTCGAATCTCTTTAAGTTCATTCGTTGTCGTTCGAATGTACGCCAAATAATGGAATTGTTGTTAATTCCTGTTGATTGAAGTTCCTTTCGTCCGATTCGGTTGTTTTGAATCAATTCGTATGCGTTAAAGCTCACTCGTTCTCATTAGAGTCAAATCAAGTCAATTAGATTGAGTCATACTCAATTCCATGTAATCAAAGTTCATTCTATCTAATTCTGTTGATTTGATTCGATTCGAATTTCTTCAAGTTCATTCCTTGGAGTTGGAATGTATACCAAATCAAGGGATTGTTGTTAATTCCTGTTGATTGAAGTTCCTTTCGTTCGATTCGGCTGTTTTGAATCGATTCGAATGCGTTAAAGTTTACTCGTTCTCATCAAAGTCTAATCAAGTCAATTAGATTGACTCATACTCAATTCTAAGTAATCAAAGTTCATTCTATGTAATTCAGTTGATTTGATTCGATTCGAATCCCTTTAAGTTAATTCCCTGTCGTTCGAAAGTATACCGAATCAAGGGATTGTTGTTAATTCCTGTTGATTGAAGTTCCTTTCGTCCGATTCGGTTGTTTTGAATCGATTTGAATGCATCGAAGTTTACTCATTCTCATTAGAGTCAAATCACGTCAGTTCGATTGATTTGTACTCAATTCTAAGTAATGAGAGTTCATTCTATCCAATTCAGTTCGTTTGATTCGATTCGAATCTCTTTAAGTTCATTCGTTGTCGTTCGAATGTACGCCAAATAATGGAATTGTTGTTAATTCCTGTTGATTGAAGTTCCTTTCGTCCGATTCGGTTGTTTTGAATCAATTCGTATGCGTTAAAGCTCACTCGTTCTCATTAGAGTCAAATCAAGTCAATTAGATTGAGTCATACTCAATTCCATGTAATCAAAGTTCATTCTATCTAATTCTGTTGATTTGATTTGATTCGAATTTCTTCAAGTTCATTCCTTGGCGTTGGAATGTATACCAAATCAAGGGATTGTTGTTAATTCCTGTTGATTGAAGTTCCTTTCGTTCGATTCGGCTGTTTTGAATCGATTCGAATGCGTTAAAGTTTACCCGTTCTCATGAAAGTCTAATCAAGTCAATTAGATTGACTCATACTCAATTCTAAGTAATCAAAGTTCATTCTATGTAATTCAGTTGATTTGATTCGATTCGAATCTCTTTAAGTTTATTCCCTGTGTTTCGAATATATACCGAATCAAGCGATTGTTGTTAATTCCTGTTGATTGAAGTTCTATTCGTCCGATTTGGGTGTTTTGAATCGATTTGAATGCATCGAAGTTTATTCATTCTCATTAGAGTCAAATCACGTCAGTTCGATTGATTTGTACTCAATTCTAAGTAATGAGAGTTCATTCTATCCAATTCAGTTCGTTTGATTCGATTCGAATCTCTTTAAGTTCATTCGTTGTCATTCGAATGTACGCCAAATAATGGAATTGTTGTTAATTCCTGTTGATTGAAGTTCCTTTCGTCCGATTCGGTTGTTTTGAATCAATTCGTATGCGTTAAAGCTCACTCGTTCTCATTAGAGTCAAATCAAGTCAATTAGATTGAGTCATACTCAATTCCATGTAATCAAAGTTCATTCTATCTAATTAAAGTTGATTTGATTCGATTCGAATTTCTTCAAGTTCATTCATTGGCGTTCGAATGTATACCAAATCAAGGGATTGTTGTTAATTCCTGTTGATTGAAGTTCCTTTCGTTCGATTCGGCTGTTTTGAATTGATTCGAATGCGTTAAAGTTTACTCGTTCTCATGAAAGTCTAATCAAGTCAATTAGATTGACTCGTACTCAATTCTAAGTAATCAAAGTTCATTCTATGTAATTCAGTTGATTTGATTCGATTCAAATCCCTTTAAGTTTATTCCCTGTCCTTCGAATATATTCCGAATCAAGGGATTGTTGTTAATTCCTGTTGATTGAAGTTCCATTCGTCCGATTTGGTTGTTTTGATTCGATTTGAATGCATCGAAGTTTACTCATTCTCATTAGAGTCAAATCACGTCAGTTCGATTGATTTGTACTCAATTCTAAGTAATCAGAGTTCATTCTATCCAATTCAGTTCATTTGATTCGATTCGAATCTCTTTAAGTTCATTCGTTGTCGTTCGAATGTACGCCAAATAATGGAATTGTTGTTAATTCCTGTTGATTGAAGTTCCTTTCGTCCGATTCGGTTGTTTTGAATCAATTCGTATGCGTTAAAGCTCACTCGTTCTCATTAGAGTCAAATCAAGTCAATTAGATTGAGTCATACTCAATTCCATGTAATCAAAGTTCATTCTATCTAATTCTGTTGATTTGATTCGATTCGAATTTCTTCAAGTTCATTCCTTGGAGTTGGAATGTATACCAAATCAAGGGATTGTTGTTAATTCCTGTTGATTGAAGTTCCTTTCGTTCGATTCGGCTGTTTTGAATCGATTCGAATGCGTTAAAGTTTACTCGTTCTCATCAAAGTCTAATCAAGTCAATTAGATTGACTCATACTCAATTCTAAGTAATCAAAGTTCATTCTATGTAATTCAGTTGATTTGATTCGATTCGAATCCCTTTAAGTTAATTCCCTGTCGTTCGAAAGTATACCGAATCAAGGGATTGTTGTTAATTCCTGTTGATTGAAGTTCCTTTCGTCCGATTCGGTTGTTTTGAATCGATTTGAATGCATCGAAGTTTACTCATTCTCATTAGAGTCAAATCACGTCAGTTCGATTGATTTGTACTCAATTCTAAGTAATGAGAGTTCATTCTATCCAATTCAGTTCGTTTGATTCGATTCGAATCTCTTTAAGTTCATTCGTTGTCGTTCGAATGTACGCCAAATAATGGAATTGTTGTTAATTCCTGTTGATTGAAGTTCCTTTCGTCCGATTCGGTTGTTTTGAATCAATTCGTATGCGTTAAAGCTCACTCGTTCTCATTAGAGTCAAATCAAGTCAATTAGATTGAGTCATACTCAATTCCATGTAATCAAAGTTCATTCTATCTAATTCTGTTGATTTGATTTGATTCGAATTTCTTCAAGTTCATTCCTTGGCGTTGGAATGTATACCAAATCAAGGGATTGTTGTTAATTCCTGTTGATTGAAGTTCCTTTCGTTCGATTCGGCTGTTTTGAATCGATTCGAATGCGTTAAAGTTTACCCGTTCTCATGAAAGTCTAATCAAGTCAATTAGATTGACTCATACTCAATTCTAAGTAATCAAAGTTCATTCTATGTAATTCAGTTGATTTGATTCGATTCGAATCTCTTTAAGTTTATTCCCTGTGTTTCGAATATATACCGAATCAAGGGATTGTTGTTAATTCCTGTTGATTGAAGTTCTATTCGTCCGATTTGGGTGTTTTGAATCGATTTGAATGCATCGAAGTTTATTCATTCTCATTAGAGTCAAATCACGTCAGTTCGATTGATTTGTACTCAATTCTAAGTAATGAGAGTTCATTCTATCCAATTCAGTTCGTTTGATTCGATTCGAATCTCTTTAAGTTCATTCGTTGTCATTCGAATGTACGCCAAATAATGGAATTGTTGTTAATTCCTGTTGATTGAAGTTCCTTTCGTCCGATTCGGTTGTTTTGAATCAATTCGTATGCGTTAAAGCTCACTCGTTCTCATTAGAGTCAAATCAAGTCAATTAGATTGAGTCATACTCAATTCCATGTAATCAAAGTTCATTCTATCTAATTCTGTTGATTTGATTTGATTCGAATTTCTTCAAGTTCATTCCTTGGCGTTGGAATGTATACCAAATCAAGGGATTGTTGTTAATTCCTGTTGATTGAAGTTCCTTTCGTTCGATTCGGCTGTTTTGAATCGATTCGAATGCGTTAAAGTTTACTCGTTCTCATGAAAGTCTAATCAAGTCAATTAGATTGACTCATACTCAATTCTAAGTAATCAAAGTTCATTCTATGTAATTCAGTTGATTTCATTCGATTCGAATCCCTTTAAGTTTATTCCCTGTGTTTCGAATATATACCGAATCAAGGGATTGTTGTTAATTCCTGTTGATTGAAGTTCTATTCGTCCGATTTGGGTGTTTTGAATCGATTTGAATGCATCGAAGTTTATTCATTCTCATTAGAGTCAAATCACGTCAGTTCGATTGATTTGTACTCAATTCTAAGTAATCAGAGTTCATTCTATCCAATTCAGTTCATTTGATTCGATTCGAATCTCTTTAAGTTCATTCGTTGTCGTTCGAATGTACGCCAAATAATGGAATTGTTGTTAATTCCTGTTGATTGAAGTTCCTTTCGTCCGATTCGGTTGTTTTGAACCAATTCGTATGCGTTAAAGCTCACTCGTTCTCATTAGAGTCAAATCAAGTCAATTAGATTGAGTCATACTCAATTCCATGTAATCAAAGTTCATTCTATCTAATTCTGTTGATTTGATTTGATTCGAATTTCTTCAAGTTCATTCCTTGGCGTTGGAATGTATACCAAATCAAGGGATTGTTGTTAATTCCTGTTGATTGAAGTTCCTTTCGTTCGATTCGGCTATTTTGAATCGATTCGAATGCGTTAAAGTTTACTCGTTCTCATGAAAGTCTAATCAAGTCAATTAGATTGACACATACTCAATTCTAAGTAATCAAAGTTCATTCTATGTAATTCAGTTGATTTGATTCGATTCGAATCCCTTTAAGTTTATTCCCTGTCTTTCGAATATATACCGAATCAAGGGATTGTTGTTAATTCCTGTTGATTGAAGTTCTATTCGTCCGATTTGGGTGTTTTGAATCGATTTGAATGCATCGAAGTTTATTCATTCTCATTAGAGTCAAATCACGTCAGTTCGATTGATTTGTACTCAATTCTAAGTAATCAGAGTTCATTCTATCTAATTCAGTTGATTTGATTCGATTCGAATCCCTTCAAGTTCATTCGTTGTCGTTCGAATGTACACCAAATAAAGAGTTTGTTGTTAATTCCTGTTGATTGAAGTTACTTTTCTCCGATTCGGTTGTTTTGAATCAATTCGAATGCGTTAAAGCTCACTCGTTCTCATTAGAGTCAAATCAAGTCAATTAGATTGAGTCATACTCAATTCCATGTAATCAAAGTTCATTCTATCAAATTCAGTTGATTTGATTAGAGTCGAATTTCTTCAAGTTCATTCCTTGGCGTTGGAATGTATATCAAATCAAGCGATTATTGTTAATTCCTGTTGATTGAAGTTCCTTTCGTTCGATTCGCCTGTTCTGAATCGATTCGAATGCGTTAAAGTTTACTCGTTCTCATCAAAGTCTAATCAAGTCAATTAGATTGACTCATACTCAATTCTAAGTATTCAAAGTTCATTCTATGTAATTCAATTGATTTGATTCGATTCGAATCCCTTTAAGTTAATTCCCTGTCATTCGAATATATACCGAATCAAGGGATTGTTGTTAATTCCTGTTGATTGATGTTTCTTTTGTCCGATTCGGTTGTTTTGAATCGATTTGAATGCATCGAGGTTTACTCATTCTCATTAGAGTCAAATCACGTCAGTTCGATTGATTTGTACTCAATTCTAAGTAATCAGAGTTCATTCAATCTAATTCAGTTGATTTGATTCGATTCGAATCTCTTTAAGTTCATTCGTTGTCGTTCGAATGTACGCCAAATAATGGAATTGTTGTTAATTCCTGTTGATTGAAGTTCCTTTCGTCCGATTCGGTTGTTTTGAATCAATTCGAATGCGTTAAAGCTAACTCGTTCTCATTAGAGTCAAATCAAGTCAATTAGATTGAGTCATACTAAATTCCATGCAATCAAAGTTCATTCTATCTAATTCAGTTGATTTGATTCGATTCGAATTTCTTCAAGTTCATTCCTTGGTGTTGGAATGTATATCAAATCAAGGGATTGTTGTTAATTCCTGTTGATTGAAGTTCCTTTCGTCCGATTCAGTTGTTTTGAATCAATTCCAATGCGTTAAAGCTCACTCGTTCTCATTAGAGTCAAATCAAGTCAATTAGATTGAGTCATACTCAATTCCATGTAATCAAAGTTCATTCTATCTAATTCAGTTGATTTGATTCGATTTGAATTTCTTCAAGTTCATTCCTTGGCGTTGGAATGTATACCAAATCAAGGGATTGTTGTTAATTCCTGTTGATTGAAGTTCCTTTCGTTTGATTCGGCTGTTTTGAATCGATTCGAATGCGTTAATACTCGTTCTCATCAAAGTCTAATCAAGTCAATTAGATTGACTCATACTCAATTCTAAGTAATCAAAGTTCATTCTATGTAATTCAGTTGATTTGATTCGATTCGAATCCCTTTAAGTTAATTCCCTGTCGTTCGAATGTATACCGAATCAAGGGATTGTTGTTAATTCCTGTTGATTGAAGTTCCTTTCGTCCGATTCGGTTGTTTTGAATCAATTCGAATGCGTTAAAATTTACTCTTTCTCATTAGAGTGAAATCACGTCAGTTAGATGGAGTTGTACTAAATCCTAAGTAATCAAAGTTCACTCTATCTAATTCAGTTGATTTGATTCGATTCGAATCCCTTTAAGTTCATTCGTTGTCGTTCGAATGTACACCAAATAAAGGGATTGTTGTTAATTCCTGTTGATTGAAGTTCCTTTCGTCCGATTCGGTTGTTTTGAATCAATTCGAATGCGTTAAAGCTAACTCCTTCTCATTAGAGTCAAATCAAGTCAATTAGATTGAGTCATACTCAATTCCATGTAATCAAAGTTCATTCTATCTAATTCAGTTGATTTGATTCGATTCGAATTTCTTCAAGTTCTTTCCTTGGCGTTGGAATGTATACCAAATCAAGGGATTGTTGTGAATTCCTGTTGATTGAAGTTCCTTTCGTTCGATTCGGCTGTTTTGAATTGATTCGAATGCGTTAAAGTTTACTCTTTCTCCTCAAAGTCTAATCAAGTCAATTAGATTGATTCATACTCAATTCTAAGTAATCAAAGTTCATTCTATGTAATTCAGTTGATTTGATTCGATTCGAATCCCTTTAAGTTAATTCCCTGTCGTTCGAATATATACCGAATCAAGGGATTGTTGTTAATTCCTGTTGATTGAAGTTCCTTTCGTTCGATTCGGTTGTTTTGAATCGATTCGAATGCGTTAAAGTTAACTCGTTCTCATCAAAGTTTAATCAAGTCAATTAGATTGACTCATACTCAATTCTAAGTAATCAGAGTTCATTCTATCTAATTCAGTTGATTTGATTCGATTCGAATCCTTTCAAGATCATTCGTTGTCGTTCGAATGTACCCCAAATAAAGGGATTGTTATTAATTCCTGTTGATTGAAGTTCCTTTTGTCCGTTTCGGTTGTTTTGAATCAATTCGTATGCGTTAAAGCTAACTCGTTCTCATGAGAGTCAAATCAAGTCAATTAGATTGAGTCATACTCAATTCCATGTAATCAAAGTTCATTCTATCTAATTCAGTTGATTTGATTCGATTCGAATTTCTTCAAGTTCATTCCTTGGCGTTGGAATGTATATCAATTCAAGGGTTTGTTGTTAATTCCTGTTGATTGAAGTTCCTTTTGTCCGATTCGGTTGTTTTGAATCGATTCGAATGCGTTAAAGTTTACTCATTCTCATCAAAGTCTAATCAAGTCAATTAGATTGACTCATACTCAATTCTAAGTAATCAAAGTTCATTCTATGTAATTCAGTTGATTTGATTCGATTCGAATCTCTTTAAGTTCATTCGTTGTCGTTCGAATGTACGCCAAATAATGGAATTGTTGTTAATTCCTGTTGATTGAAGTTCCTTTCATCCGATTCAGTTGTTTTGAATCGATTCGAATGCGTTAAAGCTCACTCGTTCTCATTAGAGTCAAATCACATCAATTAGATTGAGTCATAATCAATTCCATGTAATCAAAGTTCATTCTATCTAATTCAGTTGATTTGATTCGATTCGAATTTCTTCAAGTTCATTCCTTGGCGTTGGAATGTATACCAAATCAAGGGATTGTTGTTAATTCCTGTTGATTGAAGTTCCTTTCGTTCGATTCGGCTGTTTTGAATCGATTCGAATGCGTTAAAGTTTACTCGTTCTCATAAAAGTTTAATCAAGTCAA
Organism: Annona cherimola; assembly: GCA_030490835.1. NCBI lineage: Eukaryota > Viridiplantae > Streptophyta > Magnoliopsida > Magnoliales > Annonaceae > Annona > Annona cherimola. The sequence goes on from CM059976.1 coordinate 40,520,328, forward strand.
TTAGAATGACTCATACTCAATTCTAAGTAATCAAAGTTCATTCTATGTAATTCAGTTGATTTGATTCGATTCGAATCCCTTTAAGTTAATTCCCTGTCGTTCGAATGTATACCGAATCAAGGGATTGTTGTTAATTCCTGTTGATTGAAGTTCCTTTCGTTCGATTCAGCTGTTCTGAATCGATTCGAATGCGTTAAAGTTTACTCGTTCTCATAAAAGTCTAATCAAGTCAATTAGATTGACTCATACTCAATTCTAAGTAATCAAAGTTCATTCTATGTAATTCAGTTGATTTGATTCGATTCGAATCCCTTTAAGTTTATTCCCTGTCATTCGAATATATACCGAATCAAGGGATTGTTGTTTATTCCTGTTGATTGAAGTTCCTTTCATTCGATTCGGTTGTTTTGAATCGATTCGAATACGTTAAAGTTAACTCATTCTCATCAAAGTCTAATCAAGTCAATTAGATTGACTCATACTCAATTCTAAGTAATCAGAGTTCATTCTATCTAATTCAGTTGATTGATCCGATTCGAATCCCTTGATGTTCATTCGTTGTCGTTCGAATATACACCAAATAAAGGGATTGTTGTTAATTCCTGTTGATTGAAGTTCCTTTAGTCCTATTCGGTTGTTTTGAATCAATTCGAATGCGTTAAAACTCACTCGTTCTCATTAGAGTCAAATCAAGTCAATTAGATTGAGTCATACTCAATTCCATTAATTAAAGTTCATTCTATCTAATTCAGTTGATTTGATTCGATTCGAATTTCTTCAAGTTCATTCCTTGGCGTTGGAATGCATATCAAATCAAGGGATTGTTGTTAATTCCTGTTGATTGAAGTTCCTTTCGTTCGATTCGGCTGTTCTGAATCGATTCGAATGCGTTAAAGTTTACTCGTTCTCATCAAAGTCTAATCAAGTCAATTAGATTGACTCATACTCAATTCTAAGTATTCAAAGTTCATTCTATGTAATTCAGTTGATTTGATTCGATTCGAATCCCTTTAAGTTAATTCCCTGTCGTTCGAATATATACCGAATCAAGGGATTGTTGTTAATTCCGGTTGAGATATGTTCCTTTTGTCCGATTCGGTTGTTTTGAATCGATTCGAATGCGTTAAAGTTTACTCATTCTCATCAAAGTCTAATCAAGTCAATTAGATTGACTCATACTCAATTCTAAGTAATCAAAGTTCATTCTATGTAATTCAGTTGATTTGATTCGATTCGAATCTCTTTAAGTTCATTCGTTGTCGTTCGAATGTACGCCAAATAATGGAATTGTTGTTAATTCCTGTTGATTGAAGTTCCTTTCGTCCGATTCGGTTGTTTTGAATCAATTCGTATGCGTTAAAGCTCCCTCGTTCTCATTAGAGTCAAATCAAGTCAATTAGATTGAGTCATACTCAATTTCATGTAATCAAAGTTCATTCTATCTAATTCTGTTGATTTGATTCGATTCGAATTTCTTCAAGTTCATTCCTTGGCGTTGGAATGTATACCAAATCAAGGGATTGTTGTTAATTCCTGTTGATTGAAGTTCCTTTTGTTCGATTCGGCTGTTGTGAATCGATTCGAATGCGTTAAAGTTTACTCGTTCTCATCAAAGTCTAATCAAGTCAATTAGATTGACTCATACTCAATTCTAAGTAATCAAAGTTCATTCTATGTAATTCAGTTGATTTGATTCGATTCGAATCCCTTTAAGTTAATTCCCTGTCGTTCGAAAGTATACCGAATCAAGGGATTGTTGTTAATTCCTGTTGATTGAAGTTCCTTTCGTCCGATTCGGTTGTTTTGAATAAATTCGAATGCGTTAAAATTAACTCGTTCTCAATAGAGTCAAATAACGTCAGTTCGATTGATTTGTACTCAATTCTAAGTAATCAAAGTTCATTCTATCTAATTCAGTTGATTTGATTCCATTCGAATCCCTTTAAGTTCATTCGTTGTCGTTCGAATGTACACCAAATAAAGGGATTGTTGTTAAATCCTGTTGATTGAAGTTCCTTTCGTCCGATTCGGTTGTTTTGAATCAATTCGAATGCGTTAAAGCTAACTCGTTCTCATTAGAGTCAAATCAAGTCAATTAGATTGAGTCATACTAAATTCCATGTAATCAAAGTTCATTCTATCTAATTCAGTTGATTTGATTCGATTCGAATTTCTTCAAGTTCATTCCTTGGCGTTGGAATGTATATCAAATCAAGGGATTGTTGTTAATTCCTGTTGATTGAAGTTCCTTTCGTTCGATTCGGCTGTTCTGAATCGATTCGAATGCGTTAAAGTTTACTCGTTTTCATCAAAGTCTAATCAAGTCAATTAGATTGACTCATACTCAATTCTAAATAATCAAAGTTCATTCTATGTAATTCAGTTGATTTGATTCGATTCGAATCCCTTTAAGTTAATTCCCTGTCGTTCGAATATATACGGAATCAAGGGATTGTTGTTAATTTCTGTTGATTGAAGTTCCTTTCGTCCGATTCGGTTGTTCTGAATCGATTCGAATGCGTTAAAGTTTACTCGTTCTCATCAAAGTCTAATCAAGTCAATTCGATTGACTCATACTCAATTCTAAGTAATCAAAGTTCATTCTATGTAATTCAGTTGATTTGATTCCATTCGAATCTCTTTAAGTTCATTCGTTGTCGTTCGAATGTATGCCAAATAACGGAATTGTTGTTAATTCCTGTTGATTGAAGTTCCTTTCGTCCGATTCAGTTGTTTTGAATCAATTCGAATGCGTTAAAGCTCACTCGTTCTCATTAGAGTCAAATCAAGTCAATTAGATTGAGTCATACTCAATTCCATTAATCAAAGTTCATTCTATCTAATTCAGTTGATTTGATTCGATTCGAATTTCTTCAAGTTCATTCCTTGGCGTTGGAATGTATATCAAATCAAGGGATTGTTGTTAATTCCTGTTGATTGAAGTTCCTTTCGTTCGATTCGGCTGTTCTGAATCGATTCGAATGCGTTAAAGTTTACTCGTTCTCATCAAAGTCTAATCAAGTCAATTAGATTGACTCATACTCAATTCTAAGTAATCAAAGTTCATTCTATGTAATTCAGTTGATTTGATTCGATTCGAATCCCTTTAAGTTAATTCCCTGTCGTTCGAATATATACTGAATCAAGGGATTGTTGTTAATTTCTGTTGATTGAAGTTCCTTTCGTCCGATTCGGTTGTTCTGAATCGATTCGAATGCGTTAAAGTTTACTCGTTCTCATCAAAGTCTAATCAAGTCAATTCGATTGACTCATACTCAATTCTAAGTAATCAAAGTTCATTCTATGTAATTCAGTTGATTTGATTCCATTCGAATCTCTTTAAGTTCATTCGTTGTCGTTCGAATGTACGCCAAATAATGGAATTGTTGTTAATTCCTGTTGATTGAAGTTCCTTTCGCCCGATTCAGTTGTTTTGAATCAATTCGAATGCGTTAAAGCTCACTCGTTCTCATTAGAGTCAAATCAAGTCAATTAGATTGAGTCGTACTCAATTCCATATAATCAAAGTTCATTCTATCTAATTCAGTTGATTTGATTCGATTCGAATTTCTTCAAGTTCATTCCTTGGCGTTCGAATGTATACCAAATCAAGGGATTGTTGTTAATTCCTGGTGATTGAAGTTCCTTTCGTTCGACTCGGCCGTTTTGAATCGATTCGAATGCGTTAAAGTTTACTCGTTCTCATTAGAGTCAAATCACGTCAGTTAGATGGAGTTGTACTAAATCCTAAGTAATCAAAGTTCATTCTATCTAATTCAGTTGATTTGATTTGATTCGAATCCTTTCAAGTTCATTCATTGTCATTCGAATGCACACCAAATAAAGGGATTGTTGTTAATTCCTGTTGATTGAAGTTCCTTTCGTCCGATTCGGTTGTTTTGAATCAATTCGAATGCGTTAAAGTTTGCTCGTTCTCATTAGAGTCAAATCACATCAGTTAGATGGAGTTGTACTAAATCCTAAGTAATCAAAGTTTATTCTAACTAATTCAGTTCATTTGATTCGATTTGAATCCCTTTAAGTTCATTCGTTGTCGTTCGAATGTACACCAAATAATGGAATTGTTGTTAATTCCTGTTGATTGAAGTTCCTTTCGTCCGATTCGGTTGTTTTGAATCAATTCGAATGCGTTAAAGCTCACTCGTTCTCATTAGAGTCAAATCAAGTCAATTAGATTGAGTCATACTCAATTCCATGTAATCAAAGTTCATTCTATCTAATTCAGTTGATTTGATTCGATTCGAATTTCTTCAAGTTCATTCCTTGGCGTTCGAATGTATACCAAATCAAGGGATTGTTGTTAATTCCTGTTGATTGAAGTTCCTTTCGTTCGATTCGGCTATTTTGAATCGATTCGAATGCGTTAAAGTTTACTCGTTCTCATCAAAGTCTAATCAAGTCAATTAGAATGACTCATACTCAATTCTAAGTAATCAAAGTTCATTCTATGTAATTCAGTTGATTTGATTCGATTCGAATCCCTTTAAGTTAATTCCCTGTCGTTCGAATATATACTGCTGAATCAAGGGATTGTTGTTAATTTCTGTTGATTGAAGTTCCTTTCGTCCGATTCGGTTGTTCTGAATCGATTCGAATGCGTTAAAGTTTACTCGTTCTCATCAAAGTCTAATCAAGTCAATTCGATTGACTCATACTCAATTCTAAGTAATCAAAGTTCATTCTATGTAATTCAGTTGATTTGATTCCATTCGAATCTCTTTAAGTTCATTCGTTGTCGTTCGAATGTACGCCAAATAACGGAATTGTTGTTAATTCCTGTTGATTGAAGTTCCTTTCGTCCGATTCAGTTGTTTTGAATCAATTCGAATGCGTTAAAGCTCACTCGTTCTCATTAGAGTCAAATCAAGTCTATTAGATTGAGTCATACTCAATTCCATGTAATCAAAGTTCATTCTATCTAATTCAGTTGATTTGATTCGATTCAAATTTCTTCAAGTTCATTCCTTGGCGTTGGAATGTATACCAAATCAAGGGATTGTTGTGAATTCCTGTTGATTGAAGTTCCTTTCGTTCGATTCGGCTGTTTTGAATTGATTCGAATGCGTTAAAGTTTACTCGTTCTCATCAAAGTCTAATCAAGTCAATTAGATTGACTCATACTAAATTCTAAGTAATCAAAGTTCATTCTATGTAATTCAGTTGATTTGATTCGATTCGAATCCCTTTAAGTTAATTCCTTGTCGTTCGAATGTATACCGAATCAAGGGATTGTTGTTAATTCCTGTTGATTGAAGTTCCTTTCGTCCGATTCGGTTGTTTTGAATCGATTTGAATGCATCAAAGTTTACTCATTCTCATTAGAGTCAAATCACGTCAGTTCGATTGAGTTGTACTCAATTCTAAGTAATCAGAGTTCATTCTATCTAATTCAGTTGATTTGATTCGATTCGAATCCCTTCAAGTTCATTCGTTGTCGTTCGAATGTACACCAAATAAAGGGATTGTTGTTAATTCCTGTTGATTGAAGTTACTTTTGTCCGATTCGGTTGTTTTGAATCAATTCGAATGCGTTAAAGTTTACTCGTTCTCATGAGAGTCAAATCACGTCAGTTAGATTGAGTCCTACTCAATTCTAAGTAATCAAAGTTCATTCTATCTAATTCAGTTGATTTGATTCGATTGGAATCCCTTTAAGTTCATTCGTTGTCATTCGAATGTATACCAAATATAGGGACTGTTGTTGATTCCTGTTGATTGAAGTTCCTTTCGTCCGATTCGGTTGTTTTAAATCAATTCGAATGGATTAAAATTTACTCGTTCTCAACAGGGTCTAATCAAGTCAATTAGATTGAGTCCTACTCAATTCTAAGTAATCAGAGTTCATTCTATCTAATTCAATTGATTTGATTTGATTTGATTCCCTTTATATACCCTTACACATGTAAACTTATCATTCTCATGTAGAGAATTCTTTGCACCATCCCTTTTAAACATCATTTCAATAAAACATCGTTTAAATCCATACTTCATCACTTTTTATGCATAATTGCCAAACAGTAAGCAATCATTTATTTCAATAGAAATAACATTTCAATACGCATATAGACAAGGAATGGTCATCCTTAAACAACTTGGAAAGCATTTAAAACAAAACTCATTTAAAAAGCTGATTGCTTACCTGCTTCGCCTTAGCTTTCCTTATCACTTATCTCTTTGCCTTTGCCTATACATATAAGAATGACATTGCATTCACAACATTTTCGTTTGCTTGCTTTGTTTTTCAACCCATAATCCATTAACATACATAACCCACTTGAATTCCAAGTCGGGTATGCATACATCGCACTCACTTGTGCATCATACCATCCATTCCTTATTGTGTTTTAAACCCATATTTAAGGTAAATACATAACGTACATTCATAACTCATCATAAGAGGATTTATATCACCCATTTATCATTTTTCATCTATTTTTCCATTTTCCTACCTCAATGATCATTCTAAGCATATAAGTGATGTCTTAAGCTTCATAACTTTATCTCAAATTTTGAGATAATCAAAATCTATTCATACAGCAACATCATTATGCATTTCATCACATACTCATGTATATTTCTCATTTTAGCGACTTCCCAAAAATCATACATCATCCATTCATGCTTAGCCTTCCACATACACCTATCTTACAACACATAACTTGGGTGTTTCTTAAAATTTCTTAACACAGAAATTTTTACCCATTTTCATCATCATTAAACCCCTTAATTAACATTTAATTTAGGGTCTAATTTTGGATTTTCAATCCATTCATCATAGGGTTCCAAAACAGCAACGTTAGGACCCATTTTTCATCATTTTAACGCCTCTTTCATGGCTTAGATCATAAAAGGTTTTTATGTCATAATCTTGACGAGCTGCGTATATGTCAATTAAAATGCTCGCTATTTACGCAAGTATACGTGCCGTGTCAAGTAATAAAGAGTGAGTAAAGTATCGTTCCCATGAGGAATTGTTAACCGGAATTATTAATTAGTTTAACTGCTTTTGATGGGTGGAAAATTCTGAGTTTCTAATTTAACTAAAACTAACGACTACAATGAGAAATTAGATTAGAGTTACGAAACTTCTTGATACTAGAAACGGGTTTACTGATCAGGGATGGCAAATGGATAGCTCGGAATCCTTAAATCTAAACTATATCGCATTGATTCTTTTTAATTAGATTGTGTATGGATTTACTAGCTATGGCGCCCCAAACTGAGACGACACTTCCTTACCTCAAGATCTTATTAATTGGTAAATGTGAATCAGGATTGTTCCCCTGATCCTGCGGCAGGTTCTTAATTAAATTTTGTCCAAAATTTTTTTTTTCTATCATCATTCGTTTTCTTCACATTCTACATCACTCATTCATATCTTTACATTTTACATCATTATTCATCAATCATTTCTTTACAATCAACATCATACATCATACAAGCAGTAATACACTTGTAATAAATTTCATCATCTCATTCATAGCATCTCTTCATACTTTTCTACAATGACATTTACATTCCACACATACATACGTTCAATCATTGAATCACATAGAACTTATAATTATAAATAAGTTCATTTACATCATACCTTAACACTTCAAACCATTCTATCCCATTTCTTATAGCTCACCTGTCCATCATTTCGTGCCTTACTTTATTGCTTAGATTTGCATCTCCTTGAGTTTCCGGGTACCTGTCTAAGGTTTGGGAAAATAAATCATGAGTGACAACTCAGTAAGCAAGCAGTTTATCTTTTAGGGCAAGACTTCCTTGAAAACATTTTTCTTAAACATCTTGAATACCTTTTTACTTGAGGACATGAATATGTCCTAAAACATTATCACAAAATCTTTATTCACAAGGACAGTTCCATGTCCTTAAACATTATCATAAAATATTATTCTTAAAATCATTTACAAGCCATGTCTGGGCTTGTTAAGGCAAAACATACATGTTTTAACTTCTTTAATTAATTCTCTTTTGTCTTGAGTGAACATTTCCAATGTTCCAAGACATTTACATAAAACCATCTTTTGTCAGTGGACGTTTTACGTCCAAAACATTTTTCTCATAAATCCTTTAGCAAGGGAGGACATTCTCATGTCCTAAAACATTATTTACATAAGTCTTTCTCGGCAAAGGACATTTTTATGTCCAAAAATATTTTTCATCATAAAATCCTTTAGCAAAGAGGCATTTAATGTCTCAAAACGTTTTTCACATAGCTTCCTTTGGCAATGGACATTCATATGTCCTAAAATACCTTTCATTAAAACACTTTGACATTAGACATTCTCATGTCAATAAACACTTTTCCATTTAAGCCTTTTGGAAATGGACATTCTTATGTCCAAAACCAAGTTTGACATGAATCTTTTTCATAATCCCCATCTTGGGGCTTGTTTATAGCAAACAAGGCAATTAAAATACATAAACAATTTTGATAAATGCATTTGCATACGAATATTTCCTTTCATCCTTATTATTTACACTTTTCTGTAAAACACCCTATTTTTAGCTTAACCATGTCATAAAAATCCCTTTAGGATAACTTATATAAAAATATGGTTTCATGTCCCAATCTTTGGGCTTTTCAAAAGCAAAACATAAGCAAATGCATTTCTCTCCATCCAGTAGTGACACTTAGCAAGTGATCACTCTACCTTTTGGAAGAGAATCCTTAATAACACACTAACCAGGCGGCTGTTTTCTTTATCCTGATCCCATCTCAGGGAGGGCGCCGTTGGCCTCCTGCCATCCCTTAGCGAGTTGGCCATATGTAGAGTGGGCCTTGGCTATCCCGACAGTGCTCTGCAACCGGCCTATTCCTTGTACTTGTGCACCATACATTATCCTGACGAACCGTAGTCTGTTTGGTTTAAAGAACCACAGACTGCAACCCATGTCCTTTTAAACCGGGATCACAGACCGCAATCTGCATCCATAATCGAAAAACATTTAAACCGAAGTCTATATTTTTAAAAATCATTTTTGAAAACATATCACAGATTGCAGTCCGTGTCAACTTGTAAAGCGAGCGCACCCACTTTAAACAAGTTGTCATTTGAAATCCAATTTTAGGATGACCTTCCTTAAATTCTTTTAGAAATATTTTGAGTAAAATATTTAGATAAACATTTGAAATGTTTGAGAAACAATACATCTTAAAAACCCTTATAATAAAAGAAATTCAAAACTTTTGAATTTCCAAAAATAAACCATATATTTCTCTAATATTTTCTTGGTTTCCATTTCAGGGCCGTTTGCTTACAAAAGTTATGCAATTATACCATCCCCTTCTCCACAACGTACAAATTATATTATTGTCCACATATCTATTATACTATTGTTTACATAAAGGGGAATTGCATAGTCTTTTGCATGCCATTTAGCAACCTAAAATTAAACCATTTTATGAAATCACTTATTAGGTTGGTCATCCTTAAATCTCTTTCAACAATATTCATATAAATATTTTTAAAAACATTTTCATCATAGATTTCCTTATCTAAAGGAAATCAAAACTTTTCGAATATCATTTCAAAACATATGGACTATGTCTAAAATATCATTTGTAATTAAATATCTTGACATAGAAAATTAATCTTTCACTTTTATAATCTTAATAATTTGTTGTAAAACATCATAAGAGAAATTCAAAATTTATTTACATTTGTTGTTTTGTGAAAAAGGGTAAAATTCCTTTTTTCTTATAAAATACTTTTGAAACAACATCATAAAGAACTTGCTTACTTAAAAGCAAATTCCTTAAAAACATCGACCTAAAACATAAAATCCTTTAAAATAATATTCATGGAGAACTTGCTTACTCATAAGCAATTTCTCAAATCCATTAACATAAAGCATTCCCAACATTGGCAACACTCGAGATAAATTATTTATCTTAAACAGTGTTGCTTACTTCCCATGAAGCAAACCTTAAAGCTTTTCATTAAAGCCATCATTTTCCAAAACTTGTGCTTGCCCACTTGTAAAGCATTCATAAAAACATTGGCATATCATCATTTCATCACATAAGGAAAAATCAGTAATTTGAAAAGTTTGGTTGCTTACCTGAGATCGCCTTATTACCTTTCTTCCATTCGTTTCCTTTGCCTTTGCCTAAATAAATGAAAATAAAATTTCATTTATTTGCATCATCTTCAAATACTTATTTTTCTTAGATTTTCCAACCTACATAAATCCATTTGGACTAGTTTAACCCATTTGTCTTACAAATCGGGTATTCATACTTAGCAACATAGCCTATACATATCAATCATCCATTCATTCATTTTAATACCTTTATGTAGGGTAATCTTACATAAATATAATAATCACTTATTAAATCACTATTTGGGAATTTATTACCTCCCTTTATCATTTTTAACATAGTTTTCATTTTTCACACATCGGTGCTCATTTTAAGCACTTAGTTGCTAACTTAGGTATCATATAGTAATCTCGAAATTTGAGATTATCATTATTTAATAAAACAGCAACCTAATCCACGTGTTCCAATCATATCTTTATGCATTTTTGCATTTTACCCCTTCACTTAATCCATTCATCATTTTCAACATAAAAATATGGAAATCGGGTCTTATACGTAACCCTAAATTCCATCCTTTCGAAACCCACCTCTAATAGGTTAAATCCTCATAATCACTTATGATACTTGTTTATATCCCATTATAAGTTAAATTCAATCAAAAAAATCTGAAATTTAACATTTCTCTTAATTTATTCCTTAAGTTGTCCATAATGCTGAATTCAGGCACACTGAATTCTCAAAATATTGAATTAATATCAAATCAAGTATTTTTCATCTGAAATTTATACCATGCCTTAATAAAGAAATTAATTCATCAAAATAAATATTTTCAGCATGAAATATTTAGTATTTCTATTTATTTTGGTATTTTTACTCTGCTGGACAGCAGCATCCCTTTTCAAATAGCTTGAATCACGTAAATTATGGGGTATATTTATACTCATAAAAAACTAATTTTTTTTTCATGTGATACTCAATATGTATTTTATATCCTGTAAAATTTTTCGCCCAAAATTACTTGTATAAAAATTATTAAAAATCATTTGGTGCAGCTGATCCTGACACCCGTTCAACCCTGTTTAGGTTGAATTCTCGGATTTTTAATTTCTAACATTATCATCCTTTTGAGATAAAAATTGGGTTGTTTATAAATAATATTATTATGAGTATTATCACTAATTACCATGATAAAATTAGTTCATTTACTATTTCTTCCATATTTATCTTTCCTAGTTCGGATTTACTACACATAAGTGTAGATTAGATATTATGGGTTGATTAATCCCCAAATTAAACTTTATAAATCAACTTATTTAATTCATATAATCATGATTAAACATCAAAACAGAAATATCACATAGGATTTAAGAAAATTCCAGTTATGATTTTCAACCCAAAATCAAGAGGTATACTTACTTGGAATTAAATCAACTTGGACTCCATTTTTCCTAGCTTAGTTCTCCTTCTTTCTTCCCATTTTTCCTTCTCTTTTTCCTCCTCTTTTCTCCCCCTCAACCTACTGGAAAATGGGGACGTGAAGGGCTGCTGGAAAATGGGTTTACTCCTTAGCATTTTCTCTCTCCTCCCCCTTAATCAAATGTATGTGTACTTGGGGCAAAAGCTGGATTTTCCAGCTTGTGGGCCCCACTTTTTACTTTATTTAAAGCATGATTAAGACATTTTTATCCCCTATTGCTGAAATGGAAAAATATGGGCTAAGTAAATTATGTCATTATCTTGAAAAAAATCATCAAAAATTTATTCATTAATAGACACAAATCTGCCCCTTGTTTGGACGTCCATTTCAGCAGCCCTTTGCACCTTTTTTCCACCAAATTTTTACTTTAATTAATGGCTAATTAACCACCCTAGATAATAGGCTACTTAGGGGTCAATTTATCTTATTAAAAAAAATAATAAATCACATTTCTGCCTTGGACGTCCACTTTTCCAAGCTGTCCATTTCATGCTCTTGTAATTCAACGTCAATTGCAACAGCTTTTGTGCCATTTTCCACACCTAATTTCCACTTTAATTAATGGGTATTTAATTAACCTAGTTAGGACCTCATTTAGGAGTCAAATTATTTATTAAAAAATTATTAAAAAATCCAAAAAGCTGCCTCTACCGTGACCTCTCTCTTGCTCCATAATGCTGTCCACTTGGTGGGGTCCACTTATCATGGACTTTTTGGCATTTTCTTGGCACAAAAATCAACCCTAATCTCGTCTACTATTCACCCTAGCTTCCTAGGTCATTAAAATACACATTTTCTATTTTTTTTAAAATTAAAAAATCCCATGCAATAGCCCCTTGATCGTCCATGTGTGGGCCACCTACATTGTCTCACTTGAGCTAGCTCATTAGCTTCTTAATTATATCATTAATCACTTATTTTATTATAATTATATTAATTCCAAAACTCTCATTGCATATATCTCATAATTTTAACCATTCATTTCAAATTTCATCTCAATCCGACTTTTCTAGCTCAAGTTATAACCATTTGAAACCATCTTTAGATTTTGATGGTGATGATCGATTTTCACCTTAATTTCATTATAATTTTCATAATTCATCATTTTCATGAGATTAAGCACAAAATTATGTGCTTACCTTTCAATTTTCATCTTGATCCTCCTTTCCGGCATCGAGTTACGCATTTTCTAGCATTTGCTATCTTAACTCCATAATTAGCATCATAATCTCCACTAATTAAACTATAATATATGAGGTAATTATCCTCAATATATCAACATTACTTAATCCTCATTAAGCCTCTTTAATCACATTGACCCATATCGGCTTATATTCATCATTCATAACCACTTGCCCCACTTGCAATAAATCATCAATATTGCAATTAACATCATTCATAATTTACTAACTCATACATGTTATATATTTATATGCCAATTGCATATACATAAGCCTTACTTGGGTCTGGATATCATACCATCCCAAGTTCATTAATCTCTATATATGTCTTCCAACATTATATAAAGCTAATCACACTCTATTTAATTGTTATGTTCCCATGCCATTAAATAAAATAAAATTGATAAGTTCATAACCTGTATAATGACTACACAGGATTTAACGGTATATTCCTATCCGTTAAACAACTCCCCTTACCAAGGTGGAAACCTATGCCTTGCACATGGATCTAGCAGAGACTTCCTCTCCCAAGGATAAATCAAGCACATAAATTATCTTACAAGGTAGCTAATCTTGTAAAAAGTATTAAATCAACACATGCAAAGGTAAATCATACAAAATCATATATAAAGTCAAATATTCATTCCTGAATATTCAAAGAGCCAAAAATAATATAGTTTAGAATTCAATTCATCCTAAATATTCATCTAATGGAGGTTTAGTTCAAAGACATGATCTTAACATCCATTACATCCATATAAAAGGTATTCATGAAAGCAGAGAAACAAAAAATAGAAAGAATAAGAGAAAACTGGTTTTTTGGTGGCTTCTACCAACAGAGTTGAATCCTCTCTTCAATCCATGCTTTGATCACGATTTCCTCTTTTCTCTAGCTTTGTAGTTCGTTTCTGGACCCTCTCCTCTCTTCTCCTCTCGCTTCCCTCGCATGTGAACCCTTAGGATCTATTTATAAAGCCCGATTGCGCAGCCTACGCACTAGAATTTGCGGAAACTAATGCGTATTGGCGTCTAGGCGCCAACTCTCTATGTGCTGGGTAACTTGGAACCTCTCTGCAAACCCTAGAAATTCATGTCTTGGCGCCTAGGCGCCAATTCCCTGGAGTTTTCACAATTTGGAGCTTCTCCAGGACAAATTGTGGGTCATGCCTGGCGCCTAGGCGCCAACTCACTGGAAGCACTCTATGCTGAATTCTGCTGGTGTCATGGTAAAGGCACGTAGGGTGGCGCCTAGGCGCCATCCACCTGCCTCTGACTTGTCTTGATCTGCAGTCTACTCGCCTGCATTGCCTTCATATGTCCCGTCCTTCCTACAAAAGATGGAAAAATTAAATAAATGAACTAAAAATGCCTAATTAATGCTAAAAAGGCCTAAAAACTAAATAATACTCATAAAATGCAAAGAGAGTGAAAATTAAGCTAAATATATGCAAACTAAGCCTAATCTCTCGAACATACGCACAAATAAAGTCTGAAATGGGCCATGATAACTCGTATTTTTACGGCTTGAAGGAGGTTAGCTTCCCGCCCGTCGACTTACAAATCGGTCGCCTCTAGCAAAATGGCCTGGTAATGGAATCGGCATCTCGGTTTTCTCCCTCCAGGAATGCCTCGTACTCATCAGGGTGATTGAAAGAATCTATCCCATAATACGAGTTGATCGCCTCTACATGGAATGGGACGATCTTGCCCCTAACTTTCACTCGCCCCTCTTCATGTTCCACTGCATTTGCATAAAACTCCTAGGCCATAGGAGTAATAGCAGGTTGGGCTGTGCCACGAACTGCTGCCAACCTCGAGCATGCAGGTTGAGGAGTGGAGCGTCAAAAAATTCATCGATCTTAATTCCTCTCTCCGGAATTAGATGCCATTTCTGGAGCGCGTATGTGTAGCGCTTGAAGGCCTAGGCTGACACAAATCTGTTTGCGTCGAAGTCCACTGGTTCCTAAACTTTCTTCCTTTTAGCCAAGGATGATGATGCCATATCTTCCCTTGCAATCAAAACTCTAGTACAAAACAAGCCAAACTTTAAAATGCACCACAAGCAATCACCGGTCAACCTCCACCAAGTAACCACCAAAACCAAACAAGAACCAAATCAATGCCAAGCAATCCAAAGAACTATCCACCCAAATCAATCTCCAATCCACAGACCAATCCACAAAAACTCACTAATCTAATCCAATTTTCCACCTAAGCAGTTATCAAATCACTTCGAAGCAATTGGAATGAACCAAAAAAATGGAAAAATTTTTACACATAAAGCTTTCCACCTGAAATTCTGAAGCTGCCCTGTTTCTACACTGGCATCGAGGCGGGGGGTGTTGTCACCTAAGCGCCGATCTGCTGACAGCAGCTTCCGGCGCCAGACAGAGAAGACGAAGTTGATGGGGCTCAAAATGGAGCCCAAATGAAGGGGGAAGTGATGGGGATCTCAATGTGGGTGTTAGGCTTAGGATTTGGTGGTGAAAAATCAGAGTTTTGAGTGGATTTGAGTGGATCTAAGCAAAGGGAAAAAAGAATGAAAATGGAATGGTTGAAATGGATGGAATGGGAGGATGAATCCTTGATGAAATGTGGTTGGATTTGAGTTGAAATGACTTGAAATCAAGGGGAGAATGGTTGGAATTCAGAAATGAGGTTTTTCAGCGTCGGGGCGTGAGGGTTAGGGTTTAAACCCTAACCCCGAGCTTTATAGGGCATCCGGGTCACGCTGTCCACGACCCGGCGCCTAGGCGTCGATTTCCTTCATCAATTTTTTCCAATTTTTTTCTCCTGTATGCTTCCAACCATGATCTTTGTGAAATTGTGCTCCAAATTATTTTTCTGAAAATAAAAATAAAAAAAAAACAAAAGAAGCAAAAACACAAATCAAAATGAAAATGAGCAATGGATTGTCTCCCATTCTACTCTAAGCTTAACGTCCTTAGCCCGACGTTCCTGCTGTTCAATCCGCTTTCAATTTCACCACCTCGAATTCTCGGCCATTCGGACTACAACCTGGAGGTTCAGATCTAATCTTAGCCCATCGGTCCATTAGGTCATGCCAGATTTGTCCTTCTTCCAGGTGAGATAGGGGCATTTGGATATGAAAATGTTCAGTTTTATCAATTGTAACCCCTTCTACTCCATTATTGGCTTTAACTTCCATGTCCTGGCTTTCCATCTGCTCGATTAGTCGTTTGAACCCGACGTGATCAGCGAGTCGGTCTTTAGCATAGGCAGATAACTGGCAGCCCTTATTTTCAATCTTCTCTGGGTACTTCTCAATACCAGTCTGGGAAAACTCTTTAACCCTTGAGTTGACCTTATCAATCCTTAAGCAATCATCTAAATCAGTTGGGCTTTGTATTGACTTGAGCATGTTGAACATGACTTTTTCATTTTTGCACTTGCATGGTTAATTCTCTGGCTCGAACATTAATTATTGTGTTGCCTGTTGCGAGGAAAGGTCGACCTAGAATAATTGGCACATCTCAATCTTCTTCATAGTCCAGGATAACAAAATCTGCAGGAAATATGAAACTATCCATCTTGACAAGAACATCCTCAATAATACCTTCCGGATACGTGATAGATCGATCCGCCGGTTGCAGCATCACTGTCGTAGGTCGAGCTTCCACGAGGCCCAATTTTCTAAAAATTGACTTGGGGATGAGATTAATGTTGGCTCCCAAGTCACAAAGAGCTCTCTCGAAGTATTGATTTCCAATTGTGCATGGGATGGTGAAACTTCCTAGGTCCTTGAGCTTAGGAGGCAGCTTCCTCTGCACCCTAGCGCTGGTTTCCTTCGTTAACGCCACCGTCTCAAATTCCGTCAACCGCCTTTTCTTTATAGCATGTCTTTCATGAATTTGGCGTAGCTAGGCATCTGTTCCAAGGCTTTGACGAGAGGTATATTGATATGCAGCTGCTTCAATACCTCTAAGAACTTCTTGAATTGGCCCTCCTTTTTAGTCTTTGCGAATCGCTGAGGAAATGGAGGAGGCGGCCTTCGATTTGTGGCGATTTTAGCGTCCAGTTGCTTCTGGGTAGTAACTGGTTCTTCTGGCTCCTGTGACTGCTGAATCAGAGGATTAGTGGGTTCAGTTACCGATTCTGGTGAATTGCATCAGGTAACTGCTTTCCACTATGCAATGTGACTACTTGGACCTGTTCCTTACCTTTTCCCTTCGGGTTTTGCTCGGTGTCGCTCGGCGACGAACCATGAGGCCGATTATTCAAAGCTGCGGCCAGTTGCCCTATCTGAGCTTCCAAGTTCCTGTTTGTCATGATCTGGGATTGCATGAATTGCATAAAGATGTTTTCCAGATCAGATTTCTTTTCTTCTCGCGGAGGTGGATTGAATTGCATCAGTCTTGCAGGTTGTTGTTGCGGGGGCTACTGCGAGAATCAAAGTGGCTGATTCAGCCTTGTCTGGTTGTTCCATGAGAAATTGGGATGATTTCTCCAGCTTGGGTTGTAGTTGTTTCCATACTGATTTGCTGGATTTCTCTGAAAATTTCCCACATAATTAATGGACTCCAGATTGGAGGCACATTCGTCACTAGGATGGCCGAATTCGCCACACCATGTGCAAATGTTTGCTGCTGTCGACTGCTGTGGTGTAGACGCCCCTAGTGCACTGACGTTGGCAAGACTGGACAAGTTCTGAATTTGCCGAGATAAAGTGTCGATGTGGGCCTTTATCGATGAAACTGTATCCAATTGAAGTAGACCCCCACTTTGGCTCCTGTCAGATGACAATTGATAAGTATTGGCCGCCATGTTTTCAAGTAGGGCGTACGATTCTCGATAGCTTTTCCTCAGCAGAGAACCATTTGATTAAGAATCCACCATGTGACGGGTGGAATCCTGGAGACTGTTATAAAAAATCTGTATTTGAACCCATGGCTGAATTCCATGATACGGACATTTTCGGAGCAGGTCTTTGAAGCGATCTCACACCTCTGATAAGGTCTCCTCTCCGCGTTGCTTGAACAAAACTATGTACATTCTCAGCTTGGCTAACTTCGCAGGCGGGAAATATTTCTCCAGAAAATTTTGAGCCAAGTCATTTCATGTGTTGACAGAGTTCGGGGGCAAAGAGTCTAGCCACTCCAAAGCTCTATCCAGCAGAGAAAATGGAAAGTTCGAAGCTTTTGAAGGATATTCCGTAGATGGCGGTGTGGGTCTTCAGATGTGAGTCCTCTGAATTGCCCAATGGACTGGAGCATCTGGAAAATCACTGGCTTGATCTCGAAGTTGTTTATGTCAATAGGAGGAGATGTGATACTCGTCTGAACTACATTTTGGCCAAGCGCAATGAGATCCCAAATGGGTTGGTCCAAATCATCTTGAGGTGGATGATTTGGAATCTCAATCCTTTGGTTTCCTTATTGGTTTGCGTGAACGTTCTTGTCCTGGTTCTCGGTGCGCTCCATAGTATGCTGTCGATTCCTAGCCTCTTTGCTCTTGCGACGCCTTCTCAAATATGTTCGTTCGGGTTCCGGATCAAAAGGAATAACAATCTCCTTTCTGGCTCTGCCTCAGTGCATGCAATTTGCGAATAATCTGCAAAAACCAATGCAATTGAAGTAGCGGAAAAGTTCTAAACTAAAAGAAATTATGACAATAAACTATTCTACAAAATTATATAAGAAAGCAATAAAACTAAAAATAATTGGCTAAACAATTTCCAGGCAACGACGTCAAAAACTTGACGAGCTTCGTGTATGTCAATTAAAATGCTCGCTATTTACACAATTGTACATGCCGTATCAAGTAATAAAGAGTGAGTAAAGTATCGTTCCCACGAGAAATGGTTAACTGAAATTATTAATTAGTTTAACTGGTTTTGATTGGTGGAAAATACTGAGTGTCTGATTTAACTAAAACTAACGACTACAATGAGAAATTAGAGTAGAGTTACGAAACTTCTTAATACTAGAAACGGGTTTACTGATCAGGGATGACAGATGGATAGCTCGGAATCCTTCAATCTAAACTATATCGCATTAGTTCTTTTTAATTAGATTGTGTATGGATTTACTAGCCCAAGTTCATTAATCTCTATATATGTCTTTCAACATTATATAAAGCTAATCACACCTTATTTAATTGTTATATTCCCATGCCATTAAATAAAGTGAAATTGATAAGTCAATAACCTGTATAATGACTACACAGGGTTTAACGGTATATTCCTATCTATTAAACAACTTCCCTTAACAAGGTGGAAACCTATGCCTTGCACATGGATCTAGCAGAGATCTTCATCTTCAAAGGATAAATTGAGCACATAAATTATCTTACAAGGTAGCTAATCTTGTAAAAAGCATTAAATCCACACATGCAAAGGTAAATCATACGCAATAATATATAAAGTCAAATATTCATTCCTGAATATTCAAAGAACCAAAAACAATATAGTTTAGAATTCAATTCATCCTAACTATCCATCTAATGGAGGTTTAGTTCAAAGACATGATATTAACATCCATTACATCCATATAAAAGGTATCCATGAAAGAAGAAAAAGAAAAATAGAAAGAATAAGAGAAAATTGGTTTTCCGGCGGCTTCCACCAACGGAGTTGAATCCTCTCTTCAATCCGTGCTTTGATCGCGATTTCCTCTTTTCTCTAGCTTTGTAGTTCATTTCTGGGCTCTCTACTCTCTTCTCCTCTCGCTTCCCTCGCACGCGAACCCCTAGGATCTATTTATAATGCCCGGTTACGCAACCTACGCACTAGAATTTGCGCAGATGGATGTGTATTGGCGCCTAGGCGCTAACTCTCTGTGCGTTGGGAAACTTGGAACCTCTCTGCAAACCCTAAAAATTCATGTCTTGGCACCTAGGCTCCAACTCCCTGGAGTTTTCACAACTTGGAGCTTCTCCTGGACAGATTGTGGGATCATGCTTGGCGCCTAGGTGCCAATTCACTAGAAGCATTCTATACTGAATTGGCTACTGTCATGGCAAAGGCATGTAGGGTGGCGCTTGGGCGCCATCCACCTGCCTCTGACTTATCTTGATCTGCAGTCTACTTGCCCGCATTGCCTTCATATGTCCCGTCCTTCCTGCAAAAGATGGAAAAACTAAGTAATTGAACTAAAAATGCCTAATTAATGCTAAAAATTCCTAAAAAATAAATAATGCTCCTAAAATGCAAAGTGAGTGAAAATTAAGCTAAATGTGTGCAAACTAAGCCTAATCTCTCGAACATACGCACAAATAATGTTTGAAATGGGCCATGATAACTCGTATTTTTATGAGTTATTAAATTTCTAACAACTAAACATGCTTTTCTTAACCCAAATTTATGGTATTATCACTTATTCAAAATCCATAATTCGTCGGCTTCCATAACAGCAACATATTCATGCATATTAGGTATTCATTTGACCCATTTTGATGTGTCCTAACATATGTTCATAAAATCAGATTTAGAGTTAATCCTTTTAAACCCTTTTAGACACTCAAAGTACCTTAAACATAGGGTATTTTACCCTCCATAACATCCATAAATCATATGAAAAGCACCCGTTTTGGCCCCCATTTGGACGTCTCATATACATACCCTAAAAATCAGATGTAGGGCAAACTAATGTAGCCTAATTTGGCCGTCCAAAGGGTCCTTAATTTAGGGCACTTTACCCTAAAATTCATCCATAAACAATTTATGCAATCCCTTGTATCATTTTTAACCTAAAAATGGAGAAATCGGGTCATTTATTGAAACTTAGGGTTTCATATTTACTAAAATCATCAACCAATGCTTAAATCATCATATGTAATTCAAAAGAATATGAATTACATCCAAATCAACATGCTCAAATCATACAGCAACTTAGTTTAGGGTTTTGAGATTTTCCAAGTTGGCTTTCATCTCAAAATTCACCCTAAACTTCCATTTGTTGGTCCCGAGTTAATGGCAATTACCCAAGAGGGGAGGGGTGAATTAGGTATTTAAATTTTTTTGCTTAAACTAGAAAATGTTCCCTGATTTTGTTTGGTCCCCTTTAATGAAACAAATGGAAAGCAATAAGATAGTGAAAGCAGAAATAAAAATCAATGGACAAGATTTGTGGCGCCCCAGCCCAAGCGTCACAACCTTACCTCAAGATCGTTTGACTGGTAAACGTGATCAGGATTATTGCCCTGTCACACAGCGGGTTTTAATGGATATTTATCCAATCAAATATCTTTTCATCAGAATTTATTTCCTTCCATTTCTCTTCTCATGCATACTTAGTTCATTTCCATCCAATAATGTCATAACTAGACATGATTTTCATAATATATTTCAAAATATCTCATAATCGGATGTCACTGCGTGTATCATCATAGATGTCAACATAAATCATCAACGTAAATTTACATTCATTCAACATAAGTTTTTCATAAACATGAAACTTATAATGTCTTTCCATTTCTTCAATGGATAGCTCCTGCTCCTTTGCCAGGTCTCTTCTTTCACCTGTCTATGGGTTGGGAAAATGAAAACGTGAGTCGAAACTCAATAATCAAGCTTATATTTTACAGGAAATTCATTTAAAAGCATTTTTCTCCCTTCAGTAGAGACACTTATCAAGTGATCAACTACCTACGGAGCAAAAACCTTTTCATAAATCATTTGTACACATTTCATAAACATTGGATGTGCAAATTCATCATTTCCATTGATGACGTTATCCTTCATGTGACGATACGCTGGCTTGGGGAACCCACTTTCATTATATGATCATTTCCATCCTTGGCGTCGGACTTTCCGACTTGGCAACGTCAAGGGGGACTCCTTGTCCACTTACTATCTTGACTAGCCTACTCGATTTCCATTCCATGCATGACTTTTAGTCATCCAGGCATTATATACCCCCTTACATATGGAACTTGTCATTCTCATGTACAGAATTCTTTGCACCATCCCTCTTTAAACGCGCCATTTCAATGAAACATCGTATAAATTTATGTTTCATCACATTTCATGTATAATTGCGAAACCATAAGCAATCATTTATTTCAATAGAAATAAACATTTCAATACACATATAAACAAGGAATGGTCTGTTGGTCCCGAGTTAATGGCGATTACCCAAGAGGGGAGGGGTGAATTAGGTATTTAAAAATTTAAAATTTTAATTAGAGATTTTACCCCGGATTAATCTAGTCCCCTTTTATGAAGAAACAAATGGAAAGCAATATAGTGCAGAGAGAAGAAATAAATATCAACAACCAAAATTTTATAGTGGTTCGGGCAACCTTCCCTACTTCACTCTTCCAAGCTCACACCTCTTGTGACTTAGGTTCCACTATGTATTTCACAAATACAACTAGAGCCACTGCTCTCTTCTAAATTCCAGCTCTAGGGGGCATCAACAATTCACAACACAAGTAGGTGACGAGTTCCACTCCAATCACACACTACTTTACTCTAGAGGCAGATTTGGCGTAGAAAAGAACTTGTAAAGCAGTCTGAAAGATTCAACGAGCGGCTCTTGGAAGTTTGAAAGCAAGGTTCTTCTTCTAGATGTTGGCTTGATCACTTAATGCTCTTAGAGATGGGAGTTATGTTCATTCAATGATTTCTCAGCTTTACTCCACGTTCATATTGAATGCCTTATATAATTTGCGAGGGAATCCGAACATTTGGAAGTAGGTGGCACGCATTTAATGCGCCAACGTTCAAAAACTTTCCGACCATTGCGATCCAAGTCGCAGGTGGAGTCGACTTCGGGTACGACTTCGCCCAAGTCGCAGATGGAGTCGACTTCGGGTGCGACTTCGCCTGTTCGCAACTTCTTTAAGTTCCAGTTTAGGTCAACTTGGTTTTCGACTTGACCCAAGTCGCAGGTGAAGTCGACTTCTGGTGCGACTTCACTTCTTCAACTTACTAGTTGAACTTGAAATCTTCAGAGATGACTTTGATCACTCGATTTTCTTCATATTGATTGTTCTCCCTTGATTTATATCTCTTAGAACTCAGTATAATCATCCTAGCTTGATGTCCTTTTAGCTCCGTGACTTGCAAACTTTGAATCCTTGAAATCTTGAATACTTGAATCTTAAAACGCCTAATGATGTCCAAATATATGTTCATAATCCAACATGATGGATTCATGCAACCCTTCTTGCTTTGATCTTCATTTGATCTTCATTTGAGTGTTTGAGTCGTCTTGATCTTCATCTCCATTCAAATCTATCATTGAGTTAACTCGTTCGGCAATTTTCGCACTGAAGTCGAAGCTGGAGTCGACTTGGTCTGCGACTTCACCCAAGTCGCATGCGGAGTCGACTTGGGATGCAACTTCGGCAGCTCTCGTCCCCGATTTCAACTCTGGATGAAAATGACGCCTCGAAGTCGAAGCGGGAGTCGACTTGGTCTGCGACTTCACCCAAGTCGCATGCGGAGTCGACTTGGGATGCGACTTCGGCAGCTTTGCTTCTCAATTTCAACTCTGGATGAAAACCACGCTTTGAAGTCGCTTCTTGAGTCGACTTGGGGATCGACTTGGCCTAGTCGAAGCCTGAGTCGACTTGGAAATCGACTTGATATGTCATGATTCATTTTCTTCATTTGTATATCCTTTAATCATCTTCACAAACATGTTAGTAAACAAAACTTACTCAAATTGATTTGTTAATCATCAAAACATAAACTTGGCTTATTTTCCACATGTTTCCAACATGGTCATCCTTAAATACCTTGTAATGAAAACAAAAATCATTTAGAGAGCTGCTTGCTGACCTCGCTTGCTTAGCTTTCCGTTTCGCTTATCCCTTTGCCTTTGCCTATACATATAAGAATGCGATAACATTCATATATTTCCTTTTCAACTTAGTTTTCTAACTCATTTTCTTTAACATACATAATTCCTTTGACTTCTCAAGTCGTTATGCTCGTATAGCACATACTTATGCACTACATGGGCTATTACACATCACATTAAATCCCATAAATAGGGTAATCATTCAATCACTTAATAATTATTCAATAATCATTATTTAAAGGTTCATCACCTTCCATTTACCATTTTTGACTCATTTTCCAATATTCACACATTGTTGCTTATTGTAAGCACACGTGGTCGCCTTAAGCCTCATTAATTAATCCCAAAATTTGAAATTACATCATGCAATTCTAAAAAGATATATATTCACAAAATTTATCATATTTTCATGCATTTTTGCACAAAATCAATTTACTTAGGTCATTTACCACTTATGCATGTCTATCTTTCACATATGCCCATTTGGCAACACATATATGAAGCATTTCATAAAATTTTCCAAGTCAGCAATTTAATCCACATTTCAGCATGATAATTATCCTTAATTACCACTGTACTTAGGGTATTTTCATGGAATTTAAATCCACTAATCATAGGTTTCCAAAACAGCAACTTTGGAATCCATCTTTCACATGTTTAACGTGTTTTTTGACACATAACCCTAAGCAGATTTATAAATCCGAATTTTCAGCAATTAATCCAACTTTTCCTAACATAAATTTAGGGTATTAACATATATATCAATTTGGGTCATTTCTACATAGGTTTCATATTTCGTTTTGATATGTTTCTCCAACTATCCACATATGCTGAAATCAAGCATACTGAATTCTTAAAATCCTGAATTAATATCAAATCAAGTATTTTTGATCTGAAATTTCTACCATACCTTAATAACTACATGAATTAACAAAAATAAATATTTCCATCATGAAATATTTAGTATTTCAATTTATTTTGGTATTTTTACCTTGCTGGACAGCAGCACTCCATTTAAGACAGCCTTAATCACGTTAATTATGGGTTATATTTATACCCATCAAAACCTAATTTTTATTTTAGTCGTGTGATCCTTAATATGTCTTATATATCCTGTAAAAGTTTTAGCCAAAAATTCTTTGTATAAAAATTATTGAAAATCCTTTGGTGCAGGTTGATGGTCTCGAATTTTTAATTTGCAACTGGCTTATCCTTTTAAGCTGAAAATTGGGTCGTTCCTTAATTTTCATGCTAAAATTCATCCATTTACTGTTCCGTTCGTATTTTAGTTTACAACATCATATAACTTCCAGATTTGAGGCATAAAATCAAGATTAACATATACTTACTATTGGAAATATGTGAAAAATAAGCTAAATCTATGTTTTGATGATTAACAAATCAATTTGAGTAAGTCTTGGCTACTAACATGTTTGTGGAAGTGTTTAAGGGACATACTGTTGGAAATATGTGGAAAATAAGTTAAATTTATGTTTTGATGATTAACAAATCAATTTGAGTAAGTCTTGGCTACTAACATGTTTGTGGATATGTTTAAGGGATATTCATTTGAAGAACATAAAGCATGGAAGGCCAAGTCGTTCCCCAAGTCGACTCCAACATCGACTTCAAAGAGTCAAAATCGTCCAGAGTTGAAACGGGAAGAAGTGCAGGTGAAGTCGCAGGCCAAGTCGACTCCACTTGCGACTTGGGAAGCCAAGTCGCAAACGAAGTCGACCTCACCATCGACCTCATACGAGAAATTCACTCCAGAGTCGAATTCGGGACAGCAAAATGCCGAAGTTGCAAATGAAGTCGACTCCAGTTGCGACTTGGGCGAAGTCGCAGACGAAGTCGACCCCAAGTTCGACTTGACGTTCTCAAAGCTCAAAGATGCAGTTTCAAGCTCATTCCAAAAATCAACTTGAGTTTTCTCAAGACCAAATCAAGAGAACAAGATCATTATCAATGAGTCTCTCAAGTCCAAGACAAAGCTTCAAACATATTTGAGGATAAAGAAACTCAAGTCATGAAGATCAATATGAATCCAAAGCAAGCAAGGTGCATGAATATATCATGCAAGATTCAAGTTCTCCTCGAGACTCACAAGGTTCAAGCTAATCTAAGAAGAATCAAAGTCAAGCTCTTCAAAAATCACAAGATCTACAAGTATAAGGAGCCATTCTAGAATGAAAATGATCAAAGAAAGAATCCAAGCAAGGTAAAATAGAAGACATTAATCCAAAAGAAAATGAAGGAACCAAGCATTCCAAGGTTTCAAGTTCATGAAGCCAACTGCCGAGGTGAAGTTGCACCCGAAGTCGACTTCACCTGCGACTTGGGTCAAGTCGATGCCCGAGTCGACCTAATCTGAAACTTGAAGTTGCGACGGAGAAGCGAAGTCGCACCCGAAGTCGACTCCATCTGCGACTTGGACAAAGTCGCATCCGAAGTCGACTCCGCCTGCAACTTGGGTCGCAACGGTCGGAATTTATTCGAACGTTGGCGCATTTAATGCGCGCCACCTACCTTCTAACGTTCGGATTCCCTCCAAAATTGTAAAAGGCATTCATGGTGGACGAGGGAAGTAGCTGAGAATCATTAAGTGTGCTTAACTCCTATATTCAAGAGCTCTAAAGAGATCAAGCCATTCAAAGAGGAAGAACTTTGCTTCAAACTGCAAGAGCCAAACTTCTGAATCATCAAAGCCAATACTACGAGTTCTTCTCTGCGCCAAATTGTCTCTACACATCTGTAAAGTGTAGATTTCTTTTGTTATTTCGTTTGTTTGTGTTGAACTTGATCTAGTTTGAGGAACTAAGATCAAGTGTATGCAAATTAGTGTATGAGTGGAGTGAGACTCATCACCTACTTGTGCAGTGTGTTGT
This sequence comes from Annona cherimola, assembly GCA_030490835.1. Classification (NCBI taxonomy): domain Eukaryota; kingdom Viridiplantae; phylum Streptophyta; class Magnoliopsida; order Magnoliales; family Annonaceae; genus Annona; species Annona cherimola. Next base: position 40,546,721 of record CM059976.1, read on the forward strand.
TGATGCCCCCTAGAGCTGTAATCTAGAAGAAAGCAAGAGGCTCTGGTTGTATATGCCCCCTAAAGCTGGAATCTAGAAGAGAGCAGTGGCTCTAATTGTATTGGTAGAATACAATAGTGGAACCCAAGTCACAAGGAGTGTGAGCTTGGAAGAGTGGAGTAGGGAGGTTGCCCGAACCACTATAAAAATTCTTGTCGGCTTGATTTTATTTCTGCTCTCTACATTACATTGCTTTCCATTTTGTTTCTTCATTCAAGGGGATTGAACTTACAAGGGGTTAAGTTTTTAAGTTACCAAAAAAATTTTTAAGAACCCAATTCACCCCTCCCCTCTTGGGTTTTGCCATCAACTCGGGACCAACAAGTGGTATCAGAGCAGGTCTTTGAGTTAAACCAAAGAGATCCAATCACATGGCATCCCAATCTACCTCCGTTCCCGCTTTTGCTGAGGGCCAATCATTTACAAGGCCACCATTGTTTGATGGGAACAATTTCGGTTATTGGAAGCTTCGTATGAAGCAACTCATCATGGCTACAGATATGGACTCTTGGATTGCAATCCAAGATGGTGTAATTTTGCCAACTGATGAAAAAACTTCCAAATGGACCGAGGAGGAAGTAAGAACTGTTAAGAGCAATGTTAAGGCTATGAACTCACTATTTTGTGCTCTTACAGCTTCTGAATATGACAGAGTATCCTCTTGTCTAACTGCAAAAGAAATATGGGATACTTTGACATCTATTTATGAAGGAACCTCCCAAGTCCAAGGGACTAGGAGAAATATTCTGATAGGAGAATTGGAAAGCTTTAGAATGATAGAAACTGAAAATATTTCTGAAATGTTTGCTAGATTTTCTAAGATTACTAACGCTTTGAAAGGTCTTGGAAAGGCTATTTCTGTATCTGAACAGGTCATGAAGATACTAAGAGCTCTACCGAAATCTTGGACTCCAAAGATTACGGCAATTGAAGAAGCCAAAGACCTAAACACACTAAAGCTTGAAGACCTCATTAGCTCACTAATGTCACATGAGCTAATCAAGAAAAGGAATGAGGATCAACACAAAGGCAAAAGAGCAATTGCTTTGAAAGCCACAGAAGACACAGACGACACCTCATCCTCTCAAAGCGACGACGAGATTGCCCTACTCACAAAATGTTTCAGAAAATTTGTGAGGAAAGGCGGAAATTTCAAAAATTTCAAAGATAGAAATTCCAGAGAGAAAAAGAAAGAACCAACCAAATGCTATAGATGCGGGGGCGTGGGACATATGCAAGCTCAATGTCCTACACCGGAAGAGAGGCCAAAGGAGAATCATGAAAGGAAGGAAGGACATGAAGGCAGAAAATACCAAAGGCCTAAGGGAAGAGGCATGTACGTAAATGAAGAGACTTCATCAACAAGCAGCTCTTCAACCGACGAATTTGAGGCAGCAAACTGTGCAAGAATATGCTGCATGGCACGGATCGAACAAGAAGAAGACTTGTTATGCCTAAACACAACTGAAGTTTTGGAAGAACAATCCACCTCAACAAAATGCAAAAGCAATGAAGAGGTAACTTCCAAACCTTGCTATTCTCAACCAAGTTATTCTTCTTTTCATGAATGCCTCAAATGTGATGAATTAGAAGAACTACAACTTGCCTATGATTCATTATATGAGAAAATCAAAAAGCTAAGAAACAAGTTGTCATTGAAGAGACAACAATGTAACTTTGTTATTATTGAAAACGGAAACCTAGCTGAAAAATCAACGAAACTGAAAGAAGAAAATGAATCATTGTTGAAAGAGATAGAAAAATTTAAAAAGAAGAACGAATCATTAAATGAATCATTAGCAAAGTTCTCTAATCCCGGAGAAAATGTGAAGATGTTTTTGAACATGACTGCTCAAACAAATAAAAGAGGCCTTGGATATTATACTTTTAAGCAAAAAGAAAGTGGCAAATCGAATGTGCCAATATTTGGAAAATATCAAACCAAAACTGCACCTATATACAAGCCACAAAAGAAAAATTTTATGTGGACTAGAAGGCCAACATTTGAACCATCATATACTTAGAGGCCTACTCCAAGATTACCTATGGCTTGTAATTTCTGCAACAAAATGGGTCATAAAACCTACAAGTGTAACTTTAAAAAATTATATGACCATGGTGCAAAACTAGTTTGGGTTCCAAGGAACACAAGATTTAGGCTTTCTAAGTTAGAACTACAAAGATTGAATCATTTTACTAACCCAATTGGACCCATAAAATGGGTACCAAAGAGATAAGATTTATTTGTTTATTTTTCAGATTTTTTTCAAGGCAAAGGCAAACAATGTGTGGTTCATGGACAGCGGTTGTTCAAGGCATATGACTGGAGAAAGAAGTCTATTTCACAAACTTAAGCCTTGCAACGACGGAACTGTTGCCTTTGGTAATAACGAAAAAGGTAAAATTAAAGGTAAAGGAAACATTTACAATATTTCAAATGCATGCATGGAGAATGTTTTGTTTGTTGAAGGACTCAAGCACAATCTAATGAGCATTAGCCAATTATGTGATAAAGGATATAAGGTTGTGTTTGAATCATCTATATGTAATGTATTTGATGGAGAACATATCATGTTTAGTGGAAAAAGACATGGAAATGTATATTTGGTTTCACTTGATGAACTAGATGGTCAATGTCTAATGGCCATTGATAATGATCCATGGGTTTGGCATAAAAGGCTTGGACATATAAACATGGGAAATATAAAGACCCTATGGAAAAAGAGTTTGGTAGATGGCTTGCCAAAGTTGAAATATGACAAAGACAAAATCTGCAAGGCATGTCAATTATCTAAATAACCAAAGATGTCTTTTTCTACCAAAAAGGAGATTTCCACCACAAGGCCACTTGAATTGCTACACATGGATCTATATGGGCCATTCGATATTCTAACCATTGGTAGAAAGAAATATGTATTTGTGATTGTTGATGATTTTTCAAGATTCACATGGGTAATTCTCTTAGCTAGCAAAGATGAAGCCTTCTCTATGTTTTCAACTTTTGTAAATTTGGTGCAAAATGAAAAATAAAGTACTATTATGACTATAAGAAGTGACCATAGTGGTGAATTTGAAAACAAACGATTCATAGAGTTATGTAATGAAAAAGGAATTCATCACACATTCTCTGCACCAAAAAATCCACAACAAAATGGAGTAGTTGAAAGGAAAAACAGAACTATACAAGAGATGGCTAGAACAATGCTAAACGAGAGCAAATTATCCAAGAAATTTTGGGGTGAAGCTGTAAGTACAGCTTGTCATGTGTTGAACCGTGTTACCATTAGAGCAATCTTGAAAAAGACCCCATATGAGCTATGGAAAGGTAGAAAACCAAATATTTCTTATTTTCATGTTTTTGGATGCACATGCTATGTTTTGAACAATGGAAAAACCAACTTGGGAAAACTAGATGCTAAAAGTGATGAGGCAATATTCCTTGGTTATTCATCAAATAGCAAAGCATATAGAGTTTTCAATAAACGAAACCAAGTTGTAGAAGAATCCATACATGTTATTTTTGATGAAACTAACCCTTACTTCAAAAGAAAAGATGATTTAAGTGATGCAGATGACATAGCAAGCAATCTTCAAAAATTGTATATGGAAAAGCAAGAAGAATCCATGGAGGAAAGGGTAAGTGAAGGTAATAATTCCTACAAACCTCCAACTGATTTAAAATTCAAACATGCACATCCAATTGAACAAGTTATAGGGAATGTATATGAAGGTGTAAAAACTAGAAGATCAAAACAAAATGTTTATGGATAATATGCCTTTGTATCTAAAATTGAACCATCCACTATTGATCAAGCTCTTGATGATGAAAACTGGATTATAGCAATGCAAGAAGAGCTAAATCAATTTGAAAGAAATCAAGTTTGGCACCTTGTTCCTAGACCAAATGATTGTACTGTTATTGGCACCAAGTGGGTCTTTAGGAACAAATTAGATGAAATTGGACTTGTAGTAAGAAACAAAGCTAGACTTGTGGCAAAGGGATACTCACAAGAAGAAGGAATAGATTTTGAGGAATCCTATGCCCCGGTTGCTAGATTGGAAGCAATTCGCATTTTATTAGCTTTTGCATCTCACATGAACTTTAAATTGTTTCAAATGGATGTCAAAAGTGCATTTCTGAATGGTTATATAAATGAAGAGGTGTATGTTGAACAACCACCTGGATTTGAGGAAAAAGATCAATCTAAATTTGTATACAAGTTAACCAAAGCACTATATGGATTAAAACAAGCTCCAAGAGCTTGGTATGATAGACTAAGCAAATTTTTGATTGATCATGATTTTCAAAAAGGAAAGGTAGACACCACTTTGTTTATCAAATATAAAGAAAAAGATATTTTGATCATTCAAATTTATGTTGATGATATCATTTTTGGTGCTACTAATGAAATACTTTGTCAAGAATTTTCTGAGCTTATGCAGAAGGAATTTGAGATGAGCATGATGGGAGAATTGAACTTCTTCCTTGGACTGCAAATCAAGCAATTAAGTGAAGGAATCTTCATTAACCAGTCCAAGTATATCAAAGAAATGCTGAAGAAGTTTGACATGAAAAATAGCAAAGGAGCAAACACGCCAATGAGCTCTACAATCAAACTTGACAAAGATGAGAAGGGCAAAGTAGTTGATTTGAAATTGTATAGAAGCATGATAGGTTCTTTATTGTATTTAACTGCTTCTAGACCTGATATATTGTTTAGTGTGTGTATGTGTTCTAGATTTCAATCATGCCCAAAAGAATCACACTTGGTAGTTGTGAAAAGAATTTTCTTATACATAGTAGACACTACCAATTTAGGACTTTGGTATCCAAAGGGCTCTAATTTTGATCTAATCGGCTACTCGGATGCGGATTTTGCCGGTTACAAAGTAGATAGAAAAAGCACTAGTGGAACATGTCAATTTCTTGGAAGCATGTTGGTTTCATGGCTTTCAAGAAAATAAACTAGTGTTCCTCTATCTACGGCGGAAGCCAAATGCATTACCGCCGGGAGCTGTTGTGCCCAATTACTTTGGATGAAACAGCAACTTAGGGACTATGGCATGGATTTTAAAGATATACCCATCAGATGTGACAATACTAGTGCCATATGTCTAACCAAGAATCCAGTCTTGCATTCTAGGACCAAACATATAGACCTTAGACACCATTTCATTAGAGAACATGTAGAAAATCATGACATATGTTTGGTATATGTAAGAACAGAGGATCAAATTGCAGATATATTCACAAAACCCCTCGCAAAAGAAGCATTTTATAAAATTAGAAATGACATGGGAATGATTGAGTTAGGCTAGCATAAACTTAGGGGGAGCACATGTTTAGGGGGAGCAAACCCTCCTATCTCTTTCTTTACCCTCTAACTTTTTGATATATTGACAAAAAGGGGGAGAAGAGTAGGATTTGAGTCCCAATGACTCCAAAGGGGGAGAAGAGTAGGACATGGTTGGGGAGAAGAGTTTGAATGTTTTCAACTTGAAAATTTGCATGAGCATATGTTTGTTGAATGTTGAAAGCATGTTATTCTTTTTACGTTATTGAAAGGTATACACTCAAATCGGTTTTTTCAATCATCAAAAAGGGGGAGACTGTTCGAAATATGTGGAAAACAAGTTAAATCTATGTTTTGATGATTAACAAATCAATTTGAGTAAGTCTTGGCTACTAACATGTTTGTGGATATGTTTAAGGGATATACATTTGAAGAACATAAAGCATGAAAGGCCAAGTCGTTCCCCAAGTCGACTCCAACATCGACTTCAAAGAGCCAAAACCGTCCAGAGTTGAAACGGGAAGAAGTGCAGGTGAAGTCGCAGGCCAAGTCGACTCCACTTGCGACTTGGGAAGCCAAATCGAAAACGAAGTCGACCTCACCATCGACCTCATACGAGAAATTCACTCCAGAGTCGAATTCGGGACAGCAAAATGCCGAAGTCGCAAACGAAGTCGACTCCAGTTGCGACTTGGGCGAAGTCGCAGACGAAGTCGACCCCAAGTTCGACTTGACGTTCTCAAAGCTCAAAGATGCAGTTTCAAGCTCATTCCAAAAATCAACTTGAGTTTTCTCAAGACCAAATCAAGAGAACAAGATCATTATCAATGAGTCTCTCAAGTCCAAGACAAAGCTTCAAACATATTTGAGGATAAAGAAACTCAAGTCATGAAGATCAATATGAATCCAAAGCAAGCAAGGTGCATGAATATATCATGCAAGATTCAAGTTCTCCTCGAGACTCACAAGGTTCAAGCTATTCTAAGAAGAATCAAAGTCAAGCTCTTCAAAAATCACAAGATCTACAAGTATAAGGAGCCATTCTAGAATGAAAATGATCAAAGAAAGAATCCAAGCAAGGTAAAATAGAAGACATTAATCAAAAAGAAAATGAAGGAACCAAGCATTCCAAGGTTTCAAGTTCATGAAGCCAACTGCCGAGGTGAAGTTGCACCCGAAGTCGACTTCACCTGCGACTTGGGTCAAGTCGATGCCCGAGTCGACCTAATCTGAAACTTGAAGTTGCGACGGAGAAGCGAAGTCGCACCCGAAGTCGACTCCATCTGCGACTTGGGTGAAGTCACATCCGAAGTCGACTCCGCCTGCGACTTGGGTCGCAACGGTCGGAATTTATTCGAACGTTGGCGCATTTAATGCGCGCCACCTACCTTCTAACGTTCGGATTCCCTCCAAAATTATAAAAGGCATTCATGGTGGACGAGGGAAGTAGCTGAGAATCATTAAGTGTGCTTAACTCCTATATTCAAGAGCTCTAAAGAGATCAAGTCATTCAAAGAGGAATAACTTTGCTTCAAACTGCAAGAGTCAAACTTCTGAATCATCAAAGCCAATACTACGAGTTCTTCTCTGCGCCAAATTGTCTCTACACATCTGTAAAGTGTAGATTTCTTTTGTTATTTCGTTTGTTTGTGTTGAACTTGATCTAGTTTGAGGAACTAAGATCAAGTGTATGCAAAGTCGTGTATGATTGGAGTGAGACTCATCACCTACTTGTGCAGTATGTTGTTGATGCCCCCTAGAGCTGGAATCTAGAAGAGAGCAAGAGGCTCTGGTTGTATATGCCCCCTAAAGCTGGAATCTAGAAGAGAGCAGTGACTCTAATTGTGTTGGTAGAATACAATAGTGGAACCCAAGTCACAAGGAGTGTGAGCTTGGAAGAGTGGAGTAGGGAGGTTGCCCGAACCACTATAAAAATTCTTGTCTTCTTGATTTTATTTCTGCTCTCTACATTACATTGCTTTCCATTTTGTTTCTTCATTCAAGGGGATTGAACTTACAAGGGGTTAAGTTTTTAAGTTACCAAAGAAATTTTTAAGAACCCATTTCACCCCTCCCCTCTTGGGTTTTGCCATCAACTCGGGACCAACACATACATTTGAAAAAAATAGATCATGGAAGGATAAGTCGATTCCCAAGTCGACTCAGGCATCGACTTAAGGTCAAGTCGATCTCCAAGTTGACTCCAACATCAACTTTAATGCGCCAAATCCTTCCAGAGTTGAAAATGGAGAGCTGAATTGCCAAAGTCGCAAACGAAGTCGACTTCGCATACGACTTGGGTCGAAGTCGCAGACTAAGTCGACTCCAGCATCGACTTCAACATGACAAAACCTTCCAGAGTTGAAGTCCAGACCCCGAAGTGCTGAAGTCGCACCCCAAGTCGACTCGACTTGCGACTTGAGGTGAAGTCGCAGACGAAGTCGACTCCGGCATCGACTTCGATCGGGCAGAGGGGATATTTCAGAAGACAAGCTGAGATTAACTGATTTCAAGACAAACTTGTATGAAGATGAAGATCAAGTCAACCTACATGCTCAAACTGAAACATTTGAAGAGAAATCCAAGTCCAAGCAAGATGCATAAACTCAACGAAGAAGTTGTACAAGATTATATGATTCAAGACTCATGGGTTCAAAGGCTTGCAAAACATGGAGCTAATGAAAGCAAGATAAAATGAAGACAATGATTCAAAAGGAAGTGAAAAATGCAAGAGAACAACAAAAGGCTTGAAGGAATCCAAGCAAACTAAAGCATTCCAAGTTTTCAAGATAACTGACGAAGTGAAGTCGCACACTGAAGTCGACTCCACCTGCGACTTGGGTCAAGTCGATGCCCAAGTCGACCCAACTTGGAACTTGAAGACGCTACGGAAAGGCGAAGTCGCACCCGAAGTCGACTCCATCTGCGACTTGGGTGAAGTCGCACTCGAAGTCGACTCCGCCTGCGACTTGGGTCGCAACGGTCGAAAATTATTCGAACGTTGGCGCATTAAATGTGCTCCACCTACCTTCAAAAGTTCGGATTCCCTCCACAATTATAAAAGGCATTCATTGTGGATGAGAGAAGCAGCTGAAAATCATTAAGTGTACATAACTCCCATCTTCAAGAGCATTAAAGAGATCAAGCCAATCCAAAGAAGAAGAACTTTGCTTCAAACTGCTAGAGCTCAACCTCTGAATCTTCAAAGCCAATTCTGCGATTTCTTCTCTGCACCAAACTGCTTCTACACAACTGTAACATGTAGATTCCTTTGTTATTTCATTTGATTGTATTAAACTTGATTTAGTTTGAGGAACTAAGATCAAGTGTAAGCAAAGTAGTGTGTGATTGGAGTGGAACTCATCACCTACTTGTGCTGAGATTTGTTGAAGCCCCCTAGAGCTGGAATCTAGAAGAGCGTAGTGGCTCTAATTGTATTTGAGGAATACAATAGTGGAACCCAAGTCACAAGGAGTGTGAGCTTGGAAGAGTGGAGTAGGGAGGTTGCCCGAACCACTATAAAATCTTGTGTGCTTGATTTATATTCCTGCTCTCTACATTATATTACTTTCCATTTCATTTCATCAATCAAGGGGATTAAACTTTCAAGGGGTTAAGTTTTTAATTTACCAAATAATTTTATAAGAACCCAATTCACCCCTCCCCTCTTGGGTTTTGCCATTAACTCGGGACCAACACTTACTTGATTATTTGATAATCCCTCCATTATTCACTTGAAATTCCCTTCTTTTCCTCTCCTCCTTGCTGGGTTTGATGTGCCCTAGCTGCTTCCTTTAGAGAAAATCCCCTTTTTTTCTCCCTTTTTCCTCTCTTCTCTCTCTTTCTCTCTCTCCTTCTCTCCCCTAGCTAGAACGTCCAACCCTTGCTCTCCTCTCTTTCCTCCTTTTATTTGCCACTTTTCTTGGTGCTCAAGTAACCCCATAGGCATTTTAGTAAATTCCATTTTCACTTTCCACAATTGCTCTTCTTTACTTAGCTCTTAAGCAACTTGTTACTTGCTCTCCAAGAAACTAACTTTCCATGATAATTAGCTTAATCCATTCCATTCATCTCATAAATTTCATAATTTTATTCTATCATGTCAAATTTCATCTCAGTCCGACGTTTCTACGTAAAGTTATGACCACTTGAATTTATCTTTTGGATTTGGGAATAAAAATAATTAATTATCACCCTAATCCCATCATGATTTCCTTAATCAAATTCATTCATAATATTGGGCCCACCGTCATGAGCTTACCTTTCAAATTTCATTGAAATCCGACTTGTAGGCGTCAAGTTATGAATTTTCTATCATTTTTCATCTTAATTCCATAATTACACTTTAATCTCCATAAATTAAATCATGGTAATTAACATGATTATTCATAACACATTTTCACCTTTAAATTCTCATTAAGCCCCACAGGTCATACCGTCTCACTTTGGGCTCCGACGATTAAATTTTTAATCACCATTTCTAATGGAAACCCTAATTCCAAAATATCATAAAATCATCCATAAATCATTCAAAATTCATTTTCATCACATATAAATCATGTATATATCTTCAATGCATCCCATTGAGTCCTACATAGGTTGGGATTTCACAAGATTTTATAGTGGTTCGAGCAACCTTCCCTACTCCACTCTTGCAAGCTCACACCTCTTATGACTTGGGTTCCATTATGTATTTCACAAATACAACTAGAGCCTCTGCTCTCTTCTAGATTTCAGCTCTAGGAGGCATATACAACTAAAGACTCCGCTCTTTTCTAGATTCTAGCTCTAGGGGTGTGGCGCCCCTGACCCAAGGCTCTATATAATCCTTACTCCGGGGTTGAAAAGGGTTGGTAAACGTGACTCAGGATTGTTGCCTTGATCACATGGCAAATTTTTTTATATATATAACATCAATACAGATAACATTTCCATTCATCCAACTTGAAAAACATTTCTCATATCATAGTCTTAACTATTGTCTTTACATTATCAAAGTCATAACGATTGTTTTTACATTATCAGAGTCATAACGATTGTCTTTACAAAAAAATCATCATATACACCATTTACATATAATTCTGCATTTTCTCGAATATTCCATACAGGTTGTACTACCTCCACTTTAATTGTTTTCATCAACATTCAACATAACATTGATCATACTATAAATTCATCTTTTTCTTTTCACACATACAAAGGAATGTAATCATCTTGACATTCTTTTTATACCTATCCTTCTCCATGGGTTATCTCCATTTACCTGACTAAATTTTGGAAAACAACACATGAGTACTAATACTCAGTAGGCAAGTCCTTTCCTTTTGTAAGTGAACATTTTCCATTTCCTTTTTGTGCATAATATGAAAATGCAAATGCATTCAATGCATACATGACATTTTTTCCAAATGGATCGCTAGCTAGGTGTCCACTACTTGATCCTGCTCCCATTTCAGGGAGGTCGCCTCAGCCTGTATTAGCGACTCGGTCACACTAGAGGAGGACAACCGGTTCAATTACACCTCTCTCGTAACCTAATCCTCGTGCACCATGATCATTCACATTCACATGCTGGCATAACATTTATAAATCATAAAACTTTTCATAAAAGCAGTTAGCAAGCAGTTAGCAATCATTTCATGTAAAACATTATAGGAATGACCATCCTTAAATATATTTTATAAATCATGTGAGCAAACAATTTGCAAAAATTTAGAAATATTTTAGAAAGCATGTAACTTGCTTACCTATGATAGTCAACTTGTACTTTCCACCTTTTCTTTTCCTTTTCCTAAACAAATGAAAAAGACCATTTCTTTACAATATTCCATGCTTACATATCTTATTTATTTCTAACCCATGTGTTTTCATCTTATACAACTTTGACTCATTTCTTCTTTTAGTTCAATATTGTCATCACCCATTTTCAATTCACTTATGTTTACCATCTCTCACTTATCAATTCCATTTTTACCACTTGTTATCTTTCCTTTAGTCAACTTCTCAAGGCAATTGCTTATGAACTTCCTAAGTCATTGGATATCACCAATTCAAATAAGCCTTTTATCTTCCTTTTTCCATAAATTCCATTTCATATAATTATCTTCTAACCACATTTATATATTTGGCAAATACCAACCACTCTTATCCTCATTTGGTTGAACTTGTTTCAAGGTCTGACCATTCTATTTATTTTGACATCATTATTTAAGGGTTAATTCTCCAAATCCTACTTAGGATTTGGAACACTTAGCTAAATCCAACATCTTGGATTTTCGCATTTTATACTTAGCATATATTTCCTATAATTGACATATTATTTGAGAAAATCTTTCAAGATATTTGCTTAAGGGTAAGGGCTTATAATTTGGTTCTAAACTTTTTATAATTTTTGTAATTTCTCTCAAACAGCCCTATATATTACATTTTACCCTTATCTATATTTTCTAAAATCACATCTTAGGTACTTAATCACTTACATAGTGATCATAAATTTGTACCCTTTTTGTAAACCTTGTTTACACATTATAATGGAAATAAATTCCATTTAAAATTTCTGGAACTTATTATTAAATTCCAAAACAGCCTTTGTTTTCTTATTTTCACTAAGTTTCATCTTCTTATTTACCCAGTAATTCCATACACATATTATAACATCAATTATTAATCATTATTGATATTGTTAATCCTTTATTACACTCCTGACTAACATATATATCAACTTGGGTCATTTAAACTTAGGTTTCATATTTCTTTTTGATTATTTCTCAAACTGTCCACATTTCCTGAAATCAGGCGTACTGATTTCTTTAAATATTAATTTATAATCAAATCAAGGTATTTAACTCTGAAATGTTTATCATACATCATTATCTATATTAATTAACCCTCATAAAAATTTCAGCAAGAAATATTAGTATTATATTTTTATTTTGCCATTTTTACTGTACTGGACAGTGTTGTGAAATTAGGGACAACCTTAATCACATTAATTTTAAACCATACTTATGCCATCCAAAAATCATATTTGATTTTGGTAAAATTATAATCATGATATCTTATACATCATATCAAAATTTCAAAAAAAAATCCATCTACAAAAAGTATTAAAAATCATTTACTAGCTGATCCTATCTCCTGTTTTACCCTGTTTAAGTTAATCTTCTTGGATTTTTAATTTTCAAATTAATTAATATTTTAATCTGAAAATTTTTCAGTTCCTTAATAATAATATAATGAGCCTGTAAATAAATTTTCATGGCAAAAATCGTTCGGTTACTATCTCGTTCATATTTTTGTTTCTAACATCACATAAACTCCAGATTTGAAGCAATAAATCAAAATTAACTTATACTTATCAAATTAATCATGAAAATATCCCTAAATTAGTTTAACACTGAATTATTTTAATGAAATTAATCATATATTCAGAAACATCTATTGTCCAGCTAGTTTTAAAATTAAAACAATACAATTCACGTTCATCATTTTCATATATATATATATATATGATATTGATAATCTGAAATCAGATAGTGGTTTATATATATATATTATACATGTCTATTCCAGATATAATTAAAATTTTAAAATTCCTAATAATAACCAAATAGCATTTCTGAAATCATATTTTTAAATAAAATAACTAGAAATAAGAAAACCTGTTGCTGGCTTGGATTATGGACCGTCCACACCTTTATTTGGTTTTAGCAACCATTTTTGTTGCTGCCATTCAATGCCCCTCTCTTTCTCCTCTGCTTGGATCATTGCTGAAAAAGGCTGGAGTTTGGATTACACCTTCAGTAATGATTCCATCGCTGCCGTTCTAACAAAAATCTGTTTGCATCCACCTATATAATCATCATCTAAGTATCCATAAATCCTTAATTTAACATAGTTTCCAGGCAACTAAAAATCTTTTTAATATGTCCATAAGTTCCCATTCATTGTTTACTCATAAATTATAATTTTTTTAACATGATTTTAAGAGAATAAAAATCTGTTTTATTGCTCTTGCAACATCACCTGTATCATCAATCATGGTTTATCACGTTTTCAAGGATAATTAAAAATATGTTTAATCATTCATTCATATAATTATCATTTCCTAATCATTTATATCATCCAAATGAACTTCAAAACATCATACATAAGCTGGTTTGGTCTTCCCTACTTATGTACTCAATCCATCATTTCAAATGAGTATATTCATCATCTAAGAATCATCAAATTTTAGCATAACAAATGGAATCATATAATGCCTTTGGACGTCACTTAATCATGGCATAAATATGTAAAAGAATACAAAATTTTAGTTGGAACAATTACCTTCCTTGGGACGTATACAATTTCCTTTTCTTGCTTCCTTTCTTCTTCCTTCCATACTTATATCTTCAAAAATTCCTTTCTCACAGTCTTTATACCATTTATGTCTATTCTAAGCTGGATATATATTGTCATACCTCTTATACCCCTCATTTTATTATTGTACTTTTAATCATATCAATAGAAAGGTTAGTAATATTCATTATATGAATATGAACAATTTCATTTCTATAGCAAAGAATACCTTTGCCTCAAATATATTTCATACATATCTTTACCAAGAAAAAAATTTCTTTAACTTCATCTATTTTATTCTCACTACTTAGGTATTTTCTAGTGAAAATACCAATACTAAGACAATCTATAGTATATTATGATAGATAATACATGATATAAATATCATGATTTCAATTTCTTCTTTTCCTTCATTCTTTCTATACTTATCTACTAATCCTTACTATGATATCCTTTCCTGTGGTATTATATCTTTCTCTAATTCCCTTTATTCAGCTTAACTCTGGCTCTCGTAGTTAGCATATTTGCTTTCTATATGAACAAAACATATGCTAGTATCATAATATTTTCATAACATTATTCATATTTAAGCACATATTTATGTATTTCACATACATAGATGTCATAACATATATATATATGTTTCTTTCACATATATACATGTCATCTCATATCAATATCATAGAAGTATTATAACCTCTTAATCATGTAGATTTATATATGATTTTCTTCTTTTCATGCCTATATACCAATCTATACTTTGATACTACTCTCTATGGTATTATATCTTTCCTATCATCATTCCTCATTTCTATCTTCGTATGCCTATCATTACTCTGATATCTAGCTCTGCGACATTAAATCCTTTCTTTCCATGTCATTTTACCAATCTTTGTTCCGTTACCATTCTCTATGGTATCCTACTTTTCCTATCATCATCCTTAATTTTCCTGCCTGTTTACCAAACCTTGCTTTGATATCACCTTCTGTGGCTGGCATTTTCAACTGCTTTAAAACATTTATTGGTATCAATGTCTATCATATCATAACATACTTAGTCATAAATAAAGTTCAAACATATATTCAAATGATTATGTATTTCGCATATTTCATTCATAGTTAGCAAAATTTTTACACACATTGTCACACCTATGTACATAGGTTATCTAAGCCTTATGTACCTGTTTTAGCAATATTTATATATTTACAAAAACAAAAAGGTATATTGGAAAAAATTTTGTGCCCCCTGGTCCTTATTCCCTTTAGTGACCTCTTTTCCTTACCCCTAGGAATCTCCTAAGGCTAAAAGGTACAGATGTAGCACTTTGCTATCTTTGCTTTAGCAATTCCACAATCCCGAGCTATGTGACCCATCTGGCCACACTTGTAGCATTTTCCCGAACCTTGTAACATTCGCCAGAGTGGTGCTTGTGGCAGGTCTTGCAAGTGGGGGTGCTCCTTATCCTGTTACCGGCCCTCTTCTTCTGGGTAGTTGCCCTTCTTTTCTTTCCTTTATTAGCCTTATTTCCCTAGGAGGCTGTAAAGAAAGGTTTCTGAGCTTGCCTAAGCTCTTGAGTCCTCGTTGATTCCATCTCTAATGCCCTAGCCCTCACGAAGCTAGAGGCATAGTAACTTATTAGCAATGGGGCCTGCTAGTTCCACAAGCCTCGTAGCATCCCAGCAACCTGGTCTGTCCACTGTTGCATAGCCTTTTGTTTGCAATCTCACCACAAGTGCACGGGTCGTAGATTGTAGTATATAAATTATCGATCCACAGGGAATTCGGGACTATAAATTTTGCTTTTAAATGCTTTCGTGTCGGATATGGAGAAAATATAACAAATAAAATAGAAAAGTGGGAGAAAATATAGTAAATAAAATGGAAAGGAATAAACAAAATGGGAAGAGAAAATTGCAAATTGAAAATGAGTAGAGAAAACGAGAGTGCAAATATCTAGGGTCTAGGATTTCACATGTGTCTTTTGCAACGGGTAGTGGTATAATTATTTAATTTGGATATTGTTTGTTAAAGGAGAACAAACCCTAATTTATCCTTGCACCTTCTCTCGAAACCTACAAGGCGTACCCTAATTTTCTTAACTACCTATTCTCATGGGATTAAGTTAATTAGAATCCATTAAGTTCTGTGGTTTGTTCATGTAATTCCTCAAGGTTATCATGCCTATTCTCATGGTCTTAGATTTTCAGGTTTAATATCTTGATTATCGTATATTAGGCTTCCACCTCTCGATTTCATCACCTAATATATGGAATCATGCCAAAGTATGGGCCCATGTACATAGCAAGCATAAAAATCACAAGATATTAAATTAACAACAACATCCATAATAAATGAATTAAAAATCTACACCACATTGCATTGTATGCAGGTTACGTCTTAAACCCTAGATTTAAGGTTTAGCCAAGCATGTTTAAGTTCAAAATAAAAATAAAATTACAATCCATCTTAAACAAGATAATTAAAATTAAAAAGGAAAAAGATAGAAAAGCTTATTGGTTTGAAGCCCCAATGGTGTGTCGGCCGCTCCACGCAACTTGCAGTCCGTCTTTTTCCCATGCTCTCACCTTGCTTTCTCTCTCCAAATTATGCTCTTGAATTTCTCTACTTCGAAACGAACTCTGTGTGAATTTTCTATCGGCTCCCTTTTTAGAATATTTTCATGGAATTCTTTATTGTGTTCCGGTCAAAATTCTTTTTGCTAAAATCTGCTCCCGAACTCCATGGTTGCCTCCTCTTATATAATCGTTTATGTGGGGCCACATGCAGCTGCTGGATTTATGGACGTGATCTTACTGTTTGAAAATGAATGTTTGCATCACGTGAAATGCTATGCATGGATTTAATGGGTAGCATGGCTTATTCACGTGAGCTGCATTAGAAAATGCTCACGTGAATTTTTAATGGATACGTGAATGCAAAATGGGCATCAACTGCTGAGTTTTTAATGCATAAAAAATGCTACATGAATGCAAAATGGCAGCTGAATAAATGCACAAATAGGTTTTTTTTTTATGAAAATGCACAAATAGGTATTGCAATGGACGTCATGGGCAACTATGAATTAATGTGCAGCTGGAAAAATGGATGAAATGCTTGAGCTGAAAAATGCATAAATGCAATGCTGAATTTTTAACGTGAATGGGCAGCTAGTGAATAGAATTGGTGGGTCCTTGGATTGAAGCATCTCGTGACTTACTTGCTGCATTGGTGGCTTGATTAAAAAATCCAGATGGATGTTAATGCAGCTGATCTGATCACGTCCAACATCAAATCAGCATATTCAAAATAAATGGGTAGCTTTGATATATGCATCGCTGCTAGTGGGGTCCACATAGGTAGCTAAATTAGTGATCCTTGTGGGGTCCATAAAGAATGGTAGTTGCTGTAATTTTTAATGATCAGCATGGGTCCATTTTAAGTCACATGAAATGGACATAAAATGGGCAACTTTTGTGGGGTCCATTGAAAATATTGCTGCCATGATCACGTTAATATGATGTGGGCATTTATGCATGCGGTGGAAAATGGATAGCATTATATGGATGGCTGGTGCAATGGATGGTTGCATTGCATTTCTTTTAATGGTGCTGAAATAAAATCATGTGAATGGGCATTGTGGGGTCCACTGGAAATGACCTTGGGCGGTGCAGTGAATACATTTTGGAAATTTTTGCCAAATCAAATTTAATGGGTAGCTCAATTCACGTGAAATGCTGATGTGCTATAAAAATCTGGATGAGCTGATGGATGGTGCTCATGCTTGCAAATCACGTGATTTTGCTGGGATTAAATCTGCACCGTGGAAATTTCTGGACAGTCCGAGTGCTGAATTGGATGGTGAGGAGTGATGGAATAATGGACGGCTGGAAATGGATTGGTGGTGATGATGGGCTTGATCATGCATGGGATACGTGAATGTCAATGGATTAATGAGTTGCATGATTTGGATAGTATGCACGTGAAATGCTATTGCTGGATTTTGGTTGATGGAAATTAAATGGCTAAATACATTGGACGTGATGGATGCCTTGGATTTTTGCATTATTTGATTTCCATGTGAGACCCACTTGGTGAAACTTGTTTTCCCTGCATAAAAAATATTTAAATCATTAATTCATCAAAATTATTAGTGGTTTATCATTATAAAAACCCATTTAATTTCACGGCAACAAATAAAATGAAATTTCAAGCCAAAAGATTATAAAAAATTGTTTACATTGCTTGAGATTAATATTTAATGCCGAAAAGTTGCAAAACCTTATTTTAAACCAAATTTCATATTAATTTTAATTAATTACCCACCAAATCGGCATAAAATGTCCACAAAATATGTTACCAAATTCCAATTATCAAATACCCCACACTTGAACTTTTGCTTGTCCTCAAGCAAATATAAATGAATTCAAGAACATATTGCAATATTTCAAAACTTTGAGCAAAAATAGAAAATAAATATTTGGCCCATCATCAAAACTAATGAGAGTATTAAATTAAAGAATTTGAAACATGATACTCATCGAACATCTCAGTCAACAATCTCTTCTCAAATGATTAATATTGTAGACCCTGTTACTTAATTTGTTTTCAATCATTTAAGAGTTAAAAATTCCCGCAATAAACTCTTAATTACAGATATCGTCCCTATTTATTTAGTTATTCAATACGCACATTCAATAATTCAAGTGGTAGTAGTGCAGAAAATATTAGTCAAATCTCATCAAATTTTTGCATTTAAATTTCCTCTGCCAACTCAATTAGCCAATTCATAGGATCATAAGGACTTAGTAATACAACGGTCAAGTGTGGCACATGAAATGAAATTTGAACCGTCTCTGCTTGACTTGAGCCTCATTTTATAATAGAAAATAATGCTACCCCCACACTTAGTACTTTCTTTCTTTTTTTTAAGACTGTTCTTATCCTTGGTTTATTTTATTTTTTTTAACCAAGTCCGGCAATAATTTCCCTCACCATATTTTAGGGTATCTGGGAAGTCATTATTTGAACAACTAGGAGATATTATTCCCTGTTTCACTTTTCAGCTCATAATTCAATTTCAAAGTTGGTTCAATGAAGTGGGAATTGTGGTTTAGGAAAAATTTAAGTTCAGGCTCAATAGGGGCAAAACAACAGTTATATTTTCAAATATAGGCTCATCATGAAACAATTGCCTTAATCATGTCCATGAATTGGTTTAATAGAGCTTTAGCTTTGGAAATTTCTTCAACCAGAATAAAATTTTTCATGTATATGGGAAAAACTACCTTCTTATATGACAATTGTGTGTCTTAGAAAAACTTTTGATAAATTAGAGAAGATTACTCTGATTTTGAAAGAAAACAAGATCGGTTCCTAGGTATATCAGTTTCATCAAGTGATTCGGGACAAAAACCCAAGTATTTTCAACAAGTGGGGTCACTCAAAGATGTGGGGGAATTTCTACATCAAGTGATTCCTATGGTGCTTCTTTCAAAGTAGACTCTGAAAATAACCAATAAAGCTCAAAATTAAAAAGCATCAAAGTTCTAAAAAGAAACTAAAAGAAAAAAATTAAAACTAAAACTTTCCTGAAAGAAAAAGGAAAAGTTTAGGTTGCCTCCCGAAAAGTGCTTGGTTTAAAGTCATCAGCCTGACTGCAGATTTTCAATTGAGTGGCGTGGTTTCGCAGAAGGAGTGGATGATTCCTATTGGAATGTGATCCACTGAGAAGTAGGGTTTGAAGCGTTGTCCATTGACTTTGAATGCTCCCGTCTTTTCACTCCAGATTTCAACAGCTCCATGAGGAAACACTTGTAATACTTTGAATGGTCCCGACCACCTCGACTTCAATTTCCTGGAAACAATTTAAAATGAGAATTAAAAAGCAACACTAGGTCATTAGCTTTGATTATCTTCTGTCGGATGTGTTTGTCGTGCCAAAATTTTGTCTTTTCCTTGTACATCTTTGAATTTTCATAGGCGTCTAGTCAAATTTCTTCGAGTTCATCAAGCTGTAGTAGGCGCCTTTCTCCTACAGATTTCATATCAAAATTCAAAAATTTGATTCCGCAGTATGCTTTGTGCTCCAGCTCTACAGGCAAGTGGCATGATTTTCCATAGACTAGTTGGAAAGGTGTTGTTCCAATCGTAGTCTTGAATGCAGTGCGGTATGCCTAAAGAGCATCATCGAGTTGCCTTGACCAGTCTCGCCGGGATTGGGATACCGCCTTCTCAAGTATTTATTTAATCTTGTGGTTCGAGATTTTAGCCTGACCACTTGTTTGTGGGTGGTATGAGGTGGCGATTTTATGTGTGACCCCATATTTCTTGAGCAGTTGCTCCATTTGCTTATTACAGAAGTGGCTTCCTCCGTCACTTATGACTGCTTGTGGTACACTAAATCTGGTAAAAATGTTGCGTTTTAAGAATTTGGTGACCACCCGTGAGTCATTTGTTGAAGAAGTGATCGCCTCCACCCATCTATTTACATAATCAATCGCCAGAAGTATGTACTGGTTGTTGAATGAGGATGGGAAAGGTCCCATGAAATCCATGCCCCAAACATGGATGGTTAGACCTCGAGAATGCTTGTGAGTGGCATCTTGTTTCGCCTTGAAATGTTTTCTGTCCTTTGGCACCTGTCACAAGTTAGTGTAAAAGATCGAGCATCTTTGAACAAAGTGGGCCAAAAGAAACCTGATTTTAGAACTTTTGCTACAGTTTTGGTGGGACCCATGTGTCCACCATATGGTGAAGAATGACAGTGATAAAGGATGCTTTGGATTTTTTTGTTTGGTACACATCCGCGAATCAGACCGTCGCCGCATCTCTTGTAAAGGTATGAGTCCTCCCATATGTAGTATTTCACGTCCGCTATGAATCTCTTTTTCTGTTGATAGCTGAAATTGGATGGAATTTCTTTACAGACCAAGTAATTAACAATGTCTCCATACCATGGAATTGACGCTTCTTTAAGTGCAAGCAGGGATTCATCGGGAAATTCCTCGTTAATTTGCTCATAAATTTTCTCAGTTGATGGTAGTCTTAACAGATGATCAGCTACCACATTCTCTGTGCCTTTTTTGTCTCGGATTTCAAGGTCAAATTCTTGTAATAGAAAAATCCAGCGAATCAACCTTGGTTTAGCATCTTTCTTGGAAATTAAATAGCGAATGTTTGCGTGGTCTGTGTAGACAATCACCTTTGACCCTATAAGATAAGAACGAAATTTATCAATAGCAAATACAACAGCTAATAATTCTTTTTCAGTGGTAACATAGTTGACTTGAGAGTCATCTAGGGTTTTGCTTGCATAATAAATCACCACTGGCTTGTTGTCCTTCCGTTGACCCAAAACTTCCACAGCCGCATGGTCACTTACATCGCACATGATCTCAAATGGTAGGCTCTAGTCAGGCGGCTGTATAATTGGGGCAGTGGTCAAAGCTTCTTTTAACCTGCAAAATGAATTTAAACAGCCATCAGAAAAATTAAATTTTACATCTTGATTCAGCAGATTAGTCAATGACTTAGCAATTTGAGAAAAATCTTTAATGAAACGCCGATAGAATCTGGCATGGCCTAAGAAATTCTGAATTCTTTTGACCGAATTGGGTGGCTGTATTTTTTCAATGACTTCTATTTTCGCCCGGTCAACCTCAATACCTCTGCTTGAAACTAAATGCCCAAATACAATTCCTTCCTGTACCATGAAATGGCATTTTTCCCAATTCAACACCAAGTTGGTTTCCTCGCATCTCTGTAAAACCTTAGACAAGTTTGATAAGCATGATTCAAATGTAGTGCCATAAACAAAAAAATCATCCATAAATACTTCCATTATGTGTTCAATGTAATCAAAAAATATGGCCATCATGCATCGTTGAAAAGTGGCAGGTGCATTACAAAGACTGAAAGGCATGCATTTGTATGCAAAAGTGCCGTATGGACAGGTGAAAGTGGTTTTCTCTTGATCCTGTGGGTGAATAGGAATCTGAAAGTAGCCAGAGTAACCATCCAAATAGCAGAAGTAAGAGTGATTGGCAAGTCGTTCAAGCATTTAATCAATGAAAGGCAAGGGAAAATGATCCTTTCAGGTGGCAATATTTAATTTGTGATAATCGATGCACATTCGCCAACCTGTGACTGTCCTCGTGGGTATAAGTTCATTTTTATCATTTTTTACGACAGTTGTACCGCCTTTCTTTGGTACCACATGTACTGGGCTTACTCAACTGCTATCAGAAATAGGGTAGATGATTCCTGCATCAAGAAGTTTTAAATTTTCCTTTTTCACCACTTCTTTCATGTTTGGATTCAGACGCCTTTAAGCTTCAATGCTTGTCTTACAATTTTCCTCCATTAGAATTCTGTTCATGTATAGAGAAGGACTAATACCAGGTAGGTCATTAATGCAGTAGCCAATTGCCTTCCTATGTCTTCTTAGTACAGTTAATAGATAATTTGATTGGGATTCAGAAATATTTGCGTTCATTATGACTGGATAGGTATCGTTTGAGCCAAGAAATGCATACCTGAGATTTTTAGGAAGAGGTTTGAGTTCTACCTTTAGTACTTCTTCCTTTATTTTTGTCGATGGAAAGGAATTGATGTCTATATCCAGCTTCTCACGAGATGAGAGGTGAGATGAAAGGGCTTCCATCCAAAAGAGCTGCACAAGCAGACAGTTCAGGCATTATTATTTTCAACAGTTCCACTTTGAATGATACATACCTCTATTCGGTCATCCTTTTCTTCAATCGGCAAAGTGTTGATAACGTCGACCCGCAGGCAAGAGTTATTGGTTGATAGGTGCTTTGTTGCCTCAGAAAGATTAAATTCGACCTTTTCATCTCCAACTGTCAGTGAGAGTCGACCATTCTTAACGTTTATGATGGCTCCAACAGTGGCTAAGAAAGGTCGTCCGAGAATGATTAGGATTTGGCAATCCTCCTCCATGTCGAGGACCACAAAGTCGACTAGGATGAACAAATTTGCCAACTTTCAAGGGGACGTCTTCAAGGATGCCGACTGGAAATTGAATTGATCGGTCGGCAAGTTGGAGAGACATAAAGGTTTGTTTTGGATCACCCATGTTCAGCTTTTTAAAAACGGAGAGTGGGATCAGACTTACACTGGCTCCAAGATCACATAGTGCTTTTGCTGATTTGGACATTCCCAAGAGCACATGGAATGGAGAAGCTTCCAGGTTCCTTTAGCTTCTCGGGTAACTTGTTCTGCAAAAGAGCTCTACACTCCTCAGTGAGTGAAATGGTTCCGTAATCCTCGAGTTTTCTTTTGTTGGATAGCATGTCCTTGAGAAATTTTGCATAAGCTGGCATTTGGGAAAGCATGTCAATGAAAGGCACGTCGATTGACAGGTTCTTGAGAGTAGAAATAAATTTCTCTAACTGCTTTTGGAGCTTAGCCTGTTGTTGCCTTTGCGGGAAGGGGAGAGGAGGTTGGTAAGGAGGTGGTGGTACATATGCTTTTCCACCACTGGTTTCTGGTTGTGGCTCCTCTTCTTACTTCTTTTTCTGCTCGGAATCCTTTTCTGTGATCATTTGAGGTGGGTCGAGCTGCTTTCCACTCCGCAAGGTAACCGCCTGCACCTGTTCCCTACGATTTACTTCAGGTTGGCTAGGGAGTTTTCCCTGGTTTCTTTGGGATGAGGTTGTGGCATTCTGAGCAATTTGATTTTCAAGCATCTTGATGTGGGTTTGCATTTGGTCCATTCTTTCATCATTTTTCTTGAGCATTAGAATGATATTTTCGAGCATGGACTTAGTGGGTTGTGCAGGTAAGGCTTGTTGGGTTTGATATGGAGGATGGTTCAATAGTTTTCTAAGAAAACCAGGTGGTTTATTATTTTGAGCAAAATTTTGGGTGTTTGACTAGTTTGCCCAAGAAAAATTAGGGTGGTTTCTCCATCCAGGGTTGTAAGTATTATAGTAAGGGTTACCATATGCGTGAGTATCATACTGATTGTTGATTGCATTAGCTTGCTCGCCTGTGGTGTCTTTAATGGCAAAACTACACTCCGTTGTGTAGTGTGAAGCTCCACAGATTTCGCATGAGATGTGTCAGAAGAAGATGCATTCTGGTCCTTGGATTCCTGCTTCTTTTGCTGCAAAATTTTATCAAGTTTATCATGTATAGCATGTATGGATTCAATATCATATACATTTCCTCGCCGAGAGGTTCTTCGAACATCGCCGTACTGAGAATTATAAAGAGCTAAATCATCGAGGAGTTTGAGGGCCTCCTCGTCAGTGAGTTGCATGAATCGACCACCAACGGCTGAATTCACGGGACTTCAGCTAGGTCGATCGAGTCCATGGAAATTTTTTTCAATAATATCTCCTTGTAAAATACCATGATGAGGGCACTTGTGCTGTAGATCTTTCATCCTCTCCCACGCATCATATAGGGTTTCGCCATCTTTTTGGACGAACTGATTGATCTCGTCTCTGATTTTCCTGGTTTTATTGGGTGGAAAGAATTTTTCCAGGAATGGAGTAGAGAGCTCATCACATGTGTTAAAAGTGTCAGGAGGCATAGAATAAAACCACTCGCTTGCCCTGTCTCGAAGAGAAAATGGGAAAAGCTATAGACGAATTACCTCGCGTGGAATGTTTTGTACCCTGATTGTGTTGCATAATTGCAAGAATTTAGTGATGTGTACTGTTGGGTTTTCAGAGGGAAGTCCTGCAAATTGGTCCTGTTGAACTATCCGAATGAGATTGAGATTTAGTTCAAAATTTCTTCCATCAATCTCTTGTTCGACTATGCAAGATCGGAATCCATGAGGGTTCGGGCAGTTCCGATCGTTAAGTATCATCCTTCTTGGAGGAGCATTGTTCTCGGCTTGGCCTTCCTCTTGCTCTTGATGTGGTGGGCTTTGATTGTTGCGTTCCGCCATGGTGTCTTCAGGATATTTATGCTGCTTGTAATCACGAATTCTTCTCCTAAGAGAACGTTCAATCTCAGGGTCAGCAACAAAAAGTTTTTCAGCTAGTTGTTTTGCAAAGTTTCGAGTATGTGGGTGCATACAAAGATTAACTAGCTAATTTAGAACAATAAAACCAAATAAAAATAAAGAAAGTATCTAAAAACAAAATTTAAAGCTACGCCGAATTCCCTGGCAACGACGCCAAAATACTTGTTCGCAATCTCACCGCAAGTGCGCTAGTCGTAGATTGTAGTATATAAATTATCGGTCTACAAGGAATTCGGGACTATAAATTTTGCTTTTAAATGCTTTCGTGTCGGATATGGAGAAAATATAGCAAATAAAATAGAAAAGTGGGAGGAAATATAGTAAATAAAATGGAAAGGAAATAAACAAAATGGGAAGAGAAAATTGCAAATTAAAAATGAGTAGAGAAAACGAGAGTGCAAATATCTAGGGTCTAGGATTTCACATGTGTCTTTTGCAACGGGTAGTGTTATAATTATTTAATTTGAATATTGTTTGTTGAAGGAGAACAAACCCTAATTTATCCTTGCACCTTCCCTCGAAACCTATAAGGCGTACCATAATTTTCTTAAGCACCTATTCTCATGGGATTAAGTTAATTAGAATCCATTAAGTTCTATGGTTTGTTCATGTAATTTCTCAAGGTTATCATGTCTATTCTCATGATCTTAGATTTTCAGGTTTAATAACTTGATTATCGTATATTAGGCTTCCACCTCTCGGTTTCATCACCTAATATATGGAATCATGCCAAAGTACGGGCCCATGTACATAGCAAGCATAAAAATCACAAGATATTAAATTAACAACAACATCCATAATAAATGAATTAAAAATCCACGCCACATTGCATTGTATGCATGCTACGTCCTAAACCCTAGATTTAAGGTTTAGCCAAGCATGTTTAAGTTCAAAATAAAAATAAAATTACAATCCATCTTAAACAAGATAATTAAAATTAAAAAGGAAAAAGATAGAAAAGCTTATTGGTTTGAAGCCACGATGGTGTGTCGGCCACTCTACGCAACTTGCCGGTCCGTCTTTTTCTCGTGCTCTCCACCTTACTTTCTCTCTCCAAATTATGCTCTTGAATTTCTCTACTTCGGAACGAACTCTGTGTGAATTTTCTATCGACTCCCTTTTTAGAATATTTTCATGGAATTCTTTATTCTGTTCTGGTCAAAATTCTTTATGTTAAAATCTGCTCCTGAACTCTGTGGCTACCTCCTCTTATATAATTGTTTATGTGGGGTCCACATGCAGCTGCTGAATTTATGGACGTGAACTTGCTGCTGGAAAATGAATGTTTGCATCACATGAAATGCTATGCATGGATTTAATGGGTAGCATGGCTTATTCACGTGAGTTGCATTAGAAAATGCTCACGTGAATTTTTAATGGATACGTGAATGCAAAATGGGCATCAGCTGCTGAGTTTTTAATGCATAAAAAAAATATGCTACGTGAATGCAAAATGACAGCTGAATAAATGCACAAACAGGTATTGCAATGGACGTGATGGGCAGCTATGAATTAATGTGCAGCTGGAAAAATGGATGAAATGCTTGAGCTGAAAAATGCATAAATGCATTGCTGAATTTTTAATGTGAATGGGCAGCTAGTGAATGGAATTGGTGGGTCCTTGGATTGAAGCATCTCGTGACTTGCTTGCTGCATTAGTGGCTTGATTAACAAATCTGGATGGATGTTAATGCAGCTGATCTGATCACGTCCAACATCAAATCAGCATATTCAAAATAAATGGGTAGCTTTGATATATGCATCGCTGCTAGTGGGGTCCACATAGGCAGCTAAATCATGTGATCCTTGTGGGGTCCATAAAGAATGGTAGCTGCTGCAATTTTTAATGATCAGCATGGGTCCATTTTAAGTCACGTGAAATGGACATAAAATGGGCAGGTTGTGTGGGGTCCATTGAAAATATTGCTGCCATGATCACGTTAATATGATGTGGGCATTTATGCATGCGGTGGAAAATGGACAACATTATATGGACGGCTGGTGCAATGGATGGCTTCATTGTATCTCTTTTAATGGTGCTGAAATAAAATCACATGAACGGGCATTATGGGGTCCACAGGAAATGACCTTGGGCGGTGCAGTAAATACATTTTGGAAATTTCTGCCAAATCAAATTTAATGGGCAGCTCAATTCACATGAAATGCTGATGTGCTATAAAAATCTGGATGGGCTGATGGATGGTGCTCATGCTTGCAAATCACATGATTTTGCTAGGATTAAATCTGCACCGTGGAAATTTCTGGAAAGTCCAAGCGCTGAATTTGATGGTGAGGAGTGATGGAATAATGGACGACTGGAAATGGATTGGTGGTGATGATGGGCTTGATCATGCATGAGATAGGTGAATAGCAATGGATTAATGAGCTGCATAATTTGGATAGTATGCACGTGAAATGCTATTGCTGGATTTTGGTTGATGGAAAATAAATGGCTGGATAGATGGATGGTTTGGGTTTTTGCATGATTTGATTTCCATGTGGGACCCACTTAGTGAAATTTGTTTTCCCTGCATAAAAAATATTTAAATCATTAATTTGTCAAAATTATTAGTGGTTTATCATTATAAAAACTCATTTAATTTCACGGCAACAAATTAAATGAAATTTCAAGCCAAAAGATTATAAAAAATTGTTTACATTGCATGATATTAATATTTAATGCCCAAAAGTTGTAAAACCTTATTTTAAACCAAATTTCATATTAATTTTAATTAATTACCCACCAAATTGGTATAAAATGTCCACAAAATATGTTGCCAAATTCCAATTATCACTTTTCTACGGCTATAGCTACCCTTTCTTCTATATTGATCTCTGCTAGAGGTCTAGAACTATCTTCTTGTCTTTGGCGGGTTCTTGAGGACTATTCCTCTGATTCCACCCTACTTATTCTCTTACTAGTCTCGCCCCTGGTTTGATCGACAATTTCCTCCATCGGGACCTTTCCTTTGTTTGTCATCTACATATAAATCATCAATAATAAATAAATTGATCAAAATGATGAATTCATGTAACTTAGTTTGATCATTTCCTTCCTTTCTTGCCATTTTACCAACCTTTGCTTTGATACCTAACTCTGTGGTGCCCCTGACCCGAGGCTCCACATAGTCCTTAGTCCGGGGTCAAAAAGGGTTGGTAAACGTGACTCAGGATTGTTGCTCCGATCACACGGAAATTTTTTTTATATATAACATCAATAAAGATAACATTTTCATTCATCCAACTTGAAAAGCATTTCTCATATAACAGTCTTAACTATTGTCTTTACATTATTAGAGTCATAACGATTGTCTTTATAGAAACATCATCATATACACCATTTACATATAATTCTGCATTTTCTCACATATTCCATACAGGTTGTACTACCTCCACTTAATTGTTTTCATCAACATTCAACATAACATTGATCATACTACAAATTCATCTTCTTCTTTTCACACATGCAAAGGAATGTAATCATCTTGACATTCTTTTTATACCTGTCCTTCTCCATGGGTCATCTCCATTTACCTGACTAAATTTTGGAAAACAACACATGAGTACTAATACTCAGTAAGTAGGTCCTTTCCTTTTGTAAGTAAACATTTTCCATTTCCTTTTTGTGCATAATATGAAAATGCAAATGCATTCAATGCATACATGACGTTTTTCCAAATGGATCAATAGCTAGGCATCCACTACTTGATCCTGCTCCCATTTTAGGGAGGTCGCCGCCGGCCTCAGCCTGTATTAGCGACTCGGTCACGCTAGAGGAGGACAACCGGTCCAATTACACCTCTCTCGTAATCTAATCATCGTGCACCATGATCATTCACATTCACATGCTGGCATAACATTTATAAATCATAAAACTTTTCATAAAAGCAGTTAGCAATCATTTCATGTAAAGCATTATAGGAATGATCATCCTTAAATATATTCTATAAATCATGTGAGCAAACAATTTGCAAACATTTAGAAATATTTTAGAAAGCATGTAACTTGCTTACCTGTGATAGTCAACTTGTACTTTCCACCTTTTCTTTTCCTTTTCCTAAACAAATGAAAAGGACCATTTCTTTACAATATTCCATGATTACATATCTTATTTATTTGAACTTATTTTTTTCTAACCCATGTGTTTTCATCTTATACAACTTTGACTCATTTCTTCTTTTAGTTTAATATTGTCATCACCCTTTTTCAATTCACTTATGTTTACCATCTGATAACTCGTATTTTTACGAGTTATCATGGCCCATTTTGAGACTTGATTTGTGCATTAGTTTGAGAGATTAGGCTTAGTTTTCACCCATTTAGTTTAATTTTCACTCGCTTTGCATTTTAGGAGCATTATTTAGTTTTTAGGCATTTTTAGCATTATTTAGGCATTATTTAGGTCATTTACTTAGTTTTCCATCTTTTGCAGGAAGGATGGGGCGTGTGAAGGCAAAGCGGACGAGTTGAATGCAAGCTGAGGCAACCAGAGGCAGACGGATGGCGCCTAGGCGCCACCCAGGGGCGCCCAGGTGCCAGGCATGATCAATCACAAGATTTCAAGGATTAAGCTCCAAGCAAGAACAGTTCAGCATATTGGCGCCTAGGCGCCAGTGCATGAATTTTTAGGGTTTTGCAAAATGTGTCCAAGTTGCTCAACAAACAGGGAGTTGGCGCCTAGGCGCCAATTCGCATCCGTACGCGAATATTCCAATGCGTAAGCTGCGCAAAAGGAACTCTATAAATAGTTCCTAGGGGTTCGCGCGTGCGGAGAGGGGGAGAGGAGCCGAAGGGACGAATTGCTAAGTAGGAGAAAGAGGAAAACAAGATTAAAGCTCAGATTGAAGAGAGGATTCAAGTCCCGTTTGTGGAAACTGCCGGAAAACAATTTTCTCTTATTCTTTCCAATTTTCTTTCTCTGCCTTTATAGATACTTTTTATATGGATGTATTGGATGTTAAGATCATGTCTTTGAACTAAACCTCCATTAGATGGATAGTTAGGATGAATTGAATTCTAAACTATATTGTTTCTTGGTTCTTAGAATATTCAGGAATGAATAGTTAATTTTATATATGATTGTGTATGATTTACCTTTGCATGTATGGATTTAATGTTTTTTACAAGATTAGCTACCTTGTAAGATGATTTAATTGCTTGAATTATCCTTGGAAGAGGAAAATCTCTACCGGATTCATGTGCAAGGCATAGGTTTCTATCTTTATGTAAGGAGAATTGTTTAACGGATAGGAATATACCGTTAAACCCTGTGTAGTCATTATACAAGTTATGAACTTATCAATTTCACTTTATTTAATGGCATGAGAACATAGAAATGAAATAGGGTGTAATTAGCTTTATATAATGTTGGAAGACATATATAAAAATATATGAACTTGGGCTAGTAAATCCATATGCAATCCAATTAGAAAGAACCAAAGCAATATAGTTTAGATTCAAGGAATCCAAGCTATCCATCTGTCATCCCTAATTAGAAAACCCGTTTAAAGTATCCAGTAGTCTCGAACCTTTACTCTAATTTCTCATTGCAATCGTTAGTTTAGTTAAATCACAAACCCAGAATTTTCCATCCATCGAAAGCAGTTTAACTAATTAATAATTCGATTAACAATTCCTTGTGGGAACGATACTCTACTCACTCTTTATTACTTGACACGGCACGTATACTTGTGTAAATAGCGAGCATCTTAATTGACATATACACAACTCGTCACCATCTCTCACTTATCAATTCCATCTTTAACACTTGTTATCTTTCCTTTAGTCAACTTCTTAAGGCAATTGCTTATGAACTTCCTAAGTCATTTGATGTCACCAATTCAAATAAGCCCTTTATTTTCCTTTTTCCATAAATTCCATTTCATATAATTATCTCCTAACGACATTTACATATTTGGCTAATACCAACCACTCTTATCCTCATTTGGTTGAACTTGTTTCAAGGTCTAACCATTCCATTTATTTTGACATCATTATTTAAGTGTTAATTTTCCAAATCCTACTTAGGATTTGTAACACTTAGCTAAATCCAACATCTTGGATTTTAGCATTTTATACTTAGTATATATTTCCTATAATTGACATATTATTTGAGAAAATCTCTCAAGATATTTTCTTAAGGGTAAGGGCTTATAATTTAGGTCTAAATTTTTTATAATTTTTGTAATTTTCCTCAAACAGCCCTATATATTACATTTTACCCTTATCTATATTTTCTAAAATCACATCTTAGGTACTTAATCACTTACTTAGTGATCATAAATTTGTACCTTTTTTGTAAACCTTGTGTACACATTATAATGAAAATAAATTCCATTTAAAATTTCTGGAACTTATTATTAAATTCCAAAACAACCTTTGTTTTCTTATTTTCACTAAGTTTCATCTTCTTATTTACCCAGTAATTCCATATACATATTATAACATCAATTATTAATCATTCTTGCTATCCTTAATCCTTTATTACACTCCTGAATAACATATATATCAACTCAGGTCATTTCCACTTAGGTTTCATATTTCTTTTTGATTATTTCTCAAACTGTCCACATTTGCTGAAATCAGGCATACTGATTTCTTTAAATCTTAATTTATAATCAAATCAAGGTATTTAACTCTGAAATTTCTATCATACATCAGTAACTATATTAATTAACCCTCATAAAAATTTTAGCAAGAAATATTAATATTATATATTTATTTTGGCATTTTTACTTTGCTGGACAGTATTGTGAAATTAGAAACAACCTTAATCACGTTAATTTTAAACCATACTTATGTCATCCAAAAATCATATTTTATTTTTTTCTAATGATAATAATGATATCTTATACATTATATCAAAATTTTAGATAAAAAATCCATCTACAAAAATTAATAAAAGTCATTTACTACAGCTGATCCTATCACTCGTTTTACCCTGTTTAGGTTAATATTCTTAGATTTTTAATTTTCAACCTGCTAAATATTTTAAGCTGAAAATTTCTCCGTTCCTTAATGATAATATAATGAGATTTTAAATAAATTTTCATGGTATAAATCATTTACTATCTCGTTCATATTTTTGTTTCTAACATCACATAAACTCCAGATTTGAAGCAATAAATCAAAATTAACTTATACTTATCAAATTAATCATGAAAATATCCCTAAATTAGTTTAACGCTGAATTAGTTTAATGAAATTAATTATATATTCAGAAACATCGATTGTCTAGCTAGTTTTAAAATTAAAACAGTATGATTCACGTTCATCATTTTCATCTATATATATAAGATATTGATAATCTGAAATCAGATAGTGGTTTATATATATAAATATATGTCTATTTCAGATATAATTAAAATTTTAAAATGCCTAATAATAACCAAATAGAATTTCCGAAATCATACTTTTTAAATAAAATAACTAGAAATAAGAAAACCTGTTGCTGGCTTGGATTATGGACCGTCCACACCTTTATTTTGTTTTAGCAACCATTTTTGTTGCTGCCATTCAATGCCCCTCTATTTCTCCTCTGCTTGGATCGTTGCTGAAAAGTGCTGCAGTTTGGATTACAACATCAGTAACAATTCCATCGCTGCTGTTCTTCTCTCCTCGATGCATTTCACGTCCAACCCCTTTTTTTTAGCAGTAAATAGCAACGTCCATTTTTTTTAGCAACAACGTCCCTTTTTTTTCGGCAGCAACGTCCATCCCCTATTTATATATCTGTTTAAGCGGTTTCACCATGGTTAAAATTAAATTTAACCCATGGTGACCGTTTAACGGATATAGGTGTTGTCATTTTAAATTTTCATTTTTTTCAGCTGTCCACGTTAGCTTTAATTCATCACCTAAGTTACACGTTGCCCATTTAGTGCCAGCTCTTGCATCGTCCATATCTTACTTGCTGTCAGCGCTGCTTCTTTTTATTTTCAATTTTTTTCTACATTAATAAATTAATTCATAACTGCCTACATATACACTTATATATTTTAAAAAAGTTTCTTATTAATATATATCCAATTTCTCACAAAATGCACCTTTCAGAATTTTGAATTTTTTTTTATTTTTTTCTAATAAATTAATTCATATTTGGACATAAAATCTATTTTTAAAATTTTGGAAACATGTTTTCCAAAATTTCATTCCTTCATTAAATTGGGCATATTGAAATAGGCATACCCATAAAATTTCACCTCAATTGGAGCAAAGTACATATTTTAATTTCATTAAAATCATATTTTGGCATAAAATTTCATTTTTAAAACTTGTAGACATGTTTTTCAAAATTTTAATCTATTCATTATGTAGGGTATATTAAACTAGGCTTGCTCCAAAAGTTTCATCTCAAAAAATCTTATATACATCAAGATATGAATTAACTAAACAATTATATAAAAATAACAAAATATCAACGTCAACTCCTGTACGTGCATGGTTGTGCATGAATTACTCTTGGGCATGTTTTCTGATGCACTCAAGTTAGGCAATTTAGTCAACTACTTTTCATAATCTGATCCGTCTAGATTAGAGAGCATATCATTTAGTACTTTTTATTAAATTCTTATGTGATTCTGAGATATGCATGCTTAAATCTAATGAAAACAGTAATCATGAATATAAGCCCTTAATTAGAGCCCCTAATTGGCCAAATTTTATTTATTTATTTTTATTTTTTCATAAGGTCCGTAAATTTAAACAATTTCACTTGGTA
Source organism: Annona cherimola (assembly GCA_030490835.1). NCBI lineage: Eukaryota > Viridiplantae > Streptophyta > Magnoliopsida > Magnoliales > Annonaceae > Annona > Annona cherimola. The sequence goes on from CM059976.1 coordinate 40,580,113, forward strand.
TAATTTAGAATTTTAAAATTCCTTCCCAAAAAATTTGTAAAAATTCATTTTCATATCCAATCTTTTGAAATCATAAATTACCCTTCATTTTCTTATAAATTTCAAATATAACCTTTGTAGACTTCAATTAAGTTCCATTTTTGTCTCCACTCCTATTTTGTCCTATTGTGAGAAGTTTCATTTTTCGTCTTTTGTGATTAAGTTAATCCAAAGTGATTAACTTATCACTTTATCTTAATCACATGATTACTATTCACATTTGCTATTTATTAAATTAATTATTTGATCCTTCAACTCCATATACAAAAATCATATATTTAAAAAGTCAATACATTATCTAAGGTTCATGACCTTAGGGTTTCATACTATGATATCCCACATCGGTTAGGATTAGGGGGGGAGCCTGGGTTATAAGTGAAGGCCGCCAGGTACCTTAGTGAGGCGCCTTTTGGGGAAAGACGGGATGCACGTGAACCCAAAGGGGAAAAACCGTGCGGGCCGAGGCCCAAAGCGGACAATACCTTACTGTTAGTCCTGGGGCGTTACAAATGGTATCAAAGCCGACTCCCGACCTCCTGCCGATTGTGTCCAGCGGGGACGCTGGAGCCCCAAGGGGGGGTGAATGTGATATCCCACATCGGTTAGGATTAGGGGGGAGCCTGGGTTATAAGTGAAGGCCGCCAGGTACCTTAGTGAGGCGCCTTTTGGGGAAAGACGGGATGCACGTGAACCCAAAGGGGCAAAACCGTGCGGGCCGAGGCCCAAAGCGGACAATACCTTACTGTTAGGCCTGGGGCGTTACACATACGTAGTCCTAAAATTTGGAGTTCCACAAGGGGGCATATGCAACTCACAGCAAAAGTAGGTGATGAGTCCCACTCCAGTCACAACACTACTTTGCTATCACTTGGTTTGAAACACCAATATCAAACCTAGTATCAAAACCGAATAACAAATTGAAAAGAAAAGGGATCTACACTTTATAGTTTGTGTAGTCAAGTTTCAGCTCGAGGAAGAACTCGTAGAAGTGACGATTTGATCGGCATTGGAGTAAGCAGCATGTTGAAGCTCTTTCTTCCTTCAAAATGTGTATAGATCACTCAAGGCAAGAAAGAAATGAAATTTGGACCTTAGTATTTTCCCTATCTTGTTTTTCTGAACTATATTGTTTGCTTTCATGTTCACTTGAGTGTTTATATATAATGGAGGAAGAGATTTGAACGTAAGGGAGTTGGTTGGCGCGTATTAAATGCGCCAACGTTCAAATTTTCGAACGTTGCGACCCAAGTCGCAGGTGGAGTCGACATCGGGTGCGACTTCATGTAAGTCGCATGTTGGAGTTGACTTTGGCCAGGACTTCAGGTTTAGCCAGGCTGCTCAAGTTCCTCCTCAGGTCGACTTGGTCTTGAACTTGACCCAAGTCGCATGTGGAGTCGACTTCGGGTGCGACTTCAGATTTCAGCAATTTTCAAGTCTCTTCTTCAGGTCAACTTGGATTTGGACTTGACCCAAGTCGCTGCTGGAGTCGACTTCAATATGACTTCACTTCCTTAGCTTGCTAGTTGAACTTGAATTTCTTGGAGATGACTTTGGTCACTTAAATTTCTTCAAATAAAATGTTCTTCCCTTGATTTATTTCATTTGAAACTCAGTATATTCATCCTAGCTTGATGTCCTTTAGCTCCGTGTCTTGAAATCTTGAATACTTGAAATTTTGGAGTTCATGTAAATGTCCAAATGTGTGCTCCTTGCTCTGTTAATGCAAATCTGTTTATTTTGGACCTTGCTTATCTTCATTTGATCCAAGTTGAATGTTTGGGTCAACTTGGTCTTCAACTTCACTCAAGTCGAATATCAAGTCGACTTGGTTTGCGACTTACTCTTCAAATTCTGTGCTGTCAGTTTGAAGTCGATGCCGGAGTCGACTTGGTCTACGACTTCACCCAAGTCGCATGCGAAGTCGACTTCGTGTGCGACTTCGGCAGCTCTTGCTCCTCAATTTCAGCGCTGGACAAAAAAACGCCCTTCAAGTCATTGCTGGAGTCAACTTGGGGATCGACTTGACCTGTCATGCTTCATATTTTTCATTTTATAACCTTAAATCATTTCACAAACATATTAGTAGCCAAAACTTACTCAAATTGAGTTGTTAATCATCAAAACACAGGCTTAGCTTTTTTGCCTTTGATTTCAACACTTATTTCCAACAATCTCCCCCTTTTTGATGATCGACAAAACCAATTTGAGTATATACCTTTCAATATCTTTAAAACATACCATTTTTATCCTATTTTGACATTTTTAGGATAATCATAGGTCATTTTCCTTTTGAACTTAATGAAATTGACATACGTATTCAACATTTGCATATTTCATTTCCAATGAAATCACAAGTAAAACATGCAATTAGCCATTTCAATTTCATAACAGAACATAAGCAGAGCATATAACAAACTTTTCATAGGTAAACAGAACATAATCAAACTAAACTTTTTCATATATGAACAGAAACATTTCTTACAAGTTTCAAAAGTAAAGTAAAATCTATATACAAACTACCCACCCCAAAATCCTAAAAACTAAAAGAAAACCCAACTATTCTCCCCCTTTTGTCAATGGATCAAATAAGGGTCGACTCGCTGAGATTTGGCATATAGAAATGCCGATATAGGATATGCAGTTGTTTAAAGAGAATGAATAGGTAGGATGGGTCTAACGTGGGCCAAGGAATAAAAGGATGATACGGGGTTAGGAGTCAGATCACGGCGGATCCAATTTGGGTATTGGTTGATTCCTGTTGCTTCCGGATGCCAAGTGATACCGTATCGTTCTTAGCTCCTGATCCATGCAGCCCTGTCTCGAGTGCATATCCATGATTGCAGTTAGGACCCCAGCGATCTGAGAGGTCAGGCAATCCTTGATCTGCTCTAGGTGTTCCCGAATCGCATTCACGAAGTTGTGAAACCCCAACCTAAGTAGGGTCTAATGTATGCCTTGGACCTATATATATGATCAAACAGGAATTTTTGGATGATTTTAGAATTTTATAATATGTTGCAATTAGGGTTTAATTAAGAAGGGTGATTACAAATTTAATCGCCGGAGCCCAAGGTGAGTCGGTATGACCCGAGGCGCTTAATAAGAATTTAAAGGTGACAAGGTGTCATGAATAATCATGTTAATAATCATGATTTAATTTATGGAGATTAAAGTGTAATTATGGAATTAAGATGAAAAATGATAGAAAATTCATAACTCAACGACTGTAAGGCGGATTCAAGTGAAATTTGAGATGGAAGTCGATGATGTTGGGCTTGGTATTATGGAATTATTGGGTTATGAAAATCCTTGATGAAATTGGATTAATGATTTATTGATCATATCTCAATTTCAACCGTTAACTTTAAACGGCTATAACGGGAGCTAGGAAAGTCGGATTGAGGTGAAATTTGAAACGGTTGAATAAAATTATGAAATATTTATTTTGAATGGCTTGGATTAAGCTTTAAATGTTGGAAAAATATCTGAATTAAAAAAGGTGAGCATGGTTAACTAATGCACCTCCAAAGTACTCTACATTTAATGCTAGAGTACAAAGCATGAGTGCATGAATTTAATGACATTTGAGGTGTCAAGTGCAGGCCATTTCTAAGGTATTTTATGCATTAATATAAAATACAAATATCCAAATAAAATCTCAGCAATAAATTATCACAATTGATGGAGCTATGGGTGCTCAAGTGAGCATATGTGAGGTGTCCAATGTAAGCACGTTCATGGGCTGCTCTTGATGCATATTTCTGAATTTTTATTTTAGAAATGATGTATATATATAGCTAACATGTAGAATATGGTTTTGTGCAAAAATTCATGAAAATATAATATATTTCATGAATATATATCTGTTTAGCACTTCATGAGGTTAATTTCCAATTTTGGAATTATGTAATGAAGCTTAAGGTCATAACGGGCGCTCAGAACGGGCACTGATGTGTGAATTTTGGAAAAAAATATGAAAATAGTAAATGAAGATTAATGAACCTATATATGATTATTAATGGATGGATTTTGTATGGCTGAATGGATACCCTAATTATAGGGTTAAATATGTTACGTGATTAGCCGATGGAATGTGTAAAAATGTGCATGTATATGCTAAATGTATGCATAGTGACTTGATAAGTCGAATAAATGATATATGTGAATAAAATGGGTTGGAAAACTAAATAGAATGCAAGGAAAAGAAATATATGAAAAATCATATTATTTTCATGTAGGCAAGGAAAAGAATGGAAGGAATAGGGATTATGGCGATCTCAGGTAAGCAAGCGAACTTTCTAAAATGTCATTTTCTTTCTATGTGATTGATATGATGGAAATGTTTATGTTTGTGTTTGAAATATTTATGTTTATGTTTTAACGAATGGGCAAGCATAGGTTTTGAATATGACGGCTCTAATGGAAAGCCATAAGTTTTGAAAAATGATGACTTTAAGAAAAAGTCTTAAGGTTTGCTTCATGGGAAGCAAGCGACACTTCTTAAGATAAATAATTTATTCTAAGTGTTTCCAAGGATGGGAATGCTTCAAGTTAATGGAATTGAGAAATTTTGCTTAGGAGTAAGCAAGTTCTCTATGCTAATGCTTTTTAAGGATTTCATGTTTGATACCGATGGTTTTAAGAATTTTCTTTTAAGCAAGCAAGTTCTATATGATATTATTCAACAGCATTTTATAAGAAAAAGAAGATTTTACCCTTTTTCACAAAATATTGATTGTAAATGAGTTTTGAGTTATTTTTACAATAACTCGCGATAAACGATGATGGAAAAGATTTGTTTTGTTAGGTCAAGATAATTAAATAGTAAATGATATTTTGGACATAGTCCATATGTTTTGAAATGATGTTCGAAAAGTTTTGCTTTCCTTTAGATAAGGAAATCTATGTTAAAAATGTTGGAAAAATGTTTATACGGATGTGTTAAAAAGGGATTTATGGATGACCGACCTCCTATGATTGATTTCATAAAATGGTTTGATTTCAGGTTGCTTAATGGCATACAAAAGACGGTGCAATTTCCCTATATGTAAAAATAATAGATATGTGGACAATTATTAAATTTTTAGGCCATGGACAAGGGGATAGCTTAATTGCATAACTTTTGTAAACAAAAGGTCCTGAAATGGAAACTAAGCAAATATTAGAGAAAAATATGATTTATTTATGGAAATCCAAAGGATTTAAAATTCTTTTATTAAAAGGATTTTAAGATGTATTGTTTCTCAAACATTTCAAATGTTTATCAAAATATTTTACTCAAAACATTTCTAAAAGAACTTTAGGAAGGTCATTCTAAAACTAGATTTCAAATAACAACTTGTTAAAGTGGGTGCGCTCGCTTACAAGTTGACACGGACTGTGGTCTGTGATGTGATTTTGAAAATTATTCTTAAATATAGACTTCGGTCTAAGATTTTGATGCATGTGGATGCAGGCTGCGGTCTGTGATCCCGGTTTCAAAGGACATGAGCTGCGGTCTGTGGTTCTTTAAACCAAACGGACCGAGGTCTGTCAGGATAACGTACGGTGCACCGGTACAAGGAATAGGCTAGTTGTAGAGTACGGTTGGGATGACCGGGGCCCACTCTACATAAGGCCAAGTCGCTAAGGGATGGTAGGAGTGCTAGCGGCGCTCTCCCTGAGATGGGAGCAGGATAAATAAACAGCCGTTGGGCTAGCGTGTTGTTAAGGATTCTCTTCCAAAGGGTAGCATGATCACTTGCTAAGTGTCACTACTGGATGGGGAGAAATGCATTTGCTTATGTTTTATTTTTGAAAAGCCCAAAGATTTGGTCATGAAAATATGATCCTAAAGGGATTTTTATGAAATGGTTACCCTAAAAGAAAGGGTGTTTTACACAAAAGTGTAAATAAGAAGAATTAAAGGAAACGTGTTTATGCAAATGCATTTATGAAAATGATTTGCGTATTTTATTTCCCTTGTTTGTTATAAACAAGCCCTATGACGGAGAATTATGAAAAGGATTTATGTGAAACTTGAAATGAACATAGGAATGTTCATTTCTAAAAGAGCCTAAATGAAGAATGTTTATGGACGTAAGAATGTCCATTTCTAAACAGCCTAAATGATAAGGGTTTATGGACATGAGAATGTCCAATGTTAATGTATTTAAATAGAAAGTGTTTTAGGACATATGTATGTCCATTGCCAAAGGAAGCTATATGAAAATTATTTTGACACATAAAATGTCTCCTGGCTAAAGGATTTTATGATGGCTTATGTTAATGATGTTTTAAGACATAAAATGTCTCTTGGCCGAAGGATTTTATGATGATTTATGTTAATGATTTTTTGAGACATGAGATGTCTCTTTTGCCAAGGATTTATGTTGTTTTGGACATAAAACGTCCACTGGCAACTGATGATTTCATGTAATGTCTATGAACATTGAAAATGTTCATATAAGAATTAAAGGAAATTCATTAGAGAAGGTAAACGTATATGTTTTGCCTTAACAAGCCTAGAGGTGGCTTGTTAATGATTTTAAGAATGAATGCTTTATGAAAACATTCAAGGACATAGAATTGTCCGCATAAACAAAGGACTTCATGATGGTATTTTAGGACATATACATGTCCTCAGGAACAAGGTATTCCCGATGTTTATGAAAAAGGTTTTCAAGAAGCCTTACCCTAAAGATAAAATGCTTGCTTACTGAGTTGTCACTCACGTTTTGTTTTCCCAACCCTTAGATAGGTACTGAAGAAACTCAGAAGGTTGTGAACCTAAGATGTGGAGGAAGGTACGTGATGATAGCCTGTGGGCTATGAGAAATGGAAAAGCATGAATATGCTAAGGTAAGCTAATGTGTATGTGAACTTAATTAGAATTTTAAATTCTATATGATTCAAATATTGAATGTATGAATGTATGGATATAAAATGTGATGCTTAGGTCAAGGAATCTTTCACTGCAGAAAGGCAGGTAAAGATGCTATGTGTTTATGTATATTCGAACTTATCTAGAATTCTAAGTTCCATGTGAATTAATGACTGAATGTATACAAGTATGATTTGTACAATGATTAAGTGTATGATGACAGGCATGTAAAGATGCTTTGAATGAAATGATGAATTTTATTACAAGTGAAATGTAAAAATGTGTGATGATTGTCGGGTCAAGTTATGAATGATGACAGATGAATAAACAAAAAAAAATTTGGACGTATTCTAATTAAGAACCCGTCGCGTGATCAGGGCAACAATCCTGATTCACATTTACCAATTGATAGATCTTGAGGTAAGGAAGTGATGTCTCGGTTCGGGACGTCACAGTTGTCGGTATCAGAGCAAGGATTGGTAAACAGGCGTGGTAAAGAGAAAATAACGGATGATGAAAGGATAGGTCTAATGCCACAGAAGTTGGTATCAGAATATGAATTGGTAATAGGCATGGAAAGAAAAGACTTGATATCACAGAGATGATATTTCAGTAAAGAATGATGGACAGATATAGAAGAAAAATAGAAAATGATGCAAGAAATAGATTGAGACTATAAGACACATACGATATGTATTATGTTATATTGTGTGTCATGATGACACAAGGATATGGTTAATTAAGGAAATGTAGCTGGTCGCTATGTTTCATGAAATAGATGATATACGAAGGAAAAATGATATGAGATCAGATGAAATGAAGAAGGAAGCAGGAAAATTTAAAGAAACACAAAGGATAGAAAAGAATCAGAACGGATGACGGGTTATGGAACCCTACATAGAGACTCCCCATACTTAAGGTTGACCACACCTTACCTAAGATAGCACATGACTGTGCTATATGATACATATGTTTAAGGTATAGAGCCATGGTGATATATGGAAGGCACCAAGGTGCCAACTTTCTAAGTGATTTATAGTCTAGAATTAAGTTCATGATAAAATGACAGATTATGCAAATATAATCTGCATGTGTAAGGAAAAGCAACTTTACACCATGAAATGTGCAGGTAGAAATGATAAAGGTAGGAAAAAGGGAGTTTCTTTTAACTCCTAATGTATAATGTTTGATGTTATGAAAATATGAATGCATTTGATTTTATTCAAGTGCTAAGTGTATATGAAAAAAAAGGAAAGATCATTGATCTTTTTAGGTTATAAAGATTACTATGTATGGTGATTCCATGATCAGAAATGATCATGTTGACTATGTGTAATATGAATGAATATTATAATGAGAAATGCTATTGACATGATGTTATATGCTGCTTTCTACTACATGCTTATCACCTTAGTTTTGAACAAGGGATAGGCAATTGCTGATATGAGTCAACAAGTAAGAAGAGAAGCTAGTAGCAAATCTAAACGACTAGGACAAGTGAGTCCATAAGCTCATTAACGACGGGTAACTATAAACAAAGGATTTGAGGTGTTACCACTAAGAGTAATATCTCACAGGTAGAAAGAGTAAAGGATAATTGCAGCTTTAGAAAGAGCTATGCAATAAGCTGCCTAAGATGGTGTAGCTTAGACAGAAGAATAATACAGGACCTTTGGGAAAATACCCAATAGGATTAATTAGAAGCAGGTGGAAAAGATAAAATGGTAGTACCCAAACCCTTAAAGGTTGATAATGATAAGATAGAAGTAAATGGAAAGGTTATTGATGCCTTTCTAACTCAGTATCCACCTAAGTTCTCAGGTGAATTAGATTTTATTCAGACTGAGCAATGGATGAGTGAACCTAAGAACATGTTCAAGGTTTGAACATGTAGTCAAATGTAATGTCTAAGCATTGATTGGTAATGCTTATAAGTAATAGGAAACCCTAAATGACTATTATGTCATAACCAAAGAAGATAATCTGGAAGAATTTGTTAAGAAATATCTTCCAATAGGACACCAGGATGTAACACATGTTGGTAATTAACATGTATAATCAGGGCAAGGATAACTTGCCTCTGAAAATTATAGAACCTGGTGTAAGGAAAGAAATGAACAATAAAGGTTAACCCAACTGATAGCTATGATTGATAGAAAATCCCTACAAATTATTGCAGAAAGGTGTAGCAAACTATGCCTAGTTAACATGCATAGAAGGAAAAGAAGATTACACATATGATACCACAAAAGTCGGTATATCATAGTAAGAGATGGTAGATAAATGAAGAAAAATGAAGGCAAGAATGATTGCCGGAATACTCCTCAATCCCGATGTGATTGAAAGATAGGTACAAGAGAAATTATTTCTCTATGATATTCATAACAAATGAGGGTAGGAAAATTTGAAAGTGATAAGGACCCTTACTAGTTTATGGAAACTGGAAAAGGAAAATGAGGAAGAAAATATTTTAGACTAGTTTCATAACCGGTACTCCTATTAGGTCGTCTACGCTGGTATAATCTAGTTGTAGACATTATGAGAAGAAAAAGAATGGATAACTTAGCAAAAGTGTTTTTTTTTTTTGCTAAGACATGTATGAAATTTCATGTATAGAACTCTATATGAGAGCAACTATTGCCCTATATTACAAAATGAATGTATTATGTATTATGATATGTGAAAATGATTGCTATAGATTTTTACGAATGAATGGGTTAGCAAAGGTCTATTTGCTAAAATGTGTATGAAATTGTATGTGAGAGAATTTTTGCTCTTTTGCTATGGAAATGAAGATATTCATATTATATGAATTGTATGTGTAAAAAGGGAGATGATTGTCATAGATCTTTATTTCATATGTTGAAATCCCTATGATAAGATGAGAAATGATGCAAATTGTCCATGTATAAGGGCAAACAGTGACAAATGACACAAATGACAAGGCAAATGCCAATAAGATACTCATGTATGAACAAGGAACAGTAGGAATGAGCAATAAGTCTAGTGGACCAAGGCTAAAAATGTCACTAAGACAGAGTAGCACAGTGGAAGCATAGAGAGCCATTGGAATATTAGAAATGATAACAAGTTAGTAAATTATGTGAGCCTTACCCCCAATATTTGAAATGTAATAGGTTTCGGGACGAAACCTGTTATAAGGGGGGGAGGATTGTGAAACCCCAACCTAAGTAGGGTCCAATGTATGCCTTGGACCTATATATATGATCAAACGGGAATTTTTGGATGATTTTAGGATTTTATAATATGTTGCAATTAGGGTTTAATTAAGAAGGGTGATTAAAAATTTAATCGCCGAAGCCCAAGGTGAGTCGGTATGACCCGAGGGGCTTAATAAGGATTTAAAGGTGACAAGGTGTCATGAATAATCATGTTAATAATCATGATTTAATTTATGGAGATTAAAATGTAATTATGGAATTAAGATGAAAAATGATAGAAAATTCATAACTCAAAGCCTGTAAGGCGGATTCAAGTGAAATTTGAGATGGAAGTTGATGATGTTGGGCTTGGTATTATGGAATTATTGGGTTATGAAAATCCTTGATGAAATTGAATTAATGATTTATTGATCATATCTCAATTTCAACCGTTAACTTTAAACGGCTATAACGGGAGCTAGAAAAGTCGGATTGAGGTGAAATTTGAAACGGTTGAATAAAATTATGAAATATTTATTTTGAATGGCTTGGAATAAGATTGAAATGTTGGGAAAATATCTGAATTAAAAAATGTGAGCATGGTTGACTAATGCACCTCCAAAGTACTCTACATTTAATGCTAGAGTACAAAGCATGAGTGCATGAATTTAATGACATTTGAGGTGTCAAGTGCAGGCCATTTCTAAGGTATTTTATGCATTAATGTAAAATGCAAATATTCAAATAAAATCTTAGCAATAAATTATCACAATTGATGGAGCTATGGGTGCTCAAGTGAGCATATATGAGGTGTCCAATGTAAGCACGTTCATGGGCTGCTCTTGATGCATATTTCTGAATTTTTATTTTACAAATGATGTATATATATAGCTAACATGTAGAATATGTTTTTGTGCAAAAATACATGAAAATATAATATATTTCATGAATATATATCTGTTTAGTACTTCATGAGGTTAATTTCCAATTTTGGAATTATGTAATGAAGCTTAAGGTCATAAAGGGCGCTCAGAACGGGCACCGATGTATGAATTTTGGAAAAAAAATGTGAAAATGATAAATGAATATTAATGAACCTATATATGATTATTAATGGATGGATTTTGTATGGCTGAATGGATACCCTAATTATAGGGTTAAATATGTTACGTGATTAGCCGATGGAATGTGTAAAAATGTGCATGTATATGCTAAATGTATGCATAGTGACTTGATAAGTCGATATGTGAATAAAATGGGTTGGAAAACTAAATAGAATGCAAGGAAAAGAAATATATGAAAAATCATATTATTTTCATGTAGGCAAGGAAAAGAATGGAAGGAATAGGGATTATGGCGATCTCAGGTAAGCAAGCGAACTTTCTAAAATGTCATTTTATTTCTATGTCATTGATATGATGGAAATGTTTATGTTTGTGTTTGAAATGTTTATGTTTATGTTTTAACGAATGGACAAGAATAGGTTTTGAATATGACGGATTTAATGCAAAGCCATAAGTTTTGAAAAATGATGACTTTAAGGAAAAGTCTTAAGGTTTGCTTCATGGGAAGCAAGCGACACTTCTTAAGATAAATAATTTATCCTAAGTGTTGCCAAGGATGGGAATGCTTCAAGTTAATGGAATTGAGAAATTTTTCTTAGGAGTAAGCAAGTTCTCTATGCTAATGCTTTTTAAGGATTTCATGTTCGATACCGATGGTTTTAAGAATTTGCTTTTAAGCAAGCAAGTTCTATATGATATTGTTCAACAGCGTTTTATAAGAAAAAGGAGATTTTACCCTTTTTCACAAAATATTGATTGTAAATGAGTTTTGAGTTATTTTTACAATAACTCGCGATAAACGATGATGGAAAAGATTTGTTTTGTTAGGTCAAGATAATTAAATAGTAAATGATGTTTTGGACATAGTCCATATGTTTTGAAATGATGTTCGAAAAGTTTTGATTTCCTTTATATAAGGAAATCTATGTTAAAAATGTTGGAAAAATGTTTATACGGATGTGTTAAAAAGGGATTTATGGATGACCGACTTCCTATGATTGATTTCATAAAATGGTTTGATTTCATAAAATGGTTTGATTTCAGGTTGCTTAATGGCATACAAAAGACGGTGCAATTTCCCTATATGTAAAAATAATAGATATGTGGACAATTATTAAATTTTTAGGCCATGGACAAGGGGATAGCTTAATTGCATAACTTTTGTAAACAAAAGGTCCTGAAATGGAAACTAAGCAAATATTAGAGAAAAATATGATTTATTTATGGAAATCCAAAGGATTTAAAATTTTTTTATTAAAAAGATTTTAAGATGTATTGTTTCTCAAACATTTCAAATGTTTATCAAATTATTTTACTCAAAATATTTATAATAGAAGTTAAGGAAGGTCATCCTAAAACTAGATTTCAAATAACAATTTCTTAAAGTGGGTGCGCTCGCTTACAAGTTGACACGGACTGCGGTCTGTGATTTGATTTTGAAAATTATTCTTAAATATAGATTTCGGTCTAAGATTTTTGTGCATATGGATGCAGGCTGCGGTCTGTGATCCCGGTTTCAAAGGACATGGGCTTCGGTCTATGGTTCTTTAAACCAAACGGACCGAGGTCCATCAGGATAACGTACGGTGCACCGGTACAAGGAATAGGCTGGTTGTAGAGTACGGTTAGGATGACCGGGGCCCACTCTACATAAGGCCAAGTCGCTAAGGGATGGCAGGAGTGCTAGCGGCGCCCTCCCTGAGATGGGAGCAGGACAAATAAACAGCCGCTGGGCTAGCGTGTTGTTAAGGATTCTCTTCCAAAAGGTAGCATGATCACTTGCTAAGTGTCACTACTGGATGGGGAGAAATGCATTTGCTTATGTTTTATTTTTGAAAAGCCCAAAGATTGGGTCATGAAAATATGATTTTATGAAAGTATCCTAAAGGGATTTTTATGAAATGGTTACCCTAAAAGAAAGGGTGTTTTACACAAAAGTGTAAATAAGAAGAATTAAAGGAAACGTGTTTATGCAAATGCATTTATGAAAATGATTTACGTATTTTGTTTCCCTTGTTTGCTATAAATAAGCCCCAAGACGGAGAATTATGAAAAGGATTTATGTGAAACTTGAGATGAACATAGGAATGTTCATGTGGCGCCTCGAACCGAGGCGTCACATTTGTCCTTACTCCGGGATCTTGTCGATTGGTAAGTGTGAATCAGGATTGTTGCCCTGATCACGCGGCGGGTACTTAATTGGATCTCGTCCAATTTTTTTTTTCATTTCTTTTTCTTTCATCATATAAACATATACTCATCACATTCATAATGGACTTATCCATAACATCATAAATCATCAACTTCTCATATTATTCATCACTCATAATTTCATACAACCTATGTCTTTTTCATTATATCCCATTAGGGAATCTATTCATACAAAAATCTACTAACCTTTGTAGATTCCTCTTTTCCTTTAGCAACATATGTCCTTCATTTCATGGCTTTCCCTACACCTGTTTGAGGTTGGGAAAACAAAACATGAGTCGAAACTCAATAAGCAAGCATTTTTCATTTTAAATGCATTCCTCTCCATTTGATAGAAGACACTTACCAAGTGATCAACTACCAACGGAATAGAAACCTTTTCGTAAACCATATTTCGAAACCTTTCATAAACCATTCATGTAAATCATTCGTAAATGCATTTCTCTCCATTCGATAGAAGACACTTACCAAGTGATCAACTATCAACGGAATAGAAACCTTTTCATAAACATTGGATGTGCAAATGCTTCCTTTCCACTCTTGGCATAAACCTTTGTGCGCGGGTATGCTAGCCCAGGGAACATCTCACATAGCATGGTCCAATACGCCGGTTGTCTCCGACTTGGCCTCATCAAGTGAACCTCTCTTCCTCTTGACGCCTACATGGTTCCTACATGCATGACTTTTGATTTTTCCGGCATTATATACCTCTTACACCAGGTGGCTTGTCATTCTCATGTAGAGAATTATTTGCATCATCCATTAAAAATATCTTTTCAAATCCATGTGTGCAAATACTTTCTTTCCATTCCTGACATAAACCTTCGTGTGTGGGTACGCTAGCCTAGAGAACATCTCACATAGCATGGTCCAATACGCCGGCTGTCTCCGACTTGGCCTCATCAAGGGGAACCTTTCTTCCTCTTGACGCCTACATGGTTCCTACATGCATGACTTTTGATTTCCCCAGCGTTATATACCTCTTACACCAGGTAACTTGTCATTCTCATGTAGAGAATTATTTGCACAATCCCTTAAAAACATAATTTCAAATCCATGCTTTCCTTTTCAATCCATGTATGAAAATGCAATGCATTCATTCAAACATAACATTCCTTTGCCTCCACCTCTGGGGAGGACGTCGTCGGCACACAGCCCATACGACTCGGCAATAGTGAAGGGGACCCTCTGATCCACTTTCTACCTCCACCATAGCCTCTTCCTTATACATCATACATGTGCGCATGTCCATGAACATCACATAATATCAATATGCCGGCATGACTTTTCATAAAAACTCATAAACATTCATCATTTCAAAACATTATAGGAATGACCACCCTTAAACACATTTCATAAATACTTGGGAATAAAATCACATTTTCAAAAGGGTTTGCTTGCTTACAAATCATCATTTTCAAAAGGATTGCTTGCTTACAAATCATCATTTTCAAAAGGATTGCTTGCTTACCTTTGCTTTGCTTCAACCTGACTCCTTTATCCTTTCCTTTCATTTTCCTATACAAGGAAATTGGATATTTTATCCATCTATTCCATGTCTTAGCTTGCTTCCCATGCATGCTTTACGATCACATATTACCTCATTTTTATAGAGGTTTTCCTTTTATAAATACTTGGTCATTACTCATTTATATGAATTTTTATCCATAAATCCTTTGAATATTCCATCCATATATCCTCATAAATATATAAAAATAAATCTCAATTTTTCCCAAAATACGTTGTTCACTGTTCATAATTACTGTTCATGTTACTGTAGCAGATTACTGTTTATCATCACTCACAGCAACGTGGGTTACTGTTCATGGGTTCCAAAAATTGACATTTTTCCCAAAAATAAAAAGTACCATGACATAGCTTATGCTTCGTATATCATGGGGAAATTCGTACATTTTGAATTTATCATCATTTACTTGGTTAAATAAATCATTTTCTCCATGTACTAAAAATCATCATAAATTCACTTAAGCATAATCCTTAATTTCAAAAATTATGAAATTAATATATCATCATTCCAACATCATATTTATCATAATCATACATCCCAAATCATCATTTATCAAATTTGGAGCATTATTTCCACATATCATACATGATTTTCCCGAATGCTCCATCTTTGCTCCAAATTTTTGATGTTTCGGCATAATCCTAATTAAGCATTATAAATTTACTTATTTTCTCATGATTAGGCATTATCTAAGCATGATTTTACCCTACTTAACATCCAAAAGAAATTTGGAAAGAAATTGCTTACCCGAAGTGGAGATATACCACTTTTTCTCGCACTTTCTCTCTCTAACTTCCTCCTCTTGTTTCTCCTCAAGGCTAAAACGTGGTGGGGGTGAAAAAATGCTCAAATGGAGCTGGGTTTGAGTTCTTTGGTCGTTCACCCCATGCCCCCTATTTATACTTTTTGATTTTTCATCAAATTGGATTTTACCCCCTTGCTTGAGGTAATAAATTGTAAACGTATTTTTTTCTAATTTCCAAAAGGTACATGGAGCCTTGTGCAGCCCACCCTAGGCCTGCTCCAGCCCCCCTATGGCAGCCCTATTTTTGCCTATTTTTTTATTTTTTAAAATTAATTAATTTAGGCTAAATTAATCCTAGCCATTGATTTTTGATAAGATTGATTTTGGGCCATTGGATTTGGCCCCAAAAGTCTAAGCTCCAGCAGACATAGCAGCTTTTTATTAATTATTTGTCCATTTAATTAATTAAAATTAATCCAAAGTCAAATACTAATTAATGAAAAAGTAAAGCTAATTTTTGATCTTCAAATGACGTTTAATCTTGACCCTTAATTCATGATTTTTGATCAATTTTGGACCACTCATCATGTTCATCATCATATTTTGGCCATCTATAAAAAATTTCATCTCAATCCGATGTCCGGATTGCAAGATATGAATTTTTCTTTATTTTCTCTCAAAAATCCACTAAAATCCGAAAATACTAAATAAATAAAAAGTGGCTATTTTGTCCTTTTGTGGGAAGCTTCCTTTTTTGTCTTTTTGTGATTAAGTTAATCCAAAGCGATTAACTTAACATATTCTTTAATCCCACATTTACTATTCACGTGCACTATTCATCCGAATTTCATAAATAATTATTTTAACCTTTATTCTCACATATTTTCCATACTCATGAATATATATTTTATTAACATATTACTTAGGGTTTACAACCCTAGGGTTTCATATATGTGTCTAAGATCGGGGTTTTACAGTTCATTTCTAAAAGAGCCTAAATGAAGAATGTTTATGGACATAAGAATGTCCATTTCTAAACAGCCTAAATGATAAGGGTTTATGGACATGAGAATGTCCAATGTTAATGTATTTAAATAAAAAGTGTTTTAGGACATATGTATGTCCATTGCCAAAGGAAGCTATATGAAAATTATTTTGACACATAAAATGTCTCCTGGCTAAAGGATTTTATGATGGCTTATGTTAATGATGTTTTAAGACATAAAATGTCTCTTGGCCGAAGGATTTTATGATGATTTATGTTAATGATGTTTTGAGACATGAGATGTCTCTTTTGCCAAGGATTTATGTTGTTTTGGACATAAAACGTCCACTGGCAACTGATGATTTCATGTAATGTCTATGAACATTGAAAATGTTCATATAAGAATTAAAGGAAATTCATTAGAGAAGGTAAACGTATATGTTTTGCCTTAACAAGCCCAGAGGTGGCTTGTTAATGATTTTAAGAATGAATGCTTTATGAAAACATTCAAGGACATAGAATTGTCCTCATAAACTGTGGCGCCCCGAACCGAGGTGCCTAGAAGCCTTACTCCGGGATCGTTTTGATTGGTAAACGTGACTCAGGATTGTTGCCCTGATCACACGGCAGATTTTTTTTTTCATCAATACATGGAAAATTCCCATCATTCATCCAATTTGAAATATATTTCACATAACACAGTTATGATAAAAAACTATTCCATAAACATTTTCATTGGAATAAAAATATTCTCTTTTCATCTCAAAATTATCATCGTTGACTTTACATAAAGTTTACATAAACATCATTTATATCAAAAACTACATAATACTTGGCATGCTGCCTTCATCATCATTTCCTGTCTGTTGTTGAAAAAGCATGGGTGAGTAATAATACTCAGTAAGCAAGCTATACATAATTTTTCAATCATTTTCATGCATTTCATAAAATGCAAATGCAATGCATACATAGCATTCATGACATTCCTTTGGATGCAACGCTAGCTAGGCGCCCATCCCATACATGCTCCCATTTTAGGGAGGTCGCCGCCGGCCTAGGCCTATTAAGTGACTTGGCAATAGCGAGGGGGACATCCGGTCCGCTTACTACCTCGACTAAGGCCTATTCCTCGTGCACATGCTCATTCTCATACACATGCCAGCATGATATTTACAAATCATAAACAATTTCATAAAAAGCATTTAATAAACAATTTCACAAAACAAACTTCAGTTCATGTAAAGCAGTTATAGGTATGGCCAACCTTAAATAAATTTCATAAAGCAATTCACAAACAATTTCAAGCATTTTGAAAATAATTTGCAAAACATATAACTTGCTTACCTTCTTAGGAGGTGTCTTCGACCTTTTCTTTTCCTTTTCCTATTCAAGGACAAAGGATATTTCATTTCCTCTATTTAAGCTGCTTCCCATGTATGCTTTATAATATTTGGGCATTATTTCTTTACATAGATATTTTTGTCCATAAATTCTTCAAAAATTCCATACTTATATTCAAATATTAATTTCCAAATTTTCTCCAAAATCACGCTGTTCATTGTAGCAAATTACTGTAGCAGGTCATTGTAGCAACTACTGTAGCAAAATCACTGTTCATCCGTGGTTACTGTTCATGGGTTTCAAAAATTGATATTTTTTCCAAAAATGAAAAATAACATGACATACCTTATGCCTAGGAATTATCTAAGCATTTTCTCCATATACTAAAAATCATCATAAATTCACTTAAGCATAATCCTTAATTCCAAAAATCATGAAATTAATATATCATTATTCTAACATCATATTTATCATAATAATTCATCCCAAATCATCATTTATCAATTTTGGAGCATTATTTTCACATATCATATGCTATCTTGCCGAATACCCTATATTCGCTCTAAATTTTTGATGTTTTGGCATAATTCCATTTAAACATTATATCTATACTTATTTTCTCATGCTTAGGAATTATCTAAGCATGTTTTTACCCTAGTTAACATCCAAAAGAAATTTGGGAGAAATCACTTACCCGAAGCGGAGATACGCCTCTTTTTCTTACACTTTCTCTCTCTAACTTTCTCCTTCTTTCTCTAAAGGGTAAAAACGTGTTTGGGGGTGGAAATGCTTGAAGTTTTCAAGCTTGGAGTGCTTCTGGTCGTTCTCACCTTGCCCCCTATTTATAGTTTTTGATTTTTCATAAAATTATATTTTACCCCCTTAGCTTGAGGTATTTAATTATAAAAATGTATTTTTTTCTAATTTTGAAAAATTCCTTGAGCCAAGAGCAGCCACCCTAGGCCTGCTCCAGCCCCCCTATAGCAGCCCTAATTTTCTACCTATTTTTTGTTTTTTTAAAATTAATTGAATTAAGCTAAATTAATCCTAGCCCTTGATTTATGATTTGGATGAATTTTGACCATTGATTTGGTCATGTTGCTGCATTGCATTTAATTTTTTTAATTTTTATTTATTAATTTTAATTAAAGTCAAATACATAATTAATGAAAAAGTGAAGTTACTTTTTCACTTTACATTTGACATTTCATCTTGACCTTTGATTTGTGATTTTCATCACATCTTAGCCCATTCATCATGTCCATCTTGAATTTTTAACCATCCATAAAAAATTTCATCGAATTCCGACGCTCGGTTTGCAATTTATGAATTTTTTTCTATTTTTCCACAAAAATCCAAACTTGGATTAAAATATCCAAAAGAATTGCTATTTTGTCTTGTAGTGATTAAATCTCTATTTTGTCTTTTTGTGATTAAGTTAATCCTCATGGGGTTAAATTCCTAATTGCATTATTTCAATCTCCAATACACATATCCATCAATATAATTCATGAATTTTCATTTATTCATAAAATAATTACAAAATTACAAATGTCGATATGACGCGTATATAGTCGAAACAACGCGTATACGGTCAGGGTTCCACATAAACAAAGGACTTCATGATGGTATTTTAGGACATATACATGTCCTCAGGAACAAGGTATTCTCGATGTTTATGAAAAAGGTTTTCAAGAAGCCTTACCCTAAAGATAAAATGCTTGCTTACTGAGTTGTCACTCACATTTTGTTTTTCCAACCCTTAGACAGGTACTGAGGAAACTCAGAAGGTTGTGAACCTAAGATGTGGAGGAAGGTACGTGCTGATAGCCTGTGGGCTATGAGAAATGGAAAAGCATGAATATGCTAAGGTAAGCTAATGTGTATGTGAACTTAATTAGAATTTTAAATTCTATATATGATTCAAAGATTGAATGTATGAATGTATGGATATAAAATGTGATGCTTAGGTCAAGGAATCTTTCACTGCAGAAAGGCAGGTAAAGATGCTATGTGTTTATGTATATTCGAACTTAGCTAGAATTCTAAGTTCCATGTGAATTAATGACTGAATGTATACAAGTATGATTTGTACAATGATTAAGTGTATGATGACAGGCATGTAAAGATGCTTTGAATGAAATGATGAATTTTATTACAAGTGAAATGTAACAATGTGTGATGATTGTCGGGTCAAGTTATGAATGATGACAGATGAATAAACGAAAAAAAATTTGGACGTATTCTAATTAAGAACCCGCTGCGTGATCAAGGCAACAATCCTGATTCACATTTACCAATCGATAGATCTTGAGGTGAGGAAGTGACGTCTCGGTTCGGGGCGTCACAGAAGTTGTCCCAAGACGGTGGCCGTGGAGTTAGGTCTGGGATCTCTGATCCTTGCGGTGAACACGACCCATGTGAATGTGGCCATGTGGGCTCCTCGGGAGCGTCATGTGGTGGAGATGGAGCGGGTAGAGGTTCCGGTGATGGGAGGGGTTGCTCCCCCTCAACCTGCGCTCCTCCGGCTTCTTCCGGAGCCGGTACACCCATCCTCTCTCTAATTCGCTCTGCCCTGAACTGTTCCACATTAATCTTCATTCTTTGGAGCAAAGCCTTGTTGATTTCATTCGTCGGCTTCAATACCTCGAATGGCTCTCCATCAATATCCACTTGGTAGAACTCAAGGATCTTAGTGATCCATGTCCCATAAGGCAGCACTCCTCGTGGGTTATCCTTTCTAGAGGCAAGGGCTTCAAGGAAGAGTCATGGGAGACTGACTTTTACCTTGTTTGCTACTTTCCACAGAATTTCCGCTTCTTATGGATTTACTTGATTTCTGCCTCCGCCTTTAGGATATATACAGTGGGCAATCAGCAACCCGAGGACCCTCAACCTAGGGGATAAGTCCATGTAGTGTAGAAACTTGATCCCAGGGTGATATTTGTTGCTCCTAGTTGTTGGGTCCCGAATTGATGGCAAAACCCAAGAGGGGAGGGGTGAATTGGGTTCTTAAAAATTTCTTCGGTAACTTATCCCCTTGTGAGTTCAATCCCCTTAAATGAAGAAACAAAATGTAGAGCAAAGCAATATAGAAAGCAGAAATAAAATAGACGCAGATTTTTATAGTGGTTCGGGCAACCTCCCTACTCCACTCTTCCAAGCTCACACACCTTGTGACTTGGGTTCCACTATTGCATTCCACGAACACAATTAGAGCCTCTTGCTCTCTTCTAGATTCAAAGCTCTAGGGGGCATATACAACTAGAGCCACTTGCTCTCTTCTAGATTCTAGCTCTAGGGGGCATATAACATTTAGCACAAGTAGGTGATGAGTCACACTCCAATCACACACTACTTTGCTACCACTTGATCTTAGCTACGCAAGCTAAATCAAGTTCAACACAAACAAGTAAACACTAAAAGTAAACTACACTTTACAGGTGTGTAGAAACGATTTAGCACAGGGAAGAACTTGTAGATGATGGCTTTGAAGTTTCTGATTGTAGCTCTTGCAACTTGAAGCACAATTCTTCCTCCTTGAGTGATTTGATCTCTTTGAAGCTCTTATGGATATGAGTTATTGCTCACTTAATGATTCTCCACTCCTTCCCTCGTTCACCATCAATGCTATTTATAATTTGGAGGGAATCCGAACGTTAGTGAGTAGGTGGCGCGCATTTAATGTGCCAACGTTCGAAAATAAATCCGACCGTTGCGACCCAAGTCGCATGTGGAGTCGACTTCGGGTGCGACTTCACCCAAGTCGCAGATGGAGTCGACTTCGGGTGCGACTTCGCGAACTTCGGTCTTCAGTTTCAACGCTGGAAGGTTTCGCCCGTTCTGAAGTCGATCATGAAGTCGACTTGGCTTTGCGACTTCACCCAAGTCGCAGTCTGGAGTCGACTTGGCTTCGCGACTTCACTTCCTGTAGCGTCTTCAAGTTCCAGGTTGGGTCGTCTTGGCTTCAGACTTGACCCAAGTCGTAGGTGGAGTCGACTTCGTGTGCGACTTCACTTCGTCAGTTGATTTTCTGAACTTTGGAACTTGGTTCTTCATTTCCTTTTGGATTAATGTCTTCTCTTCTGCTTCTTTTGTATTTTTCATGTCTTGAATCATTTAGTCTTGCTCTCATTAGCTCCATGATCTCCAAACCTTTTGACTTGATAGACATGATTTGATCTTGAACACCTTGATAACTTTTTGTTTTGGATTTGAGAGGCTTGAGTTGATGTTTGAAATCATTTAATCTTGAAACTGCATCTTTGATCTTTGAAAGAAGCTTGAATCAGTATCTTTGAATTTCCAAAACCTCAAGTCGCACTTCGGGGTCGACTTCGTTCGCGACTTCACCCAAGTCGCAACTGGAGTCGACTTGGGCTGCGACTTGGCAGCTCCGTGTCCCAACTTTCAGCTCTGGACAAATTTGCGCGACTGAAGTCGATAGCGAGGTCGACTTCGTCTGCGACTTGGCTACCCAAGTCGCATGTGGAGTCGACTTGACCTGCGACTTCACTTGCTCTTTCTCCCATTTCAACTCTGGACGTTTTTAGGCATATTGAAGTCGATCTTGGAGTCGACTTGGGGAACGACTTGGCCTTCCAACTTGATTTTCTTCAAATGTATATTCCTTAAGACATTTCACAAACTTGTTAGTAGCCAAGACTTTCTCAAATTGATTTGTTTAATCATCAAAACATAGATTTAGCTAGTTTTCCTCATGTTTCCAACAATCTCCCCCTTTTTGATGATTGACAAAACCAATTTGAGTGGATACCTTTCATTTAAATAAATATGCTCATATTGCATTATGAAATCATGCAAACATTCAAAGCATTCATTTAAGCATATACATATCCTACTCTTTTTTCCTTAAATCTTATTTTTCTCTTCTTACATCTCTCTCCCCTTTAATCATCTCTCTCCCTTTTTAATCATAAAGACTTATACTCAATTTTTCAACTCAAATACTCTTCTTCTCCTTAAAACTCTCTCCCCCTTTTTGTCAATATATCAAAAAGATTAGAGGGTAAAGAAATAGATAGGTGGGATTGCTCCCCCTAAACAGGTGCTCCCCCTCAATTTATGCTTTAAGTTAGTTCAAGCATTCCCATGTCATTTCTAAGCTTATAAAATGTTTCTTTTGCTAGGGGTTTAGTAAATATATCTGCAACTTGATCCTCTGTTCTTACATATACCAAACATATGTCATGATTTTCTACATGTTCTCTAATGAAATGATGTCTAAGGTCTATATGTTTGGTCCTAGAATGCAAGACTGGATTCTTGGTTAGACATATGGCACTTGTATTATCACATTTGATAGGTATATCTTTAAAATCCATGCCATAGTCCCTAAGTTGCTGTTTCATCCAAAGTAATTGGGCACAACAGCTCCCGGCGGCAATGTATTCGGCTTCCGCCGTAGATAGAGCAACACTAGTTTGTTTTGTTGAAAACCATGAAACCATCATGTTCCCAAGAAACTGACATGTTCCACTAGTGCTTTTTCTATCTACTTTGTAACCAGCAAAATCCGCATCCGAGTAGCCGATTAGATCAAAATTAGAACCCTTTGGATACCATAGTCCTAAATTGGTAGTGTCTACTAGGTATCTAAAAATTCTTTTCACAGCTACCAAGTGTGATTCTTTTGGGCATGATTGAAATCTAGAGCACATACACACACTAAACAAAATATCTGGCCTAGAAGCAGTTAAATACAATAAGGAACCTATCATGCTTCTATACAATTTTAAATCAACTAATTTTCCCTTCTCATCTTTGTCCATTTTGATTGTGGAGCTCATGGGCGTGTTTGCTCCTTTGCTATTCTCCATGCCAAACTTCTTGAGCATCTCCTTGATGTATTTGGACTGGTTTATGAAGATTCCTTCATTTAGTTGCTTGATTTGCAGTCCAAGGAAGAAATTGATCTCTCCCATCATGCTCATCTCAAATTCTTTCTGCATGAGCTCAGAAAATTCTTGGCAAAGAGATTCATTAGTAGCACCGAAAATGATATCGTCAACATAAATTTGAATGATTAATATATCTTTTCCATTGTTCTTGATAAACAAAGTGGTGTCTACCTTTCCCTTTTGAAAATTATGATCAATCAGAAATGTGCTTAGTCTATCATACCAAGCTCTTGGAGCTTGTTTTAATCCATATAATGCTTTGGTTAGCTTGTAAACATACTTTGATTGATCTTTTTCCTCAAATCCAGGTGGTTGTTCTACATACACCTCTTCATTTATATAACCATTCAGAAATGCACTTTTGACATCCATTTGAAACAATTTAAAGTTCATGTGAGATGCAAAAGCTAGTAAGATGCGAATTGCCTCTAATCTAGCAACCGGGGCCTAGGATTCTTCAAAATCTATTCCTTCTTCTTGTGAGTACCCCTTTGCCACAAGTCTAGCTTTGTTTCTCACTACTAGTCCACTTTCATCTAATTTGTTCCTAAAGACCCACTTGGTGCCAATAACAATACAGTCATTTGGTCTAGGAACAAGGTGCCAAACTTGATTTCTTTCAAATTGATTTAGCTCTTCTTGCATTGCTATAATCCAGTTTTCATCATCAAGAGCTTGTTCAATATTAGAAGGTTCAATCTTGGATACAAAAGCATATTGTCCACACACATTTTGCTTTGACCTTCTAGTTTTTACACCTTCATACACATTTCCTATAACTTGCTCAATTGGATGTGCATGATTGAATTTTAAATCAGTTGGAGGTTTATAGGAATTGTTACCTTCACTTACCCTTTCCTCCATGGAATCTTCTTGCTTTTCCACATGCAATTTTTCAAGATTGCTTGCTATGTCATCTGCATCACTTAAATCATCCTTTCTCTTGAAGCAAGGGTTAGTCTCATCAAAAACAACATGTATGGATTCTTCTACAACTTGATTTCGTTTATTGAAAACTCTATATGCTTTGCTATTTGATGAATAACCAAGGAATATTGCTTCATCACTTTTAGCATCAAGTTTTCCCAAGTTGGTTTTTCCATTGTTCAGAACATAACATGTGCATCCAAAAGTATGAAAATAAGATATGTTTGGTTTCCTTCCCTTCCATAGCTCATATGGGGTCTTTTTCAAGATAGCTCTAATGGTTACTCGATTTAAAACATGACAAGCTGTGCTCACAGCTTCACCCCAAAACTTCTTGGATAATTTGCTCTCATTTAGCATAGTTCTAGCCATCTCTTGTATAGTTCTATTTTTCCTCTCCACTACTCCATTTTGTTGTGGAGTCCTTGGTGCAGAAAATGTGTGATGAATTCCTTTTTCATTACATAATTCTATGAATCGTTTGTTCTCAAATTCACCACCATGGTCACTTCTTATAGTCATAATAGTACTTTGTTTTTCATTTTCCACCAAGTTTACAAACGTTGCAAACATAGAGAAGGCTTCATCTTTGCTAGCTAAAAGAATTATCCATGTGAATCTTGAAAAGTCATCAACAATTACAAATGCATATTTCTTTCCACCAATGGTTAAAATGTCGGATGGCCCATATAGATCCATATGTAGTAATTCAAGTGGCTTAGTGGTGGAAATTTCCTTTTTGGTAGAGAAAGGCATCTTGGGTTGTTTTGATAATTGACATGCCTTGCAAATCTTGTCTTTGTCATATTTCAATCTTGGTAATCCTTCTACCAAACTCTTTTTCCATAGGGTTTTTATGTTTCCCATGTTTATATGTCCAAGCCTTTTATGCCAAACCCATGGATCATTATCAATGGCCATTAGACATTGACCATTTAGTTCATCAAGTGAAACCAAATATACATTTCCATGTCTTTTTCCACTAAACATGATATGTTCACCATCAAATACATTACATATAGATGATTCAAACACAACCTTATATCCTTTATCACATAATTGGCTAATGCTCATTAAGTTATGCTTGAGTCCTTCAACAAACAAAACATCCTCCATGCATGCATTTGAAATACTATAAATATTTCCTTTACCTTTGATTTTACCTTTCTCATTATTTCCAAAGGCAACAGTTCCGTCGTTGCAAGGCTTAAGTTTGTGAAACAAATTTCTTTCTCCAGTCATGTGCCTTGAACAACCGCTATCCATGAACCATACATTATTTGCCTTTGCCTTTAAACAAATCTGAAAGATAAACAAGTAAATCTCATCTTTTTGGTACCCATTTTATGGGTCCATTTGGGTTAGTGAAATGATTCAATCTTTGTAGTTCTACCTTGGAAAGCCCAAATCTTGTGTTCTTTGGTACCCAAACTAGTTTTGCACCATGGTCAAATAATCTCTTAAAGTTACACTTGTAAATTTTATGACCCATTTTGTTGCAAAAGTTGCAGGCCATTGGTAATCTAGGAGTAGGCCTCCAAGTATATTTTGGTTCAAGTGTTGGCCTTCTAGTCCACATAACGTTTCTCCTTTGTGGCTTGTATATAGGTGCAGTTTTGGTTTGATATTTTCCAAGTGTAGGCACATTTGATTTGCCACTTTCTTTTTGCTCAAATGTATTGTATCCGAGACCTCTCTTGTTTGTTTGGGAGGTCATGTTCAGAAACATCTTTACACTTTCTCCTGGATTAGAGAACTTTGCCAATGATTCATTTAATGATTTGTTCTCTTTTCTTAGTTTCTCTATCTCTTTCAACAATGATTCATTTTCTTCTTTTAGTTTTGTTGATTTTTCAGCTAGTTTTCCATTTTCAATAATAACAAAGTTACATTGTTGTCTCTTTAATGTCAACTTGTTTCCTAGCTTTTTGATCTCCTCATATAATGAATCATATGCAAGTTGTAGTTCTTCTAATTCAGCACATTTGAGGCAATCATGAAAAGAAGAATAACTTGATTGAGAATAGCAAGGTTTGGAAGTTACCTCTTCACTTTCTGTGTATTTTGTTGAAGTAGATTGATCTTCCAAAACTTCCATCGTGTTCAAGCATAGCAGTTCTTCTTCTTGTTCGATTTGTGCTATGCAGCATATTCTTGCGCAATTTGCTGCCTCGTTCTCATCGGTTGAAGAGCTGCATGTTGATGACGTCTCCTCATTGACGTACATGCCTCTTCCCTTTGACCTTTGGTATTTTCTTCTTTCATGACTCTCCTTTGGCCTTTCTTCCGGTGTAGGACATTGAGCTTGCATATGTCCTACGCCCCCGCATCGATAGCATTTTGTGACCTCCTTCTTCTTTTCTTTTTGTGGTCTTTCTTTGAAGTCTTTAAGGTTCTTTTCTTTTCTTACAAATTTTCGAAACTTGTGAGTAAGAAGTGCAATATCTTCATCACCATTGTTAGACGAGGAGGTAGACTCATCTGAGTTGCGTGCCGCTTTTAATGCAACGATTTTCTTCCCTTTATGATTCTCTTCGTTTCTTCTCTTAATTAGCTCATGTGACATTAGTGAGCTAATTAGATCTTCTAGCTTTAGAGTGTTGAGGTCTTTTGCTTCTTCAATAGCTGTAATCTTTGGAGTCCATGAATCCGGTAGAGCTCTTAGTATCTTCATCACCTGTTCGGATTCAGAGATAGCTTTTCCAAGACCTTTGAGAGCATTAGTAATCTTAGAAAATCTTGCAAACATTTCAGAAATATTTTCAGTGTCTAGCATTCTAAAACTTTCCAACTCTCCTATCAAAATATTTCTCCTAGTCCCTTGGACTTGAGAGGTTCCTTCATAAATGGATGTTAGAGTATCCCATATCTCCTTGGCGGTTAGGCAAGATGATACTCTATCATATTCCGAAGCCGTAAGAGCACAAAATAAAGAGTTCATAGCCTTAGCATTGCTCTTGACGGTTCTTACTTCCTCTTCGGTCCAATTGGAAGCTTTTTCATCAATTGGCAAAGTTACACCATCTTGGATAGCAATCCAAGAGTCCATATCGGTAGCCATGATGAGTTGCTTCATACGAAGCTTCCAATAGCCAAAGTTGCTCCCATCAAACAATGGTGGCCTTGTAAAAGATTGGCCCTCGGCAAAAGCGGGAACGGGAATAGATTGGGATGCCATGATAATAGATCTCTTTGATTCAATTCAAAGACCTGCTCTGATACCACTTGTTGGGTCCCGAATTGATGGCAAAACCCAAGAGGGGAGGGGTGAATTGGGTTCTTAAAAATTTCTTCGGTAACTTATCCCCTTGTGAGTTCAATCCCCTTAAATGAAGAAACAAAATGTAGAGCAAAGCAATATAGAAAGCAGAAATAAAATAGACGCAGATTTTTATAGTGGTTCGGGCAACCTCCCTACTCCACTCTTCCAAGCTCACACACCTTGTGACTTGGGTTCCACTATTGCATTCCACGAATACAATTAGAGCCTCTTGCTCTCTTCTAGATTCAAAGCTCTAGGGGGCATATACAACTAGAGCCACTTGCTCTCTTCTAGATTCTAGCTCTAGGGGGCATATAACATTTAGCACAAGTAGGTGATGAGTCACACTCCAATCACACACTACTTTGCTACCACTTGATCTTAGCTACGCAAGCTAAATCAAGTTCAACACAAACAAGTAAACACTAAAAGTAAACTACACTTTACAGGTGTGTAGAAACGATTTAGCACAGGGAAGAACTTGTAGATGATGGCTTTGAAGTTTCTGATTGTAGCTCTTGCAACTTGAAGCACAATTCTTCCTCCTTGAGTGATTTGATCTCTTTGAAGCTCTTATGGATATGAGTTATTGCTCACTTAATGATTCTCCACTCCTTCCCTCGTTCACCATCAATGCTATTTATAATTTGGAGGGAATCCGAACGTTAGTGAGTAGGTGGCGCGCATTTAATGTGCCAACGTTCGAAAATAAATCCGACCGTTGCGACCCAAGTCGCATGTGGAGTCGACTTCGGGTGCGACTTCACCCAAGTCGCAGATGGAGTCGACTTCGGGTGCGACTTCGCGAACTTCGGTCTTCAGTTTCAACGCTGGAAGGTTTCGCCCGTTCTGAAGTCGATCATGAAGTCGACTTGGCTTTGCGACTTCACCCAAGTCGCAGTCTGGAGTCGACTTGGCTTCGCGACTTCACTTCCTGTAGCGTCTTCAAGTTCCAGGTTGGGTCGTCTTGGCTTCAGACTTGACCCAAGTCGTAGGTGGAGTCGACTTCGTGTGCGACTTCACTTCGTCAGTTGATTTTCTGAACTTTGGAACTTGGTTCTTCATTTCCTTTTGGATTAATGTCTTCTCTTCTGCTTCTTTTGTATTTTTCATGTCTTGAATCATTTAGTCTTGCTCTCATTAGCTCCATGATCTCCAAACCTTTTGACTTGATAGACATGATTTGATCTTGAACACCTTGATAACTTTTTGTTTTGGATTTGAGAGGCTTGAGTTGATGTTTGAAATCATTTAATCTTGAAACTGCATCTTTGATCTTTGAAAGAAGCTTGAATCAGTATCTTTGAATTTCCAAAACCTCAAGTCGCACTTCGGGGTCGACTTCGTTCGCGACTTCACCCAAGTCGCAACTGGAGTCGACTTGGGCTGCGACTTGGCAGCTCCGTGTCCCAACTTTCAGCTCTGGACAAATTTGCGCGACTGAAGTCGATAGCGAGGTCGACTTCGTCTGCGACTTGGCTACCCAAGTCGCATGTGGAGTCGACTTGACCTGCGACTTCACTTGCTCTTTCTCCCATTTCAACTCTGGACGTTTTTAGGCATATTGAAGTCGATCTTGGAGTCGACTTGGGGAACGACTTGGCCTTCCAACTTGATTTTCTTCAAATGTATATTCCTTAAGACATTTCACAAACTTGTTAGTAGCCAAGACTTTCTCAAATTGATTTGTTTAATCATCAAAACATAGATTTAGCTAGTTTTGATGAGGACTCAGGAGAGAGAGAAGAGATTGAAACCAGAAAGAGAGAAATGAAACCGAGAGAGAAGGGAAACCAGAGAAAGATGGAGGCAGAGAGAGGGAGAGGTGGAGCTATGGAGGAAGATATGGAGAGAGAGAACAGATAGGGACGAAGACGAGAGGGAAATCGAGTGGGAAAAAAATGGAAACTAGGGAGAGGAGAGGAAACAACGGGAGAGATAGGGAGCTCAAGCGGGAAAGGACTGGAGAGAAGAGAGAACTCAGGAGAGAGAGAAAGATTGAAACCGAGAGAGAAGGGAAATTAGAGAGAAAGTGGGAGGCCAAGTGGGAGAGAGATCATCCGGACAGAGATCTCAAGGGAGATACAAGAGGGAGATGGAAAAAAGGAGAGAGAGAGTTGCAAGAGGGAGAGAACCAGAGGAGAGAAATGGAAAGATCGAAGAGAGAGCTCGAGCGAAAAAATGGAGACTGAGTGAGATGAGAGGAAAGGACGGTGCGTGAAAATGAAGAAGAAAAAAGAGGAGAAGGAAGAAAGAAGAAGATGGGAAGCCCGACGGTCGCGCGTCTGAAGTCGACTTTGCCTCTGCGGAGTCTACTTCGTCCCTGATGCGGAGTCAACTTTGCTTTTTGGAGTTGACTTCACCGAAGTCAACTTGGGTAGTTCAGAGTCGACTTAGCCTATCGACTTGGACTTTTCTAAGTTGATTTCTCCTATCTAATTGTTTCTAATTTAGCTCAATCATTCACATATCATTTCTAATTTTGTAAAAAGATTCTTTTGCTAAAGGTTTGGTGAATATATCAACAATCTGATCCTCAGTTTTCACCTATTCCAAACAAATGTCATGATTTTCAACAAGTTCACGAATAAAATGATGTCTTACATCTATATGTTTGGTTCTAGAATGCAATACAGGATTTTTAGTCAAACAAATTGTACTTGTATTATCACATCTAATTGGAATATTATAATAATCAACATCATAATCTTTAAGTTGTTGTTTCATCCAAAGTAGTTGGGCACAACATCTCTCAGTGGCAATATATTCGGCTTCCGCCGTAGATAGAGCAACACTAGTTTGTTTCCTTGAATACCATGAAACCAACATGTTTCCAAGGAATTGACATATTCAGCTAGTACTTTTTCTATCCACTTTGTATCCGGAAAAATCCGCATCCGAGTAGCCGATTAAATCAAAAGTTGACCCCTTTGGATACCATAGTCCAAGATTAGTTATATTTATCAAATATTTAAAAATTCTTTTTACAGTCATTAAATGTGATTATCTAGGACATGATTGAAATCTAGAACACATGCAAACACTGAAAGGAATATCTGGTCTAGAAGCAGTTAAATATAACAACGAACCTATCATACTTCTGTATAGCTTTTTTCGACACACTTACCGTTTTCATCCGTGTCGATCTTGATTGTTGAACCCATTGGAGTGTTTTCTCCCTTGCTAGTCTGCATTCTGAATTTCTTTAGCGTTTCTTTGATATACTTGGACTGATTTATAAAAATCCCTTCGGCTTGTTCTTGATTTGCAGTCCGATGAAGAAATTCAGTTCTCTCATCATGCTCATTTCGAATTCGCTCTGCATAATCTTCGAAAATTCTTGGCACAGAGTTTCGTCAGTAGTACCAAATATTATATCATCTACATAAATTTGAACAATTAAAATATTTTTGCTTTTATACTTAATGAATAATGTAGTATCAACCTTTCCTCTTTGAAATTCATGATCAATCAAAAATTTATTCAACCTTTCATACCAAGCTCGTGGATCTTTTTTTAGTAAATATAATGCTTTGGTTAATTTATAAACATATTTTCATTGATCATTTTCTTCAAATCCATGGGGTTGTTCAACATATTCTTCTTCATTCAAGTATCCATTAAAAAATGCGCTCTTTACATCCATTTGAAACAATTTGAAATCCATGTGAGAAGCAAATGCCAGTAAAATATGTATGACTTCTAGTCTAGCCATAGGAGCATATAATTCTTCAAAATCAATCCCTTCTTCTTGGGAATACCCTTTAGCTACTAGTCTGGCTTTGTTTCTTATTACAAGTCTACTTTCATCTAATTTGTTCCAAAATACCCATTTGGTACCAATAATAGTGCAATCTTTGGGTCTAGGAACTAAATATTATACATTGCTCCTTTTAAATTGGTTTAGCTCTTCTTGCATTGCAATAACCCAATTTTCATCATTAAGAGCTTGATCAATAGTTGTTGGTTCAATTTTTGATACAAAAGCATATTGTCTACAAATATTTTGCTTGGACCTTCTAGTCTTTACTCTTTCATAGATATTGCCTATAACTTGCTCAATTGGATGGACATTTTTGAATTTTAAATCAGTTGGAGGTTTGTAAGAATCGTTACCTTCACTTACCCTTTCTTCTGTGGAATTTTCTTGCTTAGCCTCAGTTTCCTCTTGTTGCTCTTGTTGTTTTGCTTTTGAATTCTTCGATGTATCATCTGCATCACTTAATTCATCCTCCTTTTTCAGAGTTTGGTTAAATTCATTAAAAACAACATATATTGATTCCTCTCCTATTTGATTTCTTTTGTTGAAAATTTCTATATGCTTTGCTATTTGATGAATGACGTAGGAAAATTGCCTCATCACTTTTGGCATCTAATTTTTCCAAATTTATTTTTTCATTTTTAACACATAACAAGTACATCCAAAAGTATGAGAATATGATATAGTTGGTTTTCTGCCTTTGCAAAGTTCATATGGGGTCTTTTTCAATATAGTTCTAATGGTAACTCGGTTTAGTACCTGACAAGCTGTACTTACAGCTTCACCCCAAAATCTTTTAGACAATTTACTCTCATTTAGCATAGTTCTAGCCATTTCTTGTATTGTCCGGTTTTCCCAATCAAGAACTCCATTTTGTTGAGGAGTTCTTGGTGCAGAAAATATATGGTGAATTTCTTTTTCATTGCAAAATTCTATGAATCGTTTATTTTCAAATTCACCACCATGATCACTTCTAATGGAGATAATTGTACTTTGTTTTTCATTTTGCACCAAATTTGAAAACGTGACAAACATAGAAAATGCTTCATCTTTGCTAGTTAAGAATATAATCCAAGTAAACCTTGAAAAATCATCAACAATTACAAATACATACTTTTTCCCACCAAGAGTTAAAATGTCTGATGGTCCATAAAGATCCATATGCAATAATTCAAGTGGTCTAGTCGTTGAAATTTCTTTTTTGGTGGAAAATAACATTTTGGGTTGTTTGGATAATTGACAAGCCTTGCAAATCTTACCCTTGCCATATTTAAGTTTTGGTAACCCTTGTACTAAACTCTTTTTCCACAATGTTTTAATATTTGACATATTTATATGTCTAAGCCTTGTATGCCATATCCATGGATCATTTTCTATGGCTATTAGACATTTTCCCTCAAGTTCATTTCAGCAAACTAAATATACATTCACATGTCTTTTGCCTATAAATACTATGTGATCATCATCAAATACATTGTAGATAGAGGATTCAAATACAACTTTATAACCTTTATCACATAATTGACTAATACTCATTAGGTTGTGTTTGAGTCCTTCAACAAATAATATGTCCTCAATACATGCATTTGAAATTCCGTAAACATTTTCTTTACCTTTTATTTTACCTTTTTCATTATTTCCAAAAACAACTGTTCCTTCGTTGCACGGGTTGATTTTATAGAACAGTCCTTTTTCTCCTGTCATGTGTCTTGAACAGCCACTATCCATAAACCATATGTTATTGGCCTTAGCTGTAAGACATACCTACAAAAAAAAAGTCAAGTGGAGCTCATCCTTTTGGTACCCATTTTATGGGTCCATTTGGGTTAGTTATCCATTAGAATCTACGTTGATCTTCTTTTGAAGCCATAAATCCAATGCTCTTGGGCATCCAAACCAATTTTGCACCAAGGTTTTGTAATTTTATCAATTTGCATTGAAATGCCTTGCGTCCCATTTTGTTGCAAAAATTACAAGCTCCTGGAAGTCTAGGAGTGGGAAGTCATTTGGTAATTGGTTCCCCAATTGGTCTTTTGGTCCAAATCACATGATTCATCTTAGGTTTAGCATGGATGAATTTTGGTTTGTTTCTAAGG
This sequence comes from Annona cherimola, assembly GCA_030490835.1. NCBI lineage: Eukaryota > Viridiplantae > Streptophyta > Magnoliopsida > Magnoliales > Annonaceae > Annona > Annona cherimola. The sequence continues at coordinate 40,614,015 of CM059976.1, forward strand.
TTCCTTGGAGCATTAGATTTGCTATTTTCACCATCCTCAAATGTAGTATACCCAAGCCCTTTCTTGCAGCTTTGAGTGGTCATTTTTAAAAATATTTTGACACTTTCACCAGGATTAGAAAACTTAGCAAGCGATTCATTTAACGATTCATTTTCCTTTTTGAGTTTTTCTAACTCATTTATCAAGGTATTCCTTTCGCTTGTCAAATGATCAACTTTTTCTGTAAGTTTTTCCTTCACAATAGTTACTGTGTTAAATTGTCTTTTCTTTATTGTGAACTTATTTCATAATTTCTTTATTTCCTCATGTAATGAATCATAGGCTTGTTGAAGTTCTTCTAATTCAGCACATTTGAGGCAGTTATTTGTAGAAGAAAAAATTGAAAAAGATTTTTGTTTGGAGGTTACCTCTTGACTACTTGTGCAGTTTGTTGAAGTGGTTTGATCTTCCAAAATTTTCGTTGCTGCGAGACAAATGTTGGAGTTTGCCAAGCAACAAATCCTTGCACAATCTGCTTTGTTTTCTTCACTTGAGGAACTTTATGTTGTAGATTCTTCCTCGTTTACGTACATGCCTCTTCCTTTGATTCTTTGGAATTTTATGTTGTCGCATCGATCTTTTTTTTTTTTTCTCTTCGCTCCTTTGCTTTGGTTTCCTCGGGTGTTGGACATTGGGCTTGCATATGCCCTGTACTGCCACACTAGAAAGATTTTGTTGCCTCTTTTTTTTTCTCCTTGGAATTTCTTTCTTTAAAGTTTTTGAAATTCCTTCCTTTCCTTACAAATTTTCTGAATCATTTTGTAAGTAAGGCGATTTCATCGTCGTTTTGTGACGACGAGGTGGAGTCATCCGAATCTTATGCGGCTTTCAAGGCGATGACTCTCTTGCCTTTGTGTTGCTCCTCATTTCTCCTTTTCATCAACTCATGTGACTTGAGTGAGCTTATAAGGTCTTCAACCCGAAGTGTATTGACGTCTTTTGCTTCCTCAATAGTTGTGATCTTTGTAGTCCATGATTCGGGTAGCGCCCTTAAAATTTTCATTACCTGCTTAGATTCAGAAATTGCTTTTCCTAGCCCTTTCAAGGCGTTTGTAAACTTGGAAAATCTAGCAAATATTTCAGAAATATTTTCTGTTTCTAACATTTTAAAGCTTTCTAATTCTCCAATCAAAATATTTCTCCTTGTCCCTTGCACTTGAGAAGTTCCCTCATATATGGATGTCAATGTATCCTATATTTCTTTGGTGATTTGGCATGATGATACTGTATCATATTCAGATGTCGTTAATGCACAAAAGAGGGAATTCATGGCTTTCGCGTTGCTTTTAACAACTCTAACTTCCTCCTCGGACCATGTGGAGGCTCTTTCATCGATAGGTAATACAACGCCATCTTGGATAAAAATCCAAGAATCAATATCTGTAGCCATGATTAATTATTTCATTCTCAATTTCCAATAACCAAAGTTAGTCCCATCAAATAGAGGTGGTCTAGTAAAAGACTAACCTTCGACAAAAGCAGGGGTGGAAGTTGTTTGGGATGTCATTTCAAAAGATCTCTTTGGTTCAAACTTAAAGACCTGCTCTGATATCACTTGTTAGTCCCGAGTTAATGGCAATTGCCCAAGAGAGAATGGGTGAATTGGGTATTTAAATTTTTTCGCTTAAACTGAAAAATGTTCTCCAATTTAGTTTGGTCCCCTTTAATGAAATAAATGGAAAGCAATAAGATAGGGAAAGCAGAAATAAAAATCAATGGACAAGATTTTATAGTGGTTCGGGCAACCTTCCCTACTCCACTCTTCTAAGCTCACATCCCTTCTGACTTGGATTCCACTATGTATTTCACGAATACAACTAGAGCCTCTGCTCTCTTCTAGATTCCAGCTCTAGGGGACATGCAACTCACAGCACAAGTAGGTAACGAGTCCCACTCCAGTCACAACGCTACTTTGCTATCACTTGATTTGAAACACCAATATCAAACCAAGTATCAAAACTGAATAACAAATTAAAAAGAAAAGGGATCTACACTTTACAGTTTGTGCAGGCAAGTTTCAGCTTGAGGAAAAACTTGTAGAAGTGACGATTTGATTGGCGTTGGAGTAAGCAGCAAGTTAAAGCTCGGTCTTCCTTCAAAATGTGTATAGATCACTCAAGGCAAGAAAGAAATGAAATTTGGACCTTAGTATTTTCCCTTTCTTGTTTTTCTGCACTATCTTCTATGCTTTCACGTTCACTTGAGTGTCTATATATAATCGAGGAAGAGATTTGAACGTTAGAGAGTTGGTTGGCGCATATTAAATGCGCCAACGTTCAAATTTTCGAACGTTGCAACCCAAGTCGCAGGTGGAGTCGACTTCAGGTGCGACATCGGATATCAACAATTTTCAAGTCTCTTCTTCAGGTCGACTTGGATTTGGACTTAACCCAAGTCGCTGCTGGAGTCGACTTCGGTGAGACTTCACTTCCTTAGCTTGCTAGTTGAACTTGAATTTCTTAGAGATGGCTTTGGTCACTTAAATTTCTTCAAATTAAATTTTCTTCCCTTGATTTATAACATTTGAAACTCAGTATATTCATCCTAGCTTGATGTCCTTTAGCTCCGTGTCTTGAAATCTTGAATACTTGAAATTTAGAGTTCATGTAAATGTCTAAATGTGTGTTCCTTGCTCTGTTAATGCAAATCTATTTATTTTGGACCTTGCTTATATTCATTTGATCCAAGTTGAATGTTTGGGTCAACTTAGTCTTCTACTTCACTCAAGTCGACCTAAAGAAGTCGACTTGGTTTGCGACTTTACTCTTCAAATTCTGTGCTGTCAGTCTGAAGTCGATGCTGGAGTCGACTTGGTCTGCGACTTCACCCAAGTCGCATGCGAAGTCCACTTCATGTGCGACTTCGGCAACTCTTGCTCATCAATTTTAGCGCTGGACAAAAAAATGCCTTTGAAGTCACTGCTCGAGTCAACTTGGGGATCAACTTGACCTGTCATGCTTCATATTTTTCATTTTTATAACCTTAAATCATTTCACAAACATATTAGTAGCCAAAACTTACTCAAATTGAGTTGTTAATCATCAAAACACAGGCTTAGCTTATTTTGCATTTGATTTCAACACTTATTTCCAGCAATCTCCCCCTTTTTGATGATCGACAAAACCAATTTGAGTATATACCTTTCAATATCTTTTAAACATACCATTTTTATCCTATTTTGACATTTTTAGGATAATCATAGGTCATTTGCCTTTTGAACTTAATGAAATTGACATACATATTCAACATTTGCATATTTAATTTCCAATGAAATCACAAGTTAAACATGCAATTAGCCATTTCAATTTCATAACAGAACATAAACAGAGCATATAACAAACTTTTCATAGGTAAACAGAACATAAGCAAACTAAACTTTTTCATATATGAATAGAAACATTTCATACAAGTTTCAAAAGGAAAGTAAAACCTATATACAAACTACCCAACCTAAAATCCTAAAAACTAAAAGAAAACTCAACTATTCTCCCCCTTTTTGTCAATGAATCAAATAGGGGTCGACTCGTTGAGATTTGGCATATAGAAATGCCGATATAGGATATGGAGTTGTTTGAAGAGAATGAGTAGGTCGGATGGGTCTAACGTGGGCCGAGGAATAAAAGGATGATACGGGGTTAGGAGTCGGATCATGGCACACTAACCCGGTGTCAAATGGATCCAATTCGGGTATTGGTTGATTCTTGTTGCTTTCGGATGCCAAGTGATACCGTATCATTTTTAGCTCCTGATCCATGAGGCCCTGTCTCGAGTGCATATCCATGATTGCGGTTAGGACCCCAGCGATATGAGACGTCAGGCGATCCTCGATTTTCTCCAGGTGTTCCCGAATCGCAATCACAGAGTTGTCCCAAGACAGTGGGCGTGGAGCTGGTTTTGGGATCTCGGATCCTTGTGGTGAACACGACCCATGTGAATGTGGCGATGCGGGCTCCTCGGGAGCGTCATGTGGTGGAGATGGAGCAGGTTGAGGTTCCGGTGATGGCGGGGGCTACTCCCCCTCAACCTGTGCTCCTCCGGCTTCTTCCGGAGCCGGTACACCCATCCTTTCTCTAATCTGCTCTGCCCTGAACTGTTCCACATTAATCTTCATTCTTTGGAGCAAAGGCTTGTTGATTGCATTCGTCGGCTTCAAAAACTCGAATGGCTCTCCATCAATATCCATTTGGTAGAACTCAAGGATCTTAGTGATCCATGTTCCATAAGGTAGCATCCCTCGCGGGTTGTCCTTTCTAGAGGCAAGGGCTTCAAGGAAGAGTCGTGGGAGACTAACTTTTACCTTGTTCGCTACTTTCCACAGAATTTCCGCTTCTTGTAGATTTACTTGATTTCTGCCTCTGCCTTTGGGATATATACAGTGAGCAATCAGCAACCTGAGGACCCTCAACCTAGGGGATAAGTCCATGTAGTGTAGAAACTTGATCCCAGGGTGATATTTGTTGCTCCTAGTGAGCTGATTGTACATCTGAGTTAGGGAAAGCTCTGCAGGTAGCTTTTCATCCTCAAACGGTACTCCAAGGATTCTGCCGATCTTCATAAAAGCCTGATCTTGACTTGGGGCCCCTATTGTGTCCAAGAACATCTCAACTCCTTTAACAAAGGTGCTAAAGTATTCTTGATCCCGCAGATAATAAAAAATGCAGGTCAAATCAGGATATACGCTGTCATCGGCTTTTAACAGTCTCGTCCAAACTTGGAAATCTAGTAATTCCTCAATTTCAAACTCATAATCACTTAAAAATTTGAAATCTATGATCTTGGGTAGGAAAATCTTACGCTCATAGAAACTCTTTTAAAACCTGCTATACTGTAGCTCGCTCTTGAAATACGTAGTTGGCATTTTCAGAACCTGCCCCTTTGCAGTTGGGGTTCCCTTTCTTCTTGCCCTTGTTTCAGTACTATGGGAAGTCTGGGGTTCTTCTTCTCTAGGAGCAGTCGTGGATGGAGTCTTGGCTTGGAATCGGACTCTACGGCTGGTGGAAGTTGACAGTTCTTCCCGGGCACGCTTGGAGGGAGTCCGTTGTCTCCTAGGAATATCTTCTTCGGCTTGGGAGCCGGATGGTCTGGGAACTGGCCTTTGGGATGGTTTGGACACAACTAGTTTGGGTAGTCTAGATTTGGATGCCATTGGATTTGGTTTTTGAAAATGGGATTTTCAAATGTAGCTTGAGAGATTGAGGGTTTGAGAGAGAGAAATGTATAGCGAGAGTAGCGAGAGTTGAGAGGACTCAGGAGAGAGAGAAGAGATTGAAACCAGAAAGAGAGAAATGAAACCGAGAGAGAAGGGAAACCAGAGAAAGATGGAGGTAGAGAGAGGGAGAGGTGGAGCTATGGAGGAAGATATGGAGAGAGAGAACAGATAGGGACGGAGACAAGAGGGAAATCAAGTTGGAAAAAAAATGGAAACTAAGTAGAGGAGAGGAAATGATGGGAGAGATAGGGAGCTCAAGCGGGAAAGGACTGGAGAGAAGAGAGAAATCAGGAGAGAGAGAGAGAGAGAGAAAGATTGAAACCGAGAGAGAAGGGAAATTAGAGAGAAAGTGGGAGGCCGAGTGGGAGAGAGATCGTCCGAACAGAGAGCTCGAGGGAGATGGAAAAAAGGAGAGAGATGAGAGAGAGAGAGAGTTGCAAGAGGGAGAGAACCAGATGAGAGAAATGGAAAGATCGGAGAGAGAGCTTGAGCGAAAAAATGGAGACTGAGTGAGATGAGTGGAAAGGACGGTGCAGGAAAATGAAGAAGAAAAACGAGGAGAAGGACGAAAGAAGAAGATGGGAAGCCCGACGGTCGCGCGTCTGAAGTCGACTTGCCCTAGGCGAAGTCAACTTCGCCCCTGCGGAGTCGACTTTGCTTTTTGGAGTCGACTTCACCGAAGTCAACTTGGGTAGTTTGGAGTCGACTTAGCCTATCGACTTGGACTTTTCTAAGTTAATTTCTCCTATCTAATTGTTTCTGATTTAACTCAATCATTCCAATATCATTTCTAATTTTGTAAAAAGATTCTTTTGCTAAAGCTTTGGTGAATATATCAACAATTTGATCCTCAGTTTTCACATATTCCAAACAAAGGTCTTGATTTTCAACATGTTAACGAATAAAATGATGTCTTACATCTATATGTTTGGTTCTAGAATGCAATACAGGATTTTTAGTCAAACAAATTGCACTTGTATTATCACATATAATTGGAATATTATAATAATCAACATCATAATCTTTAAGTTGTTGTTTCATTCAAAGTAGTTGGGCACAACATCTCTCGGCGGCAATATATTCGGCTTCCACCATAGATAGAGCAACACTAGTTTGTTTCCTTGAATACCATGAAACCAACATGTTTCCAAGGAATTGACATGTTCCGCTAGTACTTTTTCTATCCACTTTGTATCCGGAAAAATCCGCATCCGAGTAGCCGATTAAATCAAAAGTTGACCCCTTTGGATACCATAGTCCAAGATTAGTTCTATTTATCAAATATTTAAAAATTCTTTTTACAGTCATTAAATGTGATTCTTTAAGACATGATTGAAATCTAGAACACATGTAAATACTGAAAAGAATATCTGGCCTAGAAGCAGTTAAATATAACAACGAACCTATCATACTTCTGTATAGCTTTTGTTCGACACACTTACCGTTTCTCATCCATTTTGATCTTCATTGTTGAACTCATTAGAGTGTTTGCTCTCTTGCTAGTCTGCATTCCGAACTTCTTCAGCGTTTGTTTGATGTACTTGGACTGATTTATAAAAATCCCATTGACTTGTTGCTTGATTTGCAGTCCAAGGAAGAAATTCAGTTCTCCCATCATGCTCATTTCAAATTCGTTCTGTATAATCTTAGAAAATTCTTGGCACAGAGTTTCGTCGGTAGCACCAAATATTATATCATCTACATCAATTTGAACAATTAAAATATTTTTGCTTCTATACTTAATGAATAATGTAGTATCAACCTTTCCTCTTTGAAATTCATAATCAATCAAAATTTGTTCAACCTTTCATACCAAGCTCGTGGAGCTTGTTTTAATCCATATAATGCTTTGGTTAGTTTATAAACATATTTTGATTGATCTTTTTCTTCAAATTCAGGGGGTTGTTCAACATATACTTCTTCATTTAAGTATCCATTCAAAAATGCGCTTTTTATAACCATTTGAAATAATTTGAAATCCATGTGAGAAGCAAATGCCAGTAAAATACGTATGACTTCTAGTCTAGCCACAGGTGCATATGATTCTTCAAAATCAATCCCTTCATCTTGGGAATACCCTTTGGCTACCAATCGGGCTTTGTTTCTTATTACAAGTCCACTTTCGTCTAATTTGTTCCTAAATACCCATTTGGTACCAATAATAGTGCAATCTTTAGGTCTAGGAACTAAATGTCATTCATTGTTCCTTTCAAATTGATTTAGCTCTTCTTGCATTGCAATAACCCAATTTTTATCATTAAGAGCTTGATCAATAGTTGTTGGTTCAATTTTTGATACAAAAGCATATTGTCCACAAATATTTTGTTTTGACCTTCTAATTTTTACTCCTTCATAGATATTGCCTATAACTTGCTCAATTAGATGGGCATTTTTGAATTTTAAATCAATTGGAGGTTTGTAAGAATTGTTACCTTCACTTACCCTTTCCTCCGTGGAATTTTCTTGCTTAGGCTCGGTTTCCTCTTGTTGCTCTTGTTGTTTTGTTTTTGAATTCTTCGATGTATCTGCATCACTTAATTCATCCTCCTTTTTCGGAGTTTGGTTAAAATCATCAAAAACAACATGTATTGATTCCTCTAATGTTTGATTTCTTTTGTTGAAAATTTTATATGATCTGCTATTTGATGAATGACCAAGGAAAATTGCCTCATCACTTTTGGCATCTAATTTTCCTAAATTTATTTTTCCATTATTTAACACAGAGCAAGTACATCCAAAAGTATGGAAATATGATATATTTGGTGTGGTGCCCCCGAACCGAGCGTCACAACCTTACCTCAAGATCTATTTTCAATTAGTAAATGTGATCAGGATTGTTGCCCTGAACACGCGGCGGGTTCTTAATTTGATCTCATCCAAATTTTTTTTTCTTTTCTTTCATCATATAAGCTCATACTTGTCATCATTCATAGTGGACTCATTCATATCATCATAAAATTTGTCATACAAGTATCTTTACTTTCATATTATAGGCAACATATATATATTCATGAATAAAAATTCACATAGAATTTTATACATAATCACTTATCTATTTACACCATACATAATCAATCTCATTTCATTATAAGCAGTACATTCATCCATTCCTTCTTCAATATATCAATACCTTTTAGCTTTGCTCCTTTCCTCGAGCCGTAACCCTGTCTAAGGTTGGAAAAACAAAACGTGAGTGATAAACTCAGTAAGCAAGCATCATTTTTTTCATTTAAATGCATCCCTTGTCCATTAAGTAAGAGACACTTATCAAGTGATCAACTACCAATAGGAAGAAACCTTTTATAGAAATCTTCTTTATAATACACACATAAAACTTTGTGCATGTCCCCATTTCGAGGATTTTCAAAGGTGATGTCTATGCACCTAAACCATTTTTCATGGGGATAATTGTTTGTCCTAAAATAGTTTTCATCTATCATGAGGACATGTCTATGTCCAAACATATTTTTCATATGTCATGAGGACAATTATATGTCCTAAAATATTTTTCTTATAACCTTTTGCTCATGAGGACATTTACTTGTCCCAAAACATCATTTATTTAAATTTTCTGTATAACCCAACTCAGGTTATTCAAAAACAATGCATGTGCATAAAAATATTTTATCTATGCGGACATTCTCATGTCCATAAATATTTTTCCATATAAACCTCTTTTAACCCGCATATGGTATCTATTGAAAACTAAACATAAATCCATTTAAAGCCAACACAAATCCATTTAAAACCAAACAGAGTAGGTGCCCATTTTGGGACTTTTTAAAACATAGGGAACATATGTATGTTCCAAAAATATATGAATTTGTGTCTCGACCCTCAGGTTGGTGACACTTAACAAGTGATCATCTTTCCCTAGGAAAGAAACCTTTCATGAGACAGCACGCAAGCCAGGCGTCTGCTCATGACCTTACTCCCATTTTAGAGAGGGCACAGCCGGCCTCCAGCCTTCTCCTAAGCAACTCGGCTACAGGTAGAGGTGAGCTCTGGTTCTCGACCATTTTGGTCCGTAACCGCCTCAACCATGAGCCTACTATATCGTTTTGCGCACACTCGTATGCTAGCAATGATTTTCACAAAACTTAGCTCAGTCATTTGACTGTGCCCTATTTCAAGCCTCAGCTTGATATGTATAAAGCCAACATAGTCCGCAGACTATGCCCTTCTCGAATTGAGAACTGGGCGTGGTTTGTTTTGAAAATAAAATATTTTTGTAAACTATTTCCAAATCTTGATATTAGAATGACCACCCTTAAAGAGTTTAGCAATGTTTTGATAAATCCATTTTACGAAACATTTGAAATATTTGAGAAGACAATATTTTGCAAAACTTTAATGATTTGCTAAACAACTTTTGAAATTCTCATTTTAAGAAGCTTTTGAGCTAATTCAAAACTTGTGGAGACAAAACTTTTCTTAACAACATTTTCATCAGCAAAACTTATGCAACTCTCTTCCATCCACTGTAATGGCATTATTTGTCTTATCCACGTCGCTTCCTTGTTATTTTTATATATAGAGAGGAGTTTGCATAATCTTTTGATCATTATTTACACATAAAATCTACCAAATTATTTTGTAAGACTGGTCACCCTTAAATCTTTTTAGAACATTAGAGTAAAGCATCTTCAAAGTGTTACAACTCTAAGAGTTATAAAGCACCTTGATAGATTATTTCAAAATATCTACATAAATCTCAAAGCACGTATATAAATTCAATTTATGACATGTAATGAAAACCATTTCAAAACATTTATTTATTTCTAGAAACCATTTTGTAAAGAATTACATTTTCCAATAAAACTCCTTGGAAATAGAATTTCCATGGTTTGTTTTTGAATATCACTTTATGAAAGAGACAAACTCTTTCAATATAAAATTATTTGTAAACCACACTTGTATGAACTTGCTTATATTAAAACCATCATAAAACCCACATTATATTTTCAAGAACTGAGCTTGCTTACTTTATAAGCAATTCTCCACATCATTAATATAAACATGATCAAGTAATTTTAATACTTGAATATAAACATTGTGCTCAAAAATTCACTTACTTATTTTGTGAGCAACTATGAAATCAACTTATTAAAGCAAGTTCATAAATTTCATAAGATTCCTTTGAAGCAATATTTTAGAAAGCTCGTTTGCTTACTTGTAATCAAACACTTTAAAATCATTGATATAAGCATTTCCAATCTTGGCAACACTTGTGATAAAATAATTATTTTAAGAATTATTGCTTGTTTCCTATGAAACAATCCTTAAGGCATTTTATTTAAGCTATCATTTTCAAAACATAGGACGAAATCAATATTTTGGAAAGTTCACTTGCTTATCTTGATCACGTGAGCTTTCCGGGTCAACCCTTTCTTTGCCTTTGCCTATACATGTAAAATGATATAACATTCATGTAAATTCTATTTGCTTGCATTCACTTAGTTTTCCAACCCATTTTCATAAATATTCATAACCCGCCTAATCTCCAAGTCGGGTATACATATTTTACACATTTATGTATCTCAATCATTCATTATGCCACATATTAAATTCTCATATATTAATCTCAAATTTTGAGATTATCAATTCAGCAATGCATTTCAAATTTTTCCACCATATTTTAACATATTTTTGCATTTTAATATTTTACATAATTCATTTATCATCTTATCATGTGCACTACTTCACATATGTGTGTCTAACAGTGTCCAATTCATATATTTCTTAAACTTTTTAACATCAACAGCTTGTACTCTAATTCAGAAAGTTTATACACTTCATTTAACACTTATTTAGTGTATTTTCACGGATTTTTAATCCACTAATCATAGTTTTCCAAAACAGCAACTTTGGAACCCATTTTCACCCGTTTAACGTGTCTTTTGACACATAACCCTAAACAGTTTTATAAATCCGAAATTTCATCAATTAATCCAAATTTTCATAACCCAAATCTAGGTTATTAACATATATATAAATATGGATCATTTCTGTATAGGTTTCATATTTATTTTTTATTTGTTTCTCCAACTATCCACATATGCTGAAATCAGGCGTACTGATATCTCTAAATCTTTATTTATAATCAAATCAAGGTATTTAATTCTGAAATTTCTATTGTACATCAATAAATACATGAATTAACTTTCATAAAAATTTCATCACGAAATATTAACATAATATATTTATTTTGGCATTTTCACTGTGCTAGCAGTGTTGGGAGTTTAGGGTCATCCTTAATCACGTGAATATTTTTTGTGTGATCCTCAATATGTTTTATATTTTATGTAAACTTTTCAGCACGAAATTAATTTTATAAAAATTATTAAAAATCATTTTCTACATCTGATCCTGTCACCTGTTTTACCCTGTTTAGGTTAATTTTCTCAGATTTTTAATTTGAAATTGGATTATTATTTTAAGCTAAAAATTATATAATTCATTAATAATTATATCATGATTCTTTCCAAAAATTTCCATGCTAAAATTCATCCATTTACTGTCCCGTTCATATTTTAGTTTACAACATCATAAAATTTCCAGATTTGATGTATAAAATCAAAATAATCATATACTTACTTGATTAAATGGGTAATCCCTCCTTTTCCCCTTTCTTTTCTTCTTTTTTCTTCCTCCTTGGTGGCCTAGGGCTGGGACGTGAGCTGCTGCCTTGGGGTGCAAGTTTCAGCACTTAGAAAAATTTCCAAATCCCTTCTCTCACACATGGACGTGCCCCCTTAATAGAGCTGGATTTTCCAGCTTGTGGGCCCCACTTGTGCTGCATTTTCCACAGATAATTAATATGTGTTTATCCCCCTAGCTGACATGGCAACTTTTGGGCCATTTAAATTAATTTTTCCTTAATTAAAAATTCACTAATTATCCATTGCATTAAACCATCTCAAATCTGTCCACCAGATCACGTCCACAATCAGCTGCTGTTTTCAAATTTTTTTCAAAGAATTTTGCAGCCATTAAATGAAAATTTATATTCCCTAATACCTAGGATAATTATCCATGTATTTATCAATTTTAAAAAAATTAAAAAATTCACATTTTGGCCACTTGAACGGTTACACTTTTCTGCTCCTTTTTTCGATGCCTGCACATGTTCCTCTTTTGCAGCAGCTTATCTCATCATAATTAATTTTTTACAGCTTTATTTAATTACTCATTTAATTAACTAGTAGTGTAGGGCATTTAGGGTCATTTTAGCTTAATAAAAAAAATTATAAAATATGCATAGAGCTGCCAAACCGTCCACATCATCCAAGAGGCATGTTGCTGTCCATTTTTGCTTTTCCCATTCAACGGTCCAGATCTGCCCTTTTAGATCTGAATTTCACTTTAATTTAATGCAAAATTATACTCATTAACTCATAGTTGACTTTAGGTATTTATTTTATTATAAAAATATTTTATAAAATCCACTTTAGGGGCTGCTTGGACGTCCATAGCTACCACCTATTCCATGCTCCTTTTGCACCATTTAATTATGCATTCAATTAAGAGATAATTGCAGGGATTTTCTTATTTTTAGTAATTTACATAATACCCTAAAAATTACCCCTCTTGAAATCTCAAATTTGTCTTTATGCATTAGATTATTTTACTCATTTCCATCATAAATGTTATTTACTTTTTAGTTTGAAAAGTCAAAATCTCTAATCACAATTTCGTACAAGCTTAATCCCTTAATCATTTTTATGATAAAATCCATCCAAAACCTTGATTTCATAATTTTAACCGTCCATTTCAAATTTCATCTCAATCCGACTTTTCTAGCTCAAGTTATGATCGTTTTAAATTTTTGACGGTGGTGATCAATTATCATCAAAATTTTCATAATCTACCTTTCCCATATGATTAAGCATGAAATTATGTGCTTCTATCTCAATTTTCATATTAATCCGCCTTATGGGCAACAAGTTATGAATTTTCTAGGGCTTTCTTTACTAACTTGAGAATTATCCTTTTAAATTCTCATATTCCATATCAAATAATCTGAAATGATTATTCATGATGTATTGTTGTATTTTAATCACCAAAAAATTATTCTAATCTCTTTGTCCCACATCAGCTTATAATGATCACTCGAATCATCATTGCTAATCCTTAGCCCTAATTATCATAGTTTAGCAGAATCACAAAATCATTCATAATTCAATAAATTCACTTATAAATCACATGAAAATGTTCAATGCATATATTGAATCCTACTTAGGTTGGGATTTCATATTTGGTTTCCTGCCTTTCCAAAGTTCATATGGGGTCTTTTTCAATATAGCTCTAATGGTAACTCGATTTAATACATGACAAGCTGTACTTACAGCTTCACCCCAAAATCTTTTGGACAATTTACTCTCATTTAGCATAGTTCTAGTCATTTCTTGTATTGTCCGGTTTTTCCTTTCAACAACTCTATTTTGTTGAGGAGTTCTTGGTGCAGAAAATGTATGGTGAATTCCTTTTTCATTGCAAAATTCTATGAATCGTTTATTTTCAAATTCATCACCATGATCACTTCTAATGGAGATAATTGTACTTTGTTTTTCATTTTGCACCAAATTTGAAAACGTGACAAACATAGAAAATGCTTCATCTTTGCTAACTAAGAATATAATCCAAGTAAACCTTGAAAAATCATCAACAATTACAAATACATAATTTTTTCCACCAAGAGGTAAAATGTCCGATCGTCCATAAAGATCCATATGCAATAATTCAAGTGGTCTAGTCGTTGAAATTTCCTTTTTGGTGAAAAATGGCATTTTAGGTTATTTGGATAATTGACATGCTTTGCAAATCTTATCCTTGTCATATTTAAGCTTTGGTAACCCTTGTACTAGACTCTTTTTCAACAATGTTTTAATGTTTGACATATTTATATGTCCAAGCCTTGTATGTCATATCTATGTATCATTTTCTATGGCAATTAGACATTTTCCCTCAAGTTCATTTAGGCAAACTAAATATACATTTCCATGTCTTTTGCCACTAAATACTATGTGATCATCATCAAATACATTGCAGATAGAGGATTCAAATACAACTTTATAACCTTTATCACATAATTGACTAACACTCATTAGGTTGTGTTTGAGTCCTTCAACAAATAGTACGTCCTCAATACATGCATTTGAAATTCCGTAAACATTTCCTTTACCTTTTATTTTACCTTTTTCATTATTTCCAAAAGCAACTGTTCCTTCGTTGTGCGGTTTGATTTTATGGAACAGTCCTTTTTCTCCTGTCATGTGTCTTGAGTAGCCACTATCCGTATACCATATGTTATTGGCCTTAGCTCTAAGACATACCTGCAAAAACAAAGTCAAGTGGAGCTCATCCTTTTGGTACCCATTTTATGGGTCCATTTGGGTTAGTTATCCATTGGAATCTACGTTGATCTTCTTTTGAAGCCATAAATCCAATGCTCTTGGGCATCCAAACCAATTTTGCACCAAGGTTTTGTAATTTTCTCAATTTGCATTGAAATGCCTTGTGTCCCATCTTGTTGCAAAAATTACTAGCTCCTGAAGTCTAGGAGTGGGAAGCCATTTAGTAATTAGTTCCCCAATTGGTCTTTTGGTCCAAATCACATGATTCATCTTAGGTTTGGAATGGATGAATTTTAGTTTGTTTCTAAGGTTCCTTGGAGCATTAGATTTGCTATTTTCACCATCCTCAAATGTAGTATACCCAAGTCCTTTCTTGCAGCTTTGGATGGTCATTTTTAAAAATATTTTGACACTTTCACCAGGATTAGAAAACTTAGCAAGCGATTCATTTAATGATTCATTTTCCTTTTTGAGTTTTTCTAACTCATTTATCAAGGTATTCCTTTCGCTTGTCAAATGATCAACTTTTTCTACAAGTTTTCCGTTCACAATAGTTACTGTGTTAAATTTTCTTTTCTTTATTGTGAACTTATTTCATAATTTCTTTATTTCCTCATATAATGAATCATAGGCTTGTTGAAGTTCTTCTAATTCAGCACATTTGAGGCAGTCGTTTGTAGAAGAAAAATTTGAAAAAGATTTTTGTTTGAAGGTTACCTCTTGACTACTTTTGCAGTTTGTTGAAGTGGTTTGATCCTCCAAAATTTTCGTTGCTGGAAGACATATGTTGGAGTTTGCTAAGCAACAAATCCTTGCACAATCTGCTTCATTTTCTTCACTTGAGGAACTGCATGTTGTAGATTCTTCCTTGTTTATGTACATGCATCTTCCTTTTATTCTTCGGAATTTTTTCTTGTTGCCTCGATCTTTTTTTTCTCTTCGCTCCTTTGCTTTGGTTTCCTCGGGTGTTGGACTTTGGGCTTGCATATGCCCTGTACTGCCACACTGGAAACATTTTGTTGCCTCTTTCTTTTTCTCCTTGGAATTTCTTTCTTTAAATTTTTTGAAATTCCTTATAAATTTTCTGAATCGTTTTGTAAGTAAGGCAATTTCATCGTCTTTTTGTGACGACAAGGTGGAGTCGTCCGAATCTTGTGCGGCTTTCAAGACGATAGCTCTCTTTCTTTTGTGTCGCTCCTCATTTCTCCTTTTTATCAACTCATTTGACATGAGTGAGTTTATAAGGTCTTCAAGCTGAAGTGTATTGACGTATTTTGCTTCCTCAATAGCTGTGATCTTTGGAGTTCATGATTCGGGTAGTGCCCTTAAAATTTTCATTACCTGCTCAGATCCAGAAATTACTTTTCTTAGCCCTTTCAAGGCATTAGTAAACTTGAAATATCTAGCAAACATTTCAGAAATATTTTCTGTTTCTAACATTTTAAAGCTTTCTAATTCTCTAATCAAAATATTTCTCCTTGTCCCTTGCACTTGAGAAGTTCCCTCATATATGGATGTCCATGTTTTACATATTTCTTTGGCAGTTTGGCATGATGATACTTTATCATATTTAGATGTTGTTAGTGCACAAAAGAGGGAATTCATGGCTTTCGCGTTGCTTTTAACAACTCTAATTTCCTCCTCGGACCATGTGGAGGCTCTTTCATCAGTAGGTAATACAACGCCATCTTGGATAGCATTCCAAGAATTAATATTCGTAGCCATGATTAATTGTTTCATTCTCAACTTCCAATAACCGAAGTTAGTCCCATCAAATAGAGGTAGTCTAGTAAAAGACTAACCTTCGGCAAAAGTAGGGGTGGAAGTTGATTGGGATGTCATTTCAAAAGATCTCTTTGGTTTAAACTCAAAGACCTGCTTTGATACCACTTGTTGGTCCCGAGTTAATGATAATTACTTAAGAGGGGAGGGGTGAATTGGGTATTTAAAATTTTTCGCTTAAACTGGAAAATGTTCACCGATTTAGTTTGGTCCCCTTTAATGAAACAAATGGAAAGCAATAAGATAGCGAAAGTAGAAATAAAAATCAATGGACAATATTTTATAGTGGTTCGGGCAACCTTCCCTACTCCACTCTTCCAAGCTCACACCCCTTCTTACTTTGGTTCCACTTTGTATTTCACCAATATAATTAGAACCTTTGCTCTCTTTTAGATTCCAGCTCTAGGGGGCATATACAACTAGAGACTCTGCTCTCTGTTAGATTCCATCTCTAGGGGGCATATGCAACTCACAGCACAAGTAGGTGACGAGTCCCACTATAGTCACAACGTTACTTTGCTATCACTTGGTTTGAAACACCAATATCAAACCAAGTATCAAAATTGAATAACAAAGTGAAAATAAAAGGGATCTATACTTTAAAGTTTGTGTAGGCAAGTTTCAGCTCGAGGAAGAACTCGTAGAAGTGAAGATTTGATCGGCGTTGGAGCAAGCAGCAAGTTGAAGCTCGTTCTTCCTTCAAAATGTGTATAGATCACTCAAGGCAAGAAAGAAATGAAATTTGGACGTTAGTATTTTCCCATTCTTATTTTTTGCACTATCTTGTATGCTTTCACATTCACTTGAGTGTCTATATATAATGGAGGAAGAGATTTGAACGTTAGAGAGTTGGTTAGCGCGTATTAAATGCGCCAACGTTCAAATTTTCGAACATTGGGACCCAAGTCGCAGGTGGAGTCGACTTCGGGTGTGACTTCGCTCAAGTCGCATGCTGGGGTCGACTTTGGGTGCGACTTCGAGTGCGACTTCGGGTTTAGCCTGGCTGCTCAAGTTCCTCCTCAAGTTGACTTGGTCTTGAACTTGACCCAAGTCGCATGTGGAGTCGACTTCGGGTGCGACTTCGGATTTCAACAATTTTCAAGTCTCTTCTTCAGGTCGACTTGGATTTGGACTTGACCCAAGTCGCTGCTGGAGTCGACTTCGGTGCGACTTCACTTCCTTAGCTTGCTAGTTGAACTTGAATTTCTTGTAGATAGCTTTGGTCACTTAAATTTCTTCAAATTAAATGTTCTTTCCTTGATTTATATCATTTGAAATTCACTATATTCATCCTAGCTTGATGTCCTTTAGCTCCGTGTCTTGAAATCTTGAATAGTTGAAATTTGGAGTTCATGTAAATGTCCAAATGTGTGTTCCTTGCTCTATTAATGCAAATATATTTATTTTGGACCTTTATTATCTTCATTTGATCCAAGTTGAATGTTTCGGTCAACTTAGTCTTCAACTTCACTCAAGTCGAATATCAAGTCGACTTGGTTTGCGACTTTACTCTTCAAATTATGTGCTGTCAGTCTGAAGTTGATGCCGAAGTCGACTTGGTCTGCGACTTCATCCAAGTCGTATGCGAAGTCCACTTCATGCGCGGCTTCGGCAGCTCTTGCTCCTCAATTTCAGTGCTGGACAAAAAAAGGCCCTTGAAGTCGCTGCTGGAGTCGACTTGGGGATCGACTTGGCCTAAGTCGATGCCTGAGTTGACTTGGGGATCGACTTGACCTGTCATGCTTCATATTTTTCATTTTTATAACCTTAAATCATTTCACAAACATATTAGTAGCCAAAACTTACTCAAATTGAGTTGTTAATCTTCAAAACACAGGCTTAGCTTATTTTGTCTTTGATTTCAACACTTGTTTCCAACACCATTTTCACTGTCTTGAACTCTTGATTTCATTTAAATCTTTCAAAAATCATTCAATCCACATATCAAAGCATCTTAACTCATCCTTTAAGAGTCCTTTATGAACCATATTCATGACTCATGATTTGAGAGAAGAACTTAGGATTAAAGCATCCAAAACTTGACATATACTTACTTGAATTGAATCAAACTTGAATCCAAACTTTCCTAGCTTGAATTCCTTTCTTTCCTCCCCTTTTTCCTTCTCCTTTTCTCCTCTTTTTCTCCTCCTTTCTTTCTGGTCTTGGGACGTTTAAGGGCTGCCTTGGTTTGGGGGTTTTCTCCTTGAGATTTTTCTCTCTCTAACCTCTCTAAGTGGACGTCCATATGCCCCTTATATGCCCTTCATTTTTTAGATTTTTAGGCCCACTTTGCCACCTCATTTGGAGGGTAATTAATGGGTATATTATCCCTTAATGTGTTGGCTAACTCATAACCAAGTAAAATAGACATTTATCTTATATAAAAATCACCAAATCAAAGCACTTAAATGAGCTACTTAGCTCCTCCCCAAGTGGACGTCCATATGGCTGCCTTCCATGGCTTTCTTGGCCACCAAGTCTCCTTTAATTTATGAGCATTTACATGCCCTCTCTCCCTTAGCATAGCTAGGTTTTGACTTGGTTTAAAAAAATCAAAAAATCCAAGTGCATGACCCCTTGGACGTCCACCATGTGCCACCTTTTAAGCCTCCTTGAGGCTAGCTCATTAGCCCTTTAATTCAAGAATTAATGCATGGGATTTATCATGGATTTTGTGATTTAAGATAAGTCACAAAATCAAGCTCAAAAAACCACCTTTTGACACCTCATATGGAGCATTTACTCAAGCCATTAAACCACTTGCTTTTTAATAAATGTTATGGTACTTTTGGGTGAACAAAGTCAATGATACTCACCTTTTTCCAATTAAGCACTTTTCCATGGTAATTATCTTAATCCAATCCATCCATACCATAGATTTCATAATTTTATTCCATCGTTTCAAATTTCATCTCAAACCGGCGTTTCTACTTCAAGTTATGAACCTTTGAAATTTTTATTGGAGTGTGAGATCAAAAATAAATAAGAATAAATAATTATCACCTTAATCTCATCAATTATGCCTTAATCCAATCTACTTATAAGGTTGAGTCCAAAATCATGAGCTTGCCTTTAAAATTTCATCTCATTTCGCCTTGTAGGCATAAAGTTATGAATTTTCTATGATTTAAAACATTATTCCATAATTCTCATTTTAATCTCCATTAATTAAATCATGGAAATTAAAATAAATATTCATGTCACATTAGCATGTTCTAATCATTATTAAGCCCCTTTGGTCATCTTCACTCACATTGGGCTTTGGCGATTTATCTTAATCACTATTCTTAATTACAAACTAGGGTTTCCAAAATCCATAAATTCATGAAAATCATCCAAAATTCATTTAAATAACACATGTGTCATATTTATAGAACTACTTGGGTCTGGGTATCACACTCAGACCTAATCGTAGCCCCTTCAAGTGGATTAGTTAGTCTCTTCAAAAGACTATACAGGCATTTGTCAGGTTTTGAATTGATAGTGGCTCCAGGGTTTTGCATTGGTCCATTGAGTCATGCCGAGTCTGACTTTCTGGCAGGCGGAATAGAGGCATTTAGATATGATAATGTTCAGTTTTCTCAACTGTGTCACCTTCTATTCCGTCATTGGCTTTTTCTTCCATTTCTTGACTTTCTAAAGGCTCATCCACTATTTCAAACATGATAAAATGAGCAACTTGTTCTTCTGTACAAGCAGTTAACTCGCAGTCCTTAAATGCAGTCTCCTTTGGGTCCTTCTCAATACCAATCGAAGAAAACTCTTGAACCTTTGAATTGCCCATATCAATCATTAAGAAATCCTCTGAATTAGTTGGGTGTTGCATTGCCTTGAGCACATTGAATGTGACTTTTTTATTTTGGACTTGCATGGTTAATTCTCCGGCTCGTATATTATTTATTTGTGACGCCCCAAACCGAACGTCACATCCTAGCCCTTACCTCAGGATCGTATTGATTGGTAAACATGATCAGGATTGTTGCCCTGTCACACGGCGGGTTTTATCGTATATTTATCCCATTAAATATGATCATGTAGAAGTTCATATAACAGTTCAAATTCTGATATTTTTAACTCATACCTAATTGACTCATTTCAATCCAATCAACACATATACATAGCATGTTGTTCAAGCAACATTGCATCATTTGCTTAAATCAGATGTCACTGCATATATACATCATAGTCATCAAACATAACATAAAATTTCAATTTACATCCTTTTCACATAAGTTCCATAACATGAAAATTCTAAAGTTTTTCCATTGATTCCTTAAGCTAGTACTTGCTCCTCTGCCATGTCCTGTCCTTCACCTGTCTTTGGGTTTGGAAAACAAAATTATGAGTCAAAACTCAATAAGCAAGCTATTTGCATTTTACCGGCAAATCATTTTAGGCAACATTTTGCACTTGAAATCATATTGGAAAGCAATTTATACTTTGTCTAAAGGTATATCTTAAAAGCATGAAATTCTGTACCCATCACGAGTATCATATGCATAATGTCATATGAAAATATGAACATATATATACCATTTCTCCCTTAGGATGGAAGTTAGCCAGGCGACCATCCGTCACGTTAACTCCCATTTCAGAGAGGGCACCGCCGGCCTTGGGCCTATTTTAAGCGACTTGGCCATACCAAGGGGGGACAATCGGTCCGCTTACACGCTTCAAGTGGACCTAGTACCCTGTGCATATGAACTTTTGCATAAATCCATCTTTAACATGCTAGCATGATTTTTCAATCAGAAACATAGAATCACATCATTTTTCCATAGCATTTATCAAAGAAAAATTTCATAATATTGCATTTGAAGTAAAATATCATTTAAACATCATTTTGCTAAGGGATGACCATCCTTAAACATATTAGAAATAATTTCCACAATTTCATCAATAAGTTAAAGCAAAAATTGCATTTATGTAAACAATTTAGAAAAGCAAAAATCCTTTAGAAAATTTGCTTGCTTACCTGAATTCCTTAGCTTTCCGTCACAGCTTTTCTTTGCCTTTGCCTACATGAGAATAATATGATTTTTCATATATTTTTTTCTCATATTTCATTTAGTTTTTCAACCCATTCCATATACATACATCATTTATTTGCCTTCACAAGTCATTATACACAGGTATAGCTCATTTTTACACATTTCTTCGGCTACCACATAACATGACTTATATAACCCCATACATAGGGTATTCATTTCAGTCTCATAAAATTCATTCAATAATCATCATACATAGGTTCATTAACCCCAATTTTCCATTTATCTCTTTTTTTCAAGATACACACACACGGGTGCTTCTTTTATGCACATACCATTGCCTTTACTTCATAAATCAAGTCCAAAATTTTGGAATTAATATTATAGAATCTTAAAAAGATATATAAACATGAAATTAATCTTATTTTCATGCACTTTTGCATAAAATCACTTTTCATAAGTCATTTATCACCTATTCACATGTATCATTCACATAAGCCCATTTAGCAATATATACATAATGCATTTCATAAAATTTTCTAACTCAGAAATTGAATCCATATTTCAACGGGTTAATTTCCCTTAATTAACCCTGCATTTAGGGTATTTTCATGGGATTTAAATCCATTCACCATAGGTTTCCAAAACAGCAAGTATGGAACCCGTTTTTCACCCGTTTAACGTGTCTTTTGATACATAACCCTATGCAGTCATATAATTCCGAAATTTCAGCAGGTAAATCCATTTTTCCTAATCCATTTTTAGAGATTTAAAACATATATAACATCTATGAATTAACATTTCTCAAAACAGCAAGTTACCCACACGTTTTGAGTCCCATTTCACATGGGTTAGACATATTTCCATAAAATCTATAAAAAAAAATTTTTAGGGCTTCCTTTTCCAAATATTTTTGGGCATCCATAATACCTTAAACTTAGGGTATTTTATCATACATAACATTCATAAAACATGCAAATCCATTTTCATAGCATTTTTAGCATAGAAACATGGAAATTAGGTCAAAATCATCACTTTGCATTTCATAACTTCAAAAATTTATCATTTAAGCATAAACCATCATATATTTTGCATGACTACATGATTCATAACCTAATCACATCATCAAACCAAAACATCAACTTGTCTTAGAGATTTAGGGTTTATCAACTTGGATTTTCCACTTAATACACATGCAAAACTTGACTTTCATCAACTTAAACTTGAAAATTCATACATAAAAACTAATATCCATTCCATATTCATTCAAAAGAATGTTATATCATCACTTTACAGATCCTTTAAGCGTCCCTTCCATATTCCCATTTTGGAGTTTAAAAACTCAAAATAATCAACTCAAACAACACGTATACTTACTTGAATTTGTGCTAAATCAAACCCTAGCACTTGGAGATGGTTTCCTTCCACAATTTCTTTCCCTTTTTCCTTGTTTTTCTTCTTCTTCTTACTGGCCAAGAGGGATGTGAACTGCTATGTGCATGGGGTGAAAAATCCCACACTTTGCAATTTTCCAAAGGCCCTTTCTCATCGACGTGCATGGGTATATATATAAGCTAGATTTTTTCCAGCTATGGGCCCCACCTCTTGCTACATTTTTCCATACCATTAAATGTTTTCTTATCACTTCATGTGATGGAAATTTCACCACCAAGTAAATTGCATTTTACCATTTTTGAAAAATCCAAAAACTGCTTTAAATCCTAGCCGTCCAAGTACCCATCCAGTCACGTCCAGCTGCTGCCCATTTTCCATCCATTTTTCATTTTTTTTCAACCCTAATTTAAGGGTAAATTGTACAATTGATTAACCCTTAATTCATGTATTAATTTGGTGTAAATAAATTTAACAAAAACTGCAGCAACTTAGCATATCAAATCACGTTTTCCATCCCTATATGTTGTCCACGTTTCAGCTTCATGCATCTGCATTTTATTATTTTTTTATTTCTGAAAATCTTCATAATTGCATACAAATTTTATGTACCTTCACCTCAGACACATTTTCACATATTTTAAAAATTAAAAATTGAAAAATATGCAACATAAGAGCCCCTTGGACATCCCCTGTTGCCACACCACCTATGCTAGGTAGTTTGCTTTGTAGCTCCATTATCATATACATTTAATGGATGGATAATTCTCATATTTTTGCATTTCAAATAAATGCACAAAATACCCTAGAAATGGCCACCAATTGCCACCTCAATTCTCATTAATTTCAAGCCGTTATGCTTTGTACTCTAGCATTAAATGTAAATTACTCTTATAGTGCATTAGTCAACCATACTCACCTTTTTCAATGCAGGTATTTTTTCAATTTCATGATTGATCTAAGCCATCTAAAATAAACATTTCATAATTTCATTCAACCGTTTCAAATTTCATCTCAATCCGAGTTTCCTAGCTCCCGTTATAGCCGTTTGAAGTTAACGGTTGAAATTGAAATATGATCAACAAATCATAACTCTCATTTCATCAAGAATTTTCATAACCCATTAATTCCATAATACCAAGCCCAATATCATTAATTTTCATTTCAAATTTCACTTGAATCCGCCTTATAGGCCAGAGTTATGAATTTTTCAATATTTTTCCATTAAACTTATCAATTATCATAATAATTCCCATAATTCATATTAAATAATGGAAAATGATTATCCATAATGTATGTGCACATTTACATCAACAATAATTTACTCTAATTCCATTATCTCATTTTAGCTCCAAATGATTAATCACATCATTATTGCTAATCCTTAACCCTAATTGCAATAATTAGCAAAAATCATATAATACATTCATAATTCAATAATTCACAAATAATATCATATACATGATTTACGCATACATATGGGTCTTACCTGATTAGGGTTTCACATTATTGCATTGCCCGTTGCAAGGAAATACCGACCAAGAATAATTAGAATAT
The DNA here is from genome assembly GCA_030490835.1 of Annona cherimola. NCBI lineage: Eukaryota > Viridiplantae > Streptophyta > Magnoliopsida > Magnoliales > Annonaceae > Annona > Annona cherimola. Next base: position 40,638,338 of record CM059976.1, read on the forward strand.
CCCGGTCTTCTTCATAATCCAGGATAATAAAATCGGCAGGAAAGATGAACTTGACCACCTTGACAAGCACATCTTCAATGATACCTTCCAGATATGTCGTGAACCGGTTCGCCAGTTGCAACATGATGTCGTAGGTCGAGCTTCCCCGATGCCCAATTTTCTGAAAATCAACTTGGGCATGAGATTAATGCTGGCTCTTAAGTCACATAGGGCTCTTTCGAAGTGTTAGTTTCCAATTGTGCACAGGATAGTGAAACTCCTTGGGTCCTTGAGCTTAGGAGGCAGCTTCCTCTGCACCATAGCACTGGTTTCCTCTGTTAACGCCACCGTTTCGAATTCCGTCAGCCGCCTTTTCTTTGATAGCACATCTTTCATGAATTTGGCGTAGTTCAGCATCTGTTCCAAGGCTTCGACAAGAGGTATGATGATAGTAGTTGCTTTTGTTGGCCCCGAGTTTATGGCAAAACCCAAGAGGGGAGGGTTGAATTGGGTTCTTGAAAAATTCTTTGGTAAATTAAAACTTAACCCCTTATAATTTTAATCCCCTTGATGAAACGTGATATGAGATAGAATGAGAGGGTGAAAATGGAATATAAAAATGTAAACAATCAAACCAAACAAGAGACAACGATATGTAGTGGTTCGGACAACCTTCCCTACTCCACTCTTCCAAGCACACGCCCGTTGTGTCTTGGGTTCCACTATTATATTTTCAATACAATCTAGAGCACCCGCTCTCTTCTAGATTCTAGCTCTATGGGGCATATACAATAATCACTTGTTGGTGAGACCAACTCCAACCAACCAAGTCCAAACGATTGGTGAGACAAACTCCAACCAATCAAGCAAAACCCGTTAGTGAGACAAACTCAAACCAACCCCCTGTTTTGCTTCTTCTTGAATTCGGTCTCCAATACCGATCCAAGGCAACAACACCAAACAAAATAAACAAAAGAGAGATTACACTTTACAACGTGTATTCGATAAGCTCCGGAAGCTCCTTGTCTTGTAGAGATGATAATCTTTGAAGCACACTTGAGAAGTTGTAGCACTTGAAGCTTCAATAGTTATTCAAATAACTTCAACACACTTGAATATTTGAAGATGAAAGCCCAACATGTGTTTTCCTCTTTCTTTCCTCCTTCTCTCTGCACTCCACGTTCATTCTTCAATGGTATATATAGAGGGAAAAAGGTTCTAGCCGTTGGAGTGGAGGTTCACGTGCATCTAGAGCTCCAACGTTCGGATTTTCGACTATTACGAGTTGAAGTCGCAAGTGGAGTCGACTTCGGATGGGTGAAGTCGACTTGGGGTGCGACTTCGTTTTGTAAAAGCTCGACGTCAACACTCTGTCCAAAATTCTGGCCTTGAAGTCGCAGATGAAGTCGACTTGGGCTGAGTGAAGTCGACTTCGGATTTGTGAGGTCGACTTGGGATGCGACTTCACTTCGCTGTTTTGTCCGAAGTCGGAGGCGAAGTCGACTTGGGCTGGGACTTCACCCAAGTCGCAAGCGAAGTCGACTTGGGCTGAGACTTCACTTGCTGAACTTGCAATTTACGAACTTTGAACGCTTGAAACTTAAATTACTTCGCCTTTTCATTTTTATACACATAATTAGGGACAAAATATCTGAGAACACTTAGACAAATGTGTTAAATCCTTTTTAATGATATTTCAATTATTTGTTAATCATCAAAATCAAATTAACCATTCTATTCGATAAGCACATGATCAATAATCTCAACAATCTCCCCCTTTTTGATGATTGACAAAACTTAATTGAAAATCTTCCTTTCTCAAATGAAACACAAATGTGTATATATGAAGATCATGATTTTCATCAATAAGCGTAATAATATATATTCATTTCATGGAAATACTTCTCCCCCTAAGTTATATGCAATATTATTCTCTTTAAGATATTTCCATACTCTCTCCCCCTTTTTGTCAATCAATACAAAAAGGTAGCACAATGGGATTCAATGGGACATATAAAATAGGTAGTACAAATGAGGCTTTAAAAGATAGGTTCATACTACGATCTTTCTCCCCCTTTTTTTCATACTAATCATTCATTTTGAGTCAAGCATATGATCAATAAGCGCGATAATTTCTTTATTAATAATTTTGACTATGGTCCCACTTGTTTTATTATTTTTTTTGGGAGAGCAACATACCTTCACTTACCTTTGATTAAAGTTATCGTTGCTATTTTGCTCAACTCCCCCTTTCTTTTGCAATTCATGCTCCTTCATTGTCTAGATAGCTTTGAAATAAAAACCTGCATCACAAATATGATATCTTCTTTTCTTTTGGTACCCGTGTTATGGGTCCATGAATGTTAGTACTATAATACATAGGAACTCAAGGAGACTTGGTTCCACCTTAGATATGTCTCTTTGGCATCCAAACTAATTTAACTCCATTGTAAACCATTTTTCTTGCCTTGCATTGATATATTTTGCTTCCAAACTTATTACAATAATGACAAGTGATTCTGACATAAATTGGAGTACCATGATAACTCTTTGGTTGCCAAGTAGGTATATTTGTCAATGATTTATCAATAAGCATCTTAAAATGTCCCCTCACATTTGATGTACTAGAAGCTTTAATCCAAATAGGAGCATTTACTTTATTTAATTTGGCATTAATGTGCTTTATATATCCAAGACTTCTCTCATCAACTTGAGTGGTCATTCTAAGGAATTTTTGCACATTTTCTCCCATGTTGGAGAACTTAGCCAATGAATCCTTCAAATTTTGGTTCTCCTTTCTTAATGCCTATGTTTCATTCTTCAAGGCATTTATATCATTTCGCAAGGATGCATTCTCCTCTGCTAATTTTCCATTTGCAATGGCAATTGTATCGAATTGCCTTTTCTTTTGAACATATTTGGTACCAAGGCTTTTGAATTCATCAAATAATGAGTCATAAGTTTGTTGTAAATCATTACATTTAGAACAATCATTAGAAGATGAATAAAAATCAGATGAGTTTACCTCGATATCCATAGATGCATCACTTTCTTCAAATTTTTGGCAAGTTTTCTTTTCATCTTCTACAATGGCCATGCAGCAAATTCTTGCCCAATTTACTGCATCTTCTCCTTCGCTCGATGAGGTGCTAGAACTTGAGGTAGTATATCTCTTTTTAGGGATTCTTCTAGCCGATCTCTTTGAAAAGCTTCTCTTATTTTGAATTTCCAAATTATCCGGGGTGGTACATTCGATTTGTATATGTCCAAGACCACCACATTTATAACACTTTGGAAATTCCTTTCTTCTATTCTTCATTGAGCTAGAATATTCGTATGATCTTGATGTAGATTCACTTGAGCTCTTCATCATACTTTTGAGCGCAATAGACTTCTTACTTCTTTGAGATTCTTCTTTCTTGTTTTTGATGAGCTCATGAGACATGAGTGAGCTAACCAAGTCATTTACTTTGAGCTTGTTTAAGTCCTTTGCCTCCTCAATAGCTGTGATCTTTTCATTCCATGAGTTTGGCAATGCTCTAAGTATCTTCATAACCTGCTCACTTTCAGAAATTGGCTTTTCTAGGCCTTTAGGAGCGTTAGTGATTTTAGAAAATCTAGCATACATTTCTGAAATTGATTCACCATCTAACATTTGAAATCTTTCAAAATCACCAACAAGGATATTCCTTTTAGTTCCCTTTACTTGGGAGGAACCCTCATAAATATATACCAATTTATCCCATATTTCTTTAGCCGTTGTGCATGAAGAAACTCTATCAAATTCCGCTGCGGTCAATGCACAAAATAAGAAATTCATAGCTTTGGCATTACTTTGGACGGACATAGTTTCTTCTTTTGTCCAAGTGGACGCCTTGTCCCCCTTTGGTAATGTAATTGCATCTTGTATGGCTATCCAAGAATTCATATTAGTTGCCATAATGAGTTCGTTTCATCCTTAACTTCCAATAACTAAAATTATTTCCATCAAATAGAGGTGGCCTTAGAAATGATTGGCCTTCGGCAAATGCAGGTACAGAAGTTAAGTAGATTGCTATAGAAATATGAAAGAGATCTCCTCGAATAAAATAGAGGCCTGTTCTCATACCACTTGTTGGCCCCGAGTTTATGGCGAAACCCAAGAGGGGAGGGGTGAATTGGGTTCTTGAAAAATTCTTTGGTAAATTAAAACTTAACCCCTTATAATTTTAATCCCTTTGATGAAACGTGATATGAGATAGAATGAGAGGGTGCAAATGGAATATAAAAATGTAAACAATCAAACCAAACAAGAGACAACGATATATAGTGGTTCGGGCAACCTTCCCTACTCCACTCTTCCAAGCACACACCCGTTGTGTCTTGGGTTCCACTATTGTATTTTCAATACAATCTAGAGCACCCGCTCTCTTCTAGATTCTAGCTCTAGGGGGCATATACAATAATCACTTGTTGGTGAGACCAACTCCAACCAACCAAGTCCAAACGATTGGTGAGACAAACTCCAACCAATCAAGCAAAACTCGTTAGTGAGACAAACTCAAACCAACCCCCTGTTTTGCTTCTTCTTGAATTCGGTCTCCAATACCGATCCAAGGCAACAACACCAAACAAAATAAACAAAAGAGAGATTACACTTTACAACGTGTATTCGATAAGCTCCGGAAGCTCCTTGTCTTGTAGAGATGATAATCTTTGAAGCACACTTGAGAAGTTGTAGCACTTGAAGCTTCAATAGTTATTCAAATAACTTCAACACACTTGAATATTTGAAGATGAAAGCCCAACATGTGTTTTCCTCTTTCTTTCCTCCTTCTCTCTGCACTCCACGTTCATTCTTCAATGATATATATAGAGGGAAAAAGGTTCTAGCCGTTGGAGTGGAGGTTCACGTGCATCTAGAGCTCCAACGTTCGGATTTTCGACCATTACGAGTTGAAGTCGCAAGTGGAGTCGACTTCGGATGGGTGAAGTCGACTTGGGGTGCGACTTCGTTTTGTAAAAGCTCGACGTCAACACTCTGTCCAAAATTCTGGCCTTGAAGTCGCAGATGAAGTCGACTTGGGCTGAGTGAAGTCGACTTCGGATTTGTGAGGTCGACTTGGGATGCGACTTCACTTCGCTGTTTTGTCCGAAGTCGGAGGCGAAGTCGACTTGGGCAAGGACTTCACCCAAGTCGCAAGCGAAGTCGACTTGGGCTGAGACTTCACTTGCTGAACTTGCAATTTACGAACTTTGAACGCTTGAAACTTAAATTACTTCGCCTTTTCATTTTTATACACATAATTAGGGACAAAATATCTGAGAACACTTAGACAAATGTGTTAAATCCTTTTTAATAATATTTCAATTATTTGTTAATCATCAAAATCAAATTAACCATTCTATTCGATAAGCACATGATCAATAATGTCAACAATCTCCCCCTTTTTGATGATTGACAAAACTTAATTGAAATATCTTCCTTTCTCAAATGAAACACAAATGTGTATATATGAAGATCATGATTTTCATCAATAAGCGTAATAATATATATTCATTTCATGGAAATACTTCTCCCCCTAAGTTATATGCAATATTATTCTCTTTAAGATATTTCCATACTCTCTCCCCCTTTTTGTCAATCAATACAAAAAGGTAGCACAATGGGATTCAATGGGACATATAAAATAGGTAGTACAAATGAGGCTTTAAAAGATAGGTTCATACTACGATCTTTCTCCCCCTTTTTTTCATACTAATCATTCATTTTGAGTCAAGCATATGATCAATAAGCGCGATAATTTCTTTATTAATAATTTTGACTATGGTCCCACTTGTTTTATTATTTTTTTTGGGAGAGCAACATACCTTCACTTACCTTTGATTAAAGTTATCGTTGCTATTTTGCTCAACTCCCCCTTTCTTTTGCAATTCATGCTCCTTCATTGTCTAGATAGCTTTGAAATAAAAACCTGCATCACAAATATGATATCTTCTTTTCTTTTGGTACCCTTGTTATGGGTCCATGAATGTTAGTACCATAATACATAGGAACTCAAAGAGACTTGGTTCCACCTTAGATATGTCTCTTTGGCATCCAAACTAATTTAACTCCATTGTAAACCATTTTTCTTGCCTTGCATTGATATATTTTGCTTCCAAACTTATTACAATAATGCAAGTGATTCTGACATAGGTTGGAGTACCATGATAACTCTTTGGTTGCCAAGTAGGTATATTTGTCAATGATTTATCAACAAGCTTCTTAAAATGTCCCCTCACATTTGATGTACTAGAAGCTTTATCCAAATAGGAGCATTTACTTTATTTAATTTGGCATTAATGTGCTTTATATATCCAAGACTTCTCTCATCAACTTGAGTGGTCATTCTAAGGAATTTTTGCACATTTTCTCCCATGTTGGAGAACTTAGCCAATGAATCCTTCAAATTTTGGTTCTCCTTTCTTAATGCCTATGTTTCATTCTTCAAGGCATTTATATCATTTCGCAAGGATGCATTCTCCTCTGCTAATTTTCCATTTGCAATGGCAATTGTATCGAATTGCCTTTTCTTTTGAACATATTTGGTACCAAGGCTTTTGAATTCATAAAATAATGAGTCATAAGTTTGTTGTAAATCATTACATTTAGAACAATCATTAGAAGATGAATAAAAATCAGATGAGTTTACCTCGATATCCATAGATGCATCACTTTCTTCAAATTTTTGGCAAGTTTTCTTTTCATCTTCTACAATGGCCATGCAGCAAATTCTTGCCCAATTTACTGCATCTTCTCCTTCGCTCGATGAGGTGCTAGAACTTGAGGTAGTATATCTCTTTTTAGGGATTCTTCTAGCCGATCTCTTTGAAAAGCTTCTCTTATTTTGAATTTCCAAATTATCCGGGGTGGTACATTCGATTTGTATATGTCCAAGACCACCACATTTATAACACTTTGGAAATTCCTTTCTTCTATTCTTCATTGAGCTAGAATATTCGTATGAGCTTGATGTAGATTCACTTGAGCTCTTCATCATACTTTTGAGCGCAATAGACTTCTTACTTCTTTGAGATTCTTCTTTCTTGTTTTTGATGAGCTCATGAGACATGAGTGAGCTAACCAAGTCATTTACTTTGAGCTTGTTTAAGTCCTTTGCCTCCTCAATAGCTGTGATCTTTTCATTCCATGAGTTTGGCAATGCTCTAAGTATCTTCATAACCTGCTCACTTTCAGAAATTGGCTTTTCTAGGCCTTTAAGAGCGTTAGTGATTTTAGAAAATCTAGCATACATTTCTGAAATTGATTCACCATCTAACATTTGAAATCTTTCAAAATCACCAACAAGGATATTCCTTTTAGTTCCCTTTACTTGGGAGGAACCCTCATAAATAGATACCAATTTATCCCATATTTCTTTAGCCGTTGTGCATGAAGAAACTCTATCAAATTCCGCTGCGGTCAATGCACAAAATAAGAAATTCATAGCTTTGGCATTACTTTGGACGGACATAGTTTCTTCTTTTGTCCAAGTGGACGCCTTATCCCCCTTTGGTAATGTAATTGAATCTTGTATGGCTATCCAAGAATTCATATTAGTTGCCATAATGAGTTCGTTTCATCCTTAACTTCCAATAACTAAAATTATTTCCATCAAATAGAGGTGGCCTTAGAAATGATTGGCCTTCGGCAAATGCAGGTACAGAAGTTAAGTAGATTGCTATAGAAATATGAAAGAGATCTCCTCGAATAAAATAGAGGCCTGCTCTGATACCACTTGTTGGCCCCGAGTTTATGGCGAAACCCAAGAGGGGAGGGGTGAATTGGGTTCTTGAAAAATTCTTTGGTAAATTAAAACTTAACCCCTTATAATTTTAATCCCTTTGATGAAACGTGATATGAGATAGAATGAGAGGGTGCAAATGGAATATAAAAATGTAAACAATCAAACCAAACAAGAGACAACGATATATAGTGGTTCGGGCAACCTTCCCTACTCCACTCTTCCAAGCACACACCCGTTGTGTCTTGGGTTCCACTATTGTATTTTCAATACAATCTAGAGTACCCGCTCTCTTCTAGATTCTAGCTCTAGGGGGCATATACAATAATCACTTGTTGGTGAGACCAACTCCAACCAACCAAGTCCAAACGATTGGTGAGACAAACTCCAACCAATCAAGCAAAACCCGTTAGTGAGACAAACTCAAAGCAACCCCTTGTTTTGCTTCTTCTTGAATTCGGTCTCCAATACCGATCCAAGGCAACAACACCAAAAAAAATAAACAAAAGAGAGATTACACTTTACAACGTGTATTCGATAAGCTCCGGAAGCTCCTTGTCTTGTAGAGATGATAATCTTTGAAGCACACTTGAGAAGTTGTAGCACTTGAAGCTTCAATAGTTATTCAAATAACTTCAACACACTTGAATATTTGAAGATGAAAGCCCAACATGTGTTTTCCTCTTTCTTTCCTCCTTCTCTCTGCACTCCACGTTCATTCTTCAATGGTATATATAGAGGGAAAAAGGTTCTAGCCGTTGGAGTGGAGGTTCACGTGCATCTAGAGCTCCAACGTTCGGATTTTCGACCATTACGAGTTGAAGTCGCAAGTGGAGTCGACTTCGGATGGGTGAAGTCGACTTGGGGTGCGACTTCGTTTTGTAAAAGCTCGCCGTCAACACTCTGTCCAAAATTCTGGCCTTGAAGTCGCAGATGAAGTCGACTTGGGCTGAGTGAAGTCGACTTCGGATTTGTGAGGTCGACTTGGGATGCGACTTCACTTCGCTGTTTTTTCCGAAGTCGAAGGCGAAGTCGACTTGGGCTGGGACTTCACCCAAGTCGCAAGAGAAGTCGACTTGGGCTGAGACTTCACTTGCTGAACTTGCAATTTACGAACTTTGAACGCTTGAAACTTAAATTACTTCGCCTTTTCATTTTTATACACATAATTAGGGACAAAATATCTGAGAACACTTAGACAAATGTGTTAAATCCTTTTTAATGATATTTCAATTATTTGTTAATCATCAAAATCAAATTAACCATTCTATTCGATAAGCACATGATCAATAATCTCAACAATCTCCCCCTTTTTGATGATTGACAAAACTTAATTGAAATATCTTCCTTTCTCAAATGAAACACAAATGTGTATATATGAAGATCATGATTTTCATCAATAAGCGTAATAATATATATTCATTTCATGGAAATACTTCTCCCCCTAAGTTATATGCAATATTATTCTCTTTAAGATATTTCCATACTCTCTCCCCCTTTTTGTCAATCAATACAAAAAGGTAGCACAATGGGATTCAATAGGACATATAAAATAGGTAGTACAAATGAGGCTTTAAAAGATAGGTTCATACTACGATCTTTCTCCCCCTTTTTTTCATACTAATCATTCATTTTGAGTCAAGCATATGATCAATAAGCGCGATAATTTCTTTATTAATAATTTTGACTATGGTCCCACTTGTTTTATTATTTTTTTTGGGAGAGCAACATACCTTCACTTACCTTTGATTAAAGTTATCGTTGCTATTTTGCTCAACTCCCCCTTTCTTTTGCAATTCATGCTCCTTCATTGTCTAGATAGCTTTGAAATAAAAACCTGCATCACAAATATGATATCTTCTTTTCTTTTGGTACCCTTGTTATGGGTCCATGAATGTTAGTACCATAATACATAGGAACTCAAGGAGACTTGGTTCCACCTTAGATATGTCTCTTTGGCATCCAAACTAATTTAACTCCATTGTAAACCATTTTTCTTGCCTTGCATTGATATATTTTGCTTCCAAACTTATTACAATAATGCAAGTGATTCTGACATAGGTTGGAGTACCATGATAACTCTTTGGTTGCCAAGTAGGTATATTTGTCAATGATTTATCAATAAGCTTCTTAAAATATCCCCTCACATTTGATGTACTAGAAGCTTTATCCAATTAGGAGCATTTACTTTATTTAGTTTGGCATTAATGTGCTTTATATATCCAAGACTTCTCTTATCAACTTGAGTGGTCATTCTAAGGAATTTTTGCACATTTTCTCCCATGTTGGAGAACTTAGCCAATGAATCCTTCAAATTTTGGTTCTCCTTTCTTAATGCCTATGTTTCATTCTTCAAGGCATTTATATCATTTCGCAAGGATGCATTCTCCTCTGCTAGTTTTCCATTTGCAATGGCAATTGTATCGAATTGCCTTTTCTTTTGAACATATTTGGTACCAAGGCTTTTGAATTCATAAAATAATGAGTCATAAGTTTGTTGTAAATCATTACATTTAGAACAATCATTAGAAGATGAATAAAAATCAGATGAGTTTACCTCGATATCCATAGATGCATCACTTTCTTCAAATTTTTGAAAAGTTTTCTTTTCATCTTCTACAATGGCCATGCAGCAAATTCTTGCCCAATTTACTGCATCTTCTCCTTCGCTCGATGAGGTGCTAGAACTTGAGGTAGTATATCTCTTTTTAGGGATTCTTCTAGCCGATCTCTTTGAAAAGCTTCTCTTATTTTGAATTTCCAAATTATCCGGGGTGGTACATTCGATTTGTATATGTCCTAGACCACCACATTTATAACACTTTGGAAATTCCTTTCTTCTATTCTTCATTGAGCTAGAATATTCGTATGAGCTTGATGTAGATTCACTTGAGCTCCTCATCATACTTTTGAGCGCAATAGACTTCTTACTTCTTTGAGATTCTTCTTTCTTGTTTTTGATGAGCTCATGAGACATGAGTGAGCTAACCAAGTCATTTACTTTGAGCTTGTTTAAGTCCTTTGCCTCCTCAATAGCTGTGATCTTTTCATTCCATGAGTTTGGCAATGCTCTAAGTATCTTCATAACCTGCTCACTTTCAGAAATTGGCTTTTCTAGGCCTTTAAGAGCGTTAGTGATTTTAGAAAATCTAGCAGACATTTCTGAAATTGATTCACCATCTAACATTTGAAATCTTTCAAAATCACCAACAAGGATATTCCTTTTAGTTCCCTTTACTTGGGAGGAACCCTCATAAATAGATACCAATTTATCCCATATTTCTTTAGCCGTTGTGCATGAAGAAACTCTATCAAATTCCGCTGCGGTCAATGCACAAAATAAGAAATTCAAAGCTTTGGCGTTACTTTGGACGGACATAGTTTCTTCTTTTGTCCAAGTGGACGCCTTGTCCCCCTTTGGTAATGTAATTGCATCTTGTATGGCTATCCAAGAATTCATATTAGTTGCCATAATGAGTTGTTTCATCCTTAACTTCCAATAACTAAAATTATTGCCATCAAATAGAGGTGGCCTTAGAAATGATTGGCCTTCGGCAAATGCAGGTACAGAAGTTAAGTAGATTGCTATAGAAATATGAAAGAGATCTCCTCGAATAAAATAGAGGCCTGGTCTGATACCACTTGTTGGCCCCGAGTTTATGGCGAAACCCAAGAGGGGAGGGGTGAATTGGGTTCTTGAAAAATTCTTTGGTAAATTAAAACTTAACCCCTTATAATTTTAATCCCCTTGATGAAACGTGATATGAGATAGAATGAGAGGGTGCAAATGGAATATAAAAATGTAAACAATCAAACCAAACAAGAGACAACGATATATAGTGGTTCGGGCAACCTTCCCTACTCCACTCTTCCAAGCACACACCCGTTGTGTCTTGGGTTCCACTATTGTATTTTCAATACAATCTAGAGCACCCGCTCTCTTCTAGATTCTAGCTCTAGGGGGCATATACAATAATCACTTGTTGGTGAGACCAACTCCAACCAACCAAGTCCAAACAATTGGTGAGACAAACTCCAACCAATCAAGCAAAATCCGTTAGTGAGACAAACTCAAACCAACCCCCTGTTTTGTTTCTTCTTGAATTCGGTCTCCAATACCGATCCAAGGCAACAACACCAAACAAAATAAACAAAAGAGAGATTACACTTTACAACGTGTATTCGATAAGCTCCGGAAGCTCATTGTCTTGTAGAGATGATAATCTTTGAAGCACACTTGAGAAGTTGTAGCACTTGAAGCTTCAATAGTTATTCAAATAACTTCAACACACTTGAATATTTGAAGATGAAAGCCCAACATGTGTTTTCCTCTTTCTTTCCTCCTTCTCTCTGCACTCCACGTTTATTCTTCAATGGTATATATAGAGGGAAAAAGGTTCTAGCCGTTGGAGTGGAGGTTCACGCGCATCTAGAGCTCCAACGTTCGGATTTTCGACCGTTACGAGTTGAAGTCGCAAGTGGAGTCGACTTCGGATGGGTGAAGTCGACTTGGGGTGTGACTTCGTTTTGTAAAAGCTCGCCATCAACACTCTGTCCAAAATTCTGGCCTTGAAGTCGCAGATGAAGTCGACTTGGGCTGAGTGAAGTCGACTTCGGATTTGTGAGGTCGACTTGGGATGCGACTTCACTTCGCTGTTTTGTCCGAAGTCGGAGGCGAAGTCGACTTGGGCTGGGACTTCACCCAAGTCGCAAGCGAAGTCGACTTGGGCTGAGACTTCACTTGCTGAACTTTCAATTTACGAACTTTGAGCGCTTGAAACTTAAATTACTTCGCCTTTTCATTTTTATACACATAATTAGGGACAAAATATCTGAGAACACTTAGACAAATGTGTTAGATCCTTTTTAATGATATTTCAATTATTTGTTAATCATCAAAATCAAATTAACCATTCTATTCGATAAGCACATGATCAATAATCTCAACAGCTTTAATACCTCTAAAAATTTCTTGAATTGGCCCTCCTTTTTAGTCTTTGCGAATCTCTAAGGAAATGGAGGAGGCGGCCTTTGGTTTGTGTCGATTTCTGCGTCTGGTTGCTTCTAAGTGGTATTTGGTGTTGGGTCCCGAATAGATGGAAAAACCCAAGAGGGGAGGGGTGAATTGTGTTCTTAAAAATTTATAACTCAAACAGAAACTTTACCCCGGATTAAGCTAGTCCCCTTAATGAAGAAACAAAATGGAAAGCAAATCAATATAGAGAGCAGAAATAAAAATAGACACACAGAATTTTATAGTGGTTCGGGCAACCTCCCTACTCCACTCTTCCAAGCTCACACTCCTTGTGACTTGGGTTCTACTATTGTATTCTTCCAATACAATTAGAGCCTCTTGCTCTCTTCTAGATTCAAAGCTCTAGGGGGCATATACAACTAGAGCCACTTGCTCTCTTCTAGATTCTAGCTCTAGGGGGCATCAAACAACTAGCACAAGTAGGTGACGAGTCACACTCCAATCACACACTACTTTGCTAACCCTTGATCTTAGCTACCTAAGCTAAATCAAGTTCAACACAAATAAGTAATCAATGATAGAAATCTACACTTTACAGATGTGTAGAAGCAGTTTGGCGCAGAGAAGAACTTGTGGTAGGCTTTGAAGAATCTGAAATAAAGCTCTTGCAGTTTTGAAGCAAAGTTCTTCCTCCTTGAATAGCTTGATCTCTTTAATGCTCTTGTAGATAGGAGTTATGCTCACTTAATGATTCTCAGCTACTTCCCTCGTTCACCATGAATGTTATTTATAATTTTGGAGGGAATCCGAACGTTAGTGAGTAGGTGGCGCGCATTTAATGCGCCAACGTTCGAATAAAATCCGACCGTTGCGACCCAAGTCGCATGTGGAGTCGACTTCGGATGCGACTTGGCCCAAGTCGCAGATGGAGTCGACTTCGGGTGCGACTTCGCTTCTCCGTCGCAGCTTCAAGTTCCAGAATAGGTCGACTTGGGTTCTCGACTTGACCCAAGTCGCAGGTGAAGTCGACTTTGGGTGCGACTTCACCTCGGCAGTTTGCTTTATGAACTTGTATAATTTCGAGATGCTTTGTCTCATCATGCCTTTGCTTCTTTTGTGTTTTTCATGTCTTGAATCATTGAGTCTTGCTTTCATTAGCTCCATGATTTGCAAGCCTTTGACTTGATAGACTTGATTTGATCTTGAATGCCTTGAAGCTTTTTCTCTTGGACTTGAGAGGCTTTGAGTTGATCTTGAAATCATTTAATCTTGAAACTGCATCTTTGATCTTTGAAAGAAGCTTGAATCAGTATATTTGAATCTCCAAAAACCTCAAGTCGCACTTCGGGGTCGACTTCGTTCGCGACTTCACCCAAGTCGCAACTGGAGTCGACTTTACTTGCGACTTCGATATTTTGCTGTTCTGAATTCAACTCTGGAAGGATTTGCTCGACTGAAGTCGATGGTGAGGTCGACTTCGTTTGCGACTTGGCTACCCAAGTCGCAGGTGGAGTCGACTTGGCCTGCGACTTCACCTTCCCTTCTTCCGTTTTTAACTCTGGACAGTTTTGCACGTTTTGAAGTCGATCTTGGAGTCGACTTGGGATTCGACTTGGCTTCTATACTTGATTTTCTTCAAATGATTATTCCTTAAACATTTCCACAAACTTGTTAGTAGCCAAGACTTACTCAAATTGATTTGTTAATCATCAAAACATAGATTGAGCTAGTTTTCCACATATTTCCAACAATCTCCCCCTTTTTGATGATTGACAAAACTGATTTGAGTGTATACCTTTCAAAATAACATACTTTGCGATAAAATAACATGCTTAGCAATCCTTCAAAAGTTAATAAACATTCAAACTCTTCTCCCTAATCATATCCTACTCTTTTCTCCTTATCAAATCCTATTCTTCTCCCCTTTTTGGAGTCAAATCCACTCTTCTCCCCCTTTTTGTCAATATATCAAAAAGTTAGAGGGTAAAGAAACAAGTGGGTTTGCTCCCCCTAAATGGGTGCTCCCCCTCAATTTATGCGTTAAGTAAGTTCAAGCATTCCCATGTCATTTCTAATCTTTAAAAATGCTTCTTTTGCTAGGGGCTTAGTGAATATATCTGCAACTTGATCCTCTGTTCTTACATATACCAAACATATGTCATGATTTTCTACATGTTCTCTAATGAAATGATGTCTAAGGTCTATATGTTTGGTCCTAGAATGCAGGACTGGATTCTTGGTTAGACATATGGCACTTGTATTATCACATTTGATAGGTATATTTTTAAAATCCATGCCATACTCCCTAAGTTGCTGTTTCATCCAAAGTAATTGAGCACAACAGCTCCCGGCGGCAATGTATTCGGCTTCCGCCGTAGATAGAGCAACACTAGTTTGTTTTCTTGAAAACCATGAAACCAACATGCTTCCAAGAAACTGACATGTTCCACTAGTGCTTTTTCTATCTACTTTGTAACCGGCAAAATCCGCATCCGAGTAGCCGATTAGATCAAAATTGGAGCCCTTTGGATACCATAATCCTAAATTGGTAGTGTCTACTAGGTATCTAAAAATTCTTTTCACAGCTACCAAGTGTGATTCTTTTGGGCATGATTGAAATCTAGAGCACATACACACACTAAACAAAATATCTGGCCTAGAAGCAGTTAAATACAATAAGGAACCTATCATGCTTCTATACAATTTTAAATCAACTATTTTGCCCTTCTCATCTTTGTCAAGCTTGATTGTAGAGCTCATGGGTGTGTTTGCTCCTTTGCTATTCTCCATGCCAAACTTCTTGAGCATCTCTTTGATGTATTTGGACTGGTTAATGAAGATTCCTTCATTTAGTTGCTTGATTTGTAGTCCAAGGAAGAAATTGAACTCTCCCATCATGCTCATCTCAAATTCTTTCTGCATAAGTTCAGAAAATTCTTGACAAAGAGATTCATTAGTAGCACCGAAAATGATATCATCAACATAGATTTGAATAATTAATATATGATTTTCTTTATATTTGATAAACAAAGTGGTGTCTACCTTTCCTTTTTGAAAATCATGATCAATCAGAAATTTGCTTAGTCTATCATACCAAGCTCTTGGAGCTTGTTTTAATCCATATAATGCTTTTGTTAGCTTGTAAACATACTTTGATTGATCCTTTTCTTCAAATCCAGGTGGTTGCTCAACATACACCTCTTCATTTATATATCCATTCAAAAATGCACTTTTAACATCCATTTGAAACAATTTAAAGTTCATGTGAGATGCAAAAGCTAGTAATATGCGAATTGCTTCCAATCTAGCAACTGGGGCATAGGATTCTTCAAAATCTATTCCTTCTTCTTGTGAGTACCCCTTTGCCACAAGTCTAGCTTTGTTTCTTACTACTAGTCCACTTTCATCTAATTTGTTCCTAAAGACCCACTTGGTGCCAATAACACTACAATCATTTGGTCTAGGAACAAGGTGCCAAACTTGATTTCTTTCAGATTGATTTAGCTCTTCTTGCATTGCTATAATCCAGTTTTCATCATCAAGAGCTTGATCAATGTTAGAAGGTTCAATTTTAGATACAAAAGCATATTGTCCACAAACATTTTGCATTGACCTTCTAGTTTTTACACCTTCATACACATTTCCTATAACTTGTTCAATTGGATGTGCTTGTTTGAACTTTAGGTCAGTTGGAGGTTTATAAGAATTGTTACCTTCACTTACCCTTTCCTCCATGAATTCCTCTTGCTTTTCCATATGCAGTTTCTCAAGATTGCTTGCTATGTCATCTGCATCACTTAAATCATCCTTTCTTTTGAAACAAGGGTTAGTCTCATCAAAAACAACATGTATGGATTCTTCTACAACTTGGTTTCGTTTATTGAAAACTCTATATGCTTTGCTATTTGATGAATAACCAAGGAATATAGCTTCATCACTATTAGCATCAAGTTTTCCCAAGTTGGTTTTTCCATTGTTCAAAACATAACATGTGCATCCAAAAGTATGAAAATAAGATATGTTTGGTTTCTTTCCTTTCCATAGCTCATATGGGGTCTTTTTCAAGATTGCTCTAATGGTAACTCGATTCAATACATGACAAGTTGTACTTACAGCTTCACCCCAAAACTTCTTAGATAATTTGCTCTCATTTAGCATAGTTCTAGCCATCTCTTGTATAGTTCTATTTTTCCTCTCCACTACTCCATTTTGTTGTGGAGTTCTTGGTGCAGAAAATGTGTGATGAATTCCTTTTTCATTACATAGTTCTATGAACCGTTTGTTCTCAAATTCACCACCATGGTCACTCCTTATAGATATAATGGTACTTTGTTTTTCATTTTCCACCAAGTTTACAAAAGTTTCAAACATAGAGAAGGCTTCGTCTTTACTAGCTAAGAGAATTATCCATGTAAATCTTGAAAAATCATCAACTATGACAAACACATATTTCTTTCCACCAATGGTTAAAATGTCGGATGGCCCATATAGATCCATGTGTAGCAATTCAAGTGGCCTTGTGGTGGAAATCTCCTTTTTGGTAGAAAAAGACATCTTTGGTTGTTTAGATAATTGACATGCCTTACATATTTTGTCTTTGTCATATTTCAATTTAGGCAAGCCTTTCACCAAATTCTTTTTCCATAGGCTTTTTATGTTTCTCATGTTTATGTGTCCAAGCCTTTTATGCCAAACCTATGGATCATTATCAATGGCCATTAGACATTGACCATCTAGTTCATCAAGTGAAACCAAATATACATTTCCATGCCTTTTTCCGCTAAACATGATATGTTCTCCATCAAATACATTACATATAGATGATTCAAACACAACTTTATATCCTTTATCACATAATTGGCTAATGCTCATTAAGTTATGCTTGAGTCCTTCAACAAACAAAACATCCTCCATACATGCATTTGAACTACTATAAATATTTCCTTTACCTTTGATTTTACCTTTCTCATTATTTCCAAAGGCAACAGTTCCGTCGTTGCAAGGCTTAAGTTTGTGAAACAAGTTTCTTTCTCCAGTCATGTGCCTTGAACAACCGCTATCCATGAACCATACATTGTTTGCCTTTGCCTTTAAACAAATCTGAAAAGTAAACAAATAATCCTTATCCTTTTGGTACCCATTTTATGGTTCCATTTGGGTTGGTAATATTATTCAACCTTTGTTGCTCCAACTTAGAAAGTCCAAATCTTGTGTTCCTTGGAACCCAAACTAGTTTTGCACCATAATCAAACAATCTCTTAAAGTTACACTTGTAAACTTTATGACCCATTTTGTTGCAAAAGTTGCAAGCCATTGGTAATCTAGGAGTAGGCCTCCAAGTACATTTTGGTTCAAATGTTGGCCTTCTAGTCCACATTACATTTTTCATTTTAGGCTTGTATATGAGTGCAGATTTGGTTTGATATTTCCAAAGTGTAGGCACATTTGACTTGCTACTTTCTCCTTGCTCAAATGTATTGTATCCAAGACCTCTCTTGTTTGTTTGGGAGGTCATGTTCAGAAACATCTTTACACTTTCTCCTGGATTAGAGAACTTTGTCAATGATTCATTTAATGATTTGTTCTCTTTTCTCAGTTTCTCTACCTCTTTCATCAATGATTCATTTTCTTCTTTTAGTTTTGTTAATTTTTCAGCTAGTTTTCCATTTTCAACAATAATGAAGTTACATTGTTGTCTTTTCAATGTCAACTTGTTTCCTAGCTTTTTGATTTCCTCATATAATGAATCATATGCAAGTTGTAGTTCTTCTAATTCAGCACATTTGAGGCAATCATGAAAAGAAGAATAACTTGATTGAGAATATCAAGGTTTGGAAGTTACCTCTTCATTACTTGTACATTTTGTTGAGGTAGATTGTTCTTCCAAAACTTCAGTCGTGTTTAAGCATAGCAAGTCCTCTTCTTGCTCGATTCGTGCCATGCAGCATATTCTTGCACAGTTGGCTGCATCATTGTTGTCGGTTGAAGAGCTGCATGTTGATGAAGTATCCTCATTGACGTACATGCCTCTTCCCTTTGGCTTTTGAAATTTTCTGCCTTCATGATTCTCCTTTGGCCTTTCTTCCGGTGTAGGACATTGAGTTTGCATATGTCCTACGCCCCCGCATCTATAGCATTTGGTTTGTTCCTTCTTCTTCACTTGTCGTGGTCTTTCTTTGAGATCTTTGAAGTTTCTTTCTTTTCTCACAAACTTTCGGAATTTGCGAGTGAGAAGTGCAATGTCTTCGTCATCGTTGTGAGATGAAGAGGTGGATCCATCTGAGTTGTGAGTGGCCTTGAGTGCAATGGTTCTCTTCCCTTTATGTTGATCTTCATTTCTTCTTTTGATTAGCTCATGTGACATTAATGAGCTAATGAGGTCTTCTAGCTTTAAGGTGTTTAGATCTTTTGCTTCTTCTATTGCTGTAATCTTTGGAGTCCATGAATCCGGTAGAGCTCTTAGTATCTTCATCACCTGTTCGGATTCAGAGATAGCTTTTCCAAGACCTTTGAGAGCATTAGTAATCTTAGAAAATCTTGCAAACATTTCAGAAATATTTTCAGTGTCTAGCATTTTAAAACTTTCCAACTCTCCTATCAAAATATTTCTCCTAGTCCCTTGGACTTGGGAGGTTCCTTCATAAATAGATGTTAGAGTATCCCATATTTCTTTTGCGGTTAGGCAGGATGATACTCTATCATACTCAGAAGCTGTAAGAGCACAAAATAGTGAGTTCATTGCCTTAGCATTGCTCTTTACAGTTCTTACTTCCTCTTCGGTCCATTTGGAAGCTTTGTCATCAGTAGGCAAAATCACACCATCTTGGATAGCAATCCAAGAATCCATATCTGTAGCCATGATGAGTTGCTTCATACGAAGTTTCCAATAACCAAAGTTGTTCCCATCAAACAATGGTGGCCTTGTAAAAGATTGGCCCTAGGCAAAAGCGGGAATGGAAGCAGATTGGGATGCCATATGATTGGATCTCTTTGATTCAACTCAAAGACCTGCTTTGAGACCACTTGTTGGGTCCCGAATAGATGGCAAAACCCAAGAGGGGAGGGGTGAATTGGGTTCTTAAAAATTTATAACTCAAACAGAAACTTTACCCCGGATTAAGCTAGTCCCCTTAATGAAGAAACAAAATGGAAAGCAAATCAATATAGAGAGCAGAAATAAAAATAGACACACAGAATTTTATAGTGGTTCGGGCAACCTCCCTACTCCACTCTTCCAAGCTCACACTCCTTGTGACTTGGGTTCTACTATTGTATTCTTCCAATAAAATTAGAGCCTCTTGCTCTCTTCTAGATTCAAATCTCTAGGGGGCATATACAACTAGAGCCACTTGCTCTCTTCTAGATTCTAGCTCTAGGGGGCATCAAACAACTAGCACAAGTAGGTGACGAGTCACACTCCAATCACACACTACTTTGCTAACACTTGATCTTAGCTACCTAAGCTAAATCAAGTTCAACACAAATAAGTAATCAACGAAAGAAATCTACACTTTACAGATGTGTAGAAGCAGTTTGGCGCAGAGAAGAACTTGTGGTAGGCTTTGAAGAATCTGAAATAAAGCTCTTGCAGTTTTGAAGCAAAGTTCTTCCTCCTTGAATAGCTTGATCTCTTTAATGCTCTTATAGATAGGAGTTATGCTCACTTAATGATTCTCAGCTACTTCCCTCGTTCACCATGAATGCTATTTATAATTTTGGAGGGAATCCGAACGTTAGTGAGTAGGTGGAGCGCATTTAATGCGCCAACATTCGAATAAAATCCGACCATTGCGACCCAAGTCGCATGTGGAGTCGACTTCGGATGCGACTTGGCCCAAGTCGCAGATGGAGTCGACTTCGGGTGCGACTTCGCTTCTCCGTCGTAGCTTCAAGTTCCAGAATAGGTCGACTTGGGTTCTCGACTTGACCCAAGTCGCAGGTGAAGTCGACTTTGGGTGCGACTTCACCTCGGCAGTTTGCTTTATGAACTTGAATAATTTCGAGATGCTTTGTCTCATCATGCCTTTGCTTCTTTTGTGTTTTTCATGTCTTGAATCATTGAGTCTTGCTTTCATTAGCTCCATGATTTGCAAGCCTTTGACTTGATAGACTTGATTTGATCTTGAATGCCTTGAAGCTTTTTCTCTTGGACTTGAGAGGCTTTGAGTTGATCTTGAAATCATTTAATCTTGAAACTGCATCTTTGATCTTTGAAAGAAGCTTGAATCAGTATATTTGAATCTCCAAAAACCTCAAGTCGCACTTCGGGGTCGACTTCGTTCGCGACTTCACCCAAGTCGCAACTGGAGTCGACTTTACTTGCGACTTCGATATTTTGCTGTTCTGAATTCAACTCTGGAAGGATTTGCTCGACTGAAGTCGATGGTGAGGTCGACTTCGTTTGCGACTTGGCCTGCGACTTCACCTTCCCTTCTTCCGTTTTTAACTCTGGACAGTTTTGCACGTTTTGAAGTCGATCTTGGAGTCGACTTGGGATTCGACTTGGCTTCTATACTTGATTTTCTTCAAATGATTATTCATTAAACATTTCCACAAACTTGTTAGTAGCCAAGACTTACTCAAATTGATTTGTTAATCATCAAAACATAGATTGAGCTAGTTTTCCACATATTTCCAACATTTGGTTCTTCTATTTCTTGTGATTGCTGATCAGAGGACTAATGGGTTCAGTTATCGCTTCTGGTGGAATCGCGCCGGGTAACTACTTTCCACTACACAACGTGACTGCTTGAACCTGTTCTTTGCCTTTTCTGTTCGGATTTTGCTTTGTATCGCTCGGCAAGGAACCTTGAGGCCGGTTATTTAGGGCTGAGGCCAATTGGCCTATTTGTTCTTCCAAGTTCCTGTTTGTTGTGATTTGGGATTGCATGAATTGCGTAAAGAGGTTTTCCAGATCAGATTTCTTTTCTTCTCTCGGTGGTGGGTTCAATTGAGCTGGTTGTTGCTACGTGGCCTACTGCGAGAATCCAGGTGGTTGATTTTGTGAAACCCAGCTTCCTCAGGCAATACACGTATCACCTAGGGTTGTAAACCCTAGATTTTTGTAATAATTTTTATGATGAATAAAAATTCTTAAATTATATTTGTGGATATGTGTATTGGAGATTAAAATAATGCAATTAAAAAATTAACCCATGTGAATAGTGCATGTGAATAGTAACCCTATGATTAAGACACGTGATTAAGAGTTAATCACTTGGATTAACTTAATCACAAAAAGACGAAAATGGAGATTCAATCACTACAAGACGAAATAGCAATACTTTTTGATATTTTAATAGAATTTCGGATTTTAGTGAAAAATTAAAGAAAAATTCATAATTTGCAATCCAGGCGTCGAATTTAGATGAAATTTTTTATGGATGGTTAAAAATCCATGATGAACATGATGAAGGGTTTAAGATGTGATAAAAATCACAAATTAAGGGTCAAGATAAAACGTCAATTGGAGATTAAAAAGTAGCTTATCTTTTTCTTATATCTCCTTTTGACTTTTTATTAAATTTAAATAATTAAAAAAATAAAATAATAAATGCAAATCAGAAAATGGCAGGGGCGTGCAGGGGTAGGTGGAGATTTTTGACCAAAATCCAATGGTCCAAATTCATCATCATCAAAAATCAATGACTATGATTGAATTAGCCTAAAATAATTAATTTTAATAAATCAGAAATCATAAAAATTAGGGATGCCATAGGGGGGCGTGACCAGGGTAGGGGGGTTGCACAAGTCTCAACACACCTTTTGGAAATTAGAAAAAAATATATTCATAATTTAATACCTTGAGCAAGGGGGGTAAATTATAATTTCATGAAAAATAAAAAACTATAAATAGGGTCCAAGGGGGATGTCCAATTGCACTTCACCCCAACTCCATTTGAGCAAAACCCAAACCCCCCACACGTCCCAAGCCAAAGAAGAGGAGGAGAGAAAGTTAGAGAGAGAAAGTGTGAAAAGAATAGGGATATCTCCACTTCGGGTAAGCGAATTGTATCCAAATTTCTTTTGGATGTTAAGTAGATAAAATCATGCTTAGATAATGCATAAGCATGAGAAAATAAGTAAAGTTATAATGCCTAATTTGAATTATGTCAAAACATCAAAAATTTGGAGCAAAGATAGAGCATTCGGGAAGATAGCATATGATATGTGTAAATAATGCTCCAATATTGATAAATGATGATTTGAAATGAATGATTATGATAATTATGATGTTGGAATGAATATATATTAATCTCGTGATTTTGGAATTAAAGATTATATTTAAGTGAAATTATGTTGATTTTTAGTATATGGAGAAAATGATTTATTTAACCAAGTTAATGATGATAAATTCAAAATTCATAAATTTTTTCATGATATACTAAACATAAGCTACGTCATGGTATTTTTTATTTTTGGAAAAAATGTCGATTTTTGGAACCCATGAACAATAACCAACACACTGTGAACAGCAACCTCGGGTGAACAATAATTTGCTACAGTAATCTGCTACAATAACTATGAACAGTAAACAACGTGATTTTGGAGAAAATTTGAAATTAATATTGAAATATAGGGATGAAATTTTTGAAGAACCTATGAATAAAAAAATCCGTATAAAGAAATAATGACCAAATATTTTAAAGCATGCATGGGAAGCATGTTGAACAGAATAAATGAAATATCCTCTTTCCTTGAATAGGAAAAGGAAAATAAAAATTCGAGGACACCGACTAAGGAGGTAAGCAAGTTATATATTTTGCAAATTATTTCCAAAATGCTAGAAATTGTTTGCAAATTGCTTTATGAAATTTATTTAAGGTTGGCCATACCTATAACTGTTTTACATGAACTGAAATACATTTGCTAAATTATTTATTAAATATTTTTTTATGAAGTTGTTATGATTTACAAATATCATGCCGGCATGTGTATGTAAATGAGCATGTGCACGAGCAATAGGCCATAGTTGAGATAGTAAGCAGACCGGATGTCCCCCTCTCTATCGCCAAGTCGCTTATACAGGCCCAGGCTGGCGGCGACCTCCCTGAGATGGGAGCATGTATGGGATGGGCGCCTAGCTAGCATCGCATCTAAAGGAATGTCATGAATGCTATGAATGCATTGCATTTGCATTTTATGAAATGCATGAAAAAGATTGAAAAAAAAATTATGTATGGCTTGCTTACTGAGTATTATGACTCACCTATGCTTTTCCAATGACAGACAGGAAATGATGATGAAGGCAACATGCAAAACGACATGCAGTTTTTGATATAAATGTTGTATATATAAATTTTTATGTAAAGACAATGATGAAAATGTTGAGATGAAAAAATATCTTTTCAATGATGATGTTTATGAATAGACTTTGATCATAACTCTGATATGTAAAATATATTTCAAGTTGGACGAATGGTGATAATTTTTAATGTTATATATATATATATATATAAATTCTGCCTTGTGATAAGGCAACAATCCTGAGTCACATTTACCAATCAAAAATGGTCCCGGAGTAAGGCTTCTAGGCACCTCAGTTTGGGGCGCCACAGATTCGGCCTTGTCTAGTTGTTCCATGAAAAATTAGGGTGATTTCTCCAGCCTAGGTTGTAGTTGTTCATATACGGATTTGCTGGGTTTCTCTGGAAAGTTCCCACGTAATTAATAGACTCCGGATTTGAGGCACATTCATCACTGGGATGGTCGAACTCGCCACACCACGTGCAAATATCTGCTGTTGTCGGCCACTGTGGTGTATGTGCCCCTACTGCACTAACGTTGGCTGGCCTGGATAGGTTCTGAATTTGCTTGGATATAGCATCGATGTGGGCCTTATCGATGAAACTGCGTCCAGTTGAAGTAGACCCCCACTTCGACTTCTGTCAGATGGAAGTTGATAGGTATTGGCCACCATGTTTTCAAGTAGGGCGTATGTGAAACCTCGAATTTTAAGCTTAATAAATATAGCTTGAAATCGTCTAAAGGATAAAAATCGAAATCTCATAAAATGAAGGGTTCAAGTGTAACCCATATGGGAAATGAAAATTAGTGGAAAAAAATGATTAAGTAAAGTAGGGATTAACTATAATCACGGAAAGATAAAAATGGATGGACAATGCTTAGGTGGCAACTCATTAAAATTCATTTTCCATGTCATTTTGGAAATTTAAGAAAATGGTTAAATCGAAAATTTCTTAAGACATTCATATCGGACAATGTTGAAGTCCAATTGAGATGAAATTTTAAAGATACCTGGATCATGAGGTAACTTACGTGATCGATGGTGGAATTTTGAAAATTATGATTAAAAATATTATTATCATAATTAATGTTATGAATTAGCTTCAAAAGACCATAAGTTGGTCTATATGATTATTTCAAGCTAAAAATTTTTATGGGTTATGAAGAATTATTTAGAATAATTATGAAAATTTCAAAATTCACATTTGAAATGTATGTGGATTTTGTGGAGACATATATATGTCCATTTTTCAATAATTAAATAAAAATAGGTACAGAACTCCGATTAAGGTGAAATTTTAAGGGAAAGCTTAAATTAATACGCCCAATTTAATGAAGGAATTAAATTTTTGAAAACATATTTCCAAAAATTTAAAAAGAGATTTTATGTCCAAATATGAATTAGTTAATTAAAATAAAACGAAATTTTTTTTAAAAAATTTTGAAAGGTGCATTTTGTGAGAAATTATATATATATTAATAAGAAAATTTTCCATAGTATATAAGTGTGTATGTAGGCAGTTATGAATTAATTTATTAATGTAGATAAAAAAATGAAAATGTGAATAGCGCTGGCCTGGACGGTGCATGGACAGCTATTTACAGAAAAAAATACATAAAAGGAAGATGCAACACGTCAACAAGGGCAGCTATATTTTATTACCTTGAGTTAAGTCAAATTAAACCCGGGTCAACCGCTTAAACAAAATATATAAAGGGGCGTGTTGATCTAATTAACGGATGTTGAACGTTTAAAGGGAAAAGTGACGCTGCTGGATTGAAAAAGGCTGACGTTCAAAGAAAAGTGCAGCAACATTTTTATTCAAAAAAAAATTCCTTCCAGCAAAACTAAAAGACGCTCCAAGCCAGGTTCTATTTAATTCCTTTCTTTCATTTTTAATTGAATTTTTATTTTTGGAATGGATTACCGTCCCCAACAAATTTATGCATGTATAAGATTAATAGCTAGATTTATGAAAATTCAGCAACTGTATTATATATATAATTGCTGGAATTATAAAATAATGGCAGTTGTATTTTATTTAAGTTATTTAATGGATGAATATGTGATTTGATATCGTTCAGATACCATTCAGCATGATTTAAACTAATTCAGCATGATTTAAAATTGTTTAAATAATTTAGCTTGAGTTTTTATCGTTAAATGATTTAGCAAATAAATGGGAAAATCAGTTAAATATATATATATATAAAAACCACCTGAATTCCAGCAACAAGTTTGGATGTAGCAGCCTTGGAAATTGGGATGGATGAACAGCTAGGATTTGATGTAGTGATATGGCATGATGGACGGTCAAGATTGATATAGATTTTGACCTTAAGATAATGATGAACATGGATAGCTTGGAGGGCAGATTTGTGGACGTGAAATGGGCAGCAAGTAGATGAGAAATTTTGATAATCAAAAATTACAAAAAAGATAACAATATTGAACTAAAGGTAGAAATGGGTCAAAGTTGATATGAAGCACACATGGGTTAAAAACCCTAAGATAGATTCAAAGTTAATAGTGAAAATGTGCAAGCATGGGAATATTATGTCTATATGAGAAAAATGGTTCTTTTCATTTGTATAGGAAAAGGAAGGGAAAAGTGAAAGGTACAAGTTGACTACGCAGGTAAGCAAGAAAATCGTTTGGAAAATGTGATTCTATACGATTTTATGTTGCAACCTTGAAATATGTTGGAATTGTTTCATTATAAGTAAATCCTTTTTAAATGTTAAGGAATGTTGAGATGAAAATGTTGAAATGAAAATGTTAAGAAAATTGTAGAGAAAGGAAAATATGTTTTGAAATTTATGCATGGAAAATGTTCATTATAAGTAAATCCTTTGAATATTGATTTATTTTGGGAGCTGTAAAAGTTGTTATTTTAAATGAAGAATAAAAAAAAAGGCCAACCGATAAACTGGTTGCACAAAATGATTTGAGTAACGGTAATAATCAAAGGATAATGTAAGCAAGAAAACCTTTTGAAAATAAAATTTTATATGACTTTACTCTGCAATCCTAAATTGTTTTGAAAATTGTTTCATTAGAAGCAAATCCTTTTAATGTTGAAAAATATTGAAATGCAAATGTTGAAAAGGTTGTGTTGAAAGGAAAATGAGATTTTAAAATGGTATTTGAAATAAATATTTTAAAATAGTTTTGTTACAAGGTTTTGAAGTATTTTAATGGTATGTTTTAAAGGTTCTATAAATATTGAATTATTTTGGAGTTTCCAAAATCTATTATTTCGAGAAGGATTTAGGGAAGGCTGACACGATAAATTAATTTCAAAAATGATTTGAGTGATGTTCAAAGGATTATACAAGTCTATCACATATAGAGATGAACATTAAGACAGGTGGACAAAAGTATATGATATTAGATGAAAGCATGTACTTGCATGTCCTTTGATCATAAAAACCCATAAATGGGAAAAGCATTTGTAAGAATAATCTTTAGGTTTTAAATATTTTTAATGACATTTTATCGTTCAAAAATTATTTACAAAACTGTTAGAAAGTATTGTTATTTCAAATATTTTCCTTGAATACTTCAAAAGATTTATGAAATATAAATGTTTTAAGGTTGGCCATCCATACAAAATGTTTTGAGTATAGAACTCATTAACATGGATTAAGCCCAGTTTTCAAGATTTGAAAGGAATACAGGCTGAGGTCTGTAGTATTTTATTAAAGCATGCTAGCATCAAGTTTTCAGAAAAAGGACACAGATTGTGGTCTATGGTTTTTATAAAATCATGCTAGCATGTGAATGGGAAGGAAAAGTGTGCACAAGAATTATGTACTAGGTCTACTGTAGAGGATATGCAAGCCGGATGCGGTTGCAAATTGGGTCCCCTTTGCATAGGCCGAGTCGATTGAATAAGGCTAAATGCTGGCGGCGCCCTCCCTGAAATGGGAGATGGACACAGATAGCCGCTGGCTCGTGGGCTATCACCTGGAAGGGTTTCTGTGAAACCCTAACCCATGTAGGACCCATACGTATGTATTGAAAGTGTATATGATGATTATTTGTGAATTATGGAATTATGAAGGCATTATGTGATTTTTGCTAATTATGGCAATTAGGGTTATGGGTTAGCATTAATTATGTGATTAAATATTTTGAGCCTAAATGAGACCATGGGTTTAGAATGAATTATTTATGATTTAAATGTGCAATAATATCATGAGAAATCATTTTCCATTATTTAAAATGAATTATGGAAATTAATGTGGAAATTGACAAGTTTGATGGAAAATATTGAAAAATTCATAACTCAACGCCTATAAGGCGGATTCAAGTGAAATTTGAAATGAAAATTTTTAATGTTGGGCTTGGTATTATGGAATGAAAATATTATGAAAATTATTGATGAATGAGAATTATGAATTCTTAAGTATATGCTCATTTCAACCGTTAACTTTAAACGGTTATATCGGGAACTAGAAAACTCGGATTGAGTTCAAATTTGAA
This sequence comes from Annona cherimola, assembly GCA_030490835.1. Taxonomy (NCBI): domain Eukaryota; kingdom Viridiplantae; phylum Streptophyta; class Magnoliopsida; order Magnoliales; family Annonaceae; genus Annona; species Annona cherimola. The sequence continues at coordinate 40,666,794 of CM059976.1, forward strand.
ACTGTTGAATGGAATGGTGAGATGCTTATTTTGGATGGCTTGGATTAAACATGACATGTTGGAAAAGTTCTTGCATAGAAAAAGGTGGCTATGTTTGACTTATGCTCCAAGAGAGTACTATATCATAAATGCAAAGGTGCATGACATGATTGTGGAATTAAATGAGTTATGAGGTGTCCATTGCAGGAATTTTTGAGGGAATTTATGCATTTAAATAAAATTCATAATTCCATGAATTATCCATCCATTTAATGCATGAAATGATGAAGCTACATCAGGGTAGCCAAGGTGGCAAGGAGGGGACGTCCAAGGGCTGCTGGGTGGCCATTTTTGATTTTTTTTTATTTTTCAAAAATGCCTAAATGTTTCAGGGATGTAAGTACATGATATTTTCATTCAATAATGGAGATTTTCAGCAATTAAAAAATGGAAAAAAGCAAGTATATACTGCTCAAAACGTGGACAGCATGGTGGGTGGAATAATGTGTAGAAAAGTGGTAGTTTTAGCCATTTTATTAATTTTTCTTAACACCAAATTTATGGAGGAATTAAAGGGTGATTAGGAGAATAAATTACCCACGTTTTTATAAGAAATAAAAATGAAAAATGAGATGCAAAAATCTGGACAGATTTGGGCGTGAAATGGCTATGCAGATTACGGTCAAGTGATGCAGATTTTTGTGATTTTTGTAAAAAGTAAAAAGGCAGTTTACTTGGCCCAAATTAACCCACCTCATATGGTAGATAAGGGAGCATTGAATAGGGGTGGAATTGCAGCACAAGTGGGCCCCACTGCTGGAAAAATTCCAGCAACATGTATAAGCCCTTGCACGTTGAGTTGAGATGAAATTGTGAGACCATTTTCTAAGTGCTGAACACGTCCAAGGGAACCAGCAACAACTCACGAATTTTATCAAGGAAATAGGGGAGAAAATCAAGGGAAAAAGGAAGGAAATTTGAAGAAGAAATTACTTCAAGTTGCTAAGATTTGATTTGCTACAAATCCAAGTAAGTATGTGATGATTTTGGGGTTGTTTAACTTGAGTTCTTAAACTCAAAACTTGGAAATGAAAAGCATGCTTAAAGAATCTGTAAAATTATGTTTTAACATGCCTTTTCATGAATATGGATTGGGTATTAAGTTTTAAGCATGAATTTTAAAGTTAAAGTTAATGGAAATGGAGTTATGCATGCATAAGGGATGAAAAATCTAAGTTGTTAAACCCTAAATCTCTAAGATAAGTTGCTGTTTGGATTTGATGTTTTGATTAAGCTATGAATCATGTATTTATGCCAAGAATATGAGGGTTTATGCTTAAGTGATGAAATTTTGAAGTTATGGAACATGAAGTAGGGTTTATGACCCGAAATTGCAAGATATATGCTAAAAATCCTATGGAAATGGGTGTACATGTTTTATACAGTTTATGTAGGGTAAAATAACCTAAGTTTAAGGTATGATGGATGCCCAAAAGATTTGGGAGAAATAAACCCTAAATCTGATTTTTATGAAAGAACGTTGAACCGACGCGAAACGGGTCTCAAAACATAAGGGTAACTTGCTGTTTTGAGAAATGATAATGTATGAATGTTGAATATATGCTAAACCTAGAAAATGGGTTGAGAAAAATGGATTTAATTGCTAGAAAATTCGGATTTTAGGGCTGCCCATAGTTATGTATCCAAAGACACGTTAAACGGGTGGAAAATGGGTTCCAAACTTGCTGTTATGGGAACCTACGAAGAATGGATTTTAAACCCCATGAAAATACCTTAAGTAAATTGGTATTAAAGGGTAATTAACCCGCTGAAAAATTCATTAAATTTCTGAGTTAGGAAATTTTATGAAATGCATTGTGTTTAAGTGCTAAATGAGCTTATGTGAAGGGATAACGGTAAACGGGTGATGAATGACCTATGAAAACTGTTTTTATGCAAAAATGCATGGAAATGAGATGAATCCCATGTTTATATATCTGTTTGAAATGATATGATATTAATCCAAATTTTTGGACTTGAATTATAAGGCTAAGGCAAAGATATGTATGTTGAAGAAACACCCGTATGTGTGTTTTGAGAAAAATGGGAAAAATGGAAAAGTAAGCTTAATTAAGCTATGAATGATGTGTATGGAATGAATTTTATGATATTGAAAGAATACCCTAATTTTAGGGTTATATGTATATGCTATGTTGTATAATAGACGAATGTGTGTAAGTTATGATAATGGGTGCAAAATAAGCCATATATGTGTATAATGACTTATGAAGTCAAATGAATGATGGATGTATATGAAATGGGTTGGAAAACTGAGTTGAATGCAAGAAAAGGAAATATATGAATGTTATATCATTCTTATATGTATAGGCAAAGGCAAAGGGATAAGCGAAATGGGAAGCTAAGCAAGCGAGGTAAGCAAGCAGCTTTCTAAATGATTTTGGTTTTCATTACAAGGTATTTAAGGATGGCCATTCCTTGTTTTTATGAGATTGAAATGTTTATTTCTGTTGAAATAAATGATTGCTTATGGTTTTGCAATTGTACATGAAATGTGTTGAAACATGGGTTTATACGATGTTTCATTAAAACGGTGTTTTAAAAGGATGGTGCAAAGAATTCTCTACATGAGAATGACAAGTTCCATGTGTAAGGGGGTATATGATGCCGGGGTGACTAAAAGTCATGTATGGAATGGAAATCAAGTAGGCTAGTCGAGGTAGTAAGTGGACAATGAGTCCCCCTTGACGTTGCCAAGTCGGTAGGTCCGGCACTAAGGATGGAAAGGACATGTCATGGAATATTGTTCCCCGAGCTAGCGTACCGTCACATGAAGGATAATGTCATCAATAGGAATGATGAATTTGCACATCCCATGTTTATGAAATGTTTGCGAATGGTTTACGTGAATGGTTTTTCGTGAAATATTTATGAAGTGTTTATGAATGATTTATGAAAAGGTTTTTGCTCCACAGGTAGTTGATCACTTGATAAGTGTCTCTACCAAAAGGAGAAAAATTCTTTTGAATAAACATGCCTTCAAAATGAATTGCCTGCAAAATATACAGCTTCCTTATTGAGTTGAATTTCAACTCACATTTTGTTTTTCAAACCCATAGACAGGTGAAAGAAGAGACCTGACAAAGGAGCAAGAGCCGAGCATTGAGGAAATGAAGAACAATATAAGTTTCATGTTGTGAAAAACTTATGTTGAATGATTGATTGTAAATTTACCTTGATGGTTCATGTTGACAACTATGATAATACATGCAGTGACATCTGATTTATGAGAATAATGAAATGTTTTTGAACATCATGCTTTATTTTGCCATTATTGGATGGAAATGACTCAGATATGCATGAGACGAAAATAAGAAGGAATCAAACTCCTATGAAATATATTTAATTGGATAAATATCCATTAAAACCCTCCGTGTGACAGGGCAACAATCCTGATCAGGTTTACCAATCGAACGATCTTGAGGTAAGGTTGTGACGCTCGGGCTGGGGCGCCACAGTTTCTCTCCTAAGGAAGGATGATTACTTGATAAGTGTCACCTACCAGATGGACAGAGACGTATTGCATGTTGCATATGCTTAAAAAGGGTTTTATGAAAAATGTTTTAGGACATGAGAATGTCCTATGAGAAAAGGAGTTTGGATGAAAAATATTTTAGAATTAAATATGTCCATGGAAAAAGAATTTATATGTCAAGTTTTACAAGCATATGATTGCCATGAATTGAGATTATGAAATGTTTATGAAAGGTTTTTATGAAAAGGTTTCCTCCAATTGCTAGTAGAACGCTTGTTAAGCGTCTACTACTGAAAGGTGAGAAATGCATTTAAAATGAAAATGCTTGCTTATTGAGTTTCGACTCATGTTTTGTTTTCCTCAACCATAGATAGGTACGGCACATGCCACGTAGGAAAGGAAAAGAGTATGAAGAAAACTTTTCAACAAGCTGGTCTGTATATGGTATGAATGATTATATGGAATTTTCAAAATATGTATGTATGAAATATTAAGATTGAAGGAACTTGTGATGTAGATAAGTCAGTTATTATCATATGAATAATATATGTGAAATTGATGTCAAGAATGTATTCATATATGATGATATGATGTTATGTAATGAGATATTATGAGTATCATGTGTAAAGTTGATGACAAGTGTTTGTTATGTGATGAAAGAAAAGGAATGAAAGAAAAAAAATTTGGAGGAGATCCAATTAAAAATCTCGCTATGTGATCAGGGCAACAATTCTGAGTCACGTTTACCAATCGATAAAGATCCCGGAGTGAGGTTTCTAGGCACACCGGTTCGGGGCGCCACAGCGTATGATTCTCAGTAGCTTTTCCTTAGCAAAGAACCATTTTGACGATGAATCCACCATGTGATGGGTGGAATCCTGGAGGCCATTGTAAAAAATTTGAATTTGAACCCACAGTTGCATTCCATGATGCGGGCATTTTCAGAGCAAGTCTTTCAAACGATCCCACGCCTCTGATAGGGTCTCCTCTCCGTGTTGCTTGAACGAGACTATGTCCATCCTCAGCTTGGCTAACTTGGCAGGCGTAAAATATTTCTCTAGGAATTTCTGAGCCAAGTCGTTCCATGTATTGACAGAGTTCGGGGGTAGAGAGTCTAGCCACTCCGAAGCTCTATCCCTCAGTGAAAATGGAAAAGTCCATAGCCGCATTGCCTCGTCAAAGACTCTATTCTGCTTGAATGTGTTCATAATTTGCAGGAAATTCCACAGATGGTGGTGTGGATCTTCAGAAGACATTCCTCCAAACTGCCCAATGTACTGGAGCATCTGGAAAATCACTGGTTTGATCTCATAGTTGTTGGTGTCGATAAAAGGAGGTACAATGCTAGTCTGAACTGCATTCTGGCCCAGCGCAATGAGATCCCAAATGGGTTGGTCCAAATCATCTTGAGGTGGATGAATTGGAACCTTAATCCTTTGGTTCCCCTGTTGGTTTGCGTGAACATTCTCGTCCTGATTCTCGATGTGCTCCATAGTATGTTGTTGGCTCCTAGCTTCCCTGCTCTTACGACACCTTCTCAAATAAGTTCTTTCGAGTTCAGGATAAAAAGGAATAACAATCTCCTTTCCGGCTCTACCTCGACGCATTCAAAATGAGATTAATCTGTAAAAACCAATTCAATTGAAACTAGCGGAAAAATTATAAACTAAAAGAAATTATGAAAATGAACTATTCTACAAAATTGTACAGGAAAGTAGTGGAACTAACAATAATTAGTTAAACTAATTCCCCAGCAACGGCGCCAAAAAGTTGACGAGTTGTGTATATGTCTATAAAAATGCTCGCTTTTTACGCAAGTATACGTGCCAAAGCAAGTAAGGAGTGAGTAGAGTATCGTTCCCACGAGGAATTATTTAACCAAAATTATTAATCAGTTTAACTGCTTTCGATGGGTAGAGAATTCTGAGTTTGAATTTAGAACTAAAGCTAACAAACGCAACAAGAAAACAGAGTATTGTTCACGGAATCGCTGGAATACTAGAAACGGGTTTAACAATCTGGGATGGTAGATGGATAGCTCAGAATCCTTGAATCTAATTTATATTGCATTGGTTCTTTTTCATTAGATTGTGCATAGATTTACTAGCCCAAGTTCAATAATCTTTATATATATTTTCCAACACTATATAAAGCTAATTATACCTTATTCAATTGCTATGTTCCCATGCCATTAAATAAAGTGAAATTGATAAGTTCATAACCTGTTTAGTGACTACACAGGGTTTAACGGTATATTCTTATCCGTTAAACAACTCCCCTTAACGAAGAGGAAACTTATGCCCTACACATGGATCTAGCGGAGATTTTTCTTTTTCAAGGTTAAATTAAGCAATTAAATCATCTTACAAGGTAGCTAATCTTTTAAAAAGCATTAAACCACATATGCAAGGGTAAATCATACACAATCATATAGAAAAAATCAAATATTAATTCCTGAATTTCAAAGAACCAATACAATATAATCAGATGTCAATTCATCCTAACTATCTATCTAAAGGAAGTTTAGTTCAAAGACATGATCATAAAATCTTTTACAACCATTATTGTAGTATCCAGAAAAGAAGAGAAAGAAAAAAGATAAAGATAAAGAGAAAACTGGTTTTCTAGCAGTTTCCACCAATGGAGTTGAATCCTCTCTTCAATCTGCGTTTAGATAGAGTTTCTTCCTTCTCTGGCTATCTATTCTGTGCCTGTCTCTCTCTTCGATCCCCCCTCCGCGCGTGAACACTCAGATCCTATTTGTAAGTCGAGTTACGCAACACACACATAGAAATCTGCGTGTATAGATGTGTATTGGCGCCTAGGCGCCAACTCTTTGTGTGTTGGGTAACTTAGAGCCTTCCTAGAAACCCTAGAAATTCATTGCCTTGGCGCCTAGCCGCCAACTCCCTGGAAGCTATTGTGTTTGCAGACCTCAAAATCCTTTTGAACTTGCCCGTATGTTGATGAAGTGGCGCCTGGGCACCCCTGGTTGGCTCCTAGGCACCAACTCCCTGGAAGCAACTCTCTCATGTTACTTCACAACCCTTCTGGACTGGTCTGCCTGTTGGTAAGGTGGCGCCTGGGCGCCCTTGGCTGGCACCCAGGCGTCAACTCTCTGGAAGAAATTGGCTCTATGAAGTGTTGGAGATCTGGCAAGGGCACGTAGGGTGTCGTCAGGGCGCCATCCCACTGCTCCTGGACTTAGTTTTGTTCTGCATTTTACTCGCCTGCATGCCTTTATGTGGCCCGTCCTTCCTGCAAAAAAATGAATGAACTAAATAAATGAACTAAATATGCCTAATTTATGCTAAAAATGCATAAAAACTAAATAATGCTCCTAAAACACAGAGTGAGTGAAAATTAAGCTAAATGAATGCAAACTAAGCCTAATTTCTCAGACTAACGCGCAAAAAGAGTCTGAAACGGGCCATGATAACTCACATTTTTATGAGTTATCAATAAATTAGAGTATTACTTGAAAAATTCATAACTTGACACTCATAAGGCAGATCGATGTGAAATTTGAAAGGTAAGCACATGCTGACATGTTTTACCTCATGAAAGGAATGGATTATCTTAATCATGATTTGATTTTGATGATAATGATTTAATTTTATCAAATTCCATATGATATTTTCAAATGCTCATATCTTGATCTAGGATGATTATTTTGAGATGAAATTTTTTACAAACGACTAAACAAAGTGTTCTATCATATGGATGGAATTGATTAAGCTAAATGGGAAATTGCTTAATCACATAAGGACAAAAATGTTTGACTTTTGCTCATGAAAAGTGACATGTCATTAATGAAACAAAAGTGATAAGTGACACGTGTCAATGTAGGATTTGTTAAGCAAGATTTAAAGTCAACTAAATAAATGAAAAGTTGACTTTTGAAAAGAAAATGGGACATGTGTCAAACAAAGATTGATTGAAAGGAATGAAAGGTGCTAAACTTAACTTTTGCAACCTCAACTCAACGTGATCAAGGGGTATATTTTTGGGAACAAATTTTTATAATTTTTAAAATGGAAAATACATGGAAAAGGGGTTAAAAAACGGGCGTTCCAAGGGGCTTACTTGGGTAACAAGAAAGGAAGAAAAAATAAAAGAAAAGAAAAGAGAGGAAGGGTCAACTTTGCACGTTCATTTGGTGGATAGCTTGGGACATTTTGGGCCTTGACACAAAGCTGGAAAATTTTTTAGCAAAGTGGACGTCCAAGCAAGGGGAAAAAGGAGAAGAAAAAGAGGAGAAAAAGAAGAAGAAAAGAAGGAAAGAAGAGGAGCAATCAAGTGTGGCGCCCCAGCCTGAGCGTCACAACTTTACTCCAAGATTATTGATTGGTAAACGTGATCAGGCATGGTGAGCTTATTGGATATTTATCCACTTAATCTTAACTCCTTAGGAGTTTATACCATTTCATACTTGCTCATTTCCATCAAATGCCTTTCTAGGTCATTAAATCATTTGAGAATTATACATGTCATCTCATAACCTTTATACTTAATCATATCATGATATTTCATACCTTAACATTTGACCATAAATTTTTTCACCATCTATGGTCATAAAACTTAACATAATCCTTATATAACATTAAATCACAATTCAATGTCATCAGTCATACATAAAGTCACATACAGGTGTTCATAAGAATTCATTCATTCTTGAATCTCCACCTGTGCTCCTTGCCTCCTTCCTTTCACCTGTCTTTGGGTTTGGAAAACAAAACGTGAGTCGATACTCAATAAGCAAGCTTAGGGTTTTCAGGCAATTCATTTTGAAGGCAACACTATTTAAAAGCATTTCTCTCCATTCGGTAGAAGACACTTAGCTAGTGATCAACTACCTGCAGAACAAAAATCTTTTCATAAACCATTCATAAACCATTAGTGTAAACCAGTCTTGTAAACCAGTTTAATCCTAATTTTTGGGCATTTCATAAACATTGGACGTGCAAATGCATCATTTCCATTCATGACATAATCCTTCATATGAGGGTACGCTAGCTCGGGGAACATTCTTTCATAACATGATTCTTTCCATCCCTAGCGTCGGACCTTCCGACTTGGCAACGTCAAGGGCGGACTCCTTGTCCTACTTTCTGCCTTGACTGGCCTACTTGATTTCCATTCCATGCATGACTTTTAGTCACCCTGGCATTATATACCTCTTACACATGACAACTTGTCATTTTCATGTACAGAATTCTTTGCACCATCCCTTTTAAACATCGTTTCAATAAAACATCATTTAAATCAACGCTTCATGACTTTTCATAAATACTTGCGAAACAGTAAGCAATTCATTTATCATAATTGAAATAACGTTTCAACACATATTGAAATAAAGGAATGACCATCCTTAAATAACTTGGAAATAATTCATCAATCAATTGAAAAATGGTTCAAACATTTAAAACATCATTTGCAGTCATTTTATCACATTTTGACAAAACGAAAAGCATTTAGAAAATTTCTTGCTTACCTGCTTCGCCTTAGCTTTCCGTATCTACTTTTTCTTTGCCTTTCCCTATACCATAAGAATGACATTGCATTCATAACATTTTCATTTGCTTGCACACACTTAGATTTCTAACCCATAATCCATTAACATACATAACCAACTTGAATTCCAAGTCAGGTATACATACATCGCACTCACTTGTGTATCATACCATCCATTCAATATTGTGTTTTAAACCCATATGTAAGGTAAATACATAATTATCATTCATTAAACAACATATGAGATTTATATCACTTATTTATCATTTTCTATCCATTTTTCACCTTTTCTACGTCAATGCTCATTTTAAGCACATAAGTGACGTTTTAAGCTTTATAAATAAATTTCAACATTTGAGATAATTCAATAATCATTCATACAGCAACATCCTCTTGAATTTCATCACATTTTTATGCATTTTTTCATTTTAGCAAATCACATAAGTCATATATCACTTATCCATGCTTAGCCTTCCACATACACCCATCTTACAACAATAACTTCGGTGTTTCTTAAAATTTCTCAAGTCAGCAACTTGTATCCTTATTCAACATGATTAAAACCCTTAATTAGCCTTTAATTTAGGGTCTATTTTTGGATTTTCAATCCATTCATCATACGATTCCAAAACAGCAACGTTAGGACCCATTTTTCATCCTTTCAACGCCTCTTTCAAGACTTAAATCTTAACAGATTTTTAAGTTATAATTTTCAGCAACTAAACATGATTTTATTAACCCAAATTTAGGTTATTATCACATATTTAAAATAAATAAGTTATTTGCTTCCAAAACAGCAACATCTTAAGCATGTAGGGTATCCATTTTGACCCATTTTGACGTGTCCATACATATGTCCTTAAAATCAGATTTAGGGTATATCTTTACAAGCTCTTTTGGTCACTTTAAGTACCCTAATCCTAGGGTACTTTATCCTTCATAACATCCATAAATCATTTGTTTACAAACAGCAACAAAAATCACATGTAAAGTACCCGTTTTGGCCCCCATTTGGACGTTCCATACATATACCCTAAAAATCAGATTTAGGGAAAACTCATCCAGCCCACTTAGTTCATCCAAAGGTTACTTTATTTAGTATAATTCACCCTACAATCTATCCATAAACCATTTAAGCAATTCTTTGTATCATTTTTAACTCAAAAATGGAAAAATTGGGTATTACTTGAAACTCTAAGATCCATTTTTGCTAAAATTATTAACAAATGCTCAAATCAACATATGTAATCCAAAAGAACATGAATTACATCTAAATCATCAAGCTTAAATCATACAACAACTTGGTTTAGGATTTTGAGAAATTTCAAGTTAGATTTCTTCTCAAAATTCAACCTTAACATCCATCTTAACCTCTTTAAATCCTTAAATTCATTCATACCATTCAATCCTCATTCAATACCCAAATCCAGGGCATCATGAATCATCATTTAAGGGTTCTTTATGAATCAAATTCATGATCCATAACTTGAGAGAAGAAACTTAAGCTTCAAGAAACCAAAACTCAATCCATACCTACTTGATTCTAGGAAACTTTAAATCCAAGCTTCCCTAAATTGGTTTCTCCTCTTTCCTTCCTTCTTTTCCTCTTTTTTTCTTCTTCTTTTTCTTCCTTTTCCTGCCCCTTTGGAGATTTTTCTCCCTTGAATTCTCACCCCCAAATGGCCGTTCACATGTGATGCTCCCCCTTTTATATATTGCTGATTTTTTCCATCTTGTGGGGCCCATTTTGACACATCATTTGGAGGGTAATTAATGGGCATCTTATCCCTTGATGTGGTGGCACAATATTACCCTAGTAAAATGGGTGATTATCTTATAGAAAATTCATCAAAATCATCACATTAATGGGTCATAGAGCTGTCCACTTAGAAACGTCCACATGTCATGGACCTTATGGCATTTTCTTGCCACAAAAATCAACCCATATCACGTTCATAACTTACCCTAGCTTCCTAGGTCATTTAAATGCACATTTTGTATTTTTAAAAAATCAAAAATTTCATATTTATCAAGCTTGGGCGTCACATGCATTGCCACCTCTCCATGCCTCTTTGAGGCTAGCCCTTAGCCTCTTAAACCATGCATTTATCCACTTGACTTTTCTAACATATTGATTTCCTCCTATGTGTCGAAATGATTGAAAGTGTTTTTATGTTGATGCTTTTATGAATTTTTACAAGTGGGCAAGCAACACTTCTTGAAATAATGATTTTATTTCAAGTATTGCAATGATCTAAAATGCTTTACGTTGATGAGTTTAAGAATTGCTTACAAGTAAGCACATACTTTTTCCAAAGGATTTTATGAAAAAAAAGGGAGTTTTGACATTTTCACAGAGCGATATTTGCAAACAAGTTCTGAGTTTTACCTCTATAGGATTTTGTGAAAAGCAAATGCATTTATGAAAGAAAAGAAAAAGGGGTTTAATTTATAGAAGGAAAATTGCTACTCTTTGACGCGACACTTAAAATAAACGATGGATTGAAAATGATTCATTTGGTTTAAATGGTTTATTAGAAAAAGTCTTAATTTCCTTTAAATATGGAAATATTTTGAAAATATCTTGAAAAATATTTATACGAATGTTTTTAAAAAGGGGTTTAAAGATGGCCAACCAAAGAATTATGCAAGCTCATCTTTACATAGAAATGACAAGGATGATATGTGGATTAGTATATGATATTAGGATGGATAAAGAAAAATGATGTAATTGCATATCCTATGTATATGAGAAGCTTCAAAATGGAAATAAAGAAAATATTGTGAGAAAAGATTCTTTTCACAAATATGGAAATACTTTGAAATTCTTTATCATGATAATTTTGAGATTTATTACAAGCAACATTTTTAGAAAGACTGTTTTCTCAAACATTATAAATGCTTATTAATAACTCGTAAAATACGAGTTATCATGGCCCATTTCAGACTTTATTTGTGCGTTAGTCCGAGAGATTAGGCTTAGTTTGCATCCATTTAGCTTAATTTTCACTCACTTTGCATTTTAGGAGGATTATTTAGTTTTTATGCATTTTCAGCATTAATTAGGCATTTTTAGTCCATCTACTTAGTTTTTCCATTTTTTGCAGGAAGGACGGGCCATATGAAGGGATGCGAGCGAGTGGGATGCAGATCGAGACCAAGTCACGAGGTAGGCGGATAGCGCCCAAGTGCCACCCTATGTGCCCTTGCGAGGATCTCCAAGACTCCAGCACAATTCAGCAAGCAAATTTCTTCCAGAGAGTTGGCACCTAGGCACCATCCAGGGGCGCCTAGGTGCCAGGCATGATCACACAGGTGTGTCTAGGAGAAGCTCCAAGTCATGAAACTTCTAGAGAGTTGGCGCCTAGGCGCCAAGGCATGAACTCCTAGGGTTTGCAGAAAAGTTCCAAGTTGCCCAGCACACAGAGAATTGGCGCCTAGGCACCAATACACATTCATATGAACAGATTTCGGTGTGTGTGCTGCACAATGCCACTCTATAAATAGATTCTAGGGGTTTGCGCCCGAAGGATGACCGGGGGAGAGAACCAAGAACGAATTACACAGAAGAGAAAGACGAAAACGGGATCAAAGCACAGATTGAAGAGAGGATTCAACTCCGTTGGTGGAAGCCGCTGGAAAACTAATTTTCTCTTATTCTTTCTATTTTTCTTTCTCTGTTTTTATGGATAGTTTCAATATGGATGTAATGGATGTTATGATCATGTCTTTGAACTAAACCTCCATTAGATGAATAGTTAGGATGAATTAAACTCTAAACTATATTGTCTGGGTTCTTTGAAATTTCAGGAATGAATATTTGATTTTATATATGATTGTGTATGATTTACCCTTGCATGTGTAGTTTTAATTCTTTTTACAAGATTAGCTACCTTGTAACATGATTTAATTGCTTAATTTATCCTTGGAAGAGAAAAATCTCTGCTAGATCCATGTGCAGGGCATAGGTTTCCTCTTTGTTAAGGGGAGTTGTTTAACGGATAGGAATATACCGTTAAACCTTGTGTAATCACTAAACAGATTATGCACTTATCAATTTCACTTTATTTAACGGCATGGGAACATAGCAATTAAATAGGGTGTAATTAGCTTTATATAATGTTGGAAGACATATATAATGATTATTGAACTTCGGCTAGTAAATCCATACACAATCCAATTAAAAAGAACCAATGCGATATAGTTTAGATTCAAGGATTCCGAGCTATCTATCTACCATCTCCGATTAGTAACCCTGTTTCTAGTATCCAACAGTTCCATGAACTCTACTCTGATTTCTTATTGCAGTTGTTAGCTTTAGTTTAAATCCATAAACTCAAAATTTTCTACCCACAGAAAGCAATTAAACTAATTAATAATGTCGGTTAACAACTCCTCGTGAGAACGATACTCTACTCACTCTTTATTACTTGACACGACACGTGTACTTGTGTAAATAGCGAGCATTTTAATTGACATATACACAGCTCGTCACTTGTCAAATAAAGTGGGTGCGCCCACTTTTCAAGATGGTTTAAAAGGACACAGACTGTAGTCTGTGATATTTCATAAAATTATGCTAGCATGTAGACATCTATGATGATGTATGGTGCATCAAAACAATGGATATGTCAATTGTAGAGATAGTCAGAGAGGGACCGGGGCCCACTTTACATATGGCCAAATCGCTAAGGGATGACAAGAGGCCAACGACACCTTCCCTGAGATAGGAGTAGGATTAAGGAAGAGCCGTCTGGCTAGCGTGCTGTTATATGATGGATTCTCTTCCAAAAGGTAGAATGATCACTTGGTAAGTGTCACTCTGGATGGAGAGAAATGCATTTGCATATGTTTTGCTTTGAAAAATTTAGAAAACTGTGATATGAATTTATTTATGCAAAAAGATTACCCTAATTGGGATTTTATGAGAAAATACGAAAAATTTACCCTAAAAACGGGGCGTTTTACACAAAAAGTGTACATATCAAGGTTGAGATAAAATGTTTTCTATGCAAATGCATTCATGAAAATGGATTACTTGCATATCCCTTGTTTGTTTTAAACAAGCCCCAAAATGGGATTATGAAAAATGATTTATAAGAAAAATATTTTTAGGACATAAAAATTTCTATTGAAAAAATGGATTTATATGATAAATGACTTGGGACATAAAAACGTCCATTTAAGAACAAAGGAAATTACCTAAAAAAGTTATACGCATATGCTTTGAAAGGCCTAGACGTGGCATACAAAAGGTTTATATGGAAAGATATTTATGAAAATATGTTATAGGAGAGTGCTTGCCTAAAGATAAAATGCTTGCTTACTGAGTTATCACTCACGATTTATTTTTCTAAACCTTAGACAGGTACTGAGAAGCTCAAGAGGTTAAGAACCTGAGTATTTAAAGAAAGGTATGACATAGTATTCATGTGTGTGCTATAATGATTAGCTATGATGTATGGAATGGTATGACTAGAAAGTTTAAGGAATGTTAACATATGTGAACTTGATGATAATTCTAAAGACTATGCGAATTTATGATTGGATGTGTGTATCCAAGTATGTATGTTAAATATTTGATGATGAATGTATTTTATATGATTATGGCAAGACCGGGTTGATAAAACCAATGATGTAAGAGAACAAGATGGAAGTTTATGAATGATATATGCAATTGATGACCACTACCAAAATGTGAGATTATGAACATGTATAAGGATGAAAGAGAAACCAAGTCGTATTTTTAAAATATAAGTGCAAAAATTCACAAGAGTATCGTTGCTTGTAAGATGAATGGAATGAAATGTAAAGAAATGAAATGATGAAGGAAAAGGAATGAACCGAAAAAAATTTAGACAGGATCCAATTTAAGAACCTGCCGTGTGATCAGGGCAACAATCCTGACTCATATTTACCAATCAACAATGATCTTGGAACAAGGCTTTGTGTGACGCCTCAGGTTGGGGGCGCCACATATGGGGTCCTGGTCAAGTTGTGGGAGGTCAAGAAGGCAGTGCCCCGCAAAAAATTTTAATTTATTAAGTAGTATGAGTGGAAATGTTAGTGGTAAATTAGTAACTAGGCCCTACCCATGTTCGGTCCTAGCTCATGTTAGCAAAAGTCCTCTTAAAAGAAGGGCGCATGCACGACCTCCTCCATTTTCCTCTTTTCTCCTTTTTACTCCTTCACCCTTCTTCTCTTCATTCTAGCCACCGATTCGACTCTAATCCTTCTCAAAATCTAGCTAAACTGCATCAAAGATTGTTGGTTTGCATCAAGGAAGCTTGAAAATCCAAAAAGTTCAAGTCTAGGGTTGCTAATTTTCGAAGAAATTGCAATTTAGGTAATTAGATGTTTTTTTTCTCAATTAGTGGTGGAATCTTATCTTAAACATGGTATAGGACTGGTAGGACAAAGGGTAATGTCGAATAACTCCGTGAGATAGGGCATTTAGGGTCCCTAACAATTTAATGTTAACATAAACCACAGGAAATTTGATATTACTGAGAGAATCTTCTAAAATAAATGACATATTAACATTCTTTCCTCCCTCATAGGTGACATTGTTTGGGTTGGTTCAACTAGAGGTTTCTCTCTTTTGCCCGTTGTGGTACCTAGAACATTTTGAATCAATAAATGTAACCTAGGTATTCAAGAGTTATTAATTGTATGATTTAAGTGGATGGATGAGATTAGAACTAATAACCAAGTAAGGTGGTTAAGTTAATCACCTTTGCCCAATATGAGTTAATGCGCTCAAAAAGGACAAAATGAAGTATGAAAATGATGATGTGACATGATTTTGAATTTCATTAATTATGATTAAGTTGATAATAATGCTGGAATAAATTGGGTCATTACTTGGAAAATTCATAACTTAACGCCCATAAAGTGGATTGATGTGAAATTTGAAAGGTAAGCACATGCTGACGTGTTCTACCACATGAATGGTATGGATTATGTTAATCATGATTGGATTATGGTGATAATGATTTAATTTCATGAATTTTCATGAGATAATTTCAAATGATCATGTGTTGTATTAGAAATGTCATTTTGGGATGAAAATTGTTATGAACGACTAAAATAAAGTGTTCTATCATATGGATGGACTTGATTAAGCTAAATTCTCTGAGAAAATACTTAAACACTTATGGTTAAAACACTTTGACTTTTTTCTTCAAAAAGTAGTTTTGAATTAATACAAAAGTCAATGCAATTAAGGCTACAAATGAGGTGTCTCAAGGAGAGAAGTTTGAACAATTTTTGTAATTTCAAAAAATTTAAAAATATTTAGAAATAAGGCAGCATGTAGGCACGTTCAGAGGCAATAATATTTGGATAATTTTGTCCTCACAAATGACGATTGGAAATTACTAATATATTTTGGGGGCATTTTATACCAATTTGGTGGGTAATTAATTGATTTTAATGTGAAATTTGCTCTAAAATATGGTTTTGCAACATTTGGGTATTAAATAATAATTTCGAGTTATTTAAATAATTTTTGTAATCTTTTGGCTTGAAATTACATTTTTTAATTGTTGCCATGAAATTAAACGGGCTTGAAATAATTTTTATAGTGATAACCCACTAATGATTTAAATATTTTTTTATGCAGGTTTGCAATTTTAGCAAGTGGGCCCCACATAAATCAGCATCGTTCATTGTCTATTCTCCACAAGAAATCCAGGTCGTTGATCCACATGATCAGCCCATGCAAAAATTCAAATTATCTAAACCATCTATCAAACCATCCAGACCGTCCATTTATTTGAGATATTCATCGTCCAAATTATTCAAATCCACACCGTCCGAGTGCTAATTTTTTTAGCACCTCTTCAGCAATTTTTCAAGCCGTTTATCATGCCCACTAATTCAAGCCATGCATCAGATTTTCATCTAAGCCAATCTAGAAATTAGCATAGCCGTTCACACCACAAGATCTTAGCCGTCCATTTACAGGAGGACAAGTTTCAGCAAGTGGGACCATAAGATCATGCTCACAACTGCCCAAATTAATCCATTGATGCCATCCAATTGATTCCTCTATCTAAGCTATCCAATCTGTATATATTTTACATCATGAATCAACGGCTAAAAATCATGCAGCATAAATCCTAGTTGTCTAAGATCTAAGGCCAGGCAAGCCATGCAATTAGCTATCCACCTTATCATCAAAAAATTATGTCCAAAAATTTAATCATTTAAAATTCTAACAAGCTTGCACCGGTCAAAATTTCCACCACCCAAGCAGTGGACCCCACAAAAATATCAGCCATGCAACATTAATTAGAAGCGTCGTGCACATAGCGTGCTGAAAAATGCATTAGCTAATATGCATCTCAGCAATCCAAGCTTAATTCCACCACCCTTTGTATTATTTTCCAGCAATTCAATCCAAAGAATGTTCAAACTTCTCCTCTAAACCGGCAAGCAAAATTCAATCGCCCATCTCAACCGTCGAATTTAATCTCAGCCGCACCATCAGAATTTCACATGCGTGATTGTTCGATCCCATGCAATCCACCGCTTGAAGGATTCTGTTTGACAATCATAAGCAAGTTACGTCTATGCAATTTCATACGTAATTCAAACTACGCAATTCAAATAAATGCAGAAACTGTGCGTTGCACATAGATTTAACGCAAATTCAAGGGTCAATCTTACACATATAAAAGGGGGAACTAGGTAGGCCTACGAGGAATTTTGGGAGCTGAATTGACGAATAGAAAATTTGGGCAGAATTTGGAGAGAAAATTAGAGAGAGAGAGAGAGAGAGCAAGAAGGGGGAGAGCACGGGCAAGAGACGAACCGGCGAGTTGCGTGGAGGAGCCGATACATCATCGGAGGCTTCAAACTAATAAGTTTTCCTATCTTTTCCCTTTTTAATTTTTATTGCTTTGTTTAAGATGGATTTGGATTTTAATTTTATTTTGGACTTAAACATGCTTGACTAAACCCTAAATCTAGGGTTTAGGATGTAACATGCGTACAATGTAGCGTGGTGTGGGTTTTTAATTTATGATGAATATTGTTGTTAATTTAGTATCTTGTGATTTTTATGCTTGCCTAGTACATGGGCCTGTACTTTGTCATGATTCCATATATTAGGTGATGGAATCGAGATGTGGAAACCTAATATACGATAATCAAGATAGTAAACTTGGAAATCTAAGACCATGAGAATAGGCATGATGACCTTGAGGAATTCTATGAACAAACCGTAGAACTTTATGGATTGTAATTAACTTAATCCCATGAGAATAGGTAGTTAAGAAAATTAAGGTACGCCTTGTAGGTTTCGAGAGAAGGTGCAAGGATAAATTAGGATTTGTTCTCCTTTAACAAACAATATCCAAATTAAATAATTACACTACTACCCATTGCAAAAGACGCATGTGAAATCTTAGACCCTAGGTACTCGTCTCTCATTCTCTACTCATTCTAATTTGCAATTTTCTCTTCCCATTTTTTTCTATTTCTTTTCCATTTTATTTACTATATTCTCTTCCACTTTTCTATTTCATTTTATATATTCTTCTCATATCCGACACGAAAGTGTTTAAAAGTAAAATTTATAATCCTGAATTCCTTGAGGATCGATAATTTATATACTATAATCTACGACCCGTGCACTTGCGGTGAGATTGAGAACAAGTATTTTGGCGCCGTTGCTGGGGAATTCAGTGTTACTTTAAATTTTGTTTTTAGATACTTTCTTTGTTTTTTTTATTTTTTCCTTTGTCTATTTTTTGTGTATTTTTTCTCTTTCTACTTTCTATCTTTTTCTCTATCTATTTTTATTATTTTAAATTTTAATTATTTATTTTATTTTTTATTTTTATTTTTATTTTATTTATTTTCTTTTACTTTATTATTTTATTTATTTTCTTTTTCCATCTCTTGTTCTTATTCATTTTTTTATCTTTTCTGAACTAGCTAATTAATGTTTCTATGCACCCACATGCTCGTAGCTTTGCAAAACAACTAGCTGAAAAACTCTTTGTTGCTGACCCTGAGATTGAACATCCTTTTAGGAGAAGAGTTCGTGACTACAAGCAGCAGCAATCTTCTCAAGACACTGTGGCGGAACACAACAATCCAAACTCGCCACATCAAGGGTAGGAGGAAGGTCAGCTGAGAACAACGCTCCTCCAAGAAGGGTAACTCTTAGCAATCGGAATCGCCCGAACCCTCGAGGGTTTCAATCATGCATAGTGGAACCAGAAATTGATGTAAGAAGCTTTGAACTCAATCCCGGGCTTATTCGGAAGGTTCAACAGGACTAATTTGCAGGACTACTCTCTGAAAACGTGACCATACACATCACTAAGTTCCTACAACTGTGCAACACAATCAAGGTATAAAATATCCCACGCTAGGTAATCCGTCTTTAGCTTTTCCCATTTTCTCTTTGTGACAGGGCAAGCGAATGGTTCTATTCTATGTCGCCTGATTACATGGGATGAGCTTTCACTGCTTTCCTGGAGAAATTCTTTCCACCCACTAAAACCAAGAAAATCCGGGACAAAATCAATCAGTTCGTCCAAAAAGATGGTGAAACTCTATACGATGCGTGGGAGAGAATGAAAGATTTGTAGCGCAAGTGTCCACATTATGGCATCTCACAAGGTGACGTTATCGAAAATTTCTTCAATGGATTCGATCGACCTAGCCAAAGCACCGTTAATTTAGCCACTAGTGGCCGATTCATGCGACCCACTGACGAGGAGGCTCTCAAACTCCTCGATGATTTGGCTCTTTATGATTCTCAATACGGCGACATCTGAGGACCCTCTCGGCGAGGTAATGTATATGATATCGAATCCATAAAATCTCTTTATGCTAAACTTGATCAACTTTTGCAACAAAAGAAGCAGGAACCCATGGACCAGAATGCATCTTCTTCTTAACGAATTTCATGTGAGATTTGTGGAGCTTCACACTACACGTCTAAGTGTAATTTTGCCATCTAGGACACCAGAACTGAGCAGGCCAATGCATTCAACAACCAGTATGATACTCGCGCTTATGGTAACCCTCACTCAAATACTTACAACCCTGGATGGAGGAACCACCCTAATATTTCTTGGGCAAACTAGTCAAATACCCAAAACTATCTCAAAACAATAAGCCACCTGATTTCCTAAGAAGACCACTGAACCCTCCCTCATACCAAACTCAGCCCGCGCTACCTGCACCACCTCAAGCACCATCCTCTGATCCCTTGATTGACAAACTACTTGAAGAAATGAGCCAAATGAAAACCCATATTAAACTGCTTGAAAATTGAATTGCCCAACATGCCACTACCTCATCCCATAGAGACCAAGGCAAACTCCCTAGCCAACCTAAAGTAAACCTTAGGAAACAAGTGCAGGCAATTATTTTGCTGAGTGGAAAGCATCTCGACCCATCTCAACCACCTCAAATTGACACTAAAAAAGTGGCCAAGCACGAACAGAAGCAAGAAGAAGAGCCACAACCCCAACCCGTGATGGAGAAGCCGTACGTCCCACCACCTCCTTACAAGCTGTAAAATCCTAGAAATTGAATTGTCAATATAGTTATTTTCAAGTATTTTAGAAATTTAAAAATATGGTTAAATTGGAATTTCTTAGGAAATTCATATCTCGCAATGTTGAAGTCCGATCAAGATGAAAATTTTAAGAGCAACTTGATCATGAGGTACCCTACATGATCAATGGAGGAAAATTTAAATATTTAAAAATTTAATTACTATTATGATTAATTGATGAATTAAATTCAAAATTCAAAAACTTAATATATAATGATCATTTTAAGCTCAAAATTTTTTTATGGGAGGTTATGATAATATGTTTTATAATATAGCTCATTTAAGATCATCAAATCTTGGTGCATTATGTTTAATCACATATGGATAATTAAGGGTTAATTTTAATTATCAATAAATAATAAAAAATTATAAAAGTCAAAGTGACCTAGACTTTCTCCAAGGGTCCACTAGGAGGGCCACTAGAGTGGGCAAAGAGTGGGCTAAAGGGTCATTAACAGTTAATTTAAATAATAAAAAAATTAAAAAGCAGCAGCACGTTAATGGAACGTACAAGGGGTTGCTGGACATTATTTCAATGCAGATTTTTTTATATTTAAAAATTCAAAAATACATATATTAATGGGAAATGGGATAAGGATGATCCTATGTGGAATTTTAGTAGCCTAAATTGTTGGAATCAATGGAAAAATAGAAAAATCTTAGTTTTGATGATTAACAATTCAATTTGAGTAAGTTTTGATTACTAACATGTTTTGTGAAATGATTAAAGGATATAAAAATGAAAAATATGAAGACTGACAAGTCAAGTCAATTCCTAAGTCGACTCAGGCATCGACTTAGGTCAAGTCGATCCCCAAGTTGACTCCAGCATCGACTTCAAACGCGATTTTATGGCCAGCACTGAAAATGAGGAGCAAGAGTTGCCGAAATCGCACTCGAAGTCGACTTCACCTGCGACTTGGGTCGCAATGGTCGGAAAAATTTTGAACGTTGGTGCATTAAATGCGCGCCACCTACTTCCAAATGTTCGAATACCCTCGTCATTTTTATAAGGCATTCAAGACAGATGTGGAGGGTAACTGAAACTTTATTGATTGAGCACAACTTCCATTTCTAAGAGTATTAAGTGATCAAGACAATATCTAGAAGAAGAACTTTGCATTCAACCTGTCAGAGCTACTTGTTGAACCATTTAGTCTTCTTCACAAGTTCTTCTCTGTGCTAAATCTTCCTCTGCACATCAGTAACGTGTAGAAACTTTCTTTATTCCTTTTCCTATTGTATTGAACTTGATTTAGTTTCAGCAACTAAGATCAAGTGTAAGCAAAGTAGTATGTGATTGGAGTGTTACTCATCACCTACTTGTGCTAAGTCTGTTTTAAGCCCCCTAGAGTTGTGAATCTAGAAGAGAGCAGAGACTCTATTGTATTTGGTGAAATACTTAGTGGAATCCAAGTCACAACGGTGTGACCTTGGAGGAGTGGAGTAGGGAAGGTTGTCCCGAACCACTATAATTTGTGTGTTTTGTTTGCTGCTCTTAAATCTCTATTTTATTTGCTTCAAGGGGTTAGATCGTAACAGGGGCTGTATTCAAGATTATTTAAAAGAATTTTAAAAACCCAATTCACCCCTCCCCTCTTGGGTTAAGCCATTAACTCGGGACCAACAAGTGGTATCAGAGAAGGTCTTTGAGTTTTATCGAAGAGATCTTTTATTTAATGGCAAACTAATCTACTTCCGTTCCCGCATTTACCGAAGGCCAATCTTTTACTAGGCCATCATTGTTTGATGGGAATAATTTTGGCTATTGGAAGCTACGTATGAAATAACTCATCATGGCTACAGATATGGACTCTTAGATTGCGATCCAAGACGGTGTGACCTTGCCAATTGATAAAAGAGCTTCCAAATGGACCGATGAGGAAGTAAAAACTGTTAAGAGCAACGCTAAGGCCATGAATTCATTATTTTGTGCTCTTACTACCTCTGAATATGATAGAGTTGTGAAACCCCAAAATACGTAGGACTTAATGATATACATTGAACATATATATGTGATTTAAATGAATTATGGATGATTCATGATTTTTATGATTTAATGGTATTTTACAATTAGAGTTTGCAATTAAGAATGGTGATTAAGGTTAATCGCCAAAGCCCAATATGAATCAAGGTAACTAAAAGGGGCTTAATGAGGATTAGGATATGCCAATGTGGCATGAATATTTATTTTAATTTCCATGATTCAATTAATGGAGATTAAAATGGAAATTGTGGAATTATATTGGAAAATCATAGAAAATTCATAACTCAGCGTCTGTAAGGCGGATTCAAGTAAAATTTGAAAGGGAAGTTGATGATGTTGGGCTTGGTATTATGGGATTATAGGCTTATGAAAATCCTTGATGAAATTAGTGTAATGATTTATTGAACATAGCTCAAATCCAACCGTTAACTTCAAACGACTATAACTTGAGCTAGGAAAATTGGATTGAGATGAAATTTGAAATGGTTGAATGAAATTATGAGATTAAAATTTTGGAAAGTTTATATTAAGCATATTATGTTGCGAAAATACCTGAATTGGAAAATGTGTTTATAGTTGAGTTTTACACCTCAAGAGTACCCTGCATTAAAGGCTAGAGTACATGGAGTAAATGCAGATTTTTAATGGAAAAATATGTGTCAAATGCAGCTTAAAACTAGGGTATTTTATGCATTAATATAAAATGAAAAAATGCAAACATTATCCCAGCAAAGGACGTCCACAATTAAGAGACTAGAAAGTGCTCAAAGTGAGCATAGGTTATGTGGCAATGTAGGGACGTCCAAGGGCTGTTACTGCTGGTTTTTTTAATTTTTAATTTTATAAATTATGCATATATATAGCTGAAATTTTGGGACACAAAAATATTCATTTATTCACGTGGGAAAAATCCTAGCAAAATCGTTACTGTAGCTGCCATTGATGAATGCAAATGTGGACAGCTTGGTCTCATGCAAATGACGTGCAATGGGTATGTTGTTGCTGCCATTTTTGCTAATTTTTTTATGAAAAATTAATGATTAAATTAAATGTTAATTAGGTTTATAATTTACCCTCAAATTAAGGTTAATAAAAATGGGGAAAAAGATCTGGAAATGAGGCAGCAATGTGGACGTGCAAATGGACAGCTGGATGGTTGTGATTTTAAGCTAATTTTCACCCATTGAAAAATATGGTAAAAATATTTTTACTTAGCTATTATTTACTCAGCACATTAAGAGTATAAGTAAGCATTGAATGATGTGGAAAAATAGAAGCAAGTGGGGCCCACAGCTGGATCAATCCAGCCCTTATAAAAGGGGTGCTCGGTCATGCGGAAATGAGGTGTTGTGAAATTTTTCTAAGTGCCAAGCCATTCTCCCCCAAGGCAGAAGCTCATGTACCAACCTTAGGCCAGAAAGGAGGAAGAAAAAGGAAGAAGAAAGAAGGAAAAAGGAAGGGAAAAAGGAGAAGAAATTCAGCACAAGCAATTAGGGTTTGATCTTCATCAAACAAGTAAGTTGATGTGTTAAGTTGAGCTTTTGATTTTAAGTGTTAAAATCCAAGATTTTGGATATGAATTTGATGCATGAAGTCCACTTAAATAGTGGTTCAACATTCCCTTTGATTAAATATGGAATGGGTATTAAGTTATATAAATGAATTTTAATGATTTGTGTGATGGAAATGAAGATTAGAATGACTATGAATTGAAAACTCAATTTGATAAAGCCCAAGTTTAAATGACAAGTTTATGTATTGAATTAATGTTATGTTTAAGCTATTAATTATTTTTTAATGAATTATTTATGTGGATTTAAGATTAAGATGTGAATTTTAGAAAGATTGGAATGCAAAGTGATGTATATGACCCGATTTTTCCATTTTTATGCTAAAAATGGTATGGAAATGGGATTACATGATTTATGGAAGTTATGTAGGGTAAAATACCCTAGGGTTATGGTACTATTGATGCCCAAAAGGATTTGGGAAGATAAGCCCCAAACCGGATTTTATGAATGTTATGAAACAATGTCGAAACGGAGTGAAAATGAGACCCGAAACGGGGAAACAAGTTGCTGTTTTGAGATGTGATTATTTATGAATTTTAAATATGTGTTAATACCCTAGATTCGGTGTATGAAAATATGGATTAATGGCTGGAAATTCGGAATTATAAAATTGTTTAGGGTTAAGTATCAAACGACACGTTAAACGTGTGAAAAATGGGTTCCAAAGTTGCTGTTTTGGAAACCCATGATTAGTGGATTAAAATTTCATAAAAATATCTTAAATAAAGTGTTAAGTAAGGATGTTAATCATTCTGACTTATGAACTAATTTTCTGACTTAGAAAATTTTATGAAATGGTTCATATATGTGATGTGAAGTGAGTATATGTGGAAGGATGAACATGCATAAGTGGTAAATGACTTATGTAAATGGACTTTGTGCAAAAATGCATGAAAAATAAGATAAATTTCATGAATATATTTCTGTTTAGATGCATGATGTTAATCTCAAATTTTGGGATTAATTAATGAGGCTTAAGGCAACAACGTGTGCTTAAAATGAGTACCAATGTATAAATTTTTGGAAATAAGAGAAAAATGATATATGGAAGTTAATGAGCCATTAAATGATGATTATTGAATAATAATTAAGTGATTGAATGATTATCCTACTTGTGAGATTTAATATGATGGGTAAAAGCCCATGTAATGCACAAGCATGTGCTATATGTGCAATTTGACTTAAAAAGTCAAATGGATAATGTATGTTAATGAAAATGAGTTGGAAAACTAAGCTGAATGCAAGAAAAAAAAATATGAATGTTATATCATTCTCATGTAGGCAAGGGCAAAGAAAAGGCGGATTCAGAAAGCTAACATGAGACAGGTAAGCAAACAACTTTCTAAATTAGTTTCGTTTTAAATGCTTTCTAAGGTATTTAAGGATGGTCATTCCTTGTTTAAATGTATGTGAAAATGTTATTTCTATTGAAATACATGAATTGCTTACTATTTCACAAGTATTCATGAAAAGTGATGATGTATGGATTTGAAACGATGTTTCATTGAAATAATGTTTAAAAGGGATGGTGCAGAGAATTCTCTTTATGAGAATGACAAGTTCCATGTGTAAGAGGTATATAATGCCGGGGTAACTAAGAGACATACATGGAATGGAAATCAAGTAGGCTAGTCGAGGTAGTAAGTGGATAAGGAGTCCCCCTTGACATTGCCAAGTCAGATGGTCCGGCGCTAAGGATGGAAAGGATCATGTCATGAAAAAATGTTCCCCGTGCTAGCGTACCCTCACATGAAGGATAATGTCATCAATGGAAATGATGCATTTGCACATCCAATGTTTATGAAATATTTATGAAATATGTGTGAATGATTTATAAAAAGGTTTTTGCTCCACAAGTAGTTGATCACTTGATAAATATCTCTACTGAAGGGAGACAAATGCTTTTAAATAAATATGCCTTCAAAATGAATCGCCTGTAAAATATACAGCTTGCTTATTGAGTTTCGACTCACGTTTTTGTTTTCCAAACCCATAGACAAGTGAAAGAAGAGACCTGGCAAAGAGCAAGCGTTGACCATTGAAGAAATAGGAAAACATTATAAGCTTCATGTTTGTGAAAAACTTATGTTGGATGGTTGTAAAATTACTTTGATGTTTTATGTTGAATCTATGGATGATATATGCAGTGGCATCTGATTTACGAGATGGTTTGAAATATATTATGAAAAACATGTCTAGTTATGACATTATTGAAGGGAAATGAGCTAAATATGCATGAGATGGACAAATAAAAGGAAATAAATATCTAAGAAAATATATTTAATTGGATAAATATCCATTAAAACCCACCGTGTGACAGGGCAATAATTCTGATCACGTTTACCAGTCGATAGATCCCGAGGTAAGGTTGTGACGCTCGGGCTGGGGCGCCACAAGAGTATCCTCTTGTTTGATTGCCAAAGAAATATGGGATACATTAACATCTATCTATGAAGGAACCTCTTAGGTCTAAGGGACAAGAAGAATCATTTTGATTGGAGAATTAGAAAGTTTCAAAATGTTGGATACTGAGAACATTTCTGAAATGTTTGATAGATTTTCAAAAACTACTAATGCTTTGAAAGGTCTTGGAAAAGCTATCTTAGAATCTGAACAGGTTATGAAGATTCTAAGAGCCCTACCGGAATCATGGACTCCGAAGTTCACTGCAATAGAAGAAGCCAAGGACCTAAACACATTGAAGCTAGAAGACCTCATTAGCTCATTAATGTCACATGAGCTAATTAAGAAAAGAAATGAAGATCACCATAAAGGAAAGAGAGCAATTGCATTAAAAGTCACTCAGAACTCGGATGAGTCCACCTCCTCATCTCATAACGATGATGAAGACATTGCTCTGCTAACTCGTAGATTTTGAAAGTTTGTAAGGAAAGATAAAAACTTCAAAGGTTTCAAAGTGAGACCTGAAAAAGAGAAAAAGAAAGAGGTTACAAAGTGCTATAGATACGGAATTAATGTAAAAGTAATGAAGAGGTAACTTCTAAACTTGGTTATTCTCAATCTACTCATTCTTCTATACATTAGTGTCTCAAATGTGCTGAATTAAAGGAATTACAACAAGTGTATGATTCATTATATGAGGAAATAAAAAAACTAGGAAATAAATTATCATTGAAGAAACAACAATGTAATTCCATTATTATTGTAAATGGAAAACTAGCAGAAAGAACAACAAAATTGAAAGAAGTGGAGAAATTGAAAAAGGAGAATGAATCCTTAAATGAATCATTAACTAAGTTCTCTAATCCAAGAGAGAGTGTGAAAATATTTTTGAACATGACCTCTCAAAACAATAGAAGAGGTCTTGGATACTCCTCATTTGAGCAAGGAGAAAGCAGCAAACCAAAACTTGGGAAAAATCAAGCTAAAGTTGTACCTATTTACAAACCAAAAGGGAAACAAGTTGTTTGGACTAGAAGGCCAACTTTTGAACCACAACACACTTGGAGACCTACTCCTAGATTACCAATGGCCTGTAACTTTTGCAACAAGATGGGTCACAAAATTTATCAATGCAACTTTAAGAAACTGTATGACCATAGTGTAAAATTAGTTTGGGTTCCAAGAAACAACAAATTTGAGCTTTGAAGAATAGAACAACAGATATTAAACAAGTTTACTAACCCAAATGGACCCATAAAATGGTTGCCAAAGAGATAAGCTTTATTTTCTCATTTTTCAAGTATGTTTCAAGACAAAGGCAATAACATTTGGTTCAGGGATAGTGGTTGCTCAAGGCATATGACTGGAGAAAGAAATTTGTTTCATAAACTCAAGCCTTGCAACGATGGAACTGTTGCTTTTGGAAATAACGAGAAAGGTAAAACCAAAGGTAAAGGAAACATTTATAGTATTTCAAATGCATGTATAGATGAGGTATTATTTGTTGAATGACTCGAGCACAATCTGATGAGTATTAGCCAATTATGTGACAAAGGGTACAAAGTTGTGTTTGAATCATCTATATGCAATGTATTTAATGGAGAACATATCATGTTTAGTGGAAAAAGACATAGAAATATATATTTGGTTTCACTTGATGAGCTAGATGGTCAATGTCTAATGGTCATTGACAATGATCCATGGGTTTGGCATAAGAGGCTTGGGCATATGAACATGTCAAACATTAAAACCTTATGGACAAAGAGTTTAGTAGAAGGATTGCCTAAATTGAAATATGACAAAGACAAAATGTGTAAAGCATGTCAACTATCAAAACAACCTAAAATGTCTTTTTCCTCCAAAAAGGAGATTTCCACCACTAGGCCACTTGAATTGCTACACATGGATCTATATGGACCATCTGACATTTTAACCATTGGTAGAAAGAAGTATGTATTTGTAATAGTTGATGATTTTTCAAGATTCACATGGGTAATTCTCTTAGCTAGTAAAGATGAAGCCTTCTCTATGTTTGCAACTTTTGTAAACTTTGTGCAAAATGAAAAACAAAGTACTATTATGACCATTAGAAGTAATCATGGTAGCGAGTTTGAAAATAAATGATTCATAGAATTATGTAATGAAAAATGAATTCACCACACATTTTCTGCACCAAGAACTCCACAACAAAATGGAATAGTTGAAAGAAAAAATAGGACCATACAAGAGATGGCTAGAACTATGCTAAATGAGAGTAAATTGTCCAAAAGATTTTGGGGCGAAGCTGTAAGTACCTCATGCCATGTCCTGAATCATGTAACCATTAGAGCTATCTTTAAAAAGATCCCATATGAGCTATGAAAAGGTAGAAAACTAAATATTTCATATTTTCATGCTTTTGGTTGCACATGTTATGTTTTGAACAATGGTAAAACCAACTTGGGAAAACTGAATGCCAAGAGTGATGAGGCAATATTCCTTGGTTACTCATCAAATAGCAAGGCATATAGAGTTTTCAATAAAAAGAACCAAGTAGTAGAGGAATCAATACATGTTGTTTTGACGAATATAATCCATACTCCAAAAGAGAAGATGATTTAAATGATGCAGACGATGTCACAAGTAATCTTGAAAAACTGCATGTGGAAAAGCAAGAATAATCCATGGATAAAAAGGTAAGTGAAGGTAATGTTTTCTACAAACCACCAACTGACTTGAAATTTAAAAATGATCATCCAATTAAGCAAGTTATTGACAATATCTATGAAGGAGTAAAGACTAGAAGGTCAAAACAAAACAAAATATTTATGGACAATATGCTTTTGTGTCAAAAATTGAATCAACAACTATTGATCAAGCTCTTGATGATGAAAACTGGATCATAGCAGTGCAAGAGGGGCTAAATCAATTTGAAAGAAACTAAGTTTGCCATATTGTTCTAAGACTAAAAGATTGTACTGTCATTGGCACAAAATGGGCCTTTAGGAACAAATTAGATGAAAGTGGACTTGTGGTGAGAAACAAAGCTAGGCTTGCCGGAAAAGGATACTCACAAGAAGAAGGAATCGACTTTGAGGAATCCTATACTCTGGTTGCTAGATTAGAGGCTATTCGCATTTTGCTAGCTTTTACATCTTACATTAACTTTAAGTTGTTTCAAATGGATGTTAAAAGTGCATTTTTGAATGGGTATATAAATGAAGAGGTGAATGTTGAACAATCACCTGATTTGAGGAGAAAGATCAATCACCTGAAATCCTTTGTTAAGAATTTTCTGAGCTTATGCAGAAGGAATTTGAAATGAGTATGATGGGAGAGCTGAATTTCTTCCTTGGACTGAAAATTAAGCAACTAAGTGAAGGGATCTTCATAAACCAGTCCAAGTATGTGAAAGAAATATTAAAGAAGTTCGGTATGGAAATAGCAAAGGGGCAAGCACGCCTATGAGCTCAATCATTAAAATTGACAAAGACGAGAAAGGTAAATCTGTTGATTTAAAGTTATATAGGAGCATGATAGGTTCTTTATTATATTTACCTGCCTCTAGACCTGATATACTATTTAGTGTTTGTATGTGTTCTAGATTTCAATCATGTCCTAAAGAATCACATTTAATGACTCTAAAAAGAATTTTTAAATATTTGATAAACACTACTAGTCTTGGATTATGGTATCCAAAGGGGTCAACTTTTGAACTAATCGGCTACTCGGATGTGGACTTTACCGGATACAAAGTGGATAGAAAAAGTACTAGTGGAACATGTCAATTTCTTGGAAACATGTTGATTTCATGGTATTCAAGGAAACAAACTAGTATTGCTCTATCCATGGCGGAAGCCAAATATCTTGCCACCGGGAGCTGTTGTGCCCAATTACTTTGGATGAAACAACAACTTAAAGATTATGGTATTGATTATCAAGATATTCCAATCAGATGTGATAATACAAGTGCAATTTGTTTGACTAAAAATCCAGTATTGCATTCTAAGACCAAGCATATAGACTTAAAACATCATTTTATCAGAGAACATGTAGAAAATCATGATATCTGTTTGGAATATGTGAAAATAGAAGATCAAATTGCAGATATTTTTACCAAACCTCTAGCAAAAGTACCATTTTACAAAATTAGAAATGATATGGGTAAGATTGAGTTTGATTAGAAACAATAAGATAGGAGGAATGATCTTAGAAAGTCCAAGTCAATAGGCCAAGTCAACTCTGGTCGTCCTAAGTCGACCTCAGTGAGGTCGACTCCAGGAAGTCAAAGTCGACTTCGGATCGGGACTAAGTCGACTTCGGCTAGGGCAAGTCGACTTCAGGCGCGACGGTCCGTCTTCCCATGCAATCTCCTTCCTCTTCTTCCTTTCCTTCTTTCCTTCTTCTTCTTCCTTCCTCTCCCGCGTCGGTCCCTATTCCTCCCTCAGATCTCTCTCCTCTCTCTCTCAAATCCTCGAGCGTCGTCTCTCCCTCTCCATCTCATCTCTCCCATTTTTAAGCCCTCTCTCTCCCTGTCACGAGCCCTCACTCTCTCAATTTATTTCTCTCTCTCAGCTCATCTTTGCTATCTCTCTCTTTCTCGGTCTCTCTCTCTCTCTTGGTCCCTCTCTGCTTTTCTCTTTCTTTATATCTCTCCATTTCTCTCAGCCTTTCTCTCATCTCTCCATCTCTTCTCTCAGTTTCTCTCCCAGCCTCTCTGCTTCCTTCTATCTCTCTCTCCTTATTCTCTCAAAGTCACATTTGCAAAAACCCATTTCAAAATCCAAATGGCATCCAAATTCAGACTACCCAAATTAGCTGTCTCCAAACCATCTCTAAGACCGGTACCCAGACAATCTGGCTCCCAAACCGAGGAGGAGATTCCTAGGAGATAAAGAACTTCGTCTAAATGAGCCTAGAAAGAACCGTCGAGTTCGATTCCAAGCTGGAACTCCTCCACTTAAGCTCCAAGAGAAGAGGAACTGCAAACATCCAATAGTTCTGAAACAGGAGCTAGAAGAAGGGGAACTCCAACTCAAAAGGGCCAGGTCCTAAAAATGCCGACAACCTATTTCAGGACCGAGCAACAACATAGTAGATTCTACAAGAACTTCTACGAGCGTAAGATTTTTGTCCCAAAGATTATAGATTTTAAATTTCT
The DNA here is from genome assembly GCA_030490835.1 of Annona cherimola. NCBI lineage: Eukaryota > Viridiplantae > Streptophyta > Magnoliopsida > Magnoliales > Annonaceae > Annona > Annona cherimola. The sequence goes on from CM059976.1 coordinate 40,698,525, forward strand.
GAGTGATTATGAGTTTGAGATAGAAGAATTATCGGATTTTCAAGAGTGGACAAGGTTGTTAAAGGCTGATGATAGGGTGTACCTAGATTTGATGAGGATTTTCTATTATCCGTGGGATCAACAATATTTCAGCACATATGTAAAAGGTGTCAAGATGTATTTGGGTACAAGGGGGGTCCCAAGCCAAGATCATGTCATTATGCAGGTTGGATAAATCCTAGAGGTCCTATGTAATGATGAACAACTACCCGTCGACCTTACTCTAATCCAAATGTACAACTAACTCACTAGGAGCAATAAATATCACCCTGGGATCAAGTTTCTCCATTATATGGATCTATCCCTTAGGTTGAGGGTTCTCAGGCTGTTGATCACCCATTGTATATACTCCAAGGGAGGAGGCAGAAATCAAGTAAATCCACAAGAGGCCGAAATTTTATGGAAAGTTGCAAATAGGGTTAAGGTTGGCCTTCCCTGACTTTTCCTTGAAGCCTTAGCCTCCAGGAAGGACAACCCACGAGTGGTTTTGCCGTATGGGATATGGATCACCAAGATCCTTGAGTATTTTCACGTGGATATCGATGGAGAGCCATTCGAAGTGTTGAAGCCAACCAATGCAATCAACAAGGCTTTACTCCAATGGATGAAAATCAATGTTGATCAATTCAGGGAAGAGCGGATAAGGGAAAGGATGGGAGAACCGACTCGAGAAGAAGTCGGAGGAGCACAGGCTGAGGGGGAGCAGCACCCGCCATCACCACAGCCTCAACCTGCTCCTTCTCCACCACAGGATGCCCCTGACGAGCCCGCATCACCTCATTCACACGGATCGTGTTCACCGTGAGGCTCAGAGATCCCAAACTTAGCTTCAAGACCACCGTCATGGGACAACTCGATAAATGCGATACGAGAGCATCTGGAGCAGATATAGGATCGGCTGACTTCTCAAATCACCGGGGTCCTCAATGCAGTCATGGATATGCATACTAAGTAGGATCGTATGGACTGAGAGCTCCGAACGATCAAGTATCGGCTGGCATCAAGAAACGGCAGGGTTCAACCGATACCCGATGTGGATCCTTTTGAGAGTGAGTTAGTGCACCGAGAGCCGACACCTCATCCTGTCTCATCTTTTTACTCCTTGGCTCACATTCGACCCATTCCACCCATTTGACAGGCTCCATATCCAATATCGGCATTTCTATTTGCCAAATTTCAGATTTTTTATCCCCATTTTTGATCTCTTGACAAAAAGGGGGAGAATAGTTGAGTTTATAGGAGTCGAGTCATGGGTTGGGTAGCTTGTATATATAGGTTTGCATTTCTCTTTGCATTTTGTATGAAATATTTCGATCATATATGAAAAGTTCGTTTATGCTCTGTTTGTTTATGTTACTGAATTGAAATGCTTGAATGAATGGTTTTAACTTGTGATTTATATAAGAAATTATTGGAAATGAAATATGTATGTTAATTTCATTAAGTTCAAAATGCAAATGACCTATGATTATCCTAAACTACCAAAACGAGATAAAATGATATGTTTTAAAGACATTGAAATGTATAAACTCAAATTAGTTTTGTCAATCATCAAAAAGGAGGAGATTGTTGGAATAATGGCAAAATAGAAAAATCTAAGTTTTGATGATTAACAATTCAATTTGAGTAAGTTTTGGCTACTAACGTGTTTTGTGAAATGATCAAAGGATAAAAAAGGAAAAATATGAAGACTGACAGGTCAAGTCGATTCCCAAGTTAACTCAAGTATCGACTTAGGTCAAGTCAATCCCCAAGTCGACTCCAGCATCGACTTCAAACACGATTTTATGGCCAGCGCTAAAATTGAGGAGCAAGAGCTGTCGAAGTTGACTTCGCACGCGACTTGGGTAAAGTCGTACCTGAAGTCGACTCCACCTGCGACTTGGGTCGCAATGGTCGGAAAATGTTTGAACGCTGGCGCATTAAATGAGTGCCACCTACTTCTAAACGTTCGAATACCCTTGTCATTTATATAAGGCATTCAAGATAGACGTGGAGGGTAGTTGAAACTTTATTGATTGACCACAACTTCCATTTCTAAGAGCATTAAGTGATCAAGACAACATCCAGAAGAAGAACTTTGCATTCAACCTGTCAAGAGCTACTTGCTGAACCATTCAGTCTTCTTCACAAGTTCTTCTCCGTGCTAAATCTGCCTCTACACATCAGTAACGTGTCGAAACTTTCTTTATTCCTTTTTCTTATTGTATTGAACTTGATTTAGTTTCAGCAACTAAGATCAAGTGTAAGCAAAGTAATGTGTGATTGGAGTGTTACTCATCACCTACTTGTGCTAAGTGTGTTTTAAGCCCCCTAGAGCTGTGAATCTAGAAGAGAGCAAAGGCGCTATTGTATTTGGTAAAATACTTAGTGGAACCCAAGTCACAACAGTGTGACCTTGGAGGAGTGGAGTAGGGAAGGTTGTCCCGAACCACTATAATTTGTGTTTTTTGTTTGTTGCTCTTAAATCTCTATTTTATTTGCTTCAAGGGGCTAGATCGTAACAGGGGCTGTATTCAAGATTATTTAAAAGAATTTTAAAAACCCAATTCACCCCTCCCCTTGTGATACCCAGATCCAAGTAGGACTCATATGAAGGCATTTGGCATGTAATTATTATACATGTATGCCTCGAATGATTTTGGATGATTTTATGATTAATGATATTTTGTAATTAGGGTTTTAATTAAGAATGGTGATTAAAAATTTAATCGTCGGAGCCCAAAGTGAGTCGGTAGGACCTGAGGGGCTTAATGAGGATTTAAAGGTAACAAGGTGTCATGAATAATCAGGATTTAATTTATGGAGATTAAAGTGTAATTATGGAATTAAGATAAAAAAAGATAGAAAATTCATAACTTGACGCCTACAAGGCGGATTTCGATGAAATTTGAAAGGTAAGCTCATGACAGTGCACCCAATATTATGAATGGATTGGATTAAGGGAATCATGATGTGATTAGGGTGATAATTAATTATTTTTATCCCAAATCCAAAAATATAAATTCAAGTGGTCGTAAGTGGAGTTAGAAACGTCGGTTTGATATGAAATTTGAAACGATAGAATAAAATTATGAAATCTATTATATGAATGGAATGGATTAATATAATTATCATGAGAATTTTCTTTCTTGGAGAGCAAGTAAGTGGTTGACTTGTCTCAAGAGAGGGGACATGACTTTAATGCAAAGTCAAAGTTTGTTACAACTTTGATTATGCGGATTTTTGAGCAATTTTTGAAAAAAAAAATGATGGTAAAATATATAGCATGATCTTAGGAATTAAATGTAGGGATTTAAGGAGGATTTTTCTAGCCACAAAAATCCAAAAATCCTACCCTAGCTAGCTTGGACGTCTATGGCTCCATGTGAGCTAGAAATTGATTTAAAAATTCTAAAAAATATGGAAATGCTTGGATAATCATGCCAAGTGTTAAGGGATAATTATAAACATTATCCTCACTCCAAATGAGGTGGAAAATTATAATTAAAAGTCAAACAATATAAATATAGAGAAAGAAGGTGTGTGAACGTCCAAGGGTTTTCTTGCTTAGCAAGAAAGCAAAAATTTTCTAACTCCCAGCCCCTTGAACTTGCCAAGCAGAGGAAAACCAAGGGAAAATCAAGGGAAGAAGAGGAAGAAAGAAAAAGGAGAAGTGGAGGAAAGCAAGCCTTTCAATTTTGGATTGAATCCCCTCAAGTTCAAGTAAGTATTCACCTAACTTAAGTTGTGAAATTTCAAGTTCTTCAAGCTCAAAGTTTGGGCTATGAAATGATATAATTATAAACCCTAAGAAAAGGGTTAATAAGCATTTTAAAAGGGTACTAAGTGTTAAACAAGTTAAGGAAACGAATCCTTGAAGTTGAGCATGCTAAGAATGGTTTAGGGTCGAATTACCCCATGATACCTTGCTGGAATTTTGCAAAATCCCCAAATAAGTTGCTGTTTTTATCATGTTTTAAGTTTAAATTATGCTACCTGATTCCATGATTAATATATGTTGAGTTTGATTTAATTTAAGAACCCTAAAAGGGGGAAATCTAGATATGATGAGATGATGCATGTTTAACCCGATTTTGATGGAATTAGGGAATGAATGGAACCAATTAAATTATGGATGTTTGAAAGGGTAAAATACCCTAGATGTAGAGCACATGGACGTCCATATATGGTGCTGAAATTTTTTTATAAAAATCTGTTTTCATGGATATGAAAAGGGGGACGTCCAAATGGTGCAAGAAGTGATTGTGTTAATTTGAGCTTTCCATCTTGAGTTTTAAACTCTAAAATTTGAATATGAAATGGATGCTTAAATAATTCCTAAATGATGATTCAACATTCCTTTGATTGAATATGGAATTGGTATTGGGCTATATGCATGAATTTCCATGTTTTAGATAGTGAAAATGAAGTTTAGAATGGGTATTGAGTTGAAAATTCAACTTGAAAAAAATCTAAATCCCCATGACAAGTTGCTGTTTTGGATTGATGATGTGTTTTGGTTATGTTATATCATTTGAGAATTACACATGTCATCTCATAATCTTCATACTTAATTATATCATGATATTTCATGCCTTAGAATTTACCCATAAAAAAATTTTGTCTTCTATTGTCATAAAACCATAACATAATGTATACAACATTATATATCATATATAATCGTAAAAATTTATAACATGCTTATCATTCTTTGACACTTGTTCATAAAACATAAGTCATCAAAATAGATCATGTATAATCATCAAATTAACAAGTAGCAAGTCATTACACAATCATTCGCCATAAGCGACATATATAAGAAATCATCAAGTTTTCCATTCTTCCATGTCCAAGTCATGCTCCTTGGTTATCTTCATTCCTTCACCTGTCTATGGGTTTGGAAAACAAAATGTGAGTTGAAAGCTCAATAAGTAAGCTATATATTTTTTAGGCAATTCATTTTTGAAGACATCGTTATTTAAAAGTATTTCTCTCCATTCAGTAGAGACACTTAGCAAGTGATCAACTACCTAAGGAGCGGAAATCTTTTCATAAAATTTTTGTAAACATTTCATAAACATTGGATGTGCAAATGCATCATTTCCATTCATGACATTATCCTTCATGTGACGGTATGCTAGCACGGGAAACCTTCTTTCATGACATGATCCTTTCCATCCTTGGCGCCAGACCTTCCAACTTGGCCTCTTCAAGGGGAACTCCTTGTCCACTTACTACCTCGACTAGCCTGCTTGATTTCCATTCCATGCATGACTTTCATCACCCCGGCATTATATATCTCTTACACATGATATCTTGTCATTCTTATGTAGAGAATTCTTTGCACCATCCCTTTTAAACATTGTTTCAAAGAAACATCCTATAAATCCATATTTCCTCACATTTCATACATAAACGTGAAACAGCAAGCAAATCAATTGTCATATTTGAGATAATATTTCAAAACACATTGAGATAAAGGAATGACCATCCTTAAATATCTTAGAAAGCATTTAAAACAAAACTCATTTAGAAAGCTGCTTGCTTACCTTGCTTGCTTACCTTTCCGTTTCGCTTATCTCTTTGCCTTTGCCTATACATATAAAAATGACATAGCATTCATATACTTTCCATTTTCTTGCATTCAATTTAGTTTTCCAATGCATTTTCATTATCATTTACAACCCACTTGAATTCCAATTCGGGTGTATAAGCACATCATAACTTATGCATCATACCATTCATTTCACCATATGTTTAATAACCATATTTAGGATATCATTCACATATATTATTACACGTTCATTAGTCATTCATTAGACACCATATGGAAGTTTATTACTCCCACTTATCATTTTTCACATATTTTTCACAATTTACACATTGTGCTCATTCTTAAGCACCTAGTTGATATCCTAAACCTCAAATATTAATCTCAAAATTTGAGATTATCATTATTGATCAAAACAGTAACATAATCCATGTGTTTCAACACATTTTTCATGCATTTTAATATCTTACATAAACCATTTATCATTTATTCATGCTTATCTCTTCATATATGTCCATTTTACAACACATAAATCATGTGTTTCTTAAAATATTTCGACACAGAAACTTGTCTCTTATTTTATCATGATTAAGCCCCTTAATTAACATATAATTTAGGGTTTAATTTCAGAATTTTAATTTATTCATCATAGGGTTCCAAAACAGCAACTTTGGGACCCATTTTTCATCCTTTCAACGCTCTTTTGACACTTAAATCAAAATAATTTTCTAATCCATAAATTCTAGCAAATAATCATGCTATTCTTAACCCAAATTTAGGGTATTATCATATTTTTGAAATCCAAAATTCGTTTCCTTCCATTTGACCCGTTTTGACGTGTCCAAACATATGCCCATAAAATCAGATTTAGGGCTAATCTTTTTAAACCCTTCTGGACACTCAAAGTACCTTAAACATGCGATATTTTACCCTCTATAACATCCATAAATCGTTTAGGTTAATTCATGTATCATTTTTAACTTATAAACATGCAAATCGGGTCATATGTGTAACCCTGACACATACTCTTTCTAAAATTCATAACTTATGCTTAAATCAACATATATAATTCCTCTAATTATGAATCATCATGTAACCATAATATAACATCAAAACAGCAACATCATGTATGAATTTAAGCAAATTTCAATTGAGTTTATCAACTCATATTCAACCTTAATCATCATTTTCTTCCTCTTGAACCCTTGTTTGCATACTTGTCATTAAATCCCCATTCAATATCCTAATCAAGGGCATCATGAATCATCTTTTAAGGGTTCATTATGAATCATATTCATGACTCATAAATTGAATTAGAAAAATTGAGTTTAAATGATTCAAAACATCAAGATAACTTACTTGTGTTGAATCACACTTGAACTTAACTTCTCTACTTTGAATTCCTTGCTTCCTTTACTTTTTTTTCTTCCTCTTTTTCTCTCCTTTTCTCACCCCTTTTGTTGCTGGAAAAATAAGATGTGAACCACTGTTGGAATTAGGGGGTTTGCTTCTTAGAAAAATTTTCTCAAATGCCTCATACACATGGACGTCCACCCCTAGATATAAGCTGAATTTTTCCAGCTTTGTGGCCCCACTTGCCACATTATTTTAAGGGTAATTTAATACATGTTTATCCCCTTTGATGGCATGTCAAACTATGCTCCAAGTAAATTATAAATTATTTAAATACATCCATTAATTATCCATAGCATTGAAGTCCATGTTCTTGTCCACACAATCACGTTCACTTTCAGCAGCTATTGTGGAATTTTTTTCCACAAAATGCTGCTTTATTTAATGGTCATTTAATCACCCTAGTAATTATCTTTCTTAGAGTCCAATTTAGCATAAATAAAAAATACAAAAAAAATCAAAAAGCTGCCTTGAACGTCCACCTCTCTCCCATGCTCCATTGTTATCCACTTGATGATCACATGCATATGGCCTTGATTTTTCACCTTTGGCCATGATTTTCAACCCAATTTAATTATTCATTTATTAACCTTGATTCCCTAGACAACTTAGGTGTGGATTTTATAATTAAAAAAAATCAAAAATCCACTTTTTGAAGCTCTTAGTCGTCCACTCTATGCCATGTCTATATGCCTCCCTTGAGCTTAGCCATTAGCTCCTTAATTCTCATATTAATGCAGGGGATTTTTCATGAATTTTGTCATTTTAGGTAATTTACAAAATCCACTTGTAATTACCTCCTTTTGCCACCTCATTTTTACCATTAATCATTTACTTAATTACCTTAACTTTATCATAAATACAAGCTTACTTTATGGCACACAAAAGTTAAATATGCTCCAACTTTTTCGTGGAAGCTTAATCCAAGATTTTCATTGCATAGGTCTCATAATTATAACCGTCCATTTCAAATTTCATCTCAATCCGACATTTCTAGCTCAAGTTATGATCATTTGAAATCATCTTTGGATATTGGATGGTAATGATCGATTTTCACACTAATCCCATCTAAATTTTCATAATCTAACATTTTCATAAGTTTAAGCACGAAATTATGTGCTTTTCTTTCAATTTTCATCTTAATCTACCTTATAGGTGTCAAGTTGTGAATTTTCTAACATTTTTCAACTTATCTCTATAATAGCCTCTTAATTTCCATTAATCACATTATGGAAATTAAATTAATATTCATAGCACACTAATTCTTTTCAATCCTCATTAGGTCACTTTAATCATATTAACCTATATTGACTTAAAATGATTGATTTAATCATCATTCATAACCTCTGACCTAATTGCCATAAATCATCAATATTGCAAATAATTCATTCAAATCATACATGTATCATTCAAATGTATATACATGAATCCTATGTAGGTCTGGGTTTCACATATATACTATAATCTACGACCCGTGTACTTGCGGTGAGATTGCGAACAACAAAATGCTAAAAGGGGCAGCCTATGTGAACGTGACCAAGGGGGCAAGTTAGGGATTGATTTTTGGTATTTTAAAAAAAATGTAAAGGAAAGTCAAGGGGGTTTTTGGGTATCAAGAAAGGAGGAAAAAAAAGAAAAGGGGCAGCAAGAGCAGTTGAGATGTTCAACAAGGAAGGAGAGAGAGAAAGAGAGAGAAAAGGAAAAGGAGAGGAGAAAGAAAGGCAACTTGAAGTTTGCTAAGGGGGTAATTCCTCTCCCAAAATCCAGGTATGTAGTGGTTTATTAACATGTTCCAAGTTTAAAATATGCCTAATTAGACAGGTCCATCTATAAATTTTTATTTGGTTATTAATCAACCCATGCTATCTAACCTATACTCATATGTAGTGAATCTAGAATAGGAAAGTAAAATATGAAAGAAATAGTAAATAAATGATTTTTAATATGAAAATTTGTGTGAAAAATAATGATAGTGTTATTAAGGAATGAGCCAATTTTTAGCTTAAAATGATAATCAAGTTTCAAATTAAAAATCCAAGAATGTCAACCTGAACAGGGTTGAATGGGTGTCAAGATTAGCTGCACCAACTAATTTTTAATAATTTTTATAAAATCAATTTTCACTTAAAAATTTTATATGATATATAAGACATCTTTAATATCACTATAAAAAAATAAAATTAATTTTCTAAGGGTATAAATATGCCTAATAATTAACATGATTTGACCTGTCTAAAAATTGATACTGCTATCCAGCATAGTAAGAATACCAAAATAAATATAAATACTTAATATTTTGTATTGGAATTAATTATTTTGGTTAATTCATATATTTATTAAGGTATGATAGAAACTTTAGATTTAAATACCTTGATTTGATTATAAATAAAAAATTAGAGAGATTAGTGTGTCTGATTTGAGCAATATGGAAAGATTGGGGAATAAATCAAAATAAATGTTAAATTCTAGATTTTTGGGATGGAATTTAACTTACAACGGGATGTAAATAAGTATCATAAGTGATTATGAGGGTTTAACCTACTAGATGTGGATTTTTAAAGGAATGGATGCTATGGAAGCACAAGTTACACCAATGTGGGAATTGGTAAATGAACACCCAACTTGAAAAGCAAGTGGGTTAAGTAAGTTAATGAAAATTATGTGGGATGAAAAACTATATGATGTGCAAACATATGGAGCTATGCTTATGAATGTGATGTCCTTCTTATGTATATAGACAAAGGCAAATAAAAAGTTGACGAAGGAAACGGAAGTGAATTTAGGTAAGCAAGCAACCTTTTGAAAATATTGATTTCATTCCAAATGTTGAAATGATTACAAGTGCTTTTATAATGATGTGATAACTCATAAAAATGAAAGTTATCATGGCCCATTTCAAACTATATTTTTGCGTTAGTCCAAGAGATTAGGCATAGTTTGCATCCATTTAGATTAATTTTCACTCGCTTCGCATTTTAGGAGCATTATTTAGTTTTTATGCATTTTTAGCATTCATTAGGCATTATTAGTCCATTTATTTGGTTTATTCATTTTTTGCAGGAAGGACGGGCAATATGAAGGCATACGGGCGAGTGGAATGCAGAACGAGACCAAGTCATAAGGCAGGTGGATGGCGCCCAGGTGCCAACCATGGGCGCCTGGGCCCCACCCTACGTGCCCTTGCCAGGACTCCAGTGCAATCCAGCAAACAAATGGCTTCTAGTGAGTTGGCGCCTAGGCGCCAGCCAGGGGCACCCAGGGGCCACCTTACCAACATGCAAACCAGTCCATCAAGGTTTTTGAAGTCACAAGGGAGAGTTGCTTCTGGGGAGTTGACGCCTAGGTGCTAGCCAAGGGTGCCTAGGTGACGAGCTGCGTATATGTCTATTAAATTGCTCGCTTTTTACGCAAGTATACGTGTCGTGCCAAGTAATAAAGTGTGAGTAGAGTATCGTTCCCACAAGGAATTGTTAACCAAAATTATTAATTAGTTTAATTGCTTTCGGTGGATAGAAAATTTTGAGTTTGTGGATTTAAACTAAGCTAATAATTGCAATAAGAAATCAAAGTAGAGTCCGCGGAATCGCTAGAATACTAGAAACGGGTTTAATAATCAGGGATGGCAGATGGATAGCTCGGAATCCTTGAATCTAAACTATATTGCATTGGTTCTTTTTAATTGGATTGTGCATGTATTTATTAGTCCAAGTTCAATAATCTTTATATATGTCTTCCAACATTACATAAAGCTAATTACACCCTATTTAATTGCTATGTTCCCATGCCTTTAAATAAAGTAAACTTGATAAATTCATAACCTGTTTACTAACTATATAGGGTTTAACGGTATATTCCTATCCGTTAAACAACTCCCCTTAACAAAGAGGAAACCTATGCCCTACACATGGTTCTAGCAAAGATTTTTCTTTTCCAAGGATAAATCAAGCAATTAAATCATCTTATAAGGTAGCTAATCTTGTAAAAAGCATTAAAACCACACCTGAAGAGGTAAATCACACACAATCATATATAAAATCAAATATTCATTCCTGAATTTCAAAGAACCAATACAATATAGTTTAGAATTCAATTCATCCTAACTACCCATCTAAAGAAAGTTTAGTTCAAAGACATGATCAAAAAATCCTTTACATCCATATTGAAAGTATCCATGAAAAGTAGAGAAAGAAAAATAGAAAGAATAAGAGAAAACTGGTTTTCTAGCGGCTTCCACCAACGGAGTTGAATCCTCTCTTCAATCTGTGCTTTGATCGCGTTTTCGTCTTTCTCTTGCTGTGTAATTCCGTTCCTGGGTTCTCTCCCCCTTCGTTCCTCGCATGCAAACCCTTAGGGTCTATTTATAGAGTGACATTACGCAGCACACGCACTGAAATTCGCGCGTATGGATGCGTATTGGCGCCTACGCACCAACTCCCTGGAAGCAATTGGCTGTGTGAAGTGTTGGAGATCTGGCAAGGGCATGTAGGGTGGCACCTGGGCGCCATCCCATTGCTCCTAGACTTAGTTCCGTTCTGCATTTGACTCGCCTTCATGCCTTTATATGGCCCGTTCTTCCTGCAAACAATGAGTAAACTAAGTAAATGAACTAAATATGCCTAATTAATGCTAAAAATGCATAAAAACTAAATAATGCTCTTAAAATGCAAAGCGAGTGAAAATTAAGCTAAACAGATGCAAACTAAGCCTAATCTCTTGGACTAATACGCAAATATAGTCTGAAATGGGTCATGATAACTCGCATTTTTACGAGTTATCACTAGGCGTCAGGCATGTGAAACCCCAATCTTAGACACGTGTATAAAACCCTAGGGTTGTAAACCCTAGGTAATGTATTAATGAAATATATATTCATGAGTATAAAAACATGTGTGTTAGAGGTTAAAGAAATGCAATTGTGGGATTAAATCACGTAAATAGTGCACGTGAATAGTAACATAAATAGTAACTGATGTGATTAAGAGTTAATCACGTAGATTAACCTAATCACAAAATGATGAAAAAGGGAGATTTAATCACTACAAGACGAAATAGCAATTCTTTTTTATATTTTAATGGAATTTTGGATTTTAGTGAAAAAATAGAGAAAAATTCATAACTTGCAATCTGGACGTCAGATTGGAGTGAAATTTTTTATGGATGACCAAAATATTATGATGATCATGATGAATGGTTTAAGATTTAATAAAAAATCATGAATCAAGGTCAAGATGAAATGTCATTTGGAGATCAAAAAGTAGCTCTACTTTTCATTAATTATAAATTTGACTTTTTATTAAATTTAAATAATTAAAAATAAAAATAATTAATAAAAATTAGAGCTACAGCAGGCGTGTGCAAGTGTAGGGGGAGCCTTTTGACCAAAATCCAATGGCCAAAATTAATCCTCATAAAAAATCAACGGCTAGGATTGCATTAGCTTAAAATAAATAATTTTAATAAATTAAAAAATCAAGGAAAATAGGGCTGCCATAGGGGGCTGGAGCTGCTGTAGGATGGCTGCACATGGCTCCATGCACCTTTTTGGAAATTAGAAAAAAATACGTATACAATTTAATACCTCAAGCAAAGGGGTAAATTCCAATTTGATGAAAACTAAAATACTATAAATAGGGGGCAGGGGTGAACGTCCAAAGGCACAACCCAACTCCATTTTGAGCAGAAAAAAATTTCTTGCCAAGCCAAAGAAGAGGAGGAGAGAAAGTTAGAGAAAGAAAGTGTGAGAAGAAGAGGGATATCTCCACTTCGGGTTAGTGATTTCTATCCAAATTTCTTTTAGATGTTAAGTACGGTAAAACCATGCTTAGATAATGCCTAAGCATGAGAAAATAAGTATAATGCTTAATCAGAATTATGCCAAAATATCAAAAATTTGGAGAAAAGATAGAGCATTCGGGAAGATAGTATATGATATGTGTAAATAATGCTCCAAACTTGATAAATGATGATTTGGGATGAATGATTATGATAAATACGATGTTGGGATGATAATATATTAATTTCATAATTTTTAGAATTAAGGATTATGCTTAAGTGAAATTGTGTTGATTTTTAGTATATGAAGAAAATGATTTATTTGGCCAAGTTAATGATGATAAATTCATATTTTACGAATTTCTCCATGATATACTAGACAGAAGTCATGTCATGGTATTTTTTATTTTTGGAAAAATGTCGATTTTTGGAACTCATGAACAGTAACCCACGTTGCTGTGAACAGTAATCTCGGGTGAACAATAAACGTGAACAGTACCCATGAATAGTGATCGTAAACAGTAATCTGCCTATCATATGACCGCCAGGTGCTTTCCATATGTCCGCCATGGCGCCTCACCTTAAACGTATATCATATAGCACCATCTTATGTTATCTTATGTAAGATATGGTAAAATATTAGATATTGGGGGTCTCTATATAGGGATCCATAACTCGTCATCTGTTCTGATTCCCTTCTATCCTTTGTCTTTCCTTAAATTGTCCTACCTCCGGCTTTATCTCATTGTGCTCATATCATTTTTCCTTCATATATCATCTACATTATGAAATATAGTAAACCAACTATATTTCCTTCAGTAACCATATTCTTGTGTCATCATTGATGCACAATATAAGACAATACACATCGTATATGTTTTATAATCTCAATCTATCTCCTTCAACATTTTCCATTTTTCTTCTATATCTATCTATCAATCCTTGCTGAAATATCATCTTTGTGATATCAAATCTTTTCTTGTCACGCCCATTTACCAATCCATGCTCTGATACCAAGCTCTATAGCGCCCCAAACCGAGATGTCACTTCCTTACCTCAAGACCTTATTAATTAGTAAATGTGAATCAGGATTGTTGCCCTGTTCACGTGGCGGGTTTTTAATTGGATCTCGTCCAAACTTTTTTTTCGTTCATGCCTTACTTCATTGCTTAGATTTGCATCTCCTTGAGTTTTCCGATACCTGTCTAAGGTTTGGAAAAACAAAACGTGAGTGACAACTCAGTAAGCAAGCATTTTATCATTAGGACAAGACTTCCTTGAAAATCATTTCATTAAAAATCTTGAACACCTTTTTTCTTGAGGACATTTATATGTCCTAAAATATTATCACGAAATCCTATGTTCATAAGGACAATTCTACGTCCTTGAACATTATCATAAAACATTCATTCTTAAAATCATTTACAAGCCACGTCTGGGCTTGTTAAGGCAAAACATTCATATTTTACCCTCTTTAATTAATTCCCTTTTGTCTTGAGTGAACATTTTCAATGTTCCAAGACATTTACATAAAACCATCTTTTGCCAGTGGACATCTCACGTCCAAAATATTTTTCTCATAATTCCTTTGGCAAAGAAGGACATTCTCATGTCCTAAAACATCATTCACATAAGCCTTTCTCGGCAAAGGATATTTTCATGTCCAAAAACAAGTTTGACATAAATCCTTTTCATAGTCCCTTTATAACAAACAAGGCATATAAAATACATAAACTATTTTCATAAATACATTTGCATAAAAACATTTCCTTTTATTCCTGTTGCTTACACTTTTGTGTAAAACACCCTTTCGTTTAGGGTAACCATTTCATAAAAATCCTTTTAGGATAACTTTTCTTAAAAATGTTTTCATATCCCAATCTTTGGGCTTTTCGAAAGCAAAACATAAGCAAATGCATTTTTCTCCATCCAGCAGTGATATTTAGCAAGTGATCATGCTACCTTTTGGAAGAGAATCCTTAACAGCACGCTAGCCAGGCGGCTGTTCATTTATCCTACTCCCATTTCAGGGAGGGCACCGCTGGCACTCCTGTCATCCCTTAGCGACTTGGCCTTATGTAGAGTGGGCCCCGGTCATCCCAACCATGCTCTACAACCGGCCTATTCCTTATACTGGTGCATCATACATCATCATGACGGACCGCAGTTCGTTTGGTTTAAAGTATTACAGACTGCAGCCCGTATCCTTTAAAACCAGGATCACATACCTCAATCTGCATCCATTACATAAAAACATCACAGACCGAAGTCTGTGTCTTTTTAAAACAAATCATTTTGAAAAAGCACGTCACAGACGTAATCCATGTCAACTTGTAAAGTGAGCACACCCACTTTAAACAAGTCATTTGAAGTCTAATTTTAGGATGACCTTCCTTAAATTCTTTTGGAAACATTTTGAGTAAAATATTTTGATAAATATTTGAAATGTTTGAGAAACAATACATCTTAAAATCCTTATAAAAGAATTTCAAAACCTTTGAATTTTCAAAATTAAACTATATATTTTCTAACATTTTCTTGGTTTCCATTTCGGGGCCTTTTGCTCACAAAAGTTATGCAATTATGCTACCCCTTCTCTGTTGGTCCCGAGTTAATGGCAAAACCCAAGAGGGGAGGGGTGATTGGGTTCTTATAAAATTCTTCGATAAATTAAAACTTAACCCCTTGAAAGCTTAAACCCTTGATTGAAACAAATAGAGAGCAATGAAATAATGAAAGCAATAAAGTAAACAGTAGGCAAGATTTATAGTGGTTCGGGCAACCTCTCCCTACTCCACTCTTCCAAGCTCACACATTGTTGTGACTTGGGTTCCACTATGTATTCCGCGAATACACTTAGAGACTCCGCTCTCTTCTAGATTCTAGCTCTAGGGGGCTTATACACTTGATACAAGTAGATGATGAGTTCAACTCCAATCACAACTCTACTTGCAACGTCTTGGTTTGTTACAGCAAACTTAAACCAAGACCAATAACAAAGAATAATGAAAATAAGGAAGATCTACACTTTACTGAGTTGTGTAGACAAGTTTGAGCTTGAGGAAGAATTTGTAGAAGCAACCGGTTGAATATCGTTGAAGCTACTTGCAACTTGAAGCTCGTTCTTCCTTTGAAAGTGTATAGATCACTCAAATTTAGAGAAAAGCAAATGGAAGCTCTTGTTTGCACTTCTTTTCTATCTTTAGGCTATGTAGTATGTGTATTCTCGTTTGCTTGAGTGTCTATTTATAGAATGGGGAAGATTTGAACGTTATAGAAGTGGTTGACGCGCAATAAATGTTCCAACGTTCAAAATTTCGAACGTTGCTTCCCCAAGTCGTAGGTGGAGTCGACTTCGTCTGCGACTTAGCTTCCCAAGTCGTAACTGGAGTCGACTTCGTGTGCGACTTCAGTTCCGCATTTTTCCAAGTCTGAGTCTGGGTCGACTTGGTTTCAAACTTGACCTCAAGTCGATCTTGGAGTCGACTTGGGTTGCGACTTGACTCGTTCTTGTGCCGAAAACATTTTGACCTTTGTTAGATTCCTTTTAGCTTGCTTGTCTTCTTTCCTTCAATAATATTTTGTAGACCTTGTGAAGCTTGGAAACTCGTATGGTTGATTTTGCTTTTGATTCATTAATCTTCATATCTTGAATCTCTTTATCTTGAAATATGCTTGGAGCTTTGCCTTGGACTTGAGAGACTTAAGTTGATAATGAGCTTGTACCCTTGATTTAGATTTGAGAAAACTCAAGTTGAATCTTGGAATGAGCTTGAATCTGCATCTTTGAACTTTGAACACCTCAAGTCGATCTTGGGGTCGACTTCGTCTGCGACTTCACCCAAGTCGTAACTGGAGTCGACTTCGTCTGCGACTTCGGTATTTTTGTGCCCCAAAATCAGCGCTGGAGTGTTTTTGTCATCTGAAGTCGATGCTGGAGTCGACTTCGTTTGCGACTTGGCTTCCCAAGTCGCAAGTGGAGTCGACTTGGCCTGCGACTTCACCTGCTCTTCTTCCATTTTCAAATTTGTCCGTGTGGTTTGTTTTGAAGTCGAATATGGAGTCGACTTTAAGATCGACTTCACCCTAAGTTGAAGTCCAAGTCGACTTGGATATTGACTTGGCTATTTCCTTTCCTTAAAACATTCAACCAAATCATTAGTATTCACTTTTTACTCAAATTTAACTTTGTTAATCATCAAAACTCATGCTTTGGTCAATTTTGTTTTGTTTTAAACATTGTTTCCAACATTCTCAACCACCCTAAAATCAATTTCTTGATCACATATCAATTTTTTCATTTTTACATAAAGGATCCTTGCATGGTCTTTTGTATGCTACTTTAGTAACCCGAAATCAAACCATTTTAAGAAAATCAACTTATGAGGTTGGTCATCCTTAAATTCCATTTAACAACATTCATATAAATATTTTTCAAGATATTTTCAACATAGATTTCTTTATCTAAAGGAAATCAAAACTTTTCGAATATCATTTCAAAACATATGGACTATGTCCAAATCATCATTTATTATTTAATTATCATGACCTAGTAAGACAAATCTTTTCATAAATCAATTCCCCTTTTCCTTTTTCTTTCCCAAATATAATTGTTTATCACAAATTATTGTAGAAATAACACCAAACTTATTTACAAACAATACTTTGTAAAAAAGGGTAAAATTCTATTTTTCTTATAAAATACTTTTGAAACAATATAATAAAGAACTTGCTTGCTTAAAAGAAAATTCTTAAAACCATCTGTATCAAACATGAAATCTTTTGAAAACATTATCATGGAGAACTTGGTTACTCATAAGCAAAATTCTCAATTCCATTAATATAAAGCATTGTCAATCTTTGGCAACACTGATGATAAAATCCTTATCTTAAAACGTATTGCATGCTACCCATGAAGCAAACCTTGAGGCTTTTCCTTAAAGTCATTTTTTTCCAAAACTTATGACTTTTCATTAAAGCCATTATTTTTCAAAACTTGTGGCTTTTCATTAAAGCCATCATTTTCAAAACTTGTGCTTGCCCATTCATTAAAACATAAACATAAACATTTCCTTGCCATAATCTCTTTCCTTCCATTCTTTTCCTTGCCTTTGCCTAAATAAATGAAAATAACATTTCATTTATTTGCATCATCTTCAAATACTTATATTCCTTAAGTTTTCCAACCTACATAAGTTCATCTAACTTAACCCACTTGTCTTTCAAGTCGGGTATTCATACGTATCGACATAGCCTATACATATCAAATCATCCATTCATTTTTAATGTCATTATGTAGGGTAAACTTACATGCATATAACAATCATTCATTAAATCATTATTTGGAAGTTCATTAGCTCGATTTATCATTTTTAACATATTTTCCATTTTTCATTCAACGGTGCTCATTTTAAGCACTTAGTTGCTAACTTAGACATCATATAATAATCTCAAATTTTGAGATTATCATTATTTACTTAAACAGTACCCTAATCCACATTTTTCATCATGTTGTTATGTATTTTTATATTTTAACAACTTACATAATCCATATATTATTTATTCATACCCATCCTTCCATATAAGTCCATTTTTCAACACATACTTATGTGTTTCTTAAACTTTTTCAAACAGAAAATTGTATCTCAACTCAGCATGATTAAACCCCTTAATTAACATATAATTTACAAAACAGCAACTTTAGAACCTATTTTTCGTCGTTTCAATGCTCTCTTTAGCAACATGGTCTAAACAGATTTTTAACCCAAATTTTCCAGCCTTAAACCACACTTTTATTAACCAAAATTTAGGGTATTAACACATATTTGAATTTCATAATTAAATGGTTTCCATAAAGCAACTTTCATATACATCTTGGATACCCTTTGCACCCCTCTTTGGACATCCCTTTGCATATCTTCAAAAAATCATATTTAGGGTAATCTTGTTTACCTCTAAGAGGTTAAACCCTCATAATTAATTTTTTATATCCTATTATAAGTTAAATTCCATCATAAAAACATGGAATTTAACATTTATCTTGATTTATTTCTTTAGCTGTCCATAATGCTGATTTAGGCACACTGAATTCTCAAAATCTTGAATTAATACCAAATCGTGTATTTTTCATCTGAAATTTATACCATACATTAATAACTACATGAATTAACCAAAATAAATATTTATAGCATGAAATATTTATTATTTCTATTTATTTTGGTATTTTTACTCTGCTAGATAGCAACATTTTTTTC
Source organism: Annona cherimola (assembly GCA_030490835.1). NCBI lineage: Eukaryota > Viridiplantae > Streptophyta > Magnoliopsida > Magnoliales > Annonaceae > Annona > Annona cherimola. The sequence continues at coordinate 40,717,536 of CM059976.1, forward strand.
AGACAGCCTGAATCACGTAAATTCTGGGGTATATTTATACCCACCAAAACCTAATTTTTATTTTGGTTGTGTGATTCTCAATATGTCTTATATATCCTGTAAAATTTTCAGCCCAAAATTCCTTGTATAAAAATTATTTAAAATCATTTGGTACAGCTGATCCTGCCACCCATTCAATCCTGTTCAGGTTGATTTTTCTGGATTTTTAATTTGCAACTTGCTCATACTTTTAAGCTGAAAATAGGGTCATTCCTTAATCACCCTATCATGAGTCTTCTCACAATTTTTTATAATAAAAATCATTCATTGACTATTTCTTCCATATTTTCCTTTCCATATTTAGATTTACTACACATGAGTGTACATTGGATGTTATGGGCTGATTAATCCCAAAATTAAACTTTATAAACCAACGTATTTAACTAAGAATATTTAATATTTGAAACATGTTCTTTAAGAGATCTTTTATGACTCCAAACCATGATTCCAAATCAAGAAGAAAACTTGAAAATTGGAAGGCTTAAACTCAACGGGTACTTACCGGATTTGGTTGAATCTTTGTTCCGAACTTCCCAAGCTTGCTACCAAGCCTTGCTTTCCTATTTTCCTTCTCATTTTCCTTCTCTTTTCTCCCTTTCCTTGCTGTTGGGGTCGTGTGAGGCTTGCTGGATTTTTGTTTGCAAGGACCGTTTGGGACTACTTGTGTGCGACATGGCGTCATCATCCTCAGCCAAAAGGAAGAAAGTGCAGGAGCCCGTGGACTTTGACGCAAACAGATTTGTGTCATCCCAGTCCTTCAAGCGCTACACAGATGCGCTCCAGAAAAGGCATCTAATTCCGGAGAGAGGAATCAAGATAGATGAGTTATCCGACACTCCACTCCTCAACTTGCATGCTCGAGGTTGGTAGCAGTTTGTGGTGCAACCCCCGCCCGCTATTACTCCCGTGGTCAAGGAGTTCTATGCCAACGCAGTGGAACACGAGGAGGGGTGGGTGAAAGTCAAAGGCAATATCGTCCCTTTTCATGGGAGGCGATCAATGCCTACTATGGGTTGACGCCTTTTCCTCACCCAGACAAGTACGAGGCATTTCTGGAGGGCGAAGACCGAGATACCAATTCCATCACCAGGCCGTTTTGCCAGAGGTCACCGGTTTGGAAGTCGACGGGCGGGCAACTAACCTCTTTCAAGCGGAGCGACATGCTTTCTCATGGGAGGATGATTTTTCACTTCATCTCAACTCGAATGATGCCGTCAACCCACGTCAGTGAGGTGACAATGGATAGAGGGCTGCTTCTCCATGCCATCTATAGTGGGCTGACAATCGATGTTGGGAGGCTGGTCTATCAACAAATCTACACCTGTGCCACCGCACCCCGGGGTAGCTATTTCTTCCCATCCCTCATCACCGGGTTGTGCAAGCAGGTCGACATCAGATGGGAGCCGACGGAGGAGGTCCTGAACTGTTAGGCCATCATCGACAACCTTGCCTACAGCACCCAGCCCAGGGTCCGCACCTCCATGACACGGCCTAGAACAGCTCCAGCAGTGGGTCCCTCCTCACAGCCGCTATCCACGGCCGAGCGGCTAACCAACCTAGAGAACTTGGTTGCCGCCTAAGCCAGGTATCAGCGTCAGCATGACAGGGTGATGGAAGCCTACTTGCGGCGGATAGCGGAGGACCCAGATCGACGTCTCCACCCTCCCGCCTTTCCCACGGACGCCACCAGAGGTCCGAGCCTGCTCTGGGTAGCCATCCCAGCCCCAGCCCGATGACAGCGAGGACGAGGACACCACCGAGTCCGATTCTTGAGGGAGTCCCGATCCTTTCATTTTGTTTTTATTTTATTTTTCTTTTCATTATATTTTCATTATTAGTTCATTTTAGGTCATCATGCATTGAGGACAATGCATCTCTCAAGTTTGGGGGGTGTATAATTCTCAACCATAGGTTAGTTTTTCATTTTAACTTTTCATGCTTTATTTTATGTTGCATATATGTCAATTCCAGCTAATGAAAGTTATCTTTGTTTCAATCGATCTTATTGTGAAAATGTGCAAGGTTGTGATTAATGTTGACTTGAAATTGAATTCATGAAAGAATAGGAAATTCAGATTAAAAACCAAGTATAAAAGCATGTTGAAATTAACATGTGAAAGAATTAAAAGGAATTTCATAATACATGGTTCTAATTCAATCACAGGCATATCTTTCAGACCGAGATGATAAGAATTGAATTAAATAAATGTTGACCAAGTACTTTAATGGGTTCAGAAATGGTATTCACTCAAGCATGTTCAGTACCCCTAATAAGGCATTAGAAAAAATTAAAAGGGAGCAGTTGACCTGAGCTGAGTAACTGGGACTTGGCATCAACAAATGGCAAGGTTCGCGTAAAAAGCAACAGAAAATCATAGTAATAACGCTTTAAAATCAAAATTCTCCCTAGATACCCTGAAATATGGTGAGGGGAGCCCAAAAAAATAGATCTCCAGATATCCTGAAATATGGTGAGGAGAATTTTTGCAATAAGTTTGGGGAAAAAAGGAATGAGCAATTTGTAGAAATTGAATCCAGTGACTTGATACCATTTTCTATGATCAATTTATTCAGCTTAACCTTTGGTTTGCTTGTGTTTATTACTTTTCTAACCAGTTTTCTGATCGAATGAAAGATTAACATGTTGAATTATGATCAGGCACTATGGAATTTTAGCATCCACATGTAACTTGGTTTGAAAATAAAAATGCATGTCGTGTTTGTATAATGAAGGATTTTTCAAGTTAGATTAATCTGGACCTTGTGAAATGGATAAGTGGATTGATCAAAGCATAACAGGAAGCGAACGGAGTTGGCAGAGTCTGCATTCATTCATTGATTCATTCATTTATTCATTTATCCATTATGTTTGCATGTGTTGCTCGATGACTAACAACATTTAAGTTTGGGGGTGTGATAATTCGTAAAACACAAGTTATCATGGCCCATTTCAGACTTTATTTGTGCATTAGTTCGAGAGATTAGGCTTAGTTTGCATCTATTTAGCTTAATTTTCACTCACTTTGCATTTTAGGAGCATTATTTAGTTTTTAGGCATTTTTAGTTCATTTACTTAGTTTTTCCATCTTTTGCAGGAAGGACGGGACATATGAAGGCAATGCGGGCGAAGTGGAATGCAGATCACGACAAGTCAGAGGCAGGTGGATGGCGCCTCAGCACCACCCTACGTGCTTTTGCTAGGACTCCAGGAAACTTCAGAAAACATGTGGCTTCCAAAGAGTTGGTGCCTAGGCACCACTTCATCTACATGCAGGCAAAGTTCAGATGTTTTTGAAGTCACAAGTCATACTACTTCTAGGGAGTTTGCGCCTAGGCGCCAGTGCATGAATTCCTAGGGTTTGCAGAGAAGTTCCAAGTTGCCCAGCACACAGAGAGTTGGTGCCTAGGCGCCAGCTAGGGGCACCTAGGCACCAATACACATCCGTACGCACAAATTTCAGTGGGTAAGCTGTGCAAATTGAATCTATAAATAGTTCCTACGGGTTCGCGCGCAAAAAAAAAAAGAGGAGAGGGAGCCCAGAGACGAATTACCAAGCCAGAGAAAGAGGAAATCGCGATAAAAGCACGGATTGAAGAGAGAATTCAACCGCGTTGGTGGAAACCACTGAAAACAGTTTTCTCTATTTCTTTCTAATTTTCTTTCTCTACTTTTATGGATACTTTTTATATGAATGTAATGGTTGTTGAAATCATGTCTTTGAACTAAACCTCCATTAGATGGATAGTTAGGATGATTTGAATTCTAAACTATATTGTTTCTTGGTTCTTAGAATATTCAGGAATGAATATTTAAGCTTATATATGATTGTGTATGATTTACCCTTGCATGTGTGGATTTAATACTTTTTACAAGATTAGCTACCTTGTAAGATGATTTAATTGCTTGATTTAGCCTTGGAAGAGGAAGATCTCTGCTAGATCCATGTGCAAGGCATAGGTTTCCACCTTTGTGTAAGAGGAGTTGTTTAACGGATAGGAATATTCTGTTAAACCCTATGTAGTCATTAAACAGGTTATTAACTTATCAATTTCACTTTATTTAATGGCATGGGAACATAATAATTTAATAGGGTGTAATTAGCTTTATATAATGTTGGAAAACATATATAGAGATTAATGAACTTGGGCTAGTAAATCCATACACAATACAATTAAAAAGAACCAATGCGATATAGTTTAGATTCAAGGATTCTGAGTTATCCATTTGCCATCCCTGATCAGTAAACCCGTTTCTAGTATTTAGTAGTTTCGTAACTCTACTCAAATTTCTCATTGCAATCATTAGTTTTAGTTAAATTATAAACTCAGAATCTTCCACCCATCGAAAGCAGTTAAACTAATTAATAATTCTGGTTAACAATTCCTCATGGGAACGATACTCTACTCACTCTTTATTACATGACACGGCACGGATACTTGCATAAATAGCGAGCATTTTAATTGACATATACGTAGCTCGTCATGTATTGAGAAGATTGCTGCTGCTTGTAGTCATGAATTCTTCTCCTAAAAGAACGTTCAATCTCAGGGTCAGCAACAAAGAGTTTTTTAGCTAGTTATTTTGTAAAGTTTTGGGTATGTGGGTGCACACAAAGTTAACTAGCTAATTTAGAAAAATAAAAACAAATAAGAACATGAGATGGAAAAGAAAGAAAAATAATAAAAAATAATAAATAATAATAAAAAAAAAATAGATAGAGACAAAAGATAGAAAATAAAAAAAGACAAAAAATAGAGAAAGGGGAAAAAAGAACTAAGAAAAACAAAGTAAGCATCTAAAAATAAAATTTGAAGTACCGCCGAACTCCCCGGCAACGGCGCAAAAATACTTGTTCGCAATCTCACCGCAAGTGCACAGGTCATAGATTGTAGTATATAAATTATCGATCTACTGGGAATTCGGGACTATAAACTTTGCTTTTAAACGCTTTCACGTCGGATATGGAGAGAATATGGAAAATAAAATAGAAAAGTGGAAAGAGAATTTAGTAAATAAAATGGAAAAGAAATTAAAAAAATGGGAAGAGAGAATTGCAAATTAGAACAAGTAGAGAAAATGAGAGTACTAGTACCTAGGGTCTAGGATTTCACATGCGTCTTTTGCAACGGGTAGTGGTATAATGATTTAATTTGGATATTATTTGTTAAAGGAGAACAAACCCTAATTTATCCTTGCACCTTCTCTCGAAACCTGTAAGGCGTACCCTAATTTTCTTAACCACCTATTCTCATGGGATTAAGTTAATTAGAATCCAGTAAGTTCTGTGGTTTGTTCATGAAATTCTTCAAGGTCATCATGCCTATTCTCATGGTCTTAGATTTCCAGGTTTAATATCTTGATTATCGTATATTAGGTTTCCACCTCTCGGTTCCATCACCTAATATATGAAATTATGCTAAAGTACGGGTCAATGTACAAAGCAAGCATTAAAATCACAAGATATTAAATTAACAATAATATCCACCATAAATAAATTAAAAGCCCACACCACGCTATATTGTACGCATGCTACATCCTAAACCCTAGATTTAGGGTTTAGCCAAGCATGTTTAAGTCCAAAATAAAATTAAAATCCAAATCCATCTTAAACAAGACAATTAAAATTAAAAATGGAAAAGATAGAAAAGCTTATTTGTTTGATGCCCCGATGGTGTGTCGGTCGCTCCACGCAACTCGCCAGTCCGCCTCTGCCCGTGCTCTCCTCTTCTCTCTCTCATTTTCTACCTTGAATTTTTGCTTGGGATTTTTCTCTGCTCCCGCTACAATTTCTTGTCCGCTCTTGGATTTCTGCTGCTACTCGTTGGGTTCCCCTGCTGGAATTCTTCTGCTCCTTTTATAGCTATCAATTCGCCACTACCCATGTCTACGCAATTTGAAATTGCGCAGAGAATGCATATTGCGTATGAATTAGTGGACCCCTTGTTGAATTATTTACGTGGATGGGGTGATACACGTAATTCTGATACGCTAAAATTTGCTAACGTGTATTGCTTGGACGACATAGACATGATTATGCGTAATTAAATTCATGCAAAGGACGACCGCTGCATGGGACTAAAAGAAATGAACGTCTAGGATATTCTTTTAGGAAAATCCGGACGGTTCAGATTTGCCTTGGGCGATGATGAATGGTTGGATGGAATTAATGCTCAAGGCCATGAGAATCTGATTTGATCAGATGGGCTTATTAGATGGATGACTGAGATTAAGAGGCTGATTTACATTAATTTCTTGCTGCTTAAGCGGTTTGGTGGAATGCACAACTAGATTGAAAAATCAATTGGATGGTGATTTAATTGCATGACTTGAACAATCAATGGGAATTAGCTTGGGCAGTGGAAACAAAATCTGGACAGTCATGGAGAGATGGACGGTCGCAATTTCTAGATGGGATCAAATGGATAGAAATTTGGATTTTCTGGACGTGATTTAAGTGCTGAATTTTGAATGGCCTGATCTTGTGGACGTTGCATGGTTGATATCCTTGCTTGCTGAAATAAATGGACGGTTTGGATGCATGGATCTGGATGGTGATGGTGGGCTGGAATTTTGGACCGTGAATGGCTAGATGCTAAAATTAATCTGGTGGACAGCTTGGACGTTAATTGCTTGATTAAATTGGATGGCTAATTGGTGCTAATTTTGCTAAGGGCGGTGGCTGAAAATAAAAATTGGACGGCTCTGATTTTCTGGATTGGCTGAATTGGCTAAATTAATCTGGTCGCTGGATATTTGCTTTGGACGGCTGAGATCAGCTGGTTTAGGTAGATTTTTGGTGCAGATGATCTGGACGGCCAAATTTAATTAAGGCATGGATCTGGATGCTGGAAAATTTCTGGCCATTGATTTCTGGTAGGCCACATCAAAGGACGGTGCTGATCCTGCTTTGGACTTTTGCAAAATCTGATGGGCGGTGATGATTAATTCTGGACAGCTTTGAACGGATGAGATGAATGGCCGGAAATTGGTAAAATCTGGACGGGCTTGATGGGTGGCTAAATATCTGGTGGGCCCCACTTGTTAAATTTATTATCCTGCACAGAAAAGTATAATATACTCATCAAATTTATTAATGGGTTTCAGTATAGAAAATTATTCAAACTCATATAAATTTTATGGCAACAAGTAAAAAAATATAATTTCAAGCCAAAAAATCACAAAAATTATTTAAATTGCTTGAAATTAATATTTAATACTCAAATATTACAAAAACATTTTTTAAACCAAATTTCACATTAAACCCAATTAATTACCCACCAAATTGGTATAAAACGCCCCCAAAATATATTATTAATTTCCAATTATCAAATACCCCCACACTTGAACTTTTGCTTGTCCTCAAACAAATACAAAGGAATTTAAGAACAGTTTGCAAAATTTCAGAACTTTGAGGAAAAAAATGAAAATAAATGTTTGGCCAATCATAAAAATACTAATGAGAGTATTAAACTAAAAATTTTCAAACATGACACTCGTTGAAAATCTCAGTCAACAATCCCTTCTCACATGACTAATACTGTACACCATGTCACCTCCTTTGCTTTCAATCATTAAGAGTTCAAAAATTCTCGTAATAAACTCCTAATTATCAGATATCTTCCCCATTTATTTGGTTATTCCATACACACATTCAACAATTCAAGTAATAGTAGTAATGTAGAAAATATCAGTCGAATTACCTCATATACATCTCATCAAATTTTTGCATTTAAATTTCTTCCACCAACTCAATTAGCTAATTCATAGGATCATAAGGACTTAGTAGGACAACGGTTAAGTTTGGCACAAGAAATAAAATTTTAAAAATTGAACCTCCACATGACTTAAGCCTCATTTTACAACAGAAAATAATGCTACCCCCACACTTAGTGCTTTCATTCTCTTTCAAGTCTGTTCTTACCCTTGGTTTAATAGTTGTTTTTTTTTTAACAAAGTCCGGCAATAATTTCCCTCACCATATTTCAGGGTATCTAGGAAGTCATTTTCATTATTTGCACAGTCAGGAGTCAAACCTTATTCCCATTTTGCTTTTTAGTTCAGAATTCAATTTCAAAGTTGGTTCAACTAAGTTGGAATTGAGATTTTAAAAGAAAAATTTAAGTCCAGGCTCAATGGAGGTAAACAATTGTTATACTTTCAAAGATAAGTTCATAAAAAAAATGCCTTAATCATGTCCATGAATTGGTTAAATTGAGTTTTGGTTTTGGAAATTTCTTCAACCAGAATAAAATTTTTCATGTATATGGGAAAAAATACCTTCTCAAATGACAATTGTGTGTATTAGAAAAACCTTTGATAAATTAGAGAGGATTACTTTGATTTTGAAAGAAAACAAGACCAGTTCTTTGGTATATCAGTTTCATCAAGTAATTCAGGACAAAAATTCAAGTATTTTCAACAAGTATATGTTCAAAAATAAATTTAACATCTCATTAAGGTTCGACTTTTCCTAACTCAAAAATTTTAAAATTCCAAGTGTAGTTTTCTTTTAAGACATACAAGAGTTCAAAATGGGGTCTAATATCACATTTTATGTAAGAATTACCCAAAGTTTTCAAAAAAAATTTATTTTTGAAATTTGGTAAAAATTATAATCATGACGACAATATAATCATTGGGGTAGTGGAAGAAATATTCAGAGAAAATTAATGCAACGCATTCACCCCCACACTTGAAATTGACATTGTCCTCAACGTAAATCATGCCATCAAAATAAAAGGAAGTAATTGTAAAAATGTTAGATGTTAACTTCCCCATTTTGGCGAGTTGAACCGAATTTTCATCCCATGGTGCTTCCTTCCAAGTAGGCTCTGAAAATAACCAATAAAGATCAAAATTAAAAAAGTATCAAATTTCTAAAAAGAAACTAAAAGAAAAAATAAAACTAAAACTTTCCTGAAAGAAAAAAGAAAAGTTCGAGTTGCCTCCCGAAAGCGCTTGGTTTAAAGTCGTCAGCCCGACTACAGTTTGGTAATCTGATGTTAACCAACTCCAACTTTTGCATTTTCGTGATTCTTTTTCTTGCCTCCAGATTTTCTCACATTCGTCGTTCTTTGATTGGCCTCCATATTTGCTTGAGAACTTTTCCTGCCAATGAACCACTAGAATTAGTTTTAAAAGAACGACAAGAAAGAGAATGAATAGTTACCAGTTTGTCAGTTTCTCTCTTTTGTTCATCAGATTTTGTTATTTTGATCTCTCGCTTTCGGTTGTTGCCATAGATTTAGCAACTTGTTGATTCAGGTCTTCCACAGCTTCTCCTTTACTTATGGACATCTGAGTTAGGTTGCTTGAAGTTCCTTTGTCTGTTGACTCATTGACCACATCAACCCGTAAACAAGAGTTATCGAGAGAGGGGTTTTTCATGGCCGAGAAGAGGTTGAATTCTATTTTCTCATCTCCAACTGTCAGAGAAAGTTGACCATTCTTGACGTCGATGATGGCTCCAGCAGTGGCTAAGAAAGGTTGTCCAAGAATGATTGGAATTTGGCAGTCCTCCTCCATGTCGAGGACTACAAAGTCAACTGAGATGAACAGCTTGCCAACTTTCAAGGGAACATCTTCAAGAATGCCAACTGAAAATTTGATTGATCGATCGGCCAGTTAGAGAAACATAGAAGTTGGTTTTGGATCGTCGATGTTCAGCTTTTTACAGATGGGGAGAGGGATCAGACTTACACTGGCTCTGAAATCACATGGCGCCTTACTAATTTGGAAATTTCCAAGAGCACAAGGAATAGAAAAGCTCCCAGGATCTTTTAGCTTTTCAGGTAGCTTGTTCTGTAAGATGGCACTGCACTCCTCAGTCAGTGTAATGGTTCCGTGCTCCTCGAGCTTTCTTTTATTGGACAACATCTCCTTTAGGAATTTTGCATAAGTTGGCATCTGAGAGATCATGTCGAGAAATGGCACACTGATTGATAGGTTCTTGAGTGTTGAAATGAATTTCTCGAACTACTTTGGAAGTTTTGCCTGTCTTTGCCTCTGAGGGAACGGAAGAGGAGGTTTGTAAGGAGGTGGTGGGACGTACGGCTTCTCCATCACTGGTTGGGGTTGTGGCTCCTTTTCTTGCTTTTGTTCCTGCTCGGCCTCCTTTTAAGTATCAATTTGAGGTAGTTGAGGTAGGTCGAGCTGCTTTCCACTCCGCAAGGTAACTTCCTGCACTTGTTCCTTAGGGTTTACTTCAGGTTGGCTAAGGAGGTTTCCTTGGTTTCTATGGGATGAGGTAGTGGCATGTTGGGCAATTTGATTTTCAAGCAATTTAATATGGGTTTTCATTTGGCTCATTTCTTCAAGTAGTTTGTCAATCAAGGGATCAAAGGATGGTGCTTGAGGTGGCGCAGGTAGCGTGGGCTAAGTTTGGTATGAGGGAGGGTTTAGTGGTCTTTTTAGGAAACCAGATGGTTTATTGTTTTGAGTATAGTTTTGGGTATTCGACTGGTTTGCCCAAGAGAAATTAGGGTGGTTCCTCCATCCAGGGTTGTAAGTATTTGAGTAAGGGTTACCATAAGTGCGAGTATCATACTGGTTCTTGAATGCATTGGCCTGCTCGCTTCTAGTGTCCTGGCTAGCAAAACTACACTCAAACGTGTAGTGTGAAGCTCCACAGATCTCACATGAAATTTGTCGAGAAGAAGATGCATTCCGGTCCGTGGGTTCCTGCTTCTTTTGCTGCAAAAGTTGATGAAGTTTAGCATGAAGAGAATTTATGGATTCGATGTCATATACATTATCTCGTCGAGAGGGTCCTCGGACGTCGCCGTATTGAGAATCATAAAGAGCCGAAATCATCAAGGAGTTCAAGAGCCTCCTCGTCAGTAAGTCGTATGAATCGTACACAAGTGGCTGAATTAACGGCATTTGGCTAAGTCGATCGAGTCCATTGAAAAAAATTTCAATAATGTCACCTTTTGAGATGTCATGATGAGGACACTTGCGTTGCAGATCTTTCAATCTCTCCCACGCATCGTATAGAGTTTCGCCATCTTTTTGGACAAACTGATTAATTTCGTCCCAGATTTTCCTGGTTTTAGTGGGTGGAAAGAATTTCTCCAGGAAAGCAGTAGAGAGCTCATCCCATGTATTGAAAGTGTCGGGTGGCATAGAATAGAACCACTTGCTTGCCCTATCACGAAGAGAAAATGAGAAAAGCTGAAGACGGATTACCTCGCGTGGGATATTTTGTACTCTGATTGTGTTGCATAGCAGCAGGAATTTAGTGATGTGTACAGTCGGATTTTCAGAGGGTAGTCCTGCAAATTGGTCCTGTTGAACCATCCGGATAAGCCCGGGATTAAGTTCAAAGCTTCTTGCATCAACTTCTGGTTCCACTATATTTGATTCAGATCCTCGAGGGTTCAGGGGGTTCTAATCACTAAGAGTTATCCTTCTTGGAAGAGCGTTGTTCTCAGCCTGGCCTTTCTCCTGCTCTTGATGTGGCAAGTTTGGATTGTTGTGTTCCGTCATAGTGTCTTGAGAAGATTGCTGCTGCTTGTAGTCACGAATTCTTCTCCTAAAAGAACGTTCAATCTCTTGGTCGGCAACAAAGAGTTTTTCAGCTAGTTATTTTGCAAAGTTTTGGGTATGTGGGTGCACACAAAGTTAACTAGCTAATTCAGAAAAATAAAAACAAATAAGAATGAGAGATGGAAAAGAAAGAAAAATTAAAATAATAATAATAATAAAATAATAAAAATAATAAAAATAAAAAATAAAAAATAGATAGAGACAAAAGATAGAAAGTAAAAATAGACAAAAAATAGAGAAAGGGGAAAAAAGAACTAAGAAAAACAAAGTAAGCATCTAAAAATAAAATTTAAAGTAACGCCGAACTCCCCAGCAACGACGCCAAAATACTTGTTCGCAATCTCACAACAAGTGCACGGGTCGTAGATTGTAGTATATAAATTGATCCACAGGGAATTCGGGACTATAAACTTTGCTTTTAAATGCTTTCATGTCGAATATGGAGAGAATATGGAAAATAAAATAGAAAAGTGGAAAGAGAATTAAGTAAATAAAATGGAAAAGAAATAAAAAAAATAGGAAGAGAGAATTGCAAATTAGAACAAGTAGAGAAAATGAGAGTGCTAGTACCTAGGGTTTAGGATTTCACACATGTCTTTTGCAACGGGTAGTGGTATAATGAGAACAAATCCTAATTTATCCTTGTACCTTTTCTCAAAACCTACAAGGCGTTCTCTAATTTTCTTAACCACCTATTCTCATGGGATTAAGTTAATTAGAATCCATTAAGTTCTGTGGTTTGTTCATGAAATTTCTCAATGTCATCATGTCTATTCTCATGGTCTTAGATTTCCAGGTTTAATATCTTGATTATCGTATATTAGGTTTCCACCTCTCGGTTCCATCACCTAATATATGAAATTATGCTAAAGTACGGGTCAATGTACAAAGCAAGCATTAAAATCACAAGATATTAAATTAACAATAATATCCACCATAAATAAATTAAAAGCCCACACCACGCTATATTGTACGCATGCTACATCCTAAACCCTAGATTTAGGGTTTAGCCAAGCATGTTTAAGTCCAAAATAAAATTAAAATCCAAATCCATCTTAAACAAGACAATTAAAATTAAAAATGGAAAAGATAGAAAAGCTTATTTGTTTGATGCCCCGATGGTGTGTCGGTCGCTCCACGCAACTCGCCAGTCCGCCTCTGCCCGTGCTCTCCTCTTCTCTCTCTCATTTTCTACCTTGAATTTTTGCTTGGGATTTTTCTCTGCTCCCGCTACAATTTCTTGTCCGCTCTTGGATTTCTGCTGCTACTCGTTGGGTTCCCCTGCTGGAATTCTTCTGCTCCTTTTATAGCTATCAATTCGCCACTACCCATGTCTACGCAATTTGAAATTGCGCAGAGAATGCATATTGCGTATGAATTAGTGGACCCCATGTTGAATTATTTACGTGGATGGGGTGATACACGTAATTCTGATACGCTAAAATTTGCTAACGTGTATTGCTTGGACGACATAGACATGATTATGCGTAATTAAATTCATGCAAAGGACGACCGCTGCATGGGACTAAAAGAAATGAACGTCTAGGATATTCTTTTAGGAAAATCTGGACGGTTCAGATTTGCCTTGGGCGATGATGAATGGTTGGATGGAATTAATGCTCAAGGCCATGAGAATCTGATTTGATCAGATGGGCTTATTAGATGGATGACTGAGATTAAGAGGCTGATTTACATTAATTTCTTGCTGCTTAAGCGGTTTGGTGGAATGCACAACTAGATTGAAAAATCAATTGGATGGTGATTTAATTGCATGACTTGAACAATCAATGGGAATTAGCTTGGGCAGTGGAAACAAAATCTGGACAGTCATGGAGAGATGGACGGTCGCAATTTCTAGATGGGATCAAATGGATAGAAATTTGGATTTTCTGGACGTGATTTAAGTGCTGAATTTTGAATGGCCTGATCTTGTGGACGTTGCATGGTTGATATCCTTGCTTGCTGAAATAAATGGACGGTTTGGATGCATGGATCTGGATGGTGATGGTGGGCTGGAATTTTGGACCGTGAATGGCTAGATGCTAAAATTAATCTGGTGGACAGCTTGGACGTTAATTGCTTGATTAAATTGGATGGCTAATTGGTGCTAATTTTGCTAAGGGCGGTGGCTGAAAATAAAAATTGGACGGCTCTGATTTTCTGGATTGGCTGAATTGGCTAAATTAATCTGGTCGCTGGATATTTGCTTTGGACGGCTGAGATCAGCTGGTTTGGGTAGATTTTTGGTGCAGATGATCTGGACGGCCAAATTTAATTAAGGCATGGATCTGGATGCTGGAAAATTTCTGGCCATTGATTTCTGGTAGGCCACATCAAAGGACGGTGCTGATCCTGCTTTGGACTTTTGCAAAATCTGATGGGCGGTGATGATTAATTCTGGACAGCTTTGAACGGATGAGATGAATGGCCGGAAATTGGTAAAATCTGGACGGGCTTGATGGGTGGCTAAATATCTGGTGGGCCCCACTTGTTAAATTTATTATCCTGCACAGAAAAGTATAATATACTCATCAAATTTATTAATGGGTTTCAGTATAGAAAATTATTCAAACTCATATAAATTTTATGGCAACAAGTAAAAAAATATAATTTCAAGCCAAAAAATCACAAAAATTATTTAAATTGCTTGAAATTAATATTTAATACTCAAATATTACAAAAACATTTTTTAAACCAAATTTCACATTAAACCCAATTAATTACCCACCAAATTGGTATAAAACGCCCCCAAAATATATTATTAATTTCCAATTATCATTTATGAAGGGTTTATATGAAATGTTTTATAAAGGGTTTAAATGAAAAGTTTTCATGAAAGGTTTCTTCCTGTTGGTAGTTGATCACTTAATAAGTGTCTCCTATTAAACGGCGAGAAATGCATTTATATGAAAATGCAAAATGCTTGCTTACTTAGTTATCACTTACAATTTGTTTTTTCAAACCTTAGACAGGTACAGAGAAGCTCAAGAGGTAGAGAACCTGAGCATTTAAGGAAAGGTATGAGATGGTATTCATGTGTGTACTAAATGATTAGCTATGTGTATGGAATGGTATAACTGGAACTTTAAGATATGGTAATGTATGTGAACTTATTGAAAGTTCTAAGTTCTATGTGAACTGATGGTTGAATGTATGTATACAAGTATGAGTGTTGAATATTTGATAAAACTAAGAATTTAAGAGAACAAGATGAAAATTTTATGAATGATATGTACAGTTGATGACAACTGCTAGAGGATGAGTTTATGAAAAAGTGTATAAAGAAGGGAACCAAGTAGTATTTCAAAATGCTATGTGCAACAAATTACAAGTGCATCATTGCTTACAAGATGAATGGAGTGAAATGCTAAGAAATGGAAAGATGATAGATAAAAGGATGAAACGAAAAAAAATTTGATGAGATCCAATTAATGTAATTGGGCATATGAATGAGTTGTTTAGCTAAAAAGAGTTTTTCATGGTCCTTGATTGACATGAGAAAAAAGGTTATTCATGGCCTTTGGTTGACATGAGGAGAGGATTATGTGAAACCCCAATCTTAGACATGTATAAAACCCTAGGGTTGTAAACCCTAGGTAATGTATTAATGAAATATATATATTCATGAAATATGAAATTATAAGGCAGTCGATGTTAAAATAATTAATTATGAAATTCGGATGAATAGTGCATGTGAATAGTGAAACGTGAATAGTAAATGTGGGATTAAGGAATATGTTAAGTTAATCACTTGGATTAACTTAATCATAAAAGACGAAAAAGGAAGCTTCCCACAAAAGGACAAAATAGCAACTTTTTGATTTATTTAATATTTTCGGATTTTTGATGGATTTTTGAAGTAACATGAAGAAAAATTCATATCTTACAATCCGGACATCGGATTGAGATGAAATTTTTTATGGATGGCCAAAATATGATGATGAACATGATGAGTGGTCCAAGATTGATCAAAAATCATGAATTAAGGGTCAAGATTAAACGTCATTTGAAGATCAAAAAGTAGCTTTACTTTTTCATTAATTAGCATTTGACTTTGGATTAATTTTAATTAATTAAATGGATAAATAATTAATGAAAAGCTGCTATGGCTGCTGGAGCTTGGACTTTTGGGACCAAATCCAATGGCCCAAAATCAATCTTATCAAAAATCAACGGTTGAGATGAATTAGCTTTAAAATAATTAATTTTAATAAATAAAAAATCATAATTAAATAGGGGCTAGACAGGGGGCAGGAGCTTCTGATTAGGGTGGCTGCACAAGGCTCAAAATATTGCATGGGATTTGGGAAAAAACATTTAGAATTAAATACCTTGAGCAAGGGGGTAAATTGCAAATATGTGAAAAATGCAACACTATAAATAGGGGAGCATGGTGAACGACCAAGGCACACCCATTCCAGCTCCATTGAGCATTTCCAACCCCCAAAATTCGTTTTTGGCCTTAGAGAGAAAAGGAGAGAAAGTTAGAGAGAGAAAGGGCAAGTTGGAGGAGAGATTTTCTACTTCAGGTAAGGGGATTCTTCCCAAATTTCTTTTGGGTGTTAAGTAAGGTAAAACCATGCTTATATAATGCCTAATCATGAGAAAATAAGTAAAGTTATAATGCTTAATTGGAATCATGCCGAAACATCGAAAATTTGGAGCAAAGATGGAGCATTCGGGAAGATAGTATATGATATGTGAAAATAATGCTCCAAAATTGATAAATGATGATTTGGGATATATGAATATGATAAATATGATGTTGGAATGATGATATATTAATTTCATGATTTTTGGAATTAAGGATTATGCTTAAGTGAATTTATGTTGATTTTTAGTATATGGTGAAAATGATTTATTTAGCCAAGTTAATGATGATAAATTCATAATTCATGAATTTCCCATGATATACTAAGCATAATTTATGTCATGGTATTTTTCATTTTTGGGAAAAATGTCAATTTTTGGAACCCATGAACAGTAACCACGTTGCTGTGAACAGTAACCTCGGGGTGAACAGTAACGTGAACAGTGATGATGAACAGTACGTGAACATGAGAATGATTGAATTAACTTAGCATAAACTTAGGGGGAGCACCTGTTTAGGGGGAGCAAACCCACCTATCTCTTTACCCTCTAACTTTTTGATATATTGACAAAAAGGGGGAGACGAGTAGGATTTGAGGGGGAAAAGAGTAGGATATGTTTGTTGAATGTTTTTATTGAAAGTTTGCATGAGCATATGTATGATAACACTTCAAATACAAACTTATCGTATTTTTAAGTAATTGAAAGGTAAACACTCAAATCGGTTTTGTCAATCATCAAAAAAAGGGGGAGATTGTTGGAAATATGTGGAAAACTAGCTAAATCTATGTTTTGATGATTAACAAATCAATTTGAGTAAGTCTTGGCTACTAACACGTTTGTGGAAATGTTTAAGGCATATACATTTGAAGAAAATAAAGCATGGAAGGCCAAGTCGTTCTCCAAGTCGACCCCAAGATCGACTTCAAGAAGCCAAATCTGTCCAGAGTTGAAAATGGGAGAAGAACAAGTGAAGTCGCAGGCCAAGTCGACTCCACTTGCGACTTGGGAAGCCAAGTCGCAAACAAAGTCGACTCCAGCATCGACTTCAGTCGGGAAAATCACTCCAGAGCTGAATTTGGGATGGAAGAATGCCGAAGTCGCAAACGAAGTCGACTCCAGTTGCAACTTGGGCGAAGTCGCGGACAAAGTCGACCCCAAGTGCGACTTGAGTTTTTCTAAGATCAAAGATGCAGTTTCAAGAATCAACTTGAGTGTTTTCAATACCTAATCAAAGGTGCAAGATCAACTTAAGTCTCTCAAGTTCAAGGCAAAGCTCCAAGCTTATCTCAAGATGAAGAAAGTCATGATATGACAACCAATCCAAGTTCAAGATACCAAGAAGATTCAAATCTCATGGATTCAAGGATTGCAAAACTGGGAGCAAATGAAAGCAAGAAGACTCAATGATCCAAGATATGAAAAATGCAAAGGAATTGAAGGAATGGAGAAGCCTAAGCAAAACAAAGCAATCTCCAAAGTCTTCAAGTTCATCAAAGCCAACTGACAAGGTGAAGTCGCACCCGAAGTCGACTTCACCTGCGACTTGGGTCAAGTCGATACCCAAGTCGACCCGACCTGGAACTTGAGGTTGCGACGGAGAGGCGAAGTCGCACCCGAAGTCGACTCCATCTGCGACTTAGGCGAAGTCGCATCCGAAGTCGACTCTGCATGCGACTTGGGTCGCAACGGTCGGAATTTATTCGAACGTTGGCGCATTAAATGCGCCCCACCTACCTTCTAACATTCGGATTCCCTCCAAAATTATAAAAGGCATTCATGGTGGACGAGGGAAGTAGCTGAGAATCATTAAGTATGCTTAACTCCTATATTCAAGAGCTCAAAAGAGATTAAGTCATTCAAAGAGGAAGAACTTTGCTTCAAATTGCAAGAGCTACATTTCTGAATCTTCAAAGCCTACATTACGAGTTCTTCTCTGCGCCAAATTGCTTCTACACATCTGTAAAGTGTAGACTCCTTTAGTTATTTCATTTTGTTGTATTGAACTTGATTTAGTTTGAGGAACTAAGATCAAGTGTAAGCAAAGTAGTGTGTGATTGGAGTGGAACTCATCACCTACTTGTGCTGTGTTGTGTGGAAGCCCCCTAGAGCTGGAATCTAGAAGAGAGCAGTGGCTCTAATTGTATTTGAAGAATACAATAGTGGAACCCAAGTCACAAAGGAGTGTGAGCTTGGAAGAGTGGAGTAGGGAGGTTGCCCGAACCACTATAAAAATCTTGTGTGTTTGATTTATATTTCTGCTCTTTACATTACATTGCTTTCCATTTCGTTTCTTCATTAAGGGGACTAGATTAATCCGGGGTAAAGTTTCTGTTTAAGTTATAAATTTTTAAATACCCAATTCACCCCTCCCCTCTTGGGTAATTGCCATTAACTCGGGACCAACAGAGAGGAATGCAATTAAAATGAAAAATGCTTGCTTATTGAGTTTCGACTCATGTTTTGTTTTCCCAACCTCAGACAGGTGTAGGGAAAGACAAGAAATGAAGGGCACGAGTTGCTAAAGGAAAAGAAGAATCTACAAAGGTTAGTAGATTTTTGTATGAACAGATTCCCTAATGGGATATGATGAGAAAGGACATAGATTGTATGAAATTATGAAGTTATGAATAATATGAGAAGTTGATGATTTATGATGCTGTGGATGAGTCCATTATGAATGATGATGATATATGTTTATGTGATGAAAGAAAAAGAAAAAAAGAAAAAATTGGACGAGATCCAATTAAGAACCCGCCGCGTGATCAGGGCAACAATCCTGATTCACGTTTACCAATCGACAAGATCCCAGAGTAAGGACAAATGTGACGCCTCGGTTCGGGGCGCCACAGAAATTGGTATCAGAGCCAGGTTTGGTAAATAGGCGGGAGAAGGAGAAAATAAATGATGTTGAAAGGATAAGTTTGATACCACAGAAGATGGTATCAGAGCAAGGATTGGTAAATAGGCGTGGAAATAGAAAAGTTATGGATGATAGGAAAGGTGTAATACCACAGAAGTTGGTATTAGAATATAAATTTATGGATGGGCAAAGATAATATCTAGATCTATATGATGGTATTTGATGATTGATGATCAATGATTGATAATATGATAAGATGAAAATTGCGCAGCAGAAGCGTGATGGAAAATGATAGGTTTCGGGACGAAACCTATTGTAAGGGGGGGAGGATTGTGAAACCCCAATCTTAGACACGTATAAAACCCTAGGGTTGTAAACCCTAGGTAATGTATTAATGAAATATAAATATTCATGAAATATGAAATTATGAGGGAGTAGATGTTAAAATAATTAATTATGAAATTCGGATGAATAGTGCACGTGAATAGTGAAACGTGAATAGTAAATGTGGGATTAAGGAATATGTTAAGTTAATCACTTGGATTAACTTAATCATAAAAGACGAAAAAGGAAGTTTCCCACAAAAGGACAAAATAGCAACTTTTTGATTTATTTAATATTTTCGGATTTTTGATGGATTTTTGAAGTAACATGAAGAAAAATTTATATCTTACAATCCGGACATCGGATTGAGATGAAATTTTTTATGGATGGCTAAAATATGATGATGAACATGATGAGTGGTCCAAGATTGATCAAAAATCATGAATTAAGGGTCAAGATTAAACGTCATTTGAAGATCAAAAAGTAGCTTTACTTTTTCATTAATTAGCATTTGACTTTGGATTAATTTTAATTAATTAAATGGATAAATAATTAATGAAAAGCTGCTATGGCTGCTGGAGCTTGGACTTTTGGGACCAAATCCAATGGCCCAAAATCAATCTTAACAAAAATCAACGGTTGAGATGAATTAGCGTTAAACTAATTAATTTTAATAAATAAAAAATCATAATTAAATAGGGGCTAGACAGGGGGCAGGAGCTTCTGATTAGGGTGGCTGCACAAGGCTCAAAATATTGCATGGGATTTGGGAAAAAATATTTAGAATTAAATACCTTGAGCAAGGGGGTAAATTGAAAATATGTGAAAAATGCAACACTATAAATAGGGGAGCATGGTGAACGACCAAGGCACACCCATTCCAGCTCCATTGAGCATTTCCAACCCCCAAAATTCGTTTTTGGCCTTAGAGAGAAAAGGAGAGAAAGTTAGAGAGAGAAAGGGCAAGTTGGAGGAGAGATTTTCTACTTCAGGTAAGGGGATTCTTCCCAAATTTCTTTTGGGTGTTAAGTAAGGTAAAACCATGCTTAGATAATGCCTAATCATGAGAAAATAAGTAAAGTTATAATGCTTAATTGGAATCATGCCGAAACATCGAAAATTCGGAGCAAAGATGGAGCATTCGGGAAGATAGTATATGATATGTGAAAATAATTCTCCAAAATTGATAAATGATGATTTGGGATATATGAATATGATAAATATGATGTTGGAATGATGATATATTAATTTCATGATTTTTGGAATTAAGGATTATGCTTAAGTGAATTTATGTTGATTTTTAGTATATGGAGAAAATGATTTATTTAGCCAAGTTAATGATGATAAATTCATAATTCATGAATTTTCCATGATATACTAAGCATAAGCTATGTCACGGTATTTTTTATTTTTGGGAAAAATGTCAATTTTTGGAACCCATGAACAGTAACCACGTTGCTGTGAACAGTAACCCCGGGGTGAACACTAACGTGAACAGTGATGATGAACAGTAATCTGCTACAGAGACATGAACAGTAATTATGAACAGTGAACAGCGTATTTTGGGAAAAATTTGAGATTTATTTTTGTATATTTATGAGGATATATGGATGGAATTTTTAAAGAATTTATGGATAAAAATTCATATAAATGAGTAATGACCAAGTATTTATAAAAGGAAAACCTCTATAAAAATGAGGTAATATGTGATCGTAAAGCATGCATGGGAAGCAAGCTAAGACATAGAATAGATGGATAAAATATCAAATTTTCTTGTATAGGAAAATGAAAGGAAAGGATAAAGGAGTCAGGTTGAAGCAAAGCAAAGGTAAGCAAGCAAACCCTTTTGAAAATGTGATTTTATTCCCAAGTATTTATGAAATGTATTTAAGGGTGACCATTCCTATAATGCTTTGAAATGATGAATGTTTATGAGTTTTTATGAAAAGTCATGCCGGCATATTGATATCATGTGATGTTCATGGACATGTGCACATGTATGATGTATAAGGAAGAGGCTTTGGTGGAGGTAGAAAGCGGATTAGAGGGTCCCCCTTCACTATTGCCAAGTCGTATGGGCTGTGTGCCGACGGCGTCCTCCCCAGAGGTGGAGGCAAAGAAATATTATGTGTAAATGAATGCATTGCATTTTCATACATGGATTGAAAAGAAAAGCATGGATTTTAAATGATGTTTTTAAATGAATGGTGCAAATAATTCTCTACATGAGAATGACAAGCTACCTGGTGTAAGAGGTATATAATGCTTGGGAAATTAAAAGTCATGCATGTAGGAACCATGTAGGTGTTGGGTCCCGAATAGATGGCAAAACCCAAGAGGGGAGGGGTGAATTGGGTTCTTAAAAATTTATAACTTAAACAGAAACTTTACCCCGGATTAAGCTAGTCCCCTTAATGAAGAAACGGAATGGAAAGCAAAGTAATGTAGAGAGCAGAAATAAAAACAAGTAGACAAGAATTTTTATAGTGGTTCGGGCAACCTCCCTACTCCACTCTTCCAAGCTCACACACCTTGTGACTTGGGTTCCACTATTGTATTCTCTCAATACAATTAGAGCCTCTTGCTCTCTTCTAGATTCAAAGCTCTAGGGGGCATATACAACTAGAGCCTCTTGCTCTCTTCTAGATTCTAGCTCTAGGGGGCATCAACAACTAGCACAAGTAGGTGATGAGTCACACTCCAATCACACACTACTTTGCTATCACTTGATCTTAGCTACCCAAGCTAAATCAAGTTCAATACAAACAAATAATCAATGAAAGAGATCTACACTTTACAGATGTGTAGAAGCAGTTTGGCGCAGAGAAGAACTTGTGGTAGGCTTTGAAGAATCTGAAGTGAAGCTCTTGCAGTTTTGAAGTGTAGTTCTTCCTCTCTTGATTGGCTTGATCACTTAATGCTCTTGTAGATAGGAGTTATGCTCACTTAATGTTTTTCAACTACTTCCCTCGTTCACCATGAATGCTATTTATAATTTTGGAGGGAATCCGAACGTTAGAAGGTAGGTGGCGTGCATTTAATGCGCCAACGTTCGAATTAATTCCGACCGTTGCGACCCAAGTCGCAGGTGGAGTCGACTTCGGATGCGACTTCGCCCAAGTCGCAGATGGAGTCGACTTCGGGTGCGACTTCGCTTCTCCGTCGCAACTTCAAGTTCCAGTCAGGGTCGACTTGGGTTCACGACTTGACCCAAGTCGCAGGTGGAGTCGACTTCGTGTGCGACTTCACCTTGTCAGTTGATTTTCTGAACTTGAATAATTTCGAGATGCTTAAGCTTTCTTCCTTCAGTCCTTTTGATTCTGGAATGGCTCCTCATACTTATAGATCTTGTGAACTTTGAAGAACTTGATTTTGATTCTTCCTGGATTAGCTTGATCCTTGTGAATCTTTGAAGGAATTGAGTCTTGCTTGGAATTTGAAACACTTGAGTTGATAATGAGCTTGTTTTCTGAAAAAATAGCTTCTGCCCGATCGAAGTCGATGTCGGAGTCGACTTCGGCTGCGACTTCACCTCAAGTCGCACGTGGAGTCGACTTGGGGTGCGACTTCGGCATTCTGCTGTTTCGAATTCAACTCTGGAAGGTTTCGCCCGACTGAAGTCGATGGTGAGGTCGACTTCGTTTGCGACTTGGCTACCCAAGTCGCAGGTGGAGTCGACTTGGCCTGCGACTTCACCTTCCCTTCTTCCGTTTTCAACTCTGGACGTTCTGCATGTTTGAAGTCGATCATGGAGTCGACTTGGGGATCGACTTGGCCTTCCTAACTAGATTTTCTTCAAAATGTATATTCCTTAAACATTTCACAAACTTGTTAGTAGCCAAGACATACTCAAATTGATTTGTTAATCATCAAAACATAGATTTAGCTATATTTCCAACAATCTCCCCCTTTTTGATGATTGACAAAACTGATTTGAGTGGATACCTTTCATTTAACTAAATAAGCTCATATTCATAATGCAAACATTCAAAGTATTCATTTAAGCATATACATGTCCTCCCCATTCTTACTCTCTCCCTTTTTAATCATCTCTCTCCCCTTTTTTAATCATTAAGACTTATACTCAATTTTTCAACTCAAATACTCTTCTTCTCCTTAAATCTCTCTCCCCCTTTTTGTCAATATATCAAAAAGATTAGAGGGTATTCAAAGAGATAGGTGGGTTAGCTCCCCCTAAATGGGTGCTCCCCCTCAATTTATGCTTTAAGTGAGTTCAAGCATTCCCATGTCATTTCTAATCTTATAAAATGCTTCTTTTGCTAGGGGTTTAGTGAATATATCTGCAACTTGATCCTCTGTTCTTACATATACCAAACATATGTCATGATTTTCTACATGTTCTCTAATGAAATGATGTCTAAGGTCTATATGTTTGGTCCTAGAATGCAAGACTGGATTCTTGGTTAGACATATGGCACTTGTATTATCACATTTGATAGGTATATCTTTGAAATCCATGCCATAGTCCCTAAGTTGCTGTTTCATCCAAAGTAATTGGGCACAACAGCTCCCGGCGGCAATATATTCGGCTTCCGCCGTAGATAGAGCAACACTAGTTTGTTTTCTTGAAAACCATGAAACCAACATGCTTCCAAGAAACTGACATGTTCCACTAGTGCTTTTTCTATCTACTTTGTAACCAGAAAAATCCGCATCCGAGTAGCCGATTAGATCAAAATTAGAGCCCTTTGGATACCATAGTCCTAAATTGGTAGTGTCTACTAGATATCTAAAAATTCTTTTCACAGCTACCAAGTGTGATTCTTTTGGGCATGATTGAAATCTAGAGCACATACACACACTAAACAAAATGTCTGGCCTAGAAGCAGTTAAATACAATAAGGAACCTATCATGCTTCTATACAATTTTATATCAACTAATTTTCCCTTTTCATCTTTGTCCATTTTGATTGTGGAGCTCATGGGCGTGTTTGCTCCTTTGCTGTTCTCCATGCCAAACTTCTTGAGCATCTCCTTGATGTATTTGGACTGGTTTATGAAGATTCCTTCATTTAGTTGCTTGATTTGCAGTCCAAGGAAGAAATTGAGCTCTCCCATCATGCTCATCTCAAATTCTTTCTACATGAGCTCAGAAAATTCTTGACAAAGAGATTCATTAGTAGCACCAAAAATGATATCATCAACATAAATTTGAATAATTAATATATGATTTTCTTTATATTTGATAAACAAAGTGGTGTCTACCTTTCCTTTTTGAAAATCATGATCAATCAGAAATTTGCTTAGTCTATCATACCAAGCTCTTGGAGCTTGTTTTAATCCATATAATGCTTTGGTTATCTTGTAAACATACTTTGATTGATCCTTTTCTTCAAATCCAGGTGGTTGCTCAACATACACCTCTTCATTTATATAACCATTCAGAAATGCACTTTTGACATCCATTTGAAACAATTTAAAGTTCATGTGAGATGCAAAAGCTAGTAAGATGCGAATTGCCTCTAATCTAGCAACCGGGGCATAGGATTCTTCAAAATCTATTCCTTCTTCTTGTGAGTACCCCTTTGCCACAAGTCTAGCTTTGTTTCTCACTACTAGTCCACTTTCATCTAATTTGTTCCTAAAGACCCACTTGGTGCCAATAACAATACAGTCATTCGGTCTAGGAACAAGGTGCCAAACTTGATTTCTTTCAAATTGATTTAGCTCTTCTTGCATTGCTATAATCCAGTTTTCATCATCAAGAGCTTGTTCAATATTAGAAGGTTCAATCTTGGATACAAAAGCATATTGTCCACACACATTTTGCTTTGACCTTCTAGTTTTTACACCTTCATACACATTTCCTATAACTTGCTCAATTGGATGTGCATGATTGAATTTTAAATCAGCTGGAGGTTTATAGGAGTCATTACCTTCACTTACCCTTTCCTCCAAGAATTCCTCTTGCTTTTCCATATGCAATTTTTCAAGATTGCTTGCTATGTCATCTGCATCACTTGAATCATCCTTTCTTTTAAAGCATGGGTTAGTTTCATCAAAAACAACATGTATGGATTCTTCTACAACTTGGTTTCGTTTATTGAAAACTCTATATGCTTTGCTATTTGATGAATAACCAAGGAATATTGCTTCATCACTTTTAGCATCAAGTTTTCCCAAGTTGGTTTTTCCATTGTTCAGAACATAACATATGCATCCAAAAGTATGAAAATAAGATATGTTTGGTTTCTTTCCTTTCCATAGCTCATATGGGGTCTTTTTCAAGATTGCTCTAATGGTAACTCGATTCAATACATGACAAGCTGTACTTACAGCTTCACCCCAAAACTTCTTAGATAATTTGCTCTCATTTAGCATAGTTCTAGCCATCTCTTGTATAGTTCTATTTTTCCTCTCCACTACTCCATTTTGTTGTGGAGTCCTTGGTGCAGAAAATGTGTGATGAATTCCTTTTTCATTACATAATTCTATGAATCGTTTGTTCTCAAATTCACCACCATGGTCACTTCTTATAGTCATAATAGTACTTTGTTTTTCATTTTCCTCCAAGTTTACAAACGTTGCAAACATAGAGAAGGCTTCATCTTTGCTAGCTAAAAGAATTATCCATGTGAATCTTGAAAAGTCATCAACAATTACAAATACATATTTCTTTCCACCAATGGTTAAAATGTCGGATGGCCCATATAGATCCATGTGTAGCAATTCAAGCGGCCTAGTGGTGGAAATCTCCTTTTTGGTAGAGAAAGGCATCTTTGGTTGTTTAGATAATTGACATGCCTTACATATTTTGTCTTTGTCATATTTCAACTTAGGCAAGCCTTCTACCAAACTCTTTTTCCATAGGGTTTTTATATTTCTCATGTTTATGTGTCCAAGCCTTTTATGCCAAACCCAAGGATCATTATCAATAGCCATTAGACATTGACCATCTAGTTCATCAAGTGAAACCAAATATACATTTTCATGCCTTTTTCCACTAAACATGATATGCTCACCATCAAATACATTGCATACAGATGATTCAAACACAACCTTGTATCCTTTATCACATAATTGGCTAATGCTTATTAAGTTATGCTTGAGTCCTTCAACAAACAAAACATCCTCCATGCATGCATTTGAACTACTATAAATATCTCCTTTACCTTTGATTTTACCTTTCTCATTATTTCCAAAGGCAACCGTTCCATCGTTGCAAGGCTTAAGTTTATGGAATAAACTCCTTTCTCCGGTCATGTGCCTTGAACAACCGCTATCCATGAACCATACATTGTTTGCCTTTGCCTTTAAACAAATCTGAAAAAATAATCAAATAATTCTTATCTCTTTGGTACCCATTTTATGGGTCCATTTGGGTTAGTAATATTATTCAACCTTTGTTGCTCTATCTTAGAAAGCCCAAATCTTGTGTTTCTTGGAACCCAAACTAGTCTTGCACCATGGTCATACAATTTCTTAAAATTACATTTGTAGGCTTTATGACCCATCTTGTTGCAGAAATTGCAAGCCATTGGTAATCTAGGAGTAGGCCTCCAAGTATATTTTGGTTCAAATGTTGGCCTCTTAGTCCACATAATATTTTTCTTTTGTGGCTTGTGTATTGGTACAGTTTTGGTTTGAAGTTTTCCAAGTGTTGGCACATTAGATTTACCACTTTCATTTTGCTCAAATCTATAATAACCAAGACCTCTTTTGTTTGTTTGAGCAGTCATGTTCAGAAACATTTTCACGTTTTCTCCGGGATTAGAGAACTTTGCTAATGATTCATTTAAGGATTCGTTCTCCTTTTTCAGTTTCTCTACTTCTTTCATCAATGATTCATTTTCTTCTTTTAGTCTTGTTAATTTTTCAGCTAGTTTTCCATTTTCAACAATAATGAAGTTACATTGTTGTCTTTTCAATGTCAACTTGTTTCCTAGCTTTTTGATTTCCTCATATAATGAATCATATGCAAGTTGTAGTTCTTCTAATTCAGCACATTTGAGGCAATCATGAAAAGAAGAATAACTTGATTGAGAATAGCAAGGTTTGGAAGTTACCTCATCATTGCTTGTACATTTGGTTGAGGTGGATTGTTCTTCCAAAACTTCAGTCGTGTTTAAGCATAGCAAGTCCTCTTCTTGCTCGATTCGTGCCATGCAACATATTCTTGCACAGTTGGCTGCATCATTTTCGTCGGTTGAAGAGCTGCATGTTGATGAAGTCTCCTCGTTGACGAACATGCCTCTTCCTCTTGGCCTTTGGTATTTTCTTCTTTCATGATTCTCCTTTGGCCTTTCTTCCGGTGTAGGACATTGAGCTTGCATATGTCCTACGCCCCCGCATCGGTAGCATTTTGTGACCTCCTTCTTCTTTTCTTTTTGTGGTCTTTCTTTGAAGTCTTTAAGGTTCTTTTCTTTTCTCACAAATTTTCGAAACTTGTGAGTAAGAAGTGCAATATCTTCATCACCATTGTTAGACGAGGAGGTAGACTCATTTGAGTTGCGTGCCGCTTTTAATGCAATGATTTTCTTCCCTTTATGATTCTCTTCGTTTCTTCTCTTAATTAGCTCATGTGACATTAGTGAGCTAATTAGATCTTCTAGCTTTAGGGTGTTGAGGTCTTTCGCTTCTTCAATAGCTGTAATCTTTGGAGTCCATGAATCCGGTAGAGCTCTTAGTATCTTCATCACCTGTTCGGATTCAGAGATAGCTTTTCCAAGATCTTTGAGAGCATTAGTAATCTTAGAAAATCTTGCAAATATTTCAGAAATATTTTCAGTGTCTAGCATTCTAAAACTTTCCAACTCTCCTATCAAAATATTTCTCCTAGTCCCTTGGACTTGGGAGGTTCCTTCATAAATAGATGTTAGAGTATCCCATATTTCTTTTGCGGTTAGGCAGGATGATACTCTATCATACTCAGAAGCTGTAAGAGCACAAAATAGTGAGTTCATTGCCTTAGCATTGCTCTTTACAGTTCTTACTTCCTCTTCGGTCCATTTGGAAGCTTTGTCATCAGTAGGCAAAATCACACCATCTTGGATAGCAATCCAAGAATCCATATCTGTAGCCATGATGAGTTGCTTCATACGAAGCTTCCAATAACCAAAGTTGTTCCCATCAAACAATGGTGGACTTGTAAAAGATTGGCCCTCGGCAAAAGCGGGAACGGGAATCGATTGGGATGCCATATCAATAGATCTCTTTGGTTTAACTCAAAGACCTGCTCTGATACCACTTGTTGGGTCCCGAATAGATGGCAAAACCCAAGAGGAGAGGGGTGAATTGGGTTCTTAAAAATTTATAACTTAAACAGAAACTTTACCCCGGATTAAGCTAGTCCCCTTAATGAAGAAACAGAATGGAAAGCAAAGTAATGTAGAGAGCAGAAATAAAAACAAGTAGACAAGAATTTTTATAGTGGTTCGGGCAACCTCCCTACTCCACTCTTCCAAGCTCACACACCTTGTGACTTGGGTTCCACTATTGTATTCTCTCAATACAATTAGAGCCTCTTGCTCTCTTCTAGATTCAAAGCTCTAGGGGGCATATACAACTAGAGCCTCTTGCTCTCTTCTAGATTCTAGCTCTAGGGGGCATCAACAACTAGCACAAGTAGGTGATGAGTCACACTCCAATCACACACTACTTTGCTATCACTTGATCTTAGCTACCCAAGCTAAATCAAGTTCAATACAAACAAATAATCAATGAAAGAGATCTACACTTTACAGATGTGTAGAAGCAGTTTGGCGCAGAGAAGAACTTGTGGTAGGCTTTGAAGAATCTGAAGTGAAGCTCTTGCAGTTTTGAAGTGTAGTTCTTCCTCTCTTGATTGGCTTGATCACTTAATGCTCTTGTAGATAGGAGTTATGCTCACTTAATATTTTTCAACTACTTCCCTCGTTCACCATGAATGCTATTTATAATTTTGGAGGGAATCCGAACGTTAGAAGGTAGGTGGCGCGCATTTAATGCGCCAACGTTCGAATTAATTCCGACCGTTGCGACCCAAGTCGCAAGTGGAGTCGACTTCGGATGCGACTTCGCCCAAGTCGCAGATGGAGTCGACTTCGGGTGCGACTTCGCTTCTCCGTCGCAACTTCAAGTTCCAGTCAGGGTCGACTTGGGTTCACGACTTGACCCAAGTCGCAGGTGGAGTCGACTTCGTGTGCGACTTCACCTTGTCAGTTGATTTTCTGAACTTGAATAATTTCGAGATGCTTAAGCTTTCTTCCTTCAGTCCTTTTGATTATGGAATGGCTCCTCATACTTATAGATCTTGTGAACTTTGAAGAACTTGATTTTGATTCTTCCTGGATTAGCTTGATCCTTGTGAATCTTTGAAGGAATTGAGTCTTGCTTGGAATTTGAAACACTTGAGTTGATAATGAGCTTGTTTTCTGAAAAAATAGCTTCTGCCCGATCGAAGTCGATGTCGGAGTCGACTTCGGCTGCGACTTCACCTCAAGTCGCACGTGGAGTCGACTTGGGGTGCGACTTCGGCATTCTGCTGTTTCGAATTCAACTCTGGAAGGTTTCGCCCAACTGAAGTCGATGGTGAGGTCGACTTCGTTTGCGACTTGGCTACCCAAGTCGCAGGTGGAGTGGACTTGGCCTGCGACTTCACCTTCCCTTCTTCCGTTTTCAACTCTGGACGTTCTGCATGTTTGAAGTCGATCATGGAGTCGACTTGGGGATCGACTTGGCCTTCCTAACTAGATTTTCTTCAAAATGTATATTCCTTAAACATTTCACAAACTTGTTAGTAGCCTAGACATACTCAAATTGATTTGTTAATCATCAAAACATAGATTTAGCTATATTTCCAACAGTAGGTGTCAAGAGGAAGAGAGGTTCCCCTTGATGAGGCTAAGTCGGAGACAGCCGGCGTATTGGACCATGCTATGTGAGATGTTCCCTGGGCTAGCATACCCACACACGAAGGTTTATGTCAAGAATGGAAAGAAAGTATTTGCACACATGGAATTGAAAAGATATTTTTAAGGGATGATGTAAATAATTCTCTACATGAGAATGACAAGTCACCTGGTGTAAGAGGTATATAATGCCGGGAAAATCAAAAGTCATGCATGTAGGAACCATGTAGGCGTCAAGAGGAAGAGAGGTTCACTTGATGAGGCCAAGTCGGAGACAACCGGCGTATTGGACCATGCTATGTGAGATGTTCCCTGGGCTAGCATACCCGCGCACAAAGGTTTATGCCAAGAGTGGAAAGGAAGCATTTGCACATCCAATGTTTATGAAAAGGTTTCTATTCCGTTGATAGTTTATCACTTGGTAAGTGTCTTCTATCAAATGGAGAGAAATGCATTTACGAATGATTTACATGAATGGTTTATGAAAGGTTTCGAAATATGGTTTACGAAAAGGTTTCTATTCCGTTGGTAGTTGATCACTTGATAAGTGTCTTCTATCGAATGGAGAGGAATGCAATTAAAATAAAAAATGCTTGCTTATTGAGTTTCGACTCATGTTTTGTTTTCCCAACCTCAGACAGGTGTAGGGAAAGACAAGAAATGAAGGGCACGAGTTGCTAAAGGAAAAGAAGAATCTACAAAGGTTAGTAGATTTTTGTATGAACAGATTCCCTAATGGGATATGATGAGAAAGGACATAGATTGTATGAAATTATGAAGTTATGAATAATATGAAAAGTTGATGATTTATGATGCTGTGGATGAGTCCATTATGAATGATGATGATATATGTTTATGTGATGAAAGAAAAAGAAAAAAAGAAAAAATTGGACGAGATCCAATTAAGAACCCGCCGCGTGATCAGGGCAACAATCCTGATTCACGTTTACCAATCGACAATATCCCGGAGTAAGGACAAATGTGACGCCTTGGTTCGGGGCGCCACAGATTATGCATGACCTATTAAAGACATGTGGTTATATGCATACATTCTTGGGTGTGGGTGTTGGTCCCTTATATCTTGCATAGTCATTTATGAATTGTCTTATTACATCCATGTCATGACATGTGTATTAAGAATCTTATTTATATATATATATATTTTTTACTAATTTCTATTTACTTACTAGTCTATTAGACTCACTTGATTTGTTGTTTATCGTTTAGATCATAGACTAGGTGAGGCACCTCGAGATGGAGCTAAAGGAGAACACAACCCTAAGGAGTGGACTAGGGCTTACTTTTTGTTATTACGGATTTTTTCTTTTGTTAATACTGGTAAATATTGATGCTTACCTAGTTGATCCATATATGTTAAACCTCTTACATTAAGCATTTCAAACTTCATTACGATATATGTGAATACATATAATAATCTTTTAGGATGCTTTGTTGTATGATAACTGCTTATAAGATTTTTCTTACTATATAGATGACTTTATGGCATAAGAATGCAAATATATGAATTTTAAGTTGAATGTTATATTTTAGGATGGAAATTGAGATGTTCATGAATAACAGGTTACATATTTCACACCACCTCTTGTAGTTTTGAGGAAATACTACCAATTTTTTTAGATTAAATGGTAATCGTTGACTAGCCATTAGAAATGTCTAGGGAATGCGTTGTTACAGAACAAGTGGTTAAGAGAAATTAGGATTACACCTGGCAGGTTTCGAGAAAAATGTGCAAGGATACTTTAAGGTTTATTCTCTTTTAACACATAATATCCAGATTAAATAAGAACTTTATATATCCGTTGCAGACGTCGCATGTGAAACCCTATATCCTAAGTGCTAGTATTATTTGACTTCTAACTCCTTTGTGTTCCTAAGATCAACCTTCTTATTTTGTTATTTTTTCTTTCTCTTTACTCTCTTCGTATTTGATATAAGTGTTTAAAAATAATATTTTAAGTCTCAAACAAGATTAATATCTTATGTATTATAATTTACATTTACGACCCATGCACTTACAGAAATATTACAACAAACATGTTTGCATCAAATAGCTAGTGCTTCCTCCTAAGTGTATGCTTAAAGGTACTCTTACCTTTTGTGTTCAGCACTTGCCTTGTTCCAAAGTTTAAACAAAGTTATTCCTATTTTGATGGATTTGAGTGAGGTGCACTTGTGCAGTTCACCAAAGTGGATCTCCTAGTTTTCTTCTCTAGATGATTGTGAAACCCCAACCTAAGGAGGGTTAATGTGTGCATTGAACATGTACATGGGATTTATATACGATTAAATGGAGTTTTTGAATGTTTATGTGATTTTGCTAGTTACTGCAATTAGGGTTAAGGATTAGCAATAATGATATAATTAATCATTTTGAGCTAATATGGGATAAAGGGATTAGAGTAAATTTTTGTTGATTTAAATGTGCAAATACATCATGGAAAATCATTTTAATTCATTTAATATGAATTATGAGCATTTATATGACAATTGTCAAGTTAAGTGAAAAAATACTAGAAAATTCATAACTCAACGCCCGTAAGGCGGATTCAAGTGAAATTTAAAATGGTAATTGATGATGTTGGGCTTGATATTATGGAATTATTAGGTTATAAAAATTCTTGATGAAATGAGTATAATGATTTATTGATCATATTTCAATTTCAACTATTAACTTTAAACGGCTATAACGGGAGTTAGGAAAATCGGATTAAGATGAAATTTGAAACGGTTGAATGAAATTATGAGATGTTTATTTTGGATGTCTTAGATTAAGTATAAAATATTGAAAAAATACCTGCATTGAAAAAGTGAGCATGATTGACTAATACACCTCAAAAGTATCCATCAATTAATGTTATAGTACAATGCATAATTGCATGATTTTAATGAGAGTTGAGGTGTCAAATGCAGCCCATTTATAAGGTATTTCATGTGATATTTTGAAATTCTAAAATCCAAATAAAATCCAAGCAATAAAGGTTTATCATGATGAAGCTACAAGTGCACACAAGAGGCATAGGTAAGGTGACAATGTAGGGACATCCAAGTGATGCTATTGCTGGATTTTTTTTAATTTTTAATTTTATAAATAATGCACACATATAGCTGAGATGTTGGGATACATAAATGAGCATTTAATTATGTGAAAAAAATCCAAGAAAAATCGTGAATTGCAGTTGCCATGAAAGGTGAAAAAGTGGACAGCTTGTTGCATGCATATGTCGTGCAATAGATTGATGTGCTGCTGCTATTTTTGTTAATTTTTTATGCCAAATTTATGGATAAATTAAAGGTTAATTAGGTGTATAATTTACCCTTAAATTAGGGTTGAAAAAATAGAAAATTTCCAAAATGGACAACAGCAAGGGACGTGATGGGCTGGACAGTTGGACGGTCATGATGTAAAGCAGATTTTTGATTTTTGAAAAATGATAAAAACGAATTTACATGGCTGTAAATCAACCAGCACATGAAGGGGATAACCAAGGATTAAATGATGTGGAAAATGCAGAAAAATGTGGGGCCCATAACTGGAAAAAAATCCAGCTTAAAATGGGACACGTTCATTTGAGTTGAGATTTGGAAAATTTTCTAAGTGCTAGAATTTTTCTCCCACAAGGCCAGCAGCTCACGTCCATTTTTGGCCAGCAAAGTAAGAGGGAAATAGAAGGAAAAGCAATGGAAAAAGAAGGGAAGTTTGGTGGAGGAAATCATCTCCAAGCGATTAGGGTTTGGAGTGCATAAACCAAGTCTATGGGTTGTTTTGAGTTGTTTAACTTGAGTTTTAAACTCCAAAATTTGAATATGAAATGGATGCTTAAAAGAATTCATAAATGATGATTCAACATGCCTTTAGTTGAATATGAGATTGGTATTAAGATTTATGAATGAATTTCCATGTTTTAGAGGTTGAAAATGAAGTTTAGCATGTGTATTGAGTGGAAAACTGATAACTCGTATTTACGAGTTATCATGGCCCATTTCAGACTTAATTTGTACGTTAGTTTGAGAGATTAGGCTTAGTTTGCACTCATTTAGCTTAATTTTCACCCGCTTTGCATTTTAGGAGTATTAATTAGTTTTTAGGCAATTTTAGCATTATTTAGGCAATTTTAGTTTATTTATTTAGTTTTTCCACCTTTTGTAGGAAGGACGGGACACACAAAGGCAAAGCGGATGAATTGAATGCAAGTTGAGGCATCCAAAGGCAGAGAGTTGGCGCCTAGGCACCACCCTGCGTAACTTGGCTGTTGACAGCACACACCACTCACAGCATGACTTCCAGAGAGTTAGCACCTAGGTGTTGGAAACAATGTTCAAAACAAAACAAATTGACCAAAGCATAAGTTTTGATGATTAAACAAAGACTAATTTGAGTATATAAAGTGTACTAATAAGTTTGCCAAGTGTTTAAGGAAAACAAAGAAGTCAAGTCGATTACCAAGTCGACTTGGACTTCGACTTGGGGTGAAGTCGATACCTAAGTCGACTTCACAAGCGACTCCAAATGGCAAAAGGTGGATAGCATTGAAAATAGAAAACAAGCAAGTGAAGTCGCAGGCCAAGTCGACTCCAGGTGCGACTTAGGAAACCAAGTCGCAGACGAAGTCGACTCCAGCATCGACTTCAAGCATCCAGAGTTGAAAAAGTGGAAACGGACATGACGAAGTCGCAGGCGAAGTCGACTCCAGGTGCGACTTGGGCGAAGTCGCAGACGAGGTCGACTCCAACTTCGACTTGAGGAGTTCAGACTTGAATATTGAAGTTTCAAGCTTATTCCAAGGATCCATTTGGACTTTATCAAATCCAAATAAGATGCAAAGTTCATTCTCAAAAAGCAACTGAAGTTTCTTGAAGATCAAAAGCTAAGATTCATATACAAAGTTCAAATCAAGTCTATCAAGTCCAAAGCTGATCTTCAAGCTTATTCCAAATGAAGCAATACCCAAGTCATGAAGACCAATTTTACAAAGATCAAGCCAGTTCAAGAAGATCAAGGTGTTCTTGCAAAAGACCACGCCAAGTCGCAACCCAAGTCGACTCCAGGATCGACTTGAGTTGAAGACTGAAGGCCAAGATGACCCAGACTCGGACTTGGAAATCTGAAGAACTGGAGTCGCACACGAGGTCGACTCCAGGTGCGACTTGGAAGCCAAGTCGCAGGCCAAGTCAACTCCACATGCGACTTGGGTCGCAACGGTCGAAATTTATTCGAACGTTGGCGCATTAAATGCGCCAACCTACCCTCTAACGTTCGGATTCCCTCCAAAATTATAAATAGCATTCATGGTGGATGAGGGAAGTAGCTGAGAAACATTAAGTGTGCTTAACTACCATCTTCAAGAGCTTTAAAGAGATCAAGCAAATCAAAGACGAAGAACTTTGCTTCAAACTGCAAGAGCTACATTTCAGAATCTTCAAAGCCATTACTACAAGTTCTTCTCTGCGCCAAATTACTTCTACACAACTGTAAAGTGTAGTTCTTTTATTGTTTCATTTGTTTGTATTGAACTTGATTTAGTTTGAGGAACTAAGATCAAGTGTAAGCAAAGTAGTGTGTGATTGGAGTGTAACTCATCACCTACTTGTGCTGTGTTTTGTTAATGCCCCCTAGAGCTGGAATCTAGAAGAGAGCAAGAGGCTCTGGTTGTACATGCCCCCTAGAGCTAGAATCTAGAAGAGAGTGGAGACTCCAAGTTGTATTCGCGGAATACAATAGTGGAACCCAAGTCACAAGGAGTGTGAGCTTGGAAGAGTGGAGTAGGGAGGTTGCCCGAACCACTATAAAAACCTTGCCTGCTTGATTTATATTTCTGCTCTCTACATTATCTTGCTTTGCATTTCGTTTCTTCATTAAGGGGACTGGATTAATCTGGGGTTAAGTTTCTGTTTAAGTTATAAATTTTTAAATACCCAATTCACCCCTCCCCTCTTGGGTTTTGCCATTAACTCGGGACCAACACTAGGCACCACCCAGGGGCGCCCAGGCGCCAAGCAGGGGCAGCTACAAAAGTTAAGGAGAAGCTCCAAGAAGGGACAGTCCAGAGAGTTGGCGCCAGGGTTTCCAAAATGTGTCTAAATTGCTCAGCACACAGAGAGTTGGAGACTAGGCGCCATTGGCGCATCCTACTCGAATATTCCAGTGCGTAAGCTGCGTAAAGAGGACTCTATATATAGTTCCTAGGGGTTCGCACACGCGAGAGAGGAGGAGAGAGAGGAGAGAGCCTAAGAACGAACCAAAGTGCAGAAGAAAGTGGAAATCAAAATTAAAGCATAGATCGAAGAGAGGATTCAAGCCCCATTGGTGGAAACCACCGGAAACAGTTTTCTCTTATTCTTTTCAATTTTCTTTCTCTGTCTTTATGGATACTTTCTATACGGATGTAATGGATGTTAAGATCCTGTCTTTAAACTAAACCTCCATTTGATGGATAGTTAGGATGAATTGAATTCTAAACTATGTTATTCTTTGGTTCTTAGAATATTCAGTAATGAATATTTAAGCTTATATATGATTGTGTATGATTTACCTTTGCATGTGTGGGTTTAATATTTTTTATAAGATTAGCTACCTTGTAACATGATTTAATTTCTTGATTTATCCTTGGAAGAGGAAGATCTTTGCCGGATCCATGTGTAAGGCATAGGTTTCGACCTTTGTGTAAGGAGAGTTGTTTAACGGATAGGAATATACTGTTAAACCCTATGTGGTCATTATACAAGTAATGAACTTATCAATTTCACTTTATTTAATGGCATGGGAACATAGCACTTAAATAGGGTGTAATTAGCTTTATATACTAGTGGA
Organism: Annona cherimola; assembly: GCA_030490835.1. Taxonomy (NCBI): domain Eukaryota; kingdom Viridiplantae; phylum Streptophyta; class Magnoliopsida; order Magnoliales; family Annonaceae; genus Annona; species Annona cherimola. The sequence continues at coordinate 40,754,579 of CM059976.1, forward strand.
AAACATATATAAAGATATATGAACTTGGGCTAGTAAATACATATGCAATCCACTTAAAAAGAACCAGAGCAATATAGTTTAGATTGAAGGATTCCAAGCTATCCATCTGCCATCCCTAATCAGAAAACCCGTTTAAAGTATCCAGTAGTCTCGAACTTTCATTCTAATTTCTCATTGCAATTGTTAGTTTAGTTAAATCACAAACTCAGAATTTTCCACCCATCGAAAGCAATTTGACTAATTAATAATTCCGGTTAACAATTCCTCGTGGGAACGATACTCTACTCACTCTTTATTACTTGACACGGCACGTATACTTGCGTAAATAGCGAGCATTCTGATTGACATATACGCAGCTCGTCAAGTTTTTGGCGCCGTTGCCGGGGAACTGTTTAGCCAATTAATTTTAGTTTTATTACTTTCTTGTATAATTCTATAGAATAGCTTATTTTCATAATTTCTTTTAGCCTAGAGTTTCTTTTTCTTTCTGCTAGTTCAATTTCATTGGTTTTTGTAGAATTATCTTATATTGCATGTGCCGAGGCAGAGCTGGAAAGGAGATTTTTGTCCCTTTTGATCCAGAACCCGAAAGAACATATTCGAGAAGGCGTCGCAAGAGCAGGGAGGCTAGAAACCAACAGCAAACGATGGAGAGCATCAAGATCCAGGACGAGAACGTTCATGCAAATCAGCAGGGAAACCAGAGGATCGAGATCCCGAATCATCCACCTCAAGATGATTTGGACCAACCAATTTGGGATCTGATTACGCTTGGCCAAAATGCTGTTCAGACTAGCATTACACCTCCTCCGATCCACACCAACAACTTTAAGATCAAGCTGGTAATTTTCCAGATGCTCTAGTCTATCGGGCAGTTCAGAGGTCTTGCATCTGAAGATCTGCACCGCCATCTGCGGAATTTTCTGCAGATTATGAACACTTTCAAGCAGAACGGAGTCTCCGACGAGGCAATGAGACTTCAAACGTTTCCATTTTCTCTACGTGATCGAGCTTCCGAGTGGCTAGACTCTTTGCCACTGAACTCCGTAAACACATGGAATGACTTGACTCAGAAATTCCTAGAGAAATACTTCCCGCCTGCCAAGTTAGCCAAGCTGAGAATGGATATAGTCTCGTTCAAGCAACATGGCGAGGAGACCCTATCAGAGGCGTGGGATCGCTTCAAAGACCTGCTCCGAAAATGCCCGCATCATGGAATTCAATCGTGGGTCCAGATTCAGATTTTTTATAACGGTCTCCAGGATTCCACCCGTCACATGGTGGATTCTTCATTGAATGGATCTCTGCTACGAAAAATCTATTGGGAATCATACGCCCTGCTTGAAAACATGGCGGCAAACACTTATCAATTGCCATCTGACAGGAGCCAAGGTGGGGGTCTACTCCAACTGGACGTTTTTCATCGATAAAAGCCCACATCGACGCTTTATCTTGGCAAATTCAGAACTTGTCCAGGCTAGCCAACATCAGTGCATTAGGGTCATCTACACCACAGCAGTCGACATCAGCAAACATTTGCACGTGGTGTGGAGAATTCAATCATCCTAGTGATCAATGTGCCTCTAACCCAGAGTCCATTAATTATGTGGAAAATTTGCAAAGAAACCCAGCGAATCGGTATGGAAACAACTACAACCCAGGCTGGAGGAATCATCCTAACTTCTCATGGAACAACCAGATGAGGCCAAATCAGCCACCTGGATTCTCGCAGTAGCTGCCGTAGCAACAACCTGCAAGACCAATGCAGTTCAATCCACCACCGCGAGAAGAGAAGAAATCTGATCTGGAAAATCTCTTCATGTAGTTTATGCAATCCTAGATCATGACAAACAGGAATTTGGAAGCTCAGATAGGCCAACTGGCCTCAGCCCTGAACAACCGACCTCAAGGATCGTTGCCGAGCGACACAGAGCAAAACCCAAAAGGAAAAGGCAAAGAACAGGTCCAAGCAGTCACATTGCGTAGTGGAAAGCAGTTATTCGATCCAACTCCAATAGAATCGGTGACTGAACCCGCTAATCCTCGGATTCAGCAGTCGCAGGAGCCAGAAGAACCAGTGGCAACCCAGAACCAACCGGATGCTGAAATCGCCACAAATCCAAGGCCGCCTCCTCCATTTCCTCAGCGATTTGAAAAGTCTAAAAAAGAGGGCCAGTTCAAGAAATTCCTTGAGGTACTGAAGTAGCTGCATATTAATATACCTCTCATTAAAGCCTTAGAACAAATGCCGAGCTATGCCAAATTCATGAAAGACGTGCTATCAAAGAAAAGACGGTTGACGGAATTTGAGATAGTGGCGCTAACAAAGGAAACTAGTGCGAGGGTGCAGAGGAAACTACCTCCTAAACTCAAGGACCCAGGGAGTTTCACAATCTCGTGCACAATCGGCGATCAGTACTTCGGGAGAGCCCTATGCGACTTGGGAGCCAGCATTAATCTCATGCCTAAGTCCATTTTCAGAAAGCTGGGCTTAGGGAAAGCCCGACCTACCACAGTGACACTGCAGCTGGCGGATCGATCCATCACGTATCCAGACGGTATCATTGAGGATGTCCTTGTCAAGGTGGACAAATTCATCTTTCCGACAGATTTTGTTATCTTGGATTATGAAGAAGATCGAGATGTGCCAATCATTCTGGGTCGACCCTTCCTTGCGACGGGAAAAGCCATCATCGATGTACAGGCTGGAGAGCTGACCATGAGGGTTTAGAGAGAACACATTACTTTTTGTGTGTTCAAGGCAATGCAGTTACCAAACAATCCAGAAGAATGTCTAATGATCGACATGGTGGACTCAGTAATACAAGCCGAATTCCAAATTTCAGCTTTCAAGGACATCCTAGAAGCATCGGTTGTTGGGGAAGGCAATGAATCTGATGAAGAGTTAGCAGAGATGATACACTATCTGCAGCAACCTCCGAAATTCCCACGATACCCGCAGAAATTTGAATCGCTGGAGCTCAAGCCGGAGTCTTTTAAATAGTTAAAACCATCAATTGAAGAGCCACCTATACTAGAGCTGAAACCTTTGCCAAAACACCTCAGATATGCCTTCCTGGGAGCAGAATCCTCACTGTCGGTGATTATTTCTTCTGCACTTGATATCGTGCAGGAAGAAAAACTGCTTAGAGTACTCAGAGATTACAAAAAAGCCATAGGATGGACCATAGCAGACATCAGAGGCATCAACCCATCATTTTGCATGCACAAAATTCAAGTAGAAGAGAACTCCAGGCCATCTATTGAAGAGCAGAGAAGACTAAACCCAATCACGAAAGAAGTGGTAAAAAAGGAGATCATCAAATGGCTAGATGCAGGCGTGATATACCCGATCTCCGACAGTTCTTGGGTCAGCCCGGTGCAGTGTGTCCCGAAGAAAGGTGGTATGACGGTCGTTTCCAATGAAAACAACGAACTAATCCCGACCAGAACAGTTACTGGATGGCTAGTTTGCATGGACTACCGCAAGCTAAATAAAGCCACCCGAAAGGATCATTTCCCACTTTCATTCATTGATCAGATGCTGGACAGGTTAGCAGGACGTGAATTCCACTACTTTCTGGATGGCTATTCAGGTTACCACCAGATTATGATAGCACTGGAAGACCAAGAAAAAACCACATTCACATGTCCGTATGGTACGTTCGCATTCAGGAGAATGTCATTTGGCTTATGAAATGCACCAGGCACATTTCAGCGATGTATGATGGCCATTTTCTCGAACATGGTGGAAGATTTCCTGGAAGTATTCATGGACGATTTCTTAGTGTTTGGGAACTCCTATGACGAATGCTTAACCAACTTATCAAAGTTGCTCCAGCGGTGTGAGGATACGAACCTAGTTCTTAACTGGGAAAAGTGTCATTTTATGGTGCAAGAGAGCATCGTACTTGGTTACAGGGTATGTAAACAGGGAATCGAAGTGGACAAGGCTAAAATCGAGACGATTGAGAAATTGCCTCCACCCACCTCAGTCAAGGGCATTCGCAGTTTTCTGGGACATGCAAGATTTTATAGACGGTTCATAAAAGACTTCTCAAAGGTAGCTAAGCCATTATGTTCGCTGCTCGAAAAAGATACACCATTCGAATTCACCAGCGAATGCATGGAAGCATTCCAGGAGCTGAAAAATAAACTGGTATCTGCACCAATCATTATCTCTCCAGAATGGAATCTCCCATTCGAATTAATGTGCGATGCAAGTGACTATGCAGTGGGAGCGGTATTGGGACAGTGAAAAAACAAGGTCTTCCATTCCATCTACTACGCTAGCAAAACCTTGAATGAGGCACAAATGAATTACACTACAATCGAAAAGGAATTGCTAGGAGTGGTATTTGTATTCGACAAATTCAGATCATATCTAGTGGGCACTAAGGTGATCGTTTACACAAACCATTCAGCCATCAAATATCTGATCAAGAAAAAAGATGCAAAACCACCCTTGATCCAATTGGTCTTACTACTACAGGAATTCGATCTCGAAATCAAAGACCGTAAGGGAGCTGAAAATCAAGTCGCTGGCCATCTATCCCGTCTTGAAGGACCCCAATTAGTTCATGATACGGAGCAAATTTGAGAAGTGTTTCCGGATGAGTAGTTATTCTCTATCTCCCCAGGCAGCCCACCATGGTATGCAGACTTTGTCAATTACATCGTCAGTAGAATGTTGCCTCCAAGGCTGAATTCACACCAAAAGAAGAAATTTCTCCACGATGTTAAATTCTGTTTCTGGGATGATCCATATCTGTTTAAACAATGCCCAGATCAGTTGTATCGGAGATATATTCCAGAGTGTGAAAGGAAGCACTACTGCGAAGCTGCCATTCATCCCCATATGGGGGCCACTTTCAAGGAGACAAAACTATAGCAAAAATACTGCAATCGGGATTCTACTGGCCATCTTTATTTAAAGATGCCTATTTTTATGTCAAAAGATGCGATCAATGCCAAAGGACAAGTAACATTTCCAAAAGACATGAGATGCCTCTCACTAATATTATTGAGGTAGAAATATTTGATGTCTGGGGTATCGACTTCATGGGCCCATTTATTCCCTCCTTTGGAAACCAATACATCCTGGTTGTTGTTGATTATGTTTCCAAATGGGTAGAGGCCATTCCAACTCAAGCAGGTGATGCTAAAACAGTTCTCAAATTCATCAAGAAGAACATCTTTACTCATTTTGGCAAGCTGAGGGTGATCATTAGTGATGGAGGGTCCCATTTTTGTAACCGGCAATTCATGGCAATTCTACACAAATACGGCGTACGCCACAGAGTGACGACAACATATCATCCACAAGGTAACGGACAGGTCGAGTTGGCCAACAAAGAATTGAAGCAAATTCTAGAAAAAACCATCGGGTCTTCTCGCAAAGACTGGTCTGTCAAAATGAACGACGCACTATGGGCGTATTGAACTGCCTATAAAACTCAGTTTGGAATGTCTCCATACCAATTGATTTATGGAAAAGCCTACCATCTATCGCTGGAGCTGGAGCACAATGCATATTGGGCAATTAAAAAACTAAACATGGATATGCAACAAGCGGGGGAACGCCGATTACTGCAACTCAATGAGTTGGACGAATTTCGGATGCAAGCCTATGAAAATGGCAAGATCTATAAAGAAAAAGTGAAGAAATGGCATGATAAAAAGATTCTAACACAAAATTTTGAGCCAGGCCAGAGAGTTTTGCTCTTCAATTCAAGATTGAAGCTATTTCTAGGAAAATTCAAATCTCGATGGTCAGGTCCATTCGTGGTGATAAAGGCAACTGAGCATGGAGCGGTGGAAATATGTAACGAGTCATCTGGCAATAGTTTTTCGTGAATGGGCAACGTCTTAAGCATTATATGGGAGATGATTTTCAGCGTTGCAAGGAGGTGGTGGAACTGAAAGAGAATTGAATAGTGAGAACGTCGAGCGGAGGACGATAAACTCAGCGCTGGATGGGAGTCAACCCATCAATCATTTTTTGTTTGATTTTTGGTTGTTGTTTTTGCTTGTGTAGGGAAATTAATTGGAGCTTTCCCACCGACGCCGCCAGAGGTCCGAGCCTTCTTCGGGCAGTCATCACAGCCCCAGCCCAATGAGGAGGATGACGAGGACGCCACAGAGTCTGATCTTGAGGGAGTCCCAGTCCTTTCTTTTTGTTTTTCTTTTCTTTTATTTTTACTTTTCATTGTATTTTCATTTTTTTTAGTTCATTTTAGGATCATTTTTAGTTCATTTTAGTGCATTGAGGACAATGCATCTCTCAAGTTTGGGAGTGTATAATTCTCAACCATAAGTTAGTTTTGTATTTTAATTTTCATGCTTTAGTTTATGTTGAATGTATTTCAATTTCAGCTAATGAAAGTTGTCTTTGTTTCAATTCATCTGATTGTGAAAATGTGCAAGGTTGTGATTAATTCTGATTTGAAATTGAATTCATGAAAGAATGGGCAATTTAGATTGAAACCAAGTATAAACCAGGTTGAAATTAACATGTGAAAGAATTAAAAGGAATTTCATAATACATTGTTCTAATTCAATAATAGGCATATCTTTCAGACCGAGATGACGAAAACTGAACTAAATATGTGCTGACCAAGTACTTTAACGGGTTCAGAAATTGTATTATTTCACAGGAATTACTCAAACATGTTCAGTACCCCCAATAAAGCATTAGAAAAAGATTAAAAGGGGGTGGTTGACCTAAGCTGAGTAACCAGGACTTGGCATCGACAAATGGCAAGATTTGCGTAAAAAAGCAAAGGAAAATCATAGTAACAACGCTTTTAAAAAATGAAAATTCTCCCTAGATACCCTGAAATATAGTGAAGGGAGCCAAAAAAAATAGATCTCCAGATATCCTGAAATATGGTGAGGAAAATGTTTGCAATAAGTTTGGGGGGAAAAAGAATGTGCAGTTGTTAGAGATTGAATTCAGTGACTTGATACCATTTGCTGTAACCAGTGTATTCAGTTTAATCCTTGGTTTGCTTGAGTTCATTGATTTCTTAACCAGTTTTCTGATCGAATGAAAGATTAACGTGTTGAAATATGACGTTGCACTATGAAATTTTGGCATCCACATGTAACTTGGTTAGAAAAGGAAAATGTATGCCTTGTTTATATAATGAAGGATTTTTCAGGTTGAATTAATCACAACCTTGTGAAATGGCTAAGTGGATTGATCAATGCATAACCGGAAGCAAAAGGAGTTAACAGAGTCTGCATACATTCATTCATTCATTCATTCATTCATTCATTCTATTTGCATGTGTTGCTCGAGGAGTAGCAACATTTAAGTTTGGGAGTGTGATAACTCATATTTTTAAGAGTTATCATGGCCCATTTTAGACTTAATTTGTGTGTCATTCGAGAGATTAGGCTTAGTTTGCACTCATTTAGCTTAATTTTCACCCGCTTTGTATTTTAGGAGCATTAATTAGTTGTTAGGCAATTTTAGCATTATTTAGGCATTTTTAGTTTATTTATGTAGTTTTTCCATCTTTCGTAGGAAGGATGGGACACACAAAGGCAAAGCAGACGAATTGAATGCAAGCTGAGGCATCCAGAGGCAGAGAGTTGGCGCCCAGGCGCCGCCCTACGTAACTTGGCCGTTGACAGCACACACCACTCACAGCATGGCTTCCAGAGAGTTGGCGCCTAGGCGCCACCCAGGGGTGCCCAGGTGCCAAGCAGGGACAACTACAAAAGTTAAGGAGAAGCTCCAAGCAGGGACAGTCCAGAGAGTTGGCGCCTAGGCGCCAGTGTAAAAATTCCTAAGGTTTCCAGAATGTGTCCAAATTGCTCAGCACACAGAGAGTTGGCGCCTAGGCGCCAATACGCATCCGTACGCAAATATTCCAGTGCGTAAGCTGCGTAAAGAGGACTCTATATATAGTTCCTAGGGGTTTGCGCTCGTGAGAGAGGAGGAGAGAGAGGAGAGAGCCTGAGAACGAACCAAAGTGCAGAAGAAAGTGGAAATCAAAATTAAAGCACGGATCGAAGAGAGGATTCAAGCCCCGTTGGTGGAAACCACCGGAAACAGTTTTCTCTTATTCTTTCCAATTTTCTTTCTTTGCCTTTATGGATACTTTCTGTATGGATGTAATGGATGTTAAGATCATGTCTTTAAACTAAACCTCCATTTGATGGATAGTTAGGATGAATTGAATTCTAAACTATGTTGTTCTTTGGTTCTTAGAATATTCAATCATGAATATTTAAGCTTATATATGATTGTGTATGATTTACCTTTGCATGTATGGGTTTAATGTTTTTTAGAAGATTAGCTACCTTGTAAGATGATTTAATTGCTTGATTTATCCTTGGAAGAGGAAGATCTTTGCCGGATCCATGTGTAAGGCATAGGTTTCGACCTTTGTGTAAGGAGAGTTGTTTAACGGATAGGAATATACTGTTAAACCCTGTGTGGTCATTATACAAGTAATGAACTTATCAATTTCACTTTATTTAATGGTATGGGAACATAGCACTTAAATAGGGTGTAATTAGCTTTATATACTGTTGGAAAATATATATAAAGATATATGAACTTGGGCTAGTAAATACATATGCAATCCACTTAAAAAGAACTAGAGCAAAATAGTTTAGATTCAAGGATTCCAAGCTATCCATCTGTCATCCCTAATCAAAAAACCCGTTTAAAGTATCCAGTAGTCTCGAACTTTCACTCTAATTTCTCATTGCAATTGTTAGTTTAGTTATATCACAAACTCAGAATTTTTCACCCATCGAAAGCAATTTGACTAATTAATAATTTCAGTTAACAATTCCTCGTGGGAACGATACTGTACTCACTCTTTATTACTTGACACGACATGTATACTTGCGTAAATAGCGTGCATTCTAATTGACGTATACACAGTTCGTCAAAAACTCAACTTGTTAAATCTTGAATTCCCATGTCAAGTTGATAGTTGATATGGATGATATGATTAGGATATGAATCATGTATTGATGCAGAACATATGTTGATTTGAGCTTAAGGAATGAATCTTAGAAAATATGGAATGCAAAGCAATGTATACGACCCGATTTCTTCATTTCTATGCTAAAAATGCTATGCAAATAGGTTTGCATGATTTGTGAATGCTATGTAGGGTAAAATACCCTAGTGTTATGGTATTATTGATGCCCATAAGGATTTGGGAAAATAAACTCAAATCAGATTTTTTATGGATTTATTAAACGATGGTTAAACGCAATGAAAACGGGACCCGAAACGGGTAAGTAACTTACTATTTTGAGAGGTTTTAATTTATGAAGGTTAAATATGTTTTAATGCCCTAAAATTGGAATAGGAAAAATGGAATAATTTGCTGAAAATTTGGATTTATTAAACTGCTTAGGGTCATGTGTCAAAAGATTCGTTAAATGGGTAAAAACGGGTTCCAAACTTGCTGTTTTGGAAACTTATGATAAGTGGAATTAAATCCCATAAAAATATCCTAAATACAGTGGTAATTAAGGGTAATTAAAATTCTGAAATATGGATTAATTTTCTGACTTGGAAAATTTTATGAAATACATTATGTATATGTTGCCAAATGGGCATATGTGAAGTAGTAGATATGCAAGGGTGATGAATGACTTGTGAAATGTGATTTTGTGCAAAAATGCATGAAAATATAATGAATTTCATGATTATATATCTGTTTAGAATTTTATGATGTTAATTCCAAAATTTTGGAATTGATTAATGAAGCCTAAGGCGATAACGTGTGCATAGAAGGAGCACCGATGCGTGTATTTTGGAAAAGGATTGATAAATGGCAAATGGAGGTTTATGAACCTATAAAAGATAATTATTGAATGAATTTTATGTGGATAAATGGATACCCTAATTATGGGATTATATATGTTATGTGTTAGCCGATGAAATATATAAAAATGTGTTAATATGTGCAATATATGCTATATATGTGCATAATGACTTGTGAAGTCAAATGAATGGTATATGTGAATGAAATGGGTTGAAAAACTAAGTGAGATATGAGGAAAATAAATATATGAAAAAGTATATTATTCTCATGTAGGCAAAGGCAAAGAAAAAGCGGAGTCGGAAAGCTAAGGGACACAGGTAAGCAAGCAAATTTTTTAAATGAATTTTGTTTTCTAAATTTTTTACATAAATGCAATTTCTGCTCTAACTTGTTTGTTGAAATTATGAAAATTATTTCTAATATGTTTAAAGATGGGCATGTTGGAAATATGTGGAAAACAAGCTAAATCTATGTTTTGATGATTAACAAATCAATTTGAGTAAGTCTTGGCTACTAACATGTTTGTGGAAGTGTTTAAGGAATATACATTTGAAGAAAATGAAGCAAGGAAGGATAAGTCGATTTCCAAGTCGACTCAGGCATCGACTTAAGGCCAAGTCGATCCCCAAGTCGACTCCAACATCGACTTCGAAGGGTCAATTCCTTCCAGAGTTGAAAACGGGGAGCAGAGCTGCTGAAGTCGCAAACGAAGTCGACTCCGCATGCGACTTGGGCGAAGTCGCAGACAAGTCGACTCCAGCATCGACTTCAAAACGACGAAACCTTCCAGAGTTGAAATCAAGACCCCGAAGTGCCGAAGTCGCACCCCAAGTCGACTCCACTTGCGACTTGAGGTGAAGTCGCAGACGAAGTCGACTCCGGCATCGACTTCGATCGGGCAGAGGGGATATTTCAGAAGACAAGCTAAGATTAACTGATTTCAAGACAAACTTGTATGAAGATGAAGATCAAGCCAACCTAGATGCTCAAACCGAAACATATGAAGACTAGTATCGAAAGCAAGAAGGATGAATCAAAAACAAGTTCTTCAAGAAGACTACAAATATGTGAAGCCATTCCAGAATAAAATGATCAAAGAAAGAAGCCAAGCAAGCTAAGAAGAAGATAATGATCCAAAGGGAAATGAAGGAACCAAGCATTCCAAATATTCAAGGTCATCATGCTTCCTGCCGAAGTGAAGTCGCACACCGAAGTCGACTCCACTTGCGACTTGGGTCAAGCCGATGCCCAAGTCGACCCGACCTGGAACTTGAAGTTGCTGCAGACAGGCGAAGTCGCACCCGAAGTTGACTCCATCTGCGACTTGGGCGAAGTCGCATCCGAAGTCGACTCCGCCTGCGACTTGGGTCGCAACGGTCGGAATTTATTCGAACGTTGGCGCATTTAATGCGCGCCACCTACCTTCTAACGTTCGGATTCCCTCCAAAATTATAAAAGGCATTCATTGTGGATGAGGGAAGTAGCTGAGAATCATTAAGTGTGCATAACTACTATATTCAAGAGCTCAAAAGAGATCAAGCCATTCAAAGAGGAAGAATTTCACTTCAAGTTGCAAGAGCTATATTTCAGAATCTTCAAAGTCATTACTACAAGTTCTTCTCTGCGCCAAACTGCTTCTACACAACTGTAAAGTGTAGTTTTCTTATTGTTTCTTTTGTTTGTGTTGAACTTGATTTAGTTTGAGGAACTAAGATCAAGTGTAAGCAAAGTAGTGTGTGATTGGAGTGTAACTCATCACCTACTTGTGATGTAATTTGTTAATGCCCCCTAGAGCTGGAATCTAGAAGAGAGCAAGAGGCTCTGGTTGTATATGCCCCCTAGAGCTGGAATCTAGAAGAGAGCAGTGGCTCTAATTGTATTGAGAGAATACAATAGTGGAACCCAAGTCACAAGGAGTGTGAGCTTGGAAGAGTGGAGTAGGGAGGTTGCCCGAACCACTATAAAAATCTTGTGTGTTTGATTTATTTATCTGCTCTCTACATTATATTGCTTTCCATTTCGTTTCTTCATTAAGGGGACTTGATTAATCCGGGGTTAAGTTTCTGTTTAAGTTATAAATTTTTTAAATACCCAATTCACCCCTCCCCTCTTGGGTTTTGCCATTAACTCGGGACCAACAAGTGGTATCAGAGCAGGTCTTTGAGTTCACCAAAGAGATCTTATGGCATCCCAATCTACTTCCGTTCCCGCATTTGCTGAAGGCCAATCCTTTACAAGGCCACCATTGTTTGATGGGAACAACTTTGGCTATTGGAAGCTTCGTATGAAGCAACTCATCATGGCTACCGACATGGATTCTTGGATTGCAATCCAAGATGGTGTAACATTGCCTATAGATGAAAGAGCTTCCAAGTGGACCGAAGAGGAAGTAAGAACCGTCAAGAGCAATGCTAAGGCTATGAACTCTTTATTTTGTGCTCTTACGGCTTCTGAGTATGATAGAGTATCTTCTTGTCTAACCGCTAAAGAAATATGGGATACTCTAACATCTATTTATGAAGGAATTTCTCAAGTCCAAGGGACTAGAAGAAATATTCTGATAGGAGAGTTGGAAAGCTTTAGAATGCTAGATACAGAAAATATTTCTGAAATGTTTGCTAGATTCTCCAAGATTACTAATGCTTTGAAAGGTCTTGGAAAGGCTATCTCTGAATCTGAACAGGTCATGAAAATCTTAAGAGCTCTACCAGATTCATGGACTCCAAAGATTACAGCAATAGAAGAAGCAAAAGACCTCAACACTTTAAAGCTAGAAGACCTCATTAGCTCATTAATGTCACATGAGCTAATTAAGAGAAGAAACGAAGACAATCATAAAGGGAAGAAAACCATTGCACTAAAGGCCACCCACAACTCAGAAGAATCTACCTCCTCATCTCAAAATGACAATGAAGACATAGCACTTCTCACTCGCAAATTCCGAAAATTTGTGAGAAAAGAAAGGAACTTCAGAGACTACAAAGAAAGACCACGAAGAGAGAAGAAGAACGAGCCAACCAAGTGCTATAGATGCAGGGGCGTAGGACATATGCAAACTCAATGTCCTACACCGGAAGAAAAACCAAAGGATTATCAAGAGAGGAGAGAAGGACATGAAAGAAGAAAGTATCAAAAGCCTAAGGGAAGAGGCATGTATGTCAATGAAGAGACTTCATCAACAAGCAGCTCTTCAACCGACGGCAACGATGCAGCAAACTGATCAAGAATATGCTGCATGGCACGGATCGAACAAGAAGAAGACTTGTTATGCCTAAACACAACGGAAGTTTTGGAAGAACAAACCACTTCAACAAAATATACAGAAAATGAAGAGGTAACTTCCAAACTTTGCCATTCTCAATCTACTTATTCTTCTTTTCAAGAATGCCTCAAATGTGCTGAATTAGAAGAACTGCAAATTGCATATGATTCATTATATGAAGAAATCAAAAAGCTAGGAAACAAGTTGTCATTGAAGAGACAACAATGTAACTTCGTTATTATTGAAAATGGAAAACTAGCTGAAAAATCAACAAAACTGAAAGAGGAAAATGAATCATTGCTGAAAGAAGTAGAAAAATTGAAAAAGGAGAACGAATCCTTAAATGAATCATTAGCAAAGTTCTCTAATCCAGGAGAAAATGTGAAGATGTTTCTGAACATGACTGCTCAAACAAATAAAAGAGGCCTTGGATATTATACTTTTGAGCAAAAAGAAAGTGGCAAATCAAATGAGCCAATACTTGGAAAATATCAAACCAAAACTGCACCTATATACAAGCCACAAAGGAAAAATATTATGTGGACTAGAAGGCCAATGTTTGAACCATTAGATACTTGGAGGCCTACTCCAAGATTACCTATGGCTCGCAATTATTGCAACAAAATGGGTCATAAAGCCTATAAGTGTGACTTTAAGAAATTATATGACCATGGTACAAAATTAGTTTGGGTTCCAAGGAACACAAGATTTGGGCTTTCTAAGATAGAGCAACAAAGGTTGAATAATATTACTAACCCAAATGGACCCATAAAATGGGTACCAAAGAGATGAGATTTACCTTTTTATTTTTCAGATTTGTTTCAAGGCAAAGGCAAACAATGTATGGTTCATGGACAGCGGTTGTTCAAGGCATATGACTGGAGAAAGAAGTTTATTTCACAAACTTAAGCCTTGCAACGACGGAACGGTTGCCTTTGGTAATAATGAGAAAGGTAAAATTAAAGGTAAAGAAAACATTTAGTGTATTTCAAATGCATGCATGGAAGATGTTTTGTTTGTTGAAGGACTCCAGCACAATCTAATGAGTATTAGTCAATTGTGTGACAAAGGATACAAGGTTGTGTTTGAATCATCTATATGTAATGTATTTGATGGAGAACATATCATGTTTAGTGGAAAAAGACATGGAAATGTATATTTGGTTTCACTTGATGAATTAGATGGTCAATGTCTAATGGCCATTGATAATGATCCATGGGTTTGGCATAAAAGGCTTGAACATATAAACATGGGAAATATAAAGACCCTATGGAAAAAGAGTTTGGTAGAAGGCTTGCCGAAGTTGAAATATAACAAAGACAAAATTTGCAAGGCATGTCAATTATCTAAACAACCTAAGATGCCTTTCTCTACCAAAAAGGAAATCTCCACCACTAGGCCACTTGAATTGCTACACATGGATCTATATGGGCCATCCGATATTTTAACCATTGGTGGAAAGAAATATGTATTTGTGATTGTTGATGATTTTTCAAGATTCACATGGATAATTCTCTTAGCTAGCAAAGATGAAGCCTTCTCTATGTTTTCAACTTTTGTAAATTTGGTGCAAAATGAAAAACAAAGTACTATTATGACTATAAGAAGTGATCATAGTGGTGAATTTGAAAACAAACGATTCATAGAATTATGTAATGAAAAAGGAATTCATCACACATTTTCTGCACCAAGAACTCCACAACAAAATGGAGTAGTTGAAAGGAAAAATAGAACTATACAAGAGATGGCTAGAACAATGCTAAATGAGAGCAAATTATCCAAGAAATTTTGGGGTGAAGCTGTAAGCACAGCTTGTCATGTTTTGAATCGAGTTACCATAAGAGCAATCTTGAAAAAGACCCCATATGAGCTATGGAAAGGAAGGAAACCAAATATCTCTTATTTTCATGCTTTTGGATGCACATGCTATGTTTTAAACAATGGAAAAACCAACTTGGGAAAATTAGATGCTAAAAGTGATGAGGCAATGTTCCTTGGGTACTCATCAAACAACAAAGCATATAGAGTATTCAATAAACGAAACCAAGTTGTAGAAGAGTCTATACATATTGTTTTTGATGAAACTAACCCATGCTTCAAAAGAAAAGATGATTTAAGTGATGCAGATGATATAGCAAGCAATCTTGAAAAACTGCATGTGGAAAAGCAAGAAGATTCTATGGAGGAAAGGGTAAGTGAAGGTAATAATTCCTACAAACCTCCAACTGATTTAAAATTCAAACATGCCCATCCAATTGAACAAGTTATAGGGAATGTGTATGAAGGTGTAAAAACTAGAAGGTCAAAATAAAACATTTGTGGACAATACGCCTTTGTATCTAAAATTGAACCATCCACTATTGATCAAGCTCTTGATGATGAAAACTGGATCATAGCAATGCAAGAAGAGCTAAATCAATTTGAAAGAAATCAAGTTTGGCACCTTGTTCCTAGACCAAACGATTGTACTGTTATTGGCACCAAGTGGGTCTTTAGGAACAAATTAGATGAAAGTGGACTTGTAGTAAGAAACAAAGCTTGACTTGTGGCAAAAGGATACTCACAAGAAGAAGGAATAGATTTTGAGGAATCCTATGCCCCGGTTGCTAGATTGGAAGCAATTCGCATCTTACTAGCTTTTGCATCTCACATGAACTTTAAATTGTTTCAAATGGATGTTAAAAGCGCATTTTTGAATGGATATATAAATGAAGAGGTATATGTTGAACAACCACCGGGATTTGAGGAAAAAGATCAATCTAAATTTGTGTACAAGTTAACCAAAGCATTATATGGATTAAAACAAGCTCCAATGGCTTGGTATGATCGATTGAGCAAATTTCTGATTGATCATGATTTTCAAAAAGGAAAGGTAGACACCACTTTGTTCATCAAGTATAAAGAAAAGGACATATTGATCATTCAAATTTATGTTGATGATATCATTTTCGGTGCTACTAATGAAACTCTTTGTCAAGAATTTTCTGAGCTTATGCAGAAAGAATTTGAAATGAGCATGATGGGAGAACTAAACTTCTTCCTTGGACTGCAAATCAAGCAACTAAATGAAGGAATTTTCATCAACCAGTCCAAGTATATCAAAGAAATGTTGAAGAAGTTTGGCATGGAGAATAGCAAAGGAGCAAACACCCCTATGAGCTCAACAATCAAAATCGACAAAGATGAAAAAGGGAAAATGGTTGATTTAAAATTGTATAGAAGCATGATAGGATCTTTGTTGTATTTAACTGCTTCTAGGCCTGATATATTGTTTAGTGTGTGTATGTGCTCTAGATTTCAATCATGTCCAAAAGAATCACACTTGGTAGCTGTGAAAAGAATTTTCAGATACCTAGTTAACACTACCAATATAGGACTTTGGTATCCAAAGGGCTCTAATTTTGATCTAATCGGCTACTCGGATGCGGATTTTGCCGGTTACAAAGTAGATAGAAAAAGAACTAGTGGAACATGTCAATTTCTTGGGAACATGTTGGTTTCATGGTTTTCAAGAAAACAAACTAGTGTTGCTCTATCTACGGCAGAAGCCGAATACATTGCCGCCGGGAGCTGTTGTGCCCAATTACTTTGGATGAAACAGCAACTTAGGGACTATGGCATGGATTTTAAAGAAATACCCATTAAATGTGATAATACTAGTGCCATATGTTTAACTAAAAATCCAGTCTTGCATTCTAGGACCAAACATACAGACCTTAGACATCATTTTATTAGAGAACATGTGGAAAATCATGATATATGTCTAGTATATGTAAGAACTGAGGATCAAATTGCAGATATATTCACAAAGCCCCTAGCAAAAGAAGCATTTTATAAAATTAGAAATGACATGGGAATGATTGATTTAACCTAGCACAATCTGAGGGGGAGCACATGTTTAGGGGGAGCAAACCCACCTATCTCTTTCTTCTCTTAAATAAATTTTTGATATATTGACAAAAAGGGGGAGAAGAGTAGGATTTGAGTCCCAATGACTTCAAAGGGGGAGAAGAGTAGGATATGGTTGGGGAGAAGAATAGGATATGTTTGTTGAATGTTGAATGTTTTCAACTTAAAAGTTTGCATAAGCATAAGAATGATAAAATTTCACAATACAAAATGAGCATGTTAGTTTTTAAGCAATTGAAAGGTATACACTCAAATCAGTTTTGTCAATCATCAAAAAGGGGGAGATTGTTGGAAATATGTGGAAAACAAGCTAAATCTATGTTTTGATGATTAACAAATCAATTTGAGTAAGTCTTGGCTACTAACATGTTTGTGGAAGTGTTTAAGGAATATACATTTGAAGAAAATGAAGCAAGGAAGGATAAGTCGATTTCCAAGTCGACTCAAGCATCGACTTAAGGCCAAGTCGATCCCCAAGTCGACTCCAACATCGACTTCGAAGGGTCAATTCCTTCCAGAGTTGAAAACGGGGAGCAGAGCTGCTGAAGTCGCAAACGAAGTCGACTCCGCATGCGACTTGGGCGAAGTCGCAGACAAGTCGACTCCAGCATCGACTTCAAAACGACGAAACCTTCCAGAGTTGAAATCAAGACCCCGAAGTGCCGAAGTCGCACCCCAAGTCGACTCCACTTGCGACTTGAGGTGAAGTCGCAGACGAAGTCGACTCCGGCATCGACTTCGATCGGGCAGAGGGGATATTTCAGAAGACAAGCTAAGATTAACTGATTTCAAGACAAACTTGTATGAAGATGAAGATCAAGCCAACCTAGATGCTCAAACCGAAACATATGAAGACTAGTATCGAAAGCAAGAAGGATGAATCAAAAACAAGTTCTTCAAGAAGACTACAAATATGTGAAGTCATTCCAGAATAAAATGATCAAAGAAAGAAGCCAAGCAAGCTAAGAAGAAGATAATGATCCAAAGGGAAATGAAGGAACCAAGCATTCCAAATATTCAAGGTCATCAAGCTTCCTGCCGAAGTGAAGTCGCACACCGAAGTCGACTCCACTTGCGACTTGGGTCAAGCCGATGCCCAAGTCGACCCGACCTGGAACTTGAAGTTGCTGCAGACAGGCGAAGTCGCACCCGAAGTTGACTCCATCTGCGACTTGGGCGAAGTCGCATCCGAAGTCGACTCCGCCTGCGACTTGGGTCGCAACGGTCGGAATTTATTCGAACATTGGCGCATTTAATGCGCGCCACCTACCTTCTAACGTTCGGATTCCCTCCAAAATTATAAAAGGCATTCATTGTGGATGAGGGAAGTAGCTGAGAATCATTAAGTGTGCATAACTACTATATTCAAGAGCTCAAAAGAGATCAAGCCATTCAAAGAGGAAGAACTTCACTTCAAGTTGCAAGAGCTATATTTCAGAATCTTCAAAGTCATTACTACAAGTTCTTCTCTGCGCCAAACTGCTTCTACACAACTGTAAAGTGTAGTTTTCTTATTGTTTCTTTTGTTTGTGTTGAACTTGATTTAGTTTGAGGAACTAAGATCAAGTGTAAGCAAAGTAGTGTGTGATTGGAGTGTAACTCATCACCTACTTGTGATGTAATTTGTTAATGCCCCCTAGAGCTGGAATCTAGAAGAGAGCAAGAGGCTCTGGTTGTATATGCCCCCTAGAGCTGGAATCTAGAAGAGAGCAGTGGCTCTAATTGTATTGAGAGAATACAATAGTGGAACCCAAGTCACAAGGAGTGTGAGCTTGGAAGAGTGGAGTAGGGAGGTTGCCCGAACCACTATAAAAATCTTGTGTGTTTGATTTATTTATCTGCTCTCTACATTATATTGCTTTCCATTTCGTTTCTTCATTAAGGGGACTGGATTAATCCGGGGTTAAGTTTCTGTTTAAGTTATAAATTTTTTAAATACCCAATTCACCCCTCCCCTCTTGGGTTTTGCCATTAACTCGGGACCAACAGGGCATTCCTTAGTTAAATGGTGTTGAAATGATGGTTTTACTTCAAATGCGATATTATGAAATTTTCTTTAATAAATGCTATAGAAAAATGATGTGGTTCTATGTTTCTGATTGAAAAATTATGCTAGCATTTTAAAGACGGATTTATGAAAAAGTTCATGTGCACAGGGTACTAGGTCCACTTAAAGGGTATAAGCGGACCGATTGTCCCCCCTTGGTGTGGTCAAGTCGCTTAAAACAGGCCCAAGGCCGGCGGCGCCCTCTCTGAAATGGGAGATGACGTGGACAGATGGTCGCCTGGCTAGCTTCCATCCTAAGGGAATTATGATAATTATGTTCGTGTTTTTATATGGCATTATGCATCTGGTACTCGTGATGGGTACAAGATTTTATGTTTTCAAGATATATCTTTTGAAAAGTATAAGTCGCTTTCCAAGATGATTTTAAATGCAAAATGTTGCCCGAAATGAATTGCCTATAAAATGCAAATAGCTTGCTTATTGAGTTTTGACTCACGATTTTGTTTTCCAAACCCCAAAGACAGGTGAATGACAGGAAATGTCGAAGGAGCAAGCTCCAGTTTGAGAAAGTCTTGGAAAGACTTTAGTGCTTCTATGTTAAGAAATAATTCATGTTGAATGATTGTAACTATTCAAATGTTTTATGTTGATGACTATGAATAATACATGCAGTGACATCTTATTTATGTACTTGATGAAATATTTTTTATCAGCATGGTTTGTATATGATAATGGGTTGGAAATGACCTAGATATGGTTGAGATGAAAATATGAGAAATCAAACTCTTATGAGGAAATATTCAGTTGGATAAACATCCGTTAAAACCCGTCGTGTGTCAAGGCAACAATCCTGATCATGTTTACCAATCAATACGATCCTAAGGTAAGGCTCGGGATGTGACGCTCAGGTTTGGAGCGCCACAGAACTTGGTATCAGAGTATGGATTGGTAAATAGGCGTGAAAATTTTCTACGTATGAAAAATTGAAAGAATATAATGAGATATGCATGATTATGCATGACTATATTTGATTATGTGATAAATTAGACATGATTATATGATGATTAGGTATGTTTATAACATGATGAAATGCATGTCATATGATGATAAATTACTTTTGCAATGCATTTTGATTGTTATGTTTGAACAGATGGCTGATAAAGGAAAAAAGGATTATGAGTTTTGAGGAATTGAAGAAAGAAATGGATGAAGAAAAGAGACGAAAAGTGGAGGAAAATGTCAATAGGTGGTTAGCCTCCCAGCATGATATAAGCCCCTATCCACCAGTTTCTCCAGGATCTTCCCCTTGGTGTCCTCCACCCCATATGCAAAATAGCTGTCTGGAGAGGCCTAATGTTGAGGAGTCTAGCAGCCGGGCTCCTAGAACTGAGGTTCTATCGGCATCTCGCCATGGGTTTTTAGGGACCTCTCGGACTTCCATAGACTTTATACACCCATTGGATCTCCAGCAATTTTGGGATAATACTCCAGCACCCATACCTCCCAACCTAGGACCATGGTATAGGTTTGAATATGGGTACACTCAATTCTGATATGAGATGACCTGGAAAAGTATACGACAAAGGGAGAAAGAGATGGCCCCCTTCATCACCGAAGGTCGTGCATGAGGATTTATAAGCTCACCTACTCCTATTCCTCACCCTGATGAGGTTATGATACATGTAGACAAGAGTACTGGTGATCTGTTTACACTCAGTGACCCTTTAAGATACCTCGCCCCAGTCAGGGATGAAGAAGATGAAAACAATGAAAGTGATAGTAGTGATGACGGTAACAATGGTGATAATGATGACGGAGAGGAAAACAATCCTACCTGGTCAGATACTAGCACTATCACTGAGGAATTTACCCAGATGTCGCCTAGGCGTAAGCGTTATCAATACTTAAGGAGGGGACCGGGTAGACAATGATTTTTCTTTTTTTTATAAACATGAGTATGTATAGCTATGAAATGATGACACTTCATTATGATGGAATGTGTATACAATTATGACGAATACATATAAGTGTTATGTGCATGACATATGTGTATTATCCTTTGTTAAGTTAACAGTTATGGCTTATAAATGAATAGTTGTTGATATGGAATGAAGAAGAAGATTTATTTAGACTAGGTAGTAAGGAAGAGGGAACAGGGACAAAAAAGAGAAAGAAAGGAGGGATGGAAAAAGGTAAAAGCACATTTAAGAAGAATAATTTCTTGCTATGTAAAAAGTGTCAAAAGCATCACCAAGGTGAATGTTTGAAAGAATCAATTAGATGCTACAAGTGTGGACAAATGGGTCATATCGCCAAGGAGTGTGGCAAGGGAGAGGCAAAAATCGTAAGATGCTATGTTTGTGACCAGATTGGACACATAGCTCCAAATTGTCTAAACAAAGCCCAAAAGTTGCAAGAACATGGAAAAGCAGCACCGCCAAGTCTAACGGGGACAGCTAACAGACCGGCAACCTCTACGAACCCAGTACGTGTGCATGCTCTAACTCAAATGGAATCATGAGATGAAGTGGTTACAAGTATGGATTAAATTTTAGAAAATTTGGCAATGGTCTTGTTTGATTTCGATGATAATTATTTAATCATAAATTGCCAATATGTAACCACGCATGCACTACCTGTAGAGGAAACCAACAAGTAGAATTCTCTATATGCAGGATAGCAATGGTTAATTAAATATGGATGATATAATTGATTAGGATAAGAATCCTAGATCATAAAGTACAGAAGTTTTGGAATAGATAATTAAAAATGTTGATGTTCAATGGAACAAGTATTCTGAAAGCAAGAATATTTGAGAATCAAGAGAAAAAATAGAAGGAAATACCCGATTAATTAAAGAATAGACGGTTTCGGGACGAAACCTGTTATAAGGGAGGGAGGATTGTAAAACCCCAACCTAAGGAGGGTTAATGTGTAAATTGAACATGTACATGGGATTTATATACGATTAAATGGAGTTTTTGGATGTTTATGTGATTTTGCTAATTACTGCAATTAAGGTTAAGGATTAGCAATAATGATATGATTAATCGTTTTGAGCTAATATGGGACAATGGAATTAGAGTAAATTGTTGTTGATTTAAATGTGCAAATACATCATGGAAAATCATTTTAATTCATTTAATATGAATTATGAGCATTTATATGACAATTGTCAAGTTAAGTGGGAAAAACACTAGAAAATTCATAACTCAACGCCCGTAAGGCGGATTCAAGTGAAATTTGATATGGTAGTTGATGATGTTGGGCTTGGTATTATTGAATTATTGTGTTATGAAAATTCTTGATTAAATGAGTATAATGATTTATTGATCATATTTCAATTTCAACCGTTAACTTTAAACGACTATAACGGGAGCTAGGCAAATCGGATTGAGATGAAATTTGAAACGGTTGAATGAAATTATGAGATGTTTATTTGGATGGCTTAGATTAAGTATAAAATATTATAAAAATACCTTCTTTGAAAAAGGTGAGCATGGTTGACTAATGCACCTCAAAAATATCCATCAATTAATGCTATAGTACAATGCATAATTGCACGATTTTAATGAGAGTTGAGGTGTCAAATGCAGCCCATTTCTAAGGTATTTCATGTGATATTTTGAAATGCTAAAATTCAAATAAAATCCCAGCAATAAAGGCTTATCATGATGAAGCTACAAGCGCACACAAGAGGCATAGGTAAGGTGATAATGTAGGGACGTCCAAGTGATTCTATTGCTGGATTTTTTTCAATTTTTTATTTTATAAATAATTCACACATATAGCTAAAATGTTGGGATACATAAATGAGCATTTAATTATGTGAAAAAAATCCAAGAAAAATCGTGAATTGCAGTTGCCATGAAAGGTGAAAAAGTGGACAACTTGTTGCATGCAAATGTCGTGGAATAGATTGATGTGCTGCTGATATTTTTGTTAATTTTTTTATGCCAAATTTATGGATAAATTAAAGGTTAATTAGGTGTATAATTTACCCTTAAATTAGGGTTGAAAAAAAATAAAAATTTTCCAAAATGGACAGCAGCAAGGGACGCGATGGGCTGGACAGTTGGACGGTCATGATGTAAAGCAGATTTTTTATTTTTGAAAAATGATAAAAACGAATTTACATGGCTGTAAATCAACCAGAACATGAAGGGGATAACCAAGGATTAAGTGATGTGGAAAATGCACCAAAATGTGGGGCCCATAGCTGGAAAAAAATCCAACTTAAAATGGAGCCCGTTCATTTGAGTTGAGATTTGGAAAATTCTCTAAGTGCTGGAATTTTTCTCCCACAAGGCCAGCAGCTCATGTCCATTTTTGGCCAGCAAAGTAAGAGGGAAATAGAAGGAAAATTAAGGGAAAAATAAGGGAAGTTTGGTGGAGGAAATCATCTCCAAGCGATTAGGGTTTGGAGTGCATAAACCAAGTAAGTGTATGGGTTGTTTTGAGTTGTTTAACTTGAGTTTTAAACTCCAAAATTTGAATATGAAATGGATGCTAAAAAAATTCCTAAATGATGATTCAACATGCCTTTGATTGAATATGAGATTGGTATTAAGATTTATGAATGAATTTCCATGTTTTAGAGGTTGAAAATGAAGTTTAGCATGCATATTGAGTGGAAAACTCAACTTGTTAAATCTTGAATTCCCATGTCAAGTTGCTATTTGATATGGATGATATTATTAGGTTATGAATCATGTATTGATGCAGAACATATGTTGATTTGAGCTTAAGGAATGAATCTTAGAAAATATGGAATGCAAAGCGATGTATATGACCCAATTTCTTCGTTTCTATGCTAAAAATGCTATGGAAATAGGTTTGCTTGATTTGTGAATGATATATAGGGTAAAATACCCAAGGGTTAAGTTATTACTTATTCCCAAAAGGATTTGGGAAAATAAACTCAAATCGGATTTTTTATGGATTTATGAAACGATGGTTAAACTGAGTGAAAATGGGACCCGAAACGGTTAAGTAACTTACTGTTTTGAGAGGTTTTAATTTATGAAGGTTAAATATGTGTTAATGCGTTAAAATTGGAATAGGAAAAATGGAATGATTTGCTGAAAATTCGGATTTATTAAACTGCTTAGGGTTATGTGTCAAAAGATACGTCAAATGGGTAAAAACGGGTTCCAAACTTGCTGTTTTGGAAACTTATGGTAAGTGGAATTAAATCCCATAAAAATACCCTAAATGTAGTGATAATTAAGGTTAATTAACACTCTGAAATATGGATTAATTTTCTGACTTGGAAAATTTTATGAAATACATTATGTATATGTTGCCAAATGGGCATATGTGAAGTAGTAGATATGCAAGGGTGATGAATGACTTGTGAAATGTGATTTTGTGCAAAAATGCATGAAAATATGATAAATTTCATGATTATATATCTGTTTAGAATTGTATGATGTTAATTCCAAAATTTTGAAATTGATTAATAAAGCCTAAGGCTATCATGTGCATAGAAGGAGCACCGATGCGTGTATTTTGGAAAAGGATTGATAAATGAAAAATGGAGGTTTATGAACCTATAAAAGATAATTATTGAATGAATTTTATGTGGATAAATGGATACCCTAATTATGGGGTTATATATGTTATGTGTTAGCCAATGAAATGTGTAAAAATGTGCTAATATGTGCAATATATGCTATATATGTGCGTAATGACTTGTGAAGTCAAACGAATGGTATATGTGAATGAAATGGGTTGGAAAACTAAGTAAGATATGAGGAAAAGAAATATATTAAAAAGTATATTATTCTCATGTAGGCAAAGGCAAAGAAAAAGCGGAGTCGGAAAGCTAAGGGAAACAGGTAAGCAAACAAATTTTCTAAATAAATTTTGTTTTCTAAATTGTTTACATAAATGCAATTTTTGCTCTAACTTGTTTGTTGAAATTGTGAAAATTATTTCTAATATGTTTAAGGATGGCCATTCCTTAGTTAAATGGTGTTGAAATGATGTTTTTACTTCAAATGCGATATTATGAAATTTTCTTTGATAAATGCTATAGAAAAATGATGCGGTTCTATGTTTCTGATTGAAAAATCATGCTAGCATGTTAAAGATGGATTTATGAAAAATTTCATGTGCACAGGGTACTAGGTCCACTTGAAGGGTATAAGCGAACCGATTGTCCCCCCTTGGTGTGGCCAAGTCACTTAAAACAAGCCCAAGGTCGGCGGCGCCCTCTCTGAAATGGGAGATGACATGGACGGATGGTCGCCTGGCTAGCTTCCATCCTAAAGGAATTATGATGATTATGTTCATGTTTTTATATGGTATTATGCATATGGTACTCGTGATGGGTACAAGATTTTATGTTTTCAAGATATACCTTTTGAAAAGGTTTAAGTTGCTTTCCAAGATGATTTTAAATGCAAAATGTTGCCCGAAATGAATTGCCTATAAAATGCAAATAGCTTGCTTATTGAGTTTTGACTCACGATTTTGTTTTCCAAACCCCAAAGACAGGTGAAGGATAGGAAATGGAAAAGGAGCAAGCTCCAGTTTGAGAAAGTCTTGGAAATACTTTAGTACTTCTATGTTAAGAAATAATTCAGGTTGAATGATTGTAACTTTTCAAATGTTTTATGTTGATGACTATGAATAATACATGCAGTGACATCTGATTTATGTACTTGATGAAATGTTTTTGATCAGCACGCTTTGTATATGATAATGGGTTGGAAATGACCTAGATATGGTTGAGATGAAAATATGAGAAATCAAACTCTTATGAGGAAATATTCAGTTGAATAACACATCCATTAAAACCCGTTGTGTGGCACCACAATGAATAACACATCCATTAAACCTCAGGATGTGACGTTCGGGTTTGAGGCACCACAATGATCATGCCCCAATCTTGATGGCAAAATGCATCGTAGGTGGGGTTGACGAGAATTTTCATGGATGGTGAAAAATTATTTTCCATGGATGACACCAAAATGATAAAGTGGCACAAATTTAGTTCCAGGCTCGGTCAAACCAGACTTGGATCTTAAATCATTTAAGGAGGGAGTAAAATGAAATAGGCTCGGCTTTTTGTGTGGAAAAAGTAACATATGAATACAAGGTCACCCTAATAACTAGGGGTTGATTTTGGTCAAAGTTCTAGTGTCAGTATTTTGGTTACACAAAGAGAGACAAGGGAGGGTGATTTTCCCTTCACTTGTGGAACTTCTCCTCCACTCTTGTCCCAAGAGAGAAGAATTATGTAGTTCCAACCTTTCATCTCCAAGGAACTAATCCTCAATGATAGTTTATGAGATGAAACCCCTGCCTACTCTAAAAAGACCAACTTACTTCAAGAAATTAGACTTGAGAAGTTTGGCCAATTCAAGTGAAGAGGTCCAATCCACAACTACAAGGCTGAAGGTTGGTTCTATACATTACTTTGTTTGAAGATAATTCATATCGAGTATCAAAGGAAGAGTTGCAATCATTTCATTAATCTTTTCTTAGTAAACTACCTTTGACAAGCTGAGCTCTAAATGAAGTCTCATACAAGTGGCTTATGATAACTTAAGCTGATTTTGACCCTCAGGGCCATCAGAGTTATCAATAATGTTAATGCTATGACCCACTTAAAGGCTGCAACATTAATGTGGCTTCATTAGTCAAGATACAAGTTGATGTCAAGGTGATGTCACTTCCTACTCTTCTTGAGTGGGGCTCCGCTCTCGCGATATAAGGGCTTAGGCCTTAGAAGTAGCTAATTGTGTGAGCTTTAGACTTCTAGAGCTCGTCGTTTCCTCCAGTGTTGTCAAATTATTAGCAGTTTTTGGGCTGATGTATTAGCTTTTTGCTCAATCCTTATTAGAATTAATTAATAATGTTAATTTCCTTTGATTCAATTGATGCCCATATTTATGCTAAGTTAATGTTACTCTGAAAATTTTTTATTAGAGTAATAAATTCTAGGTTAAAAAATATTATTATGAGTTATGAACATTAAAATTTATTAATACTTTAACTAATTAAAAATAATTAATTATTTATTATTTAAGTAGTTAATTCAAAAAATGTGACCATGTTTTTTACCCTTATTTACAGTTATAACTATAAATTTACAAAAGTGACAAATATAACATTCATTTTGGCCTTATTTCTAAATGAGACAAATGTTACGATGAATTTTTATCAAACTATCCCCGATGAAAACCTATTTTTCTCTCATTCTTTCTCATATAAGAATGAATTTCATAGTAGGTGGTTATATTTTCCATTTTTTTAAATGTGTGATTATATCCATAAATGTGAGTACAACTTGTGGTCAAATTTGAAATTAATCTACTTATGATGTAATGATGTCATCACCAATTAAATACAGTTAATTAACTAATTGTAACTCATTCAAATCAAACTAGATCCTTTTATCGATCCATTTCTAATAATATTTTTTCTATCAAGCAAACCAGCTTAGATGACTAAGTACGTGACAGAGACATTGTGAAACCTAGGATTTTAAGCTTAATAAATATAGTTGAAAATTATTTAAAGAGGAAATTGAAAGTTTTAGGAAATTGAAGTAATTAAGTTATATGCCTTTGATTAAGATGAAAGAAACCTTTTTCAGTTCGAATAAGAGATCTAATAAGACCTTTAATAAAAACGAGGGTAACCAATTAAGCAAGGTAATTAAGTTAATCACTTTTGCTTAAGTGTGCACAAGAGGACAAAAAATAACTAAAAGACAAAAGTGGATTAGATAATGGTGAGGTGGCATGTTAATTAATGCCCCATTTTCATTTTAATTATTGATTAATTCATATCTTATGATACATAAGTTGGATTTGGATGAAATTTGAAAGGAAAGCCTAAGTTGACGTGCTCTACATGATGAATGGAGTGGATTAATGAGCACAAAAAGAAAAAATAAGGTGTAAGAAATGATGATTTGGCATGATTATTTAATTTCACTAATTATGTTAAGTTCTTGATAATTATGGGGTAAATTAGGTTATTGCTCGAAAATTCATAACTTGAAGTATATAAGGCGGATTGACGTGAAATTTGGAAGGTAGGCACATGTTGACGTGCTCTATCTCATGAATGGTATGGATTATGTTAATCATGATTAAAGTATGATGATAATGATTTAATTTCATCAAATTTCATGAGACGTCTTCAAATGCTTATATCTTGGACTAGAATGGTCATTTTAAGATGAAAATTTTTTATGGATGGCTAAAACAAGGTGGCCTATCATATGGATAGACTTGATTAAGCTAATTATCATGGAAAAATGTTAAACCACTTATGGTTAAAACCATTGACTTTTTATCATTTAAAAGTGGATTATAATCAATGCAAAAGTCAATGCCATTAAGGAGGTACATGAGGTGTCATGAGAGGTAATTTTGAGATGAATTTTTTAATTTAAAAATGAAAATATACAACTGGTCAAGGGAGGTTTCTTGGACAACAAGAAAGAAAAGAAAAAGAAAAGAGGGGCAGCAGCTGGACATTCTAGCAGCGTTGAGAGAGAGAGAGAGAACTTAGAGAAAAAAAGGGAAAAGGAGAGGCAGCCATGGAGGACGTCCAAACCATGGAGAAGAGGGAAGAGCAGGGCAGCTAGGTGTGCTAAGGTAGAGCAAATTCGTCTTCAAAAGCCAAGTAAGTAGCTACCTTTCTAATGATGTACATAAGCAATTGAAATGAAACACATATATACATGTAGGTATCGACGTCAAAAGCTGGGTATAATGGAAGCAAAACTCTGATTTCTTGAGTTAATTCTATGATTAAACAGAGGATATATGTTGAGTTTAAGAATTAAGAACTAAGAATTAAGTATTTTGCATGTATATTGAATTTAGATGCAAATATCGGAGCAAAACTTAGTAAAAATGAAACAGAAAACCAAACTATGAAAGAAATAGTAAATGAATGATTTTTAGCATAAACATTTTTTTGAGAACTCATGATATGATGATTAAATAACGACCCAATTTTCAGCTTAAAATGTTAATCAAGCTGCAAATTAAAAATACGATAAAATCAACCTAAATAGGGTAGAATGGTTGTCAGGATCAACTGCACTAATTGATTTCTAATAATTTTTATACAAGACGTTTTGAGCTAAAACTTTTATATGATATAGAATCCATGCTTAATATCACTCAATGAAAATAAAAATTAATTTTTTGAGGATATAAATATGCCTAATAATTAACGTGATTTGACCCGTCCAAAAATATATACTGCTGTCTAGCAAAGTAAAAATACCTAAATACATATAAATACTTAATATTTTGTGCTGGAATAATTTATT
The DNA here is from genome assembly GCA_030490835.1 of Annona cherimola. NCBI lineage: Eukaryota > Viridiplantae > Streptophyta > Magnoliopsida > Magnoliales > Annonaceae > Annona > Annona cherimola. Next base: position 40,783,867 of record CM059976.1, read on the forward strand.
TTAGTTACTTCATGTAGTTATTAATGTATGATAGAAATTTTAGATTTAAAATCCTTGATTTGATTATAAATTAAAAATTAGAGAGATCAGTGTGTCTAATTTCAGTAATATGGACAGATTAAGGAATAATTAAAATGAAAGTTAAATTTCAAATTTTTGGAATGGAATTTAATTTATAATAGGATATAAACAAGTACCATAAGTGATTATGAGAGTTTGACCAACTAGAGGTGGATTTTGAAAGAAGTGAGAAAACAATCACTAAAATACTTAGGTATGTGAATATTAGAAAGTTAGATGTGAACTTGAGAAATCTTACTTGAACTTAGATTATGATCTTAAGTAAGTATCTCAAGTGATTAAAGAAAAAAATAAATGCCCTAAATTGGGGATATTGAATGAAATAAAATGAATATATGTGACTTAAGAGATGAGAGTGTTCATCTCTAAGGAAAAATGGAATAAAATTGAAATATTAAGAGTCACATATAAAATGAGATGATAAAAAAGGTTGGAAATAAGTTAATAAAAAGCAAAGCATGCAAATTGTTGGCCCCGAGTTAATGGCAAAACCCAAGAAGGGAGGGGTGAATTGGGTTCTGAAAATTTTTTTGGTAAATTAAAACTTAACCCCTTATATTTCAATCCCCTTGATGAAACGTGATATGAGATAGAATGAGAGTGTGCAAATGGAATATAAAAATGTAAACAATCAAACCAAACAAGAGACAACAATATATAGTGGTTCGGGCAACTTTCCCTACTCCACTCTTCCAAGCACACACCCGTTGTGTCTTAGGTTCCACTATTGTATTTTCAATACAATCTAGAGCACCCGCTCTCTTCTAGATTCTAGCTCTAGGGGGCATATACAATAATCACTTGTTGGTGAGACCAACTCCAACCAACCAAGTCCAATCTATTGGTGAGACAAACTCCAACCAATCAAGCAAAACCCGTTAGTGAGAAAAACTCAAACCAACCCCCTGTTTTGCTTCTTCTTGAATTCGGTCTCCAATACCGATCCAAGGCAACAACATAAAACAAATAAATAAAAGAGAGATTACACTTTACAACGTGTATTCGATAAGCCCCGGAAGCTCCTTGTCTTGTGGAGATGATAATCTTTGAAGCACACTTGAGAGTTGTAGCACTTGAAGCTTCAATAGTTATTCAAATAACTTTAACACATTTGAATGTTAGAAGATGGAAGCTCAACTTGTGTTTTCCTCTTTCTTTCCTCCTTCTCTCTTCTCTCCACATTCATTCTTCAATGGTATATATAGAGGAAAAAAGGTTCTAGCCGTTGGAGTGGAGGTTCACGCGCATTTAGAGCTCCAACGTTCGGATTTTCGACCGTTACGAGTTGAAGTCGCAAGTGGAGTCGACTTCGGATGAGTGGAGTCGACTTCGGATGGGTGAAGTCGACTTGGGATGCGACTTTGCCTTGTTAAAACTCGCTGTCAACTCTCTGTCCAGAATTCTGTCTTTGAAGTCACAGGTGAAGTCGACTTGGGATGAGTGAAGTCGACTTCGAATTTGTGAAGTCGACTTGGGATGAGACTTCACTTTGTTGTATGTCCGAAGTTGCAGGCGAAGTCGACTTGGGTCTAGGACTTCACCCAAGTCGCAAGTGAAGTCGACTTGGCTATGGGACTTCACTTTGCTGGACTTGCAATTCATGATCTTGACATCTTGAAACTTAAATTATTTCTCTTTTTCATTTGCATACATATAATTTTAGATAAAATATCTGACAACACTTAGACAAAATTATTAAATCACAAAATTATTAAATCCTTTTTAATGATATTTCAATTATTTGTTAATCATCAAAATCAAATTATAAACAAGCATATTTCCAACACAAATATGAGATTTCATATGGGTGTATATAAGATGATCGTTTTCACTTGTCTAGAAAAAGACAAGGAAGAGATCTAAGGCGCGAGTTGATCGCTACAGGTAAGCAAACAATCTTTTGAAAATATTGATTTCATTTCAAATGTTGAAATGATTACAAGTGCTCTATAATGATGCTCTATTAAGCATTTCCAAATTGTTATTTTATTGGTAATTATTGAATTGATATGAACTTGCTTTATCAAGATTATTTCAAAATTGCTTACGAGGTAAGCAAGCGAAACTTTACAAATGTTATTTTATTGGCAGATATTGAATGATATGAACTTGCTTTATAAAGATGTATCAAGATTGCTTACAGGGTAAGCAAGCGAACCTTCACAACTGTTTATTTTGTTTCAAGTATTTATATTGATGATTTTAGAATTTCTTACAGAGTAAGCAAGTTCAATTCTTGAAAATATAGTTTTAATGAAAAGCCTCAACATTGCTTCGTTATAAGCAAGCTCAATTCTTGAAAGTATATTTTTACTCCTTACTATTGAAGTGTTTCAAGATGACTTCATGTTAAGCAAGTTCTTAGAAATACTATTTCAAAAGAATTATATAATGAGAGAGTTTTGACTCTTCCACAAAAAGGATATTTGAAAACAAGGTTTGGGAATTCTATTCGCAAGGGGGTTTTGTGAGAAAAAAAGTGATTCTTCATATAATGGTATTTGTAAATAAATAAGTCTTTTGAAATGGTTCATTTAAATGTCATAAAATAGGTTATTTAGATGCTTTGAAATGGTCTATTTTAAGTCTCTTTGAAGACTCAAATATTTTGAAAATGTGTTGTGTTGATGTTTTCGAAAGGTTTTGAGGATGACCCACTTAATAAATTGATGATATAAAATGACTTGATAACTATTTTATTTGATAACTATTTTATTTAAATGATGTTCAAAAAGTTATGCAAACTTCTCTCTATATAAGAAATGATAAAAATGTTGTTTGGACAAGGCATATAATGCCGATAAAATAGAAGCAAATGTATTTGCATATCCTTTGCTCATAAAAAGCCCAGAAATGGGAATAAAAATGTTTATAAGAAAAGTTTGGTTTTCTCGATATTGAAGTGTTTTAGAATTTCCTTATGATGAGAATTTCTAAAATTATTTACCAACAAACAAGCAATATTTTTGAAAATATTATTTTCTCAAATACTACAAATATTTTGTAAAATTGACTTACTAAAATGTTTCTAAAATTCTTTAAGGATGGTCATCCTAACATTATGATTTGAAAATGGTTTATGAAAATATTTTATTTTAAAATGATTATGTCCAGTTCTCAATTTGAGAAGAGCTTAGTCTGAGGATTGCGATGGATTATGATATATCAAGTTTTGATTTAAAAATGGCACGGTCTGAGGACTGTGTGGAATTTATGAAATTATGCTAGCATGACAATGTGAATATAAATGAGTGTGCATGAGGATCATGTAGTAGGTCCATGGTGGAGGCGGTTGCAGACCGAGATGGTTGTAGGCTAGGGCCCACCTCTACCTATGACCAAGTAGCTAAGGGAAGGCCGGAGGTTGGTGGCGCCCTCCTTGAAATGAGAGAAGGATCATGGACAATCGCCTAGCTAGCGGTACTGTCACATGGATGGTTTCTTTCCTATGGAAGGATGATCATGTGGTAAGTGTCAACTACTAAAGGGTTAGAGACATATATGCATATGTTTTATTTTAAAAGCCCAAAATGAGGATATGAAAATATTTTAGGACATGACGATATCCATAGGAAACAATGTTTACTTAAAGATATTTCAGGACATGAGAATGTCCACACAGATAAAGGGTTTATATGCATATGCGTTGCTTTTGAAAAGTTCAGAATTTGGGATATATAAAGGTTTATATAAAAATGTTTGAGGACATACAATTGTCCTCATATAAAAAGATTTATATAAAAATATTGTAGGACATATAATTGTCCTCATATAAAAAGGTTTATGTAAAAAATTTTAGAACATACACTTATCCTCATGTGTGGCGCCCCCAACCCGGGACGTAACTGTAACACCCCAAACCGAGACGTCACTTCCTTACCTCAAGATCCTATAGATTGGTAAATGTGAATCAAGATTGTTGCTCTGATCATGCGGCGGGATTTTAATTGGATATCATCCAAAAAAAATTTTATTTCTTCATTCATCATCATTTCATTTTAACATAAGCAACAGTACACTTGTACATATCTATTTTATAACTTCTCAACATGTATTTATACATTAAAGGTCTTCTTGACCTAATCATGGCATTTCCATTGCATACATACATATAATCAATCATTAGTTCACCTAGAACTCAGAACTTTAAACAAGTTCACATATATATATCAACATACCTGAAAACTTCTATTCATATCATTCCACTCACCATGGCTAATCCTTTTAGCCCACATGGTACTATCTCATACCTTTTCTTCATTTCTTAGGTGCTCGACCGCTTGAGTCTCCCAGTACCTGTCTAAGATTTGGAAAACAAAACATGAGTGATAAATCAGTAAGCAAGCATTTTGGGGCAAGACTTTCCTTGAAAATCATTTTCTAAAATATTTTTCTTGTAAATCATTTTGGCCAGGGGACATTTTATGTCCCAAAACATCTTGACATAAACCATATTTGACAATGGATATTCTCATGTCCACGAAAAGACGTTTTTCCACATAAATCATTTTGACAATGGACGTTCATACGTCCTACGACATTTTTTTCCACTTAAACCTTGTTGGAAACGGACATTTATACGTCCTAAAACATTTTTCACGCAAGCCATTTTGGCAATGGACATTCATATGTCCACAAACACTTTTATCCCTTAAACTCTTTTAGAAACGGACATTTTTATGTCCACATATGTTCCAACATAAATCCTTTTTGGCAATGGACATTCTCACGTCCACCCATTTTTCCCACATAAACCTTTTGGAAATGGACATTCTCATGTCCAAAATATTTTTCAACATAAATCCCTTTAGGAAATAGACATTCTCATGTCCAACCATCTTTCCCATATAAACCTTTTTTCATGATCCCCATCTTGGGGCTTGTTTATAGTAAACAAGTCATAAATCATTTTCATGAAAACTTTTGCATAAAAACCATTTGTTTTTATTCTTAATATTTACACATTTTGTGTAAAACACCCTGCTTTTAGGATAACTTATGCATAATGGCTCATAAAAATTCAATTTGGGATAATTTTTCATATAAATGCTTTTATATCCAAATCTTTGGACTTTTGAAAAGCAAAACGTAAGCAAACACATTTCTCCTTATCCAGTAGTGATACTTACCGAGTGATCATGCTACCTTTTGGAAGAGAATCCTTAACAGCACGCTAGCCAGGCAGCTGTTTATTTATCCTACTCCCATCTCAGGGAGGGCGCCGCTGGTACTCCTGTCATCCCTTAGTGACTTGCCTTATGTAGAGTGGGCCCCGGTCATCCCAACCGTGCTCTACAACCTGCCTGTTACTTGTACTGGTGCACTATACATTATTATGATGGACCGCAGTCCATTTGGTTTGAATAACCACAGACTGCAGCCCATGTCCTTTTAAACCGGGATCACACAAAAAAATCTTAGACCGAAGTCTATATCTTTAAAAAATTATTTTCAAAAACACATCACAGACCGCAACCCGTGTCAACTTGTAAGCGAGCGCACCCACTTTAAACAACTTCTTATTTGAAATCTAGTTTTATGTGACCTTCCTTAAATTCTGTTAGAAACATTTTAAGTAAAATATTTTGATAAACATTTGAAATGTTTGAAAAATAATACATCTTAAAATCCTTATAAAATAATTTCAAAACCTTTGAATTTTCAAAATTCAACCATTTTATGAAATCAACATCGGAGGTTGGTCATCCTTCAATCTCTTTTAACACAACCGTATAAACATTTTTCAAGATATTTTCAACAAAGATTTCCTTATCTAAAGAAAATTAAACTTTTCGAATATCATTTCAAAACATATTAACTATGTCCAAATCATTATTATTATTTAATTATCATGACCTAGCAAAACAAATCTTTTTCATAATTCAAATCTCCTTTTTCATTTTTTTTATAACATGATTATTTATCATTAAACATCATAAAAGAAATTCAAAACTTATTTACGTTTGTTGCTTTGTGAAAAAGGGAAAAATTCCATTTTTCTTATAAAATACTTTTCAAACAACATTATAAAGAACTTGTTTACTTAAAAGAAAATTCTTAAAAAAACATAGACATAAAACGTGAAATCCTTTAAAAACATTATCGTGGAGAACTTGCTTACTCATAAGCAAAATTCTCGAATTCTATTAACATAAAGCATTGCCAATCCAAGGCAACCCTTGTGATAAAATCTCTATCTTAAAACGTATTGTTTGCTTCCCATGAAGCAAACTTTGAGGTTTTTCCTTAAAGCCATTCTTTTCTAAAACTTACGACTTTTCATTAAAGCCGTTATTTTCAAAACTTGTAGCTTTTCATTAAAGCCATAATTTTCAAAACTTGTGATTGTCCGTTCATTTAAACATAATCATAAACATTTTAATCACACATCATCACATAGAAAGAAAATATCATTTTAGAAAGATTGTTTGCTTACCTGAGATCGCCACAATCTCTTTCCTTCCATACTCGTCTTTGCCTTTGCCTAGATAAATGAAAATAACATTTCATTTATTTGCATTGTCTTCAAATACTTATATTCCTTAGGTTTTTCAACCTAAATAAATTCATCTAATTTAACCCACTTGTCCTTCAAGTCGGGTATTCATACTTATCTTTTCATATACGTCCATTTTTCAAAACATACTTATGTGTTTCTTAAACTTTTTCAAAACAGAAAATTGTCTCTAATTCCAGCACGATTAAACCCCTTAATTACCACTGTACTTAGGGTATTTTTATAGAATTTAAATCTACTAATTATAGGTTTCTAAAACAGCAACTTTGGAACCCATTTTTCACCCGTTTAATGTGTCTTTTGACACATAACCCTAAGCAGATTTATAAATCTGAATTTTCAGCAAATAATCCCACTTTTCTTAATTAAAATTTAGGTTATTAACATATATATCAATTTGGATCATTTCTACATAGGTTTCATATTTCCTTTTGATTTTGTTCTCCAACTATCCACATATGCTGAAATTAGGCGTACTGAAATCTCAAAATATTTAATTAATATCAAATCAAGTAGTTTTGATCTGAAATTTCTACCATAACTTAATAACTACATTAATAAACCAAAATAAATATTTCCATCATGAAATATTTAATATTTCTATTTATTTTTGTATTTTTACTCTGCTGGACAGCAGAATCCATTTTCAGACAGCCTTAATCACGTTAATTAAGGGGTATATTTACGCCCATCAAAACCTAATTTTTATTTTATTCATGTGATCCTAAATATGTCTTATATATGATTAAAAATTTTCAGCCCAAAATTCCTTGTATAAAAATTATTAAAAATTCTTTGGTGCAGCTGATCCTGCCACCCGTACAACCCTGTTCAGGTTGATTTTCTCAGATTTTTAATTTGCAATTTCCTTATCCTTTTAAACTAAAAATTTGATCGTTCCTTAATCACCCTATAATTATTCTTTCCAAAAAATTTCATGCTAAAATTCTTTCATTTACTATTCCGTTCATATTTTAGTTTACAACATCATATAACTTCCAAATTTGAGGCATAAAATCAAGATTAACATATACTTACTTGATTAATTGATAATCCTGTTGGTCCCGAGTTAATGGCAGTTACCCAAGAGGGGAGGGGTGAATTGGGTATTTAAAAATTTACAATTTAAACAGAAACTTTACCCCAGATTAATCTAGTCCCCTTTATGAAGAAACAAAATGAGAGCAATAATGTAAAGAGCAGAAACAAAAATGAACAACAAGATTTTATAATGGTTCGGGCAACCTCCCTACTCCACTCTTCCAAGCTCACACCCCTTGTGACTTGGGTTCCACTATGTATTCCGCGAATACAACTAGAGTCTCCACTCTCTTCTAGATTCTAGCTCCAGGGGGCATATACAACTAGAGCCTCTGCTCTCTTCTAGATTCTAGCTCTAGGGGGCATATACAACTAGAGCCTCTGCTCTTTTCTAGATTCTAGCTCTAGGGGGCATCAACAATACACAGCACAAGTAGGTGACGAGTTCCACTCCAATCACACACTACTTTGCTTACACTTGTTCTTAGCTACCCAAGCTAAAACAAGTTCAATACAACAAGTAATAACAAAAGAAAGTTTCTACACGTTACTATTGTGTAGACGCAGATTTGGTGCAGAGAAGAACTTGTAGTGTAGACTTAGAGATTCAGCAAGCAGCTCTTGGCAATTTGGAAGCAAAGTTCTTCTTCTCAATGTTGGCTTGATCACTTAATACTCTTGAAGATAGGAGTTATGCACATTCAATGATTCTCAGCTACCCTCCTCGTTCATATTGAATGCCTTTTATAATTGTGGAGGGAATCCGAATGTTTGGAGGTAGGTGGCGCGCATTTAATGCGCCAACGTTCGAAAATTTTTCGACCGTTGCGACCCAAGTCGCAGGTGGAGTCGACTTCGGATGCGACTTCGCCCAAGTCGCAGATGGAGCGACTTCGGGTGCGACTTCGCCTGTTCGCAACTTCTTCAAGTTCCAGTCTGGGTCGACTTGGTCCTCGACTTGACCCAAGTCGCAGGTGGAGTCGACTTCGGGTACGACTTCACCTCGACAGTTTGCTTGATGAACTTGAAATCCGTGGAATGCTTTGCTTGCTTGAGTTTCTTCATGTTTGGTTGTTTCTTCCTTGATTTATATCTCTTTTGACCACTGTGTTATCATTCGAGCTTGCTGTCCTTTAGCTCCATGATTTGCAAACCTTGAGTCCTTGAGTCTTGAATCTTTTGTATTCATGAACAAGTTCAATATATTTTGATTAGAATAGTTGAATTCATGCATCTTGCTTTCTTTGGACTTGGATTAGTCTTCATATGTTCCAAGTCGAACATAGAAGTCGACTTGATCTTCAACTTGACTCAAGTTCTACCATGAAATCGATCTAATCCCCGATTTGGCTTCTGAAGTTTCTGCCCTGTCTAACTGAAGTCGATACTGGAGTCGACTTGGTCTGCGACTTCACCCAAGTCGCATGCGGAGTCGACTTCGTCTCCGACTTCGGCAGCTCTGCTCCTCGATTTCAACTCTGGACAGAAATGACGCCTCCAAGTCGCGACTGGAGTCGACTTGGTCTACGACTTCACCTCAAGTCCCAAGCGGAGTCGACTTGGGATGCGACTTCGGCACCTTTCATTCTCGATTTCAACTCTGGAAGGGAATGACGTCTTGAAGTCGCTTCTTGAGTCGACTTGGGGATCGACTTAGCCTAAGTCGAAGCCAGAGTCGACTTGGAAATCGACTTGACTTGTCATGCTTCATATTCTTCAAATTTATAACGTTAAGTCATTTCCACAAACATGTTAGTAACCAAAACTTACTCAAATTGATTTGTTAATCATCAAAACATAGACTTGGCTTATTTTCCACATATTTCCAACAAATCCCTCCATTGAGCACTTGAAATTCTCTTATTTTCCTCTCCTCCTTGCTGGGTTTAACATGCCCTAGTTGCTGCCCTTTGAGAAAATTTCCATTTTTCTCTTATTTTTCCTCTCTTCTCTCTCTTTCTCTCTCCTTCTCTCTCTCCTTCTCCCCTTCTGGAAACGGCAGTCATTCTCCCCCATTTTCTCCTTTTATTTGCTACTTTTCTTGATGCCCAAGTAACCTCATAGGCATTTTAGTAAATTCTATTTTCACTTTCTACAATTGCCCTTCTTTACTTAGCTCATAAGCAACTTGTTACTTGCTCTCCAAGAAACCAACTTCTCATTATCATTAGCTTAATCCATTCCATTCATCTCATATATTTCATAATTTTATTACATCGTTTCAAATTTCATCTCAATCCGACGTTTCTACGTCAAGTTATGACCACTTGAATTTATCTTTTGGATTTGGGATAAAAATAATTAATTATCATCCTAATCTCATCATGATTCCCTTAATCTAATCCATTCATAAGATTAGGCCCACCGTCGTGAGCTTACCTTTCAAATTTCATTGAAATCCGCCTTGTAGGCGTCAAGTTATGAATTTTCTATCATGTTTCACCTTAATTTCATAATTACATTTTAATCTTCATAAATTAAATCATGATTATTAACATAATTATTCATGACACCTTGTCATCTTTAAATCCTCATTAAGCCCCTCGGGTCATACCGACTCACTTTGGGCTCCGACGATTACATTTTTAATCACCATTCTTAATTAAATCTTAATTGCAAAATATCATAAAATCATAAAATATCCATAAATCATTCAAAATTCATTTGAATCATATATAAATCATGTATATATGTTCAATGCATCCCATTAAGTCCTACTTGGGTCCGAGTATCACAGTAACATCCTAAGCCTTACTCCAAGATCTTATCGATCGGTAAATGTGAATTGGAATTGTTGCCCTGATCATGCGGCGGCTTCTTATTTGGATCTCATCCAAATTTTTTTTTGTTTCATTTCTTTTATCCTTCACCATTTCATTTCTTTGCATTTTACTTCATTCATCTTACAAGCGAGAATACACTTGTAATTAATTGCACATATCAAGTACGCATTTCATTCATAATATCTCAACTTGCTCTTCTACATTAAAGGCCCTCTTGACCTAATCATGACATTTTTATTCCATACATACATACATCTATCAGTTCATATAGAACTTAGAACTTTAAATAAGTTCACATATGTCAACACATCTTAAAACTTTAAAATATATCATCTCATTCATCATAGCTAATCATTTTAGCTCACATTTGCATATTATCTCACACATTTCCTTAGATGCTCAGGTCCACGACCTCTTGAGCTTCCCTGTACCTATCTAATGTTTGGAAAAATAAAATGTGAGTGATTGCTTAATAAGCAAGCATTTTAGGGCAAGACTTCCTTTAAAATATTTTCATAAACATCTTCGAAACATTTTTTAATGTCACGTCTGTGCTTTCAAAGACAAAACGTATGCGTTTTATCCTTTTTAGGTAATTTATTTGGTCATGTGTGAACATTTATAATGTTCCAAGACATTTTACATAAAACTTTCTTTTGCCAGTGGACGTTTTTACGTCGAAACCATTTTTCTCATAAATTGTGGCGCCTCAGCCCGAGCATCACAACCTTATTCCAAGATCAATCTATTGGTAAGCGTGATGATGATTGTTACCTTGTCACTTAGCGAGTCATTTGGATATTTATCCCATAACTTTCCACATAACCATTTCATGAATGAATCATTCTCAATAATTGACCATAAATTTTTTTTCGCTATTTATAATCAATTCATCACATAGTCATAACCATAACATAAGCCTTATACATCATTCAATTCATTAACAATGTCATTAACATACAATCATACAAATTCATAGAGTTCAATCATAAGAACTTGGAGAAATTCAATTTTTCCTTGAATCTCCATCCGTGCTCCTTACATGGTTATCTCCTTCACCTGTCTTTAGGATTTAAAAAATAAAACTGTGAGTCGAAACTCAATAAGCAAGCTATAGGTTTTCAGACAATTCATTTTCAAGGCAATTCATATAAATGCATTTCCTTCCATTCAATTGAAGACACTTACCAAGTGATCAACTACCAAGGAAGTAGAAATATTTTCATAAATCATTCATGGAAAGTCACTTTATACCCACTCAAGGGTATATCTTTAAATATGCTTCTCATACCCATCCAGGGTATATCATAAACAATGTCATGCATCATTTAAAATCATGACATTTCTTTGGATAGAAGCTAGCTAGGCAATCATTCATTTTCATCCTCTCTCCCATTCCAGGGAGGCACTGCCGGGCCTCGGCCACCTTCGCGACTTAGCCACACCAAAGGGAGACATTCGGTCCGCTTAAACCTTTAAGGTGGACCTCATGCTTTTGTGCACATGCTTCTTTCATAAACATGACTTGACATGCTAGCATGATTTTTCATTCATAAATCATGAATTCGTCATTTAACATAAGTACTTGAAAAGCAGTAAGCAATTCATTTATTTCAATAGAAATAACATTTCAACACTCATTTAGATAAGGAATGGCCATCCTTAAATAATTTATAAAGAATTGAAATCATTCATTTGCTAACTCATATAAACAGTTAGAACATCATTGATAAGCATTTTATCACATTCGATAAAACAAAGCATTTTAGATTAGAAAACTGCTTGCTTACCTTTCTTGCTTAGCTTTCCTCCTCGTTAACTTCTTTGCCCTTGCCTATACATAAACATAGCATTGCATTTATAACAAGTCATTTGCTTGCATTCACTTAGTTTTCCAATCCCATAATTCATATCATTCATAATCAACTTGGACTTTCAAGTCGATCATACATACAAGACAGGCACTTATGCAATCATAGCATTCATTCCCTACTTTCCATAATGTGTTTTAATCTCATATTTAGGGTAAACACATAAAATACATTCATATCTCAACATATGGGGATTTATATCTCCCATTAACTATTTTTCCTACGTCTATGTTTATTTTAAGCATGTAAGTGACGTTTCAAGCTTCATAAATAAATCTCAAATATTGAGATAATAAATCCTTAATCACAAAGAAACTTCCTCATGCATGTTATCACATTTTCATGCATATTTTTCATTTTAGAAAATTCACATAAGTCACATATCAACCATTCACACATATGCTTCATATATATTCAACATACAACACATATATTATGTGTTTCTTAAATTTTCTTAACACAGAAACTTTTACCAATTTTCATCATCATTAAACCCCTTAATTAATATGTACTTTAGGGTTTAATTTTGGATTTTTAATCCCTTCATCACTAATTTCCAAAATAGCTATGTTAAGACACACGTTTCATCATTTCAACGTTCCTTTCATGACTTAAATCATAACAGATTTTTAAGTCATGATTTTCAGCAACTAAACATGCTTTTCTTAACCCAAATTTAGGGTATTCTCACATATTTAAAATCCAAAATTCGTTGGTTTCCATAACAATAACATATTCATGCATATAAGGTATCCTTTTGCCCGTTTTGATGTGTCAAAACTTATGTCCATAAAATCAGATTTAGGGCTAATCTTTATAAACAATTTTGGACACTCAAAGTACCTTAAACATAGGGTATTGTATCCTCCATAACATTCATAAATCATTTCATTACAAACAGCAACAAAAATCATATGAAAATCATCCATTTTGGACCCCATTTGGACATCCCTCATGCATACCCTAAAAATCAGATTTAGGGTAAATTAATACAGCCCACTTTGGCCATCCAAAGGGTCCTTAATTTAGGTTACTTTACCCTAAAATTTATCCAAAAATAATTTAAGGAATCTCTTGTATCATTTTTAACCTAAAAATGGAGAAATCGGGTCATTTCTTGAAACTTAGGGTTTCATATTTGCTAAAATCATCATATGTAATTCAAAAAAACATGACTTACATCTAAATCAACATTCTGAAATCATACAACAACTTAGTTTAGGGTTTTGAGATTTTCCAAGTTAGTTTTCATCTCAAAATCCAACCTAAACTTCCATTTTCACTCTCTTGAATGATTTCATTTAAATCTTTCAAAAATCATTCAATACCCATATTAAGGTATTATAAATCAGCCTTTAAGAGTTCTTTATGAATATGATTGAGAGAGAAAACTTGATTTATGTGATTCAAAACATAGATTTCACTTACTTGAATCAATCCTAACTTGATTCCAACTTGAGTTGCTTGATTTCTCTTATTTTTCTCCTCATTTTTCTTCCTCTTTTTCTTCTCCTTTTTCCTCTTTCCCTTGCTGGTTTGGACGTGCCCTTGGTGCTCAAGACTTAGCAATTTTTTTGGGAAATTTCCTCCCCTTTCTTGCCTTGCACGTTCCAAGCCTTATCTCCCTTTTATGATTTTTTTAACCAGTTAGTGGGACCCATTTGCCACATGTCATGAGGGTAATTTATTTCTACCTTATCCCTTGATGACATGGCATTTTTATATCCAAGTAAAATATGGATTTTATATTTTACAAAAATCCACAAAATCCATGTATTTAAGCACCATGTTGCTGTCCACTATTTGCAACATCCATGAAGCTTCCTTTTCAATGATTTTTGCCATGAAATTCCACATTTTTAATTGACCATTTACTTCACCTAGGTATTAGGCATCTTAGACATATGTTTTTGGATTTTTAAAAATCCAAATATCAAGCCTTATCCCCCGTTGGACGTCCATGCATATGTCACATACTCTATGCTCCCTTTGAGCTAGATATTAGGCTATTAATCCAAGCATTTAATCATTGACTTTTTCATGGATTTGATCATTAAATAATGCTTAAAAATCCAGCTCCATCCACTGAATTTTTGACACCTTACATAGCATTTAAATATGTTATTTTCAAAAATATTTTTTATCAAATGCTATGGTAGTCTAGGGTACACAAAGTCAATGCTAGGTACCTTTTTCTAATTAACCACTTTCCCATGGTAATTATCTTAATAAAATCCACTCATTTCATAGATTTTATAATTTTATTCCATCGTTTCAAATTTTATCTCAAACCGACATTTCTACGTCAAGTTATGAACCTTTGAAATTTTTCTTAGAGTGTGAGATTAAAAATACATAAAAAAATAATTATCACATTAATCTCATCACTTGTGCCTTAATCCAATCCATTCATAAGGTTGAGTCCAAAATCATGAGCTCGCCTTTAAAATTTCATCTCATTTTGCCTTATAGGCGTAAAGTTATGAATTTTCTATGATTTTCAACATAATTCAATAATTTCCATTTTAATATCCATTAATTAAATCATAGAAATTAAAATAAATATTCATACCACATTAACACCTGTTAATCCTCCTTAAGTCTCATTAGTCAAAAATTCATAAATTCATGAAAATATCCAAAACTCAATCAATTCACACATAAATCATTCATTACACCTTAAATGTAATTATATGAGTCCTACTTGGGTCTAGGTATTACATAAATCCTTTTAGTCTGGGGACATTTTATGTCCCAAAATATTTTTTGACTAAACCTTCTTTGGCAATGAAGATTTATGTCCTAAAATATTTTTCCTCATAAATCCTTTTGGAAACGAACATTCATGTCCTAAAATATTTTTCCATATAAACCCTTTCGTAATGGACATTCTCATGTCCAGAAACATTTTTCATATAACCCATTTTCGGCAAAGGACATTTTTATGTCCAAAAATATTTTGCCACATAAATCCTTTTTCATAATCCCCGTATTGGAGCTTGTTTATGGTAAACAAGACATAAAACACATAATCCATTTTCATGAAAGCGTTTGCATAGAAAATATTTCATCTTATCTTTGATATTTATACTTTTATGTAAAATACCCTATTTTTAGGGTAAACATGTTCATTATAGTTTATAAAATCTCATTTAGTATAAATTTTTGTATAAACGCTTTTATGTCCCAATCTTTAGGATTTTTAAAAGCAAAACATATGTAAATGCATTTCTCCTCATCCAGTAGTGACACTTAGCAAGTGATCATTCTACATTTTGGAAGAGAATCCTTAACAGCAAGCTAGCCAGGCAACTGTTCCTTCATCTTCTCCCATCTCAGGGAGGGCGTCGCTGACCTCTTGTCATCCCTTAGCAACTTGACCATATGTAGAGTGGGCCCTGGTCCATCTCCGATCGTGCTCTACAACAGGCCTATTTCTTATATTGGTGCACCATACATCGTCATAGATATCTTTATGATAGCATGATCTCTTAAAATATCACAGACCACAGTCCGTGTGGTTTAAAGTATCACAGACAACAGCCCGTGTCCTTTTAAATCATCATGAAAAAATAGGATCACAGACCGCAATCCATATCTATCTTGAAAAACATCACAGACCGCAGTCCGTGTCAACTCGTAAAGTGAGCGCACCCACTTTAGATAAGTTATCATTTGAAATCTAGTTTTATGATGACCTCCATTAAATTTTTTTAAAATATTTTGATAAGCGTTTGAAATGCTTGAAAAAACAATAGATTTTAAAATCCTTATGATAAAGAAACTTCAAAGCTTTTGAATTTTCAAGAATAAACCGTGTATTTTCCTAGCATTTTTTTGGTTTCCATTTCAGGGCCTTTTGCCCAAAAAGGTTATGCAATTTTATCATCCCCTTCTTAACCATCCTGATATCATATCCTTGTCCACATATCCATCTTGCTATTTTTACATAAAGAGGGGCTTGCATAGCCTTTTGCTTGCTATTTTAGTAATCCGAAATCAATTCATTTTATGAAATCAACTTATCGGGATGACCATCCTTAAATCCCTTTAGAAACATCCATGTAAATATTTTCGAAACATTTTTGAAATATTTTCCTCTTTAAGGAAATCAAATATTTTCTAACACCATTTCAAACATTTGGATTATGTCCAAACCATCATTTATGTTTGAGGGTCATAATATAGAAAAGCCAATCTTTTTCTTTAAACAAATCCCTTTTTCTTTATAAAATCTTTATGAAAATTGCATCATGAAGAACTTGCTTATTTGTAAGCAAATTTTTAAAATCATCATCATAAATCATTCCTAATCTTTGCAACACTTGTGATAAAATAATTATCTTAAAAATTGTTGCTTGCTTCCCATGAAGCAAACCTTGAGACTTTTCATTAAAGTCATTCTTTTCCAAAACTCATGGCTTTTCATTAAAACCATCATTTTCAAAACTTGTGTTTGCCCATTCGTAAAAACATCATCATAAACATATTCAATCATGTCAATATTTATTAGGAAAATAATATTTTAGAAAGTTCGCTTGCTTACCTGAGATAACCTCAATCTCCTCCTTCCATATTTTTCCTTGTCTTTGCCTAGATAAATGAAAATTACATTTTCATTTATATGCATCAAATTCAAATGCTTGCATCCCTTAGAGTTTTCCAATCTACATACATCCATTTGGATTTACGTTAAACTAACTTAACCCACTTGTCTTTCCAGTTGGGTTTCCATTTTCTAATTCCCTCATTAGTATAACTTATGCTTCCACAGCACCCATTCCTTTTAAAATCTACTTTTAATAGGTTAAATCCTCATAATCACTTATGATACTTGTTTATATTCCATTGTAAGTTAAATTCTATCTCAAAAATTTAGAATTTAATATTTATTTTGATTTATTCCTCAATTTATCCATAAAACTGAAATCAGACACACTAATCTCTCTAATTTTTGAATTATAATCAAATCAAGGAATTTAAATATGAAATTCTAATAATTACATGAATTAATCAAAAAAAATATTTTCATCATAAAATATTAAGTATCTATATTTATTTTGGTATTTTTACTCTGCTGGACAGCAGCATCTATTTTTCAGATGGTTCAAAATACGTTAATTATTAGGTATCTTTATACCCTTATAAAATCAATTTTTATTTTGGTCAAGTGTTATTCAAGAGGTCTTATATATCATATAAAATTTTCATCTCAAAATTCCTTGTATAAAAATTATTAAAAAACATTTGGTGCAGCTGATCCTGACACCCGTTTACCTTGTTACGGTTGATTTTTCTGGATTTTTAATTTATAACTTGTTTATCCTTTTAAACTAAAAATTGGGTCATTCCTTAAGCACCCTATCAAGAGTTTGCACATGAATTTTCATGCTAAAACTCATTCATTTACTATTTCATCCATATTTTTCTTTTTTATTCTAGATTTAATACATATGAGCATAGGTTAGATAGCATGGGCTAATTACCATTCAAATAAAAATTTATAAATAAACCTATTTAATTAAATATATTTTAAACTTGAAACATTTTAATAAATTACTACATACCTGAATTTTAGGAGAGAAATTAAATTCCTAAGAAATCTTCAAGATATCTTCTTTCTCTTTTTTTTTCTCTCTCTCTCTCTCTCTCTCTCTCTCTCTCTCTCTTCCTTGGCTTGAACGACCAATCCTTACCTTGTTGCCCCTTTTTTTCTTTTATTTTTCTTCTTTCTTGCTTCTTAAGTCTCCTCCTTTACTTGCTCCCTAAATTTTTCATTTTTTAAATATCCAAAATTCATTTAAGGAAGCCCCCTTAGACGTCCGTATGGCCACCTCATCTTGGCCATTTATGGCTACACACCTAGCCTATACTCATGTCATTAAGCACCTTGATAATTCATGAATTTTTCTAAATTTTTGAAAATGCAAAAATTCATCATCGTGCCACTTCATCTTATCCCTTAATTGCCTCATTTAAGAGGTTGATTTTTCATTAATTGCATTGATCCCAAATGGATCCTACGATCACGTGTGTCCCATATACTTTTCAAAAGTCAATTTTTTATTAATTTAGTTGATTTTAAATTTTGCTCAACAAATCCCGTATCGACACGTATCACTCGTCACTCATCACTTTCAGTTCATTAATGACATGTCACTTTAAAAGTCAACTGCTTTTGTTATTTTGTGATTAAGTAATTTTCCATGATAATTAGCTTAATCAGACCTATTCATAAGATTCACCATATCGTTTTAACCGTTCATGACAAATTTCATCACAAAATGATATTTTTATCATAAGTTATGACCATTTGAAATTGTCTTTTGGATTTGGATAAAAATAAAAAATTATCACCCTAATCTCATTGCAATTTTCATAATCCAATCCATTCATAAGGTTGGGCACATCATCATGTGCTTACCTTTCAAATTTCACCTCATTCCGCTTTGTAGGCTTGAGTTATGAATTTTTTAATATTTATCACCTTAAATCCATAATTATCAACATAATCTCCATTAATTAAACCATAATATATGAGGTAATTATCTCTAATATATTCACATTTTCTAACCCTCATTAAGTCACTTTAGTCACATTGAACCACCTTGAGATACGATGATTAATTTAATCACCTTTTTTAATCAATAGCATTAAAATCAATCAATTAATTGACTCATACATAAACCATATATACATGTTTAATTTACATGTAAGGGTTCTACTTGGGTCTGGGTATCATATCATGATTAAATATTTCTATGACAATGCTTTAGGACATACATTTGTTTTCATGATTAAAGGTTCATATGAAAACATTTTAGGACCTAAAATTGTCCTTATGAAAAAAGGAGTATATCTGAAAATATTTTAAGACATATAAATGTCCTCATGAAAAAAAAAATTATAAAAGGTTTATATAAAAGGTTTTCATGAAGGGTTTATATGAAGGGTTTTCATGAAGAGTTTATATCAAAGGTTTTCATAAAAGGTTTCTTTCTGTTAGTAATTGATCGCTTCATAAGTGTTTCCTACTAAACGGTGAGAAATGCATTTATACGAAAATGCAAAATGCTTGCTTACTGAGTTTATCACTCACGTTTGTTTTCTAAACCCTAGGCAGGTTCAAGGAAGCTCGAAAGGAGAAAGGACCTGATAATTTGAAGGGAAGAATGACTGATATTCTTTAACATGTTAACAAATTGTTAGGTATCATGGAAGAATTGATATGTTTAGAGAATGGTTGAATGCTTGTGTTGATTATGAGAATATTAGGTTATGAATGTACATGATGTATGTAAACAAGTTGATATGATACAAGTATATAATTGCTTGTGAAGCGAATGGTGAGAATGATATGTATAGTTAACTTCAAATGTATGTTGCTTGAAAAATGATGAAGGAAATGGAGAAAAAAAATTCACTAAATGAAATGAATTCAAGAATCTCGCCGCATGATCAGGGCAACAATCCTATTTCGCATTTACTATTTGATAATGATCTTGGAGTAAGGCTCAAATAGTGACGCCTTGGGTCGGGGGTGCCACATATGTACTCTAGGGAAAGGGGTAATGAGGCCATTGCCTTTTATCCAACCTTGGACGTTGGACCTCCCTACCTTAATACCTTATATACATTTATGTCAATCATTTTATTATTCAAGACATAACCACTTTTAATAACAATGCTTTTGAGGCATTCAACAAAGGGTGTGTTTAAGAAGTGATAAAACTTTCAATGGAAAAATTTTGGTACAAAAGTTTTCAAAATGAAAAAAATTAATGTGATATGATAATGGTAATGATAAAGAGAAAAAAATAAAGTTAAAATAGATATATCAGATGTATGAGTAGTTATGTAAAAATAATTAAAAAGTAGAGTAGTTGTATAAAAAAGTAAAGAAATAATTAAAAAATAGGATAGTTGTAAAGAGTGAAAAGTTTTAGATTGAAAAATTTTAGGGCGTATTTGTTTACTCTAAAAACTTTGCAATCTAAATTTTTTCTCCATAATTGCCTTATGTTTTAATTATTTTTCACATTTTGCTTATACAGTTACGTTATTTTTTAATTATTTCTACATAACAATCTATATGATTAATCGGTCTATTTCAGCTTTATCCTTTTTATTCTTAATTATTTCTAGAAAAATGATCATGTTAATTTGGACTAAGCATTACTTAACCTACTCAAAAAATCTATTTAACTTTTTTTACTTCTTTCTTTATACACTTATTTAGTGTATTTAACATATAAATTAAGCGTTACCATTTTTGAATATATATATATATATATTATTTAAAGATTTTTAAACACAGGGGAATTTTAGCCATTTTCAATGGTTAAAAATGGCTAAAATAGCCCTATGTTTAAAAATCTAAAAAAATAAATAAACATATCAAAAAATGGTAAAATTTTGTTATGTATTAAATACATCTATATTAATAAGTTTATATGAAAAATGTAAAAATAAAAATTTTAAATTAGTTTTTTGAGTTGGGCTAAGTATGCCATTATCCAGCTTGGACTAATAAGATTATTTTTCTTATTTCTATAATCTATCGATACAATTATCTGATTTATTTTAACTTTATTCTATTTGTTTATAATTATTGTGTTTATCATATGATTTATATGATTATTTCACATCATTTTTTCTCATTTTAAAAATTTGTATGTAAAAAAACTTTTCATCCAAAAGTTTTATCACTTTTAAACACACCTTTAGTTTAAAACGTTTTAGGCGTTAATAAACACCCAAAAATAAAAATTTCTTTTATACTCACGATATTTTCATCTAATTCCTAGCATACCTATAATGTTTTACAAATTCTTTTTATATCCATAATATTTCATTTTAAATTCCTATTATATCTACACCGTTAATACAACTGTTATCTAACCTATTAAAAAGACGATTATACACTTTTATGAATTTTCTAATTAAAATAATTCAACCATAATATAAATATTAAATTATTTAATATCATATATTAATATTTTTCTATCTTGAGTTGAGCCAATTTAAGGTTAAATTATTTCAATTATAAAATTTTCAATAGGTAAAATTATCTTTTTAATAGGGTAGATAATGATTGTATTGACCGTATAGATACACGATAAATTTATAGGAAAATATTATGTTCACGGAAGAAATTCATGAAATATCACTAGCATATCACGAATTTAAGGGCAAATGTTTGGGTGCGAAAAGAATTTTCCCACCTATTTAGGGTGTGTTTGGCAATGTGCAATAAATGTCAAGTTAAAACTTTTCACTCTTCACAACTATCATATTTTTCAATTATTTTTTCATATTTTTCTATACAACTACCCTACTTTTCAATCATTTATACACAACTACCCATACAACTAACCTATCTATTTTAACGTTATCTTTTTTACTCCTCATCATTACCCCTATCATATCACATCATTTAACAACTTTTATTCTCCAAAACTATTCATCAAAAGTTTTATCCTTCCCACAACAAACACCTGTAATAAACGAGGGCAAGCGACCTGGTTTCCCAACTTCCTCACGAAGAAAAGTTTCACGGACGACGGAACCCTTGCCCCCTCAAGTCATGGCAATGACGACGGCAAGGAAATCAGGCCTTCTTCTCCTCTCAGATGTTGTCAAGACCCTAGATCGTTATCATCGACGTTTCTCGTCGGCTAGCTCTGTGAATATCTCCATCATTAGCGAGCACACAGGCAAATGGATGCAGGCAAGTTTCTCCTTATTGTTTTATTTTGTACACATTCTATATTCAGATTCTTTTTCTCTGTTGATCTCTGAAGCTGGCTCCCTTTTCGGAAGGTTCTCAATATTTGGAATTTAGAGTGTTTGACATGTTTTTGGTTCCTGCACTTTCGATTATTCTTTGCGCTTTTTGATTGTTATTACGATTCACATTTTATCTAGATGGAATTGTCGTCTGGAGTGACCAAATCGATTGGCCAGATGTCATATTGGGATTGGGACTTATTGTTTGGCTATGTGAATTTTCGTATTTGGGTTCTTTGCGCTTATGGATGGTTATTACGATTGACATTTTCTTCATATTTGGGCAGAGAGAGAATTATGTTTTGTAGTGTTGTTGAAACGGGTGGTGCTTTATTCACATGATGTAGAGAATTTTTGGCAGTTGCTGGGAGGCATACCTTTAGCAGGAGACACTTGCGTAGATCTACTTTTATCCATACACGTCCACTTGTTGCTTATGGCCTGCATATAACGATTTCTTTTTGCGCCTCTTCACCTTGGTGTTATTCAGTCTTCGAACTGAGTTCAACCATACACTCTTGAGAATCACTCTGGCATGTGTCTTTTTAAGTGTTACTAATGTTCAAAACCTAAAGAGGTAACAACTTACTGCGCTTTTTGCAGTACGTTGCATTGGAAGTATCAGTTCTCATCATTTGAACTTAAGCATCTCTGAATATTATCATGCATCAGACAGTGATTTATGGCTTGTTTGATTCTTCTTATGTTGGGAGCTAATAGCTTATTTCTTTAAAAACAACGGACTGATAGGGATTGAATAAAAAAATGCAGGATTCTTTGCTAATTTTGAATTTAAATGGAATTTTTCAAATGCATACAAGCGAGAAATGAAATAGGGAAAGAACAGACAAAACTCAAAACAGAAATCATCGCCCTGCTATAATGCCAATTGCCCCTTCTATAGGCAACTCCACTAACCAACCACCTGGCATTTCTGCCAACTCAGCGTCCACATGCTGCCCAGTCAGCACTCATTACATTCCCATCAACACCCAACACACACATATGAACTACAACACATGCTTAGAGATTCATGCTCGCGGCTACTTCCACCTGGGTCCATAACCTTCGGCCACCAGATGCTAAGTAGTCTCAGCATAGTAGATCTTTGTCACTATCATGGACCTTCAAAAATAAATGACATTTGATGGTGCTTATGCAATGGGCTGATTTTTGCCTACTTTGATGGTGGACCATAAGCAGCCCGAAGGTGCTATTCGGCTTAATAAAGTTTATATTCCTGCGATATCCTTTCATGTATTATACAATTACTGACAAATCCAGTCTTTTTCATTCCTTTATGTTTTTCTCATCCAAAATCTCACTCATTTTTCTCAAAATTGGATCTATTTGCATACTTGTGAACATTCAAATTTCCTTTTATTAAATTTAGTTTTTTAATCCAAATATGGCTGTAAATATTTTAATTTCCTCTCCAAGTCTAAAATTTATCTATTTTAATTATATATTCATTGTCAAATAAAAAATTGAAAAGTTCTTTAATTTTAATATCATTAGATTTTTAATTATGGGTTCCACTTCTATGGAATTGGTTCCACAGAAGTAGATTTGTGGAATATTCATGTGGGCCCACAATGATGATTATATTGAAATACAATCCGTCCTTTTCTTTTAGAACAATTTATTTAGCTATGATTCTAATGTTCAAATTGAGGAGTTACATGCGCCATTATTGTTTAAAAGGTCTATGTTGTAAAATTTGTTTGAATTTTATATCAATTTTAAATATTCAAGTCAAACATCTATACCTTCTTAAACATTCATCACGTATAGGTGAATGATTCTAGTTTATAAATGACTATAGCATTTGATGCTCTTGTGAATGGATCCATGTGACTTTCATATTTCGCAAATGACACATATCTTTTTAAAAGACATGGTTCAGACAAGACTTTTACTAAAATGATTTTTGGTAACATAATTAAACAAATGATGTTGAACAGAACCATCTGGTTGGATTTTGATTGAATCACATAGTTGGCCGAAACAGAGAGGTTCCAAGAATTCACTTCTATGGAGCTGGTTCAAAGAAGTGGAACCAATTGAATTATATATCTTAATCAATATTTTACTATTAAACCTGAGACTCATAAAGTGTTTAGGTTTTTTACCTACTACTTCAACTGCATCAAATAAGATCAACAATAGCCATTTAGTCCTGTTGTACCGAACCTTCTCTTCTTATTTTAACTCTTTAGTCACTTCAGCCGCTTACCAGCCACAAGCAAACAAGCTTCAGCAGAATTAAACAAGCCCTCAGATGTGTTGAATTATTGTTGTTGTTATTGTTATTTTTCCAATGTTGATGGAATAGTATGCAAATAAGCAGCTTGATTCTTTCAATTAGATTTTAGTGCCCATGCGATCTCGAGAAAATCTATTTAATTTGAATTGATTTGTACTTTTCTTGGAGCAGTTACCTTCCTACCATTGGTGTTTACATCAATGTGATTGTGGAAATAGTATGTTCCTGATTGTCTCAATATTTTATTCATCAATTGGCTTTGGTCACGTTGACCTGTCCTATCATTCCACTCCATGAAGGGCTTTGACTTCAGTTAAACCATTTGTTACCAATTCGCTTTACCTAACTCACTCTTAAGGTAGTGTTTGGGAATGTGAAGCGGGAAAGTGGGGAGTGGGAACATACACTCTCTCATGTGATTTAACCGCTTTAACTACTTTTTACTATCTTATTTTTTCCATTTTTACCTTATATTTTAATCATTTTCTCACACAACTACCTTGTTTATTTGTACTTACCCCTGCCATATCGCATCAGTCTCATAATTTCCAAAAATTTTCCCACTTTCCCACTTTTCAACTTCCAATTACCAAACAGATCCCAAGTCATTATTGTCATGAAAAATATGATCTGAATAGACAATTGGCACATTCCTGCATAAAAGGAAACATGTTTTTCTGTTCAATAATGTTTCTTTTGTTTGTGAGTTGTGAGCACTACCATAGTTGTCATACTTTATCTTGTAAATATATATTTTTACTTCATTAGTGTTTCTGTTTGGTAACTAGCTATTTTCTCTTATGTTACCCTTAATCCAACCAATATGCTCTTTACGTTTAATGGTGTTTCATAAGTTCTTTACTCTCCTTTATGAGTAATCATTGTGTAAAATTGTCCTCTTTGAGTCTGTTGTATTTCAGTCACTGTTTTCAAAACTGAATCCAATCGACTGTTTCGTACGACTTTCAAGAGAAATTAACTATTCGATGGCCAATCCAAATCTTAAAATTTGGATTAAACAAAAAAGGTGTTTGATTGTGTTGTTTGGGTGTCACGTTCTGTTGTCATTTATGTTAGTGATGTGTGGTTTTTTTTTTTTTTTTGGTTGGTTGTGGGGGGCCGGGGGTGGGGGGGGGGGTGTTTGACCTGGAATACATGTCAGTAACACATGGATGATAGCATGATGATAGTCATCATGTCATAATCATATCCATAATTGCATATATTATCATCAGTGTGTAATGGCTCATTGGAAACCATCAAATCATGATGAAAAGACTCCCAATCTCGTACATAAATGTTACCACACGGCATTACTCTTCTTAAGGCCATTGACTGATACAAAATTTGAGAAATACACACATTTCAAAAGAATATATTTATATATAATCATTTGAACATGAAATACAATGTGTCCAAAGAAATAGATGTACATATGCAAACCTAGAGTCGGACTCTCGTAGTCCTGGTCTAAGCTCTAACTCTTTATTGGGCTCTCCTGTCTGCTCTACTGTCTAAGAAAAACATGGTAAAATAGGCTGTCAAGCAATGGATTGTGCTAAATTTTAGCTGTGCCCAAATAGTAAGAAGCTAAATGGGTTGAGGATGCAAATATTTGGCACCAAATCTGACACAATTTGCAAAATTCAAAAATGGATATGAGGTTTGTAGGGTTCTATACATCTTGCTCTTCCCAGAACCAACATTTGCAGGGGCCATTTGCACCTGGAATTTTTCTAATATTTATATCATGTTGTCTCTTTCCCTGTGTTTGTTCGTTCTTATTTGTTTCTAATATTTATGAAACACTAGAAAGGATTTTGCTTAATGGAAATAAGGATTAACATTTGGTAAGGAAAGCACTAATCTAGGTAGTTCTCAGCAATGTGTTCGTATGTATTGATTATTGAAGACTCATCAGGAAGAGTGAGGGAGCCTCCCTCTCTGTTTTGTAATGATATAGAAGAAGAGGGGAAACAACATACATTATCAAAACTCAGAACTTGTATGCATATCCAATGAGTAGGCTTAGTTTTGAAGATGATGTTGTTGATAAATGGAGGTGGGGATAATTTTGGTGAAGACACATGGTCCTTTCATTGGTGAGGTACAACACAAGGTGAATTGGTAGGCTAATGCCACTTTGTCTACAAGGCTATATTTTGGGTCTAAGGGATGGCTTGTTTCTAGACTTATTTTTGTTTTTGTGGGTGGGAGTATGATGGCGGGATCAGATTTTGGAGAGGTAGATGACACACTTCAATTCTCCTAAATGAAGGCTCAACAATTACTTGAATCATGTTATAAATTAAAACAATTACTTGAATAATGTTATAAATTAAGGATTTGGGATCATAGTTGTTAACGGCACACCTAGCAGTGTGCCTAGGTTCAAGGCTCACTCATGAACACATCTTAAGCCTTGAGGTGCTCCTAGTTCACTTAGAGTGTGTTTGGTTAAATACAAAACTTTTCAATTTAAAACTTCTCATTCTCTACAACTGCCTATTTTTTAATTATTTTACATCTTTCTATACAACCATCCTGTTTTTCAATCATTTTTACACAACTACTCGTACAACTAGCCTATCTATTTTAGGAGCCCAATTCTATTCTCCCGGGTGCATATACACATTTTTTTTAAATTTTTTGAAACTTTTTTCATGAAACTCTTAATTTAAGTATATTTAACATGTGTATTAATTTTTACCATTTTCGGAGATTTTTATATATTTTATTTGGATTTTTAAAAATCAGTGGTATTTAGTAATTTAAAAATTTTAAAAAATCCAAAAAAATCTAAAAATCTCCAAAAATGGTAAAAATTGATACACTTGTTAAATACACTTATGTTAACAGTCGTGTAAAATTTTTTATTTTTTTTTTAAAAATGGTGTATGCACATGGGAGCTCTCGATAGTATACAACTGCAACCTATCTATTTTAACTCTATTCTTTTTAACTCCTTATCATTACTCCATCATATTACATCATGTCTCATACAAAAATTTTATCAATTTCCAAACACACTCTTAATTTAATTTGTTCGAAGATTTAGTAATTTCTAACATTTAAATAGAGTTTGACTTCTTCAATTTCACCTTGCTTTTTCAATTAAATGTTGGATTAGTGAAATTTGATATTGTTTTTATTCATAATGGATTAATGTTTAGGGGTGTAACTTCATACCAGGTCGGTCTAAACTGGCTTGACCCGACCTAGGAAAAAACACGGGTATGTGTTCCATTTTTTGTGTTTCGACATCAAAGCCTGACCTTATTTGAACCTGATTTCTTTCTTAATTTGTCAAAAGAATTATAGTAGTTTATGCATTAAGCATTTTAACTATAATCATAATAAAAGTTCTTCCATGTAATCATAACCTAATTGAACTTTAAAATATTTATTTTATAATTTAAATGTCATTTATATTTGTCTATAAAAAGCCGAATCTCTTGCATATAAATCAACTCAATTTACAAATAATCGTAAATGTACTAACTCTTTAAAATTATTATATGCATACTAATGTGCTCGAAAATATATAAGTTTTATTAAACTTGTTTAGATAGTGATTTCATGCAACTTCATCTATTTTTCTTACCTTCATTGTTAATGGAAAATTCATTGCGTTTATTGTACTTAGCATTATCTTTTAATTAGAAGACCAAGTTTCATTAAAATCAAAGATGTTATTATTCATATATATTCATGTGTAAAATTATGAATAAATATATTATCATAATTAAAATTAGATTTTAGAATTAGTTAGTTCGAATGCAATAATGTTCAAAGAGTTCGATATTTTTATTGATAGATTTGAACCTCTATTGCTTTGAGAGTAGCTCAATTTTAACATAAAACCTAGACCGCAACCAATGCCAATATGGTCTTTATTTGATCTGAACATGGATTCTAAGATTAGGATTAAGGTTCATGTAAATCCAGTACAATCTAACTTGAGTTGCACCCCTATTAATGACTATAATTTAGGAACAGATGGAGGTCGCGTTTGGTAACAAAAAAAAGGGAAAAGAAAACTTGTCCTCCTTTTTCATACTTTTTTATACAACTATCATATTTTTCAATCATTTTTTCCCCATATTTCCGTATAAGTATCCTATTTATTTTTATTTTGTTTCCTTTACTCCCAATCATTATCCTTATTAGATCATATTACTCTCACTTTTTCCAAACTTTTTCTCCAAAATTTTTTTTTCCTCACTTTTTCGCATTTACTAGACACATCTAAATGTTTCCTTATTAATTACATATTATTAAATTCATTTTCAATTATATGCATCTTGCTTCACTAGGGCACGCACTTCGTTGTGTACGCATCCCGTCTAGGCCCTTGGGTTATTGGCACCTAAGTGCACCTTGCACCTCTAACAATTATGGTTGGGATATCTTGTTTTCCATGCAGTTGATCATTTTTAGGAAAGATGTGCATGCTAACTTCAACCCTATGCAAGGGATTGACTCCTATCATGATATCACCTGGTTTAACACTAAAACCTTCTACTTAGCAATTGGAATACATTTGATTTTTGACCATCGGTTGTTTATTGGCTCTGGTTCGGCATTTCTAAGTTTACATGCATTTCAATTTCTTTTTGATGACTTCTGTGGTGTGGTCAGCCTGGTTGATTACTTGATTGTTGCAAGGCACCAGCAAAAGAACCTGGCATCTAGATATTCTGAATTTTGACTTTTTCCTGTTGCTATCATGTTCATTATCATCTCATAGTAAGAACTTGTTATTACTTGCAGAAGAAAAAATAAATTGAGAAATTTAATGTTTCCATGGAAATAGGACACTGGCAAGAAATCCCGAATGGAGTTGATAAATGAAGTTCCACCCATCAAGGTTGAGGCTCGAATTGTTGCTTGTGAAGGAGGTACCTACGTTCAAAATTAACACCCTGGCTATGCCTTTTATTTTGTTCCCTCACATACATATGTTTTCCCCCATGGGATTTCTGTTTGCAGATATTGATCCTGCTCTTGGACATCCTATTGAATTCATATGCCTTGACCTGAAAGAACCTGCAGTCTGCAAATATTGTGGTCTTCGATATGTTCAGCACGACCACCATTGAGCAGCTGCTATCTTCTTATTTCAATTTAACTCTTGAGGCACCGTTGCAGCCAGCGTAAGCATTCCCATCAAGCCTCTTTGCTCCTAAATGTAGGCTTTTACCAAACGTACGGCTTGATGTTGCCTGCGCAGAATGCATTGACAGCATTCTTTCCTGTGTTTATGTGATAATAAGATATATTGACGCCATGTTGCCTGCCTTTTTTTTTTTTTTAAATCATTGGTCCGGGATTTGTAGCACCTTGGCTTTTATTGCTGTTGTTTTTATTATATTTGTAGCAATGCTGCGGGATGAAATGCCTTGTAGGTTTCTTCGTGAATGGTTCCTCGTAATCGATTTTCCAAGGCATCCATTGGATTAATGCCTTAGTGGGTTGATTTGTCAAATCCAACCCATTGATTATGTTTATAATTATGATTAGCTAGCCATGTAATATCATTTTCATACAAATTTTTCTATTAAAAATGTATAATTTATAAATAAACATTTACATGCGTTAATATATTTGTTTTTAGATGATTTTATTTATGAGAGATGATTCTATACATCAAGATGCATGGAAGTAATCATGAATTCGGCCAAAATACTTATTTTTAATTTTTTAAAAATTGTTATTCTATGTATATTTAATTTACATTGTAAGTTTTACTATTTTTGGAGATTCTTATCTTTGAATTTTTGAATTTCAAATATAGGAGCATTTTAATCATTTTCAAATGACTAAAATATTTCTATATTTAAAATTCTTAAAAAAACATAAATTTTAAAAATGGTGAAACTTATTATGTGGATTACATACACGTAGGGTGTGTTTGATTGGGGGTAAAACTTTTGATGAAAAGTTTTTGAGATAGAAGTTGTCACATTGATAGAAAATGATATGATATAATAGGAGTAATGATGAGAAATAAAAAGAATAAAGTTAAAATAGATAGGTTAATTGTATAGATAGTTGTGTAGAAATAATTGAAAAGTAGGGTAGTTTGTATAGGAAAATGTGAAAAAATAATTAAAAAATAGAGTAGTTATGGAGAGTGAAAAGTTTTAAATTGAAAAGTTTTGGTTGACATGTTTATATCCTAAACAAACACACCCGTAGAATAATATTTTTTGGAATTTTAAAAATAAATTTTTTTGATGTACTATTTTGTTTTTTTTTTAAATTCTAAAAATTATACAAAATTAAAAAGTTGTAAAATTTCATAGGTGAAATGTATATGTTTTGGCCCAAGCATGTAGGGCGACAATGCAATCGATGTACTGAAATGAGTTCTTTTTTTTAATGTAACAAAGGCCCACTTTACTAATTTGATGGCAACGTGAGCCATAACAAGTTTATCATCTATAAGAAGCGCCAAAATGGCATTACGAATCAAATAGATATGGTCTCATGGATGAACAATAGATACAGATTCTGATCAGGCTACTCCTCAACAAATGAGAACACATTGAAGGGTCATGATCAACCATGGGAAGCTCAAAGAAGCATTCAAAGGCTTGGATCAAATAATCATTACAAAGTTACAAAGTGAACTTGACATGAAGGAAGAAGATAAATAATCAACTTCGAGGTGTACTACAGCTAAGTCGCTTAGTCGCGGTACCTCTCCTACATGCTTACCATGTGTCCATAAGACGAGGAAAACGGAATAGCAAAATACCATGTCAAAGTGACTAGAAGACCTACCATGTGTCCACTATGGTATAAAAAATGGTGGATAGAGGGGTACCTTCGCCAAATGACTTAGCCATGGTACTCTATCCATCCTTATAAATAATAGCTTGGGTTGCTTATTTGCATAAATCCCAAAGCTTCCTCCTAGCCCTATGCTCTTGCTCTACTCTTTTTTCCAAATTTTATTTGGTCTAGGAGTCTTGCGCTAGTAGGAGTGCAATTTGGTACCGGGTCAGTCCAAACCCACCCGACTTGACCCGGTTTCAAAACCAAGTTTAGGTTTTATTTTGAGATTTTTTCAAATTAAAACTGGTTTCAACTCGACTATGAAGAAAGCGAAATCAATACCGAGTTTACATCAATTGGATACTAAAACTTAACTAAGTCTGAACCTGATATTCCCCTAATTTATTAAACTAACTATATTTATTTATGCAATAAATTTTTTAATTATAATTATGATAAAAGTTTTTTTATGTAATCATAACGTAATTAAACTGTAAAATGTAAATAGCAAACGTAAATGCTATTTACATTTGTCCATAAAATTGAATATATTATATTTACATTAATTTTATTTACAAATAATTACAAACATACAAACTCTTTAAAATTATTGCTTACATATCAATTAACTATG
The DNA here is from genome assembly GCA_030490835.1 of Annona cherimola. Classification (NCBI taxonomy): domain Eukaryota; kingdom Viridiplantae; phylum Streptophyta; class Magnoliopsida; order Magnoliales; family Annonaceae; genus Annona; species Annona cherimola. Next base: position 40,815,632 of record CM059976.1, read on the forward strand.
AGATATATAAGTCTCACTTTTATTAAACTTTAAATAGTGATTTCATGTAACCTTATTTATTTTTCTTACGTAGATTGTTAATGAATAAATTATTACATTCATTGTACTTAGAATTATCTTTTAATTAGAAGATACATTTTCATCAAAACCAAAGATATCATAGGTCATATAAATATATTTACGTGTAAAATATTCATGTACGAATGCAATAATGTTCAAAAAATTCATCATCTCTATCGTTAATTTCAACTTTTATAGTTTGAGAGTAGCTCAAATTTCAATCAGTAACTAATGCCAACCCGATCCATACTCGAATTCTAATATTAGGATTAGGGCTTGGGTTTACTTAAATGCATAGGCTCGGTATTTGAGTTCACCTAAACCTGATACAACTTGACTCGAGTTGCACCCCTGTGCACTAGCGTTGATAAGCCTTCTTCTTTTTAAGGTATAAATGAGAGGCTTAATCTCTTAAGGAAGATCTTTATAAGATTTAGATAATTTGAAGACAGGGATTAAGACTATTTCGTTTTGTCTTATGTAGATCATACTTTTTTTTTCTTATTTTCTAAAATTTTCTTCTAACCCATTATGCTGTCTACTACTAGTCATTGTCTTGTCCATGTCTAGTGTGAAACCCTGACTATAAGCTTAATGAAGATAGTTTAGAACTTGTATAAGAATGAGATTTGAAAATTTCATAAAATGAAGGGTATAGGTGTGAGGACCAGGTATTTTATTTTTCATTTTCATTATAACCTTTCCCTGTTTATGAGGTAATTTACGAACATGCTACTGGGAATTTATGATGTTAATGGATGCATAACATATATGGACGTGACATCTAGGGGACGTATAGTGTATATATGTATGTACTATGATCTTAACACATTAGGTATAAATTTAAAGGTATATGATTAACGTGCCATTGTTGAACGCTATGACTATTTTTCACCTCGCAGAGTAAAATTTTAATTATTAAGTTGTAGAAGTGAGAAAGTAAATTACTAATTGCGATTAGACCAGACCCATGCTCCGGCCTGGCCCGACTCAATGGGAGTTCAGTTAAAAGGAGAGCCCACGCGCATTAGGGCTTCATCTTTTTTTTTTTTTGCGCTCGACCATCTTTCCCTCTTCTCTTCCCGTTTTCTGCTTCTTCTTTCTTTTCCCCTTCTGTTCAGTTTGATCTAGCCCTTGATCTCTTCAAACTCTACCAATTGCCTTGAAGATCATCGATTCACATCAAAGAAGCTCAAAATCTTAGCAATTCAAGTCTAGGGTCGCTGTTTTTGAGAGAAATCACAATAAAGGTAAGTAGATGTCGCCCTTTCTTGATTTAGTGATAAAATCTCATGTTAAATATGATATAAGATTGGTGAGAATGTATAGCGTCCAACAACTTTATGGTATGGGACGTAGGGTTCGTAATAGTTAGGGTAAGCAGGGTTTATATGGAATTTGTTGTGAATGTGTGACTTTTATGAAGTAAAGGACTCGTTAGCAGTTTTTATATCATTAAAATGTGACGTTTGTCGATTCAGCTCAAACAAGAATATGAACTAGAGATTCCTCTTTTTGCACCTACTATTTGTTTGGTAAAATGCTTGTGTGACAATTTTATATATTGAATTTAAAGTAAATCTTGTTGATGTTGTACGCGTGAATTGTGACATTTATTCTTGTCTGTTATGTATAATGTGTTATTTAAAATGGTTGGTTGTAAAAGGGTTGTTCATGACCCCTGATTGACATGAGGAAATGGTTCTTCATGACCCTTGATTGACATGAGTAGAGGATTGTTCGTGTCCTTCTATTTATACGTGGTTATATGCATACGATCTTGGGAGTGGGTATTGGACCCATATGCCTTATATTGATCATGACATGCGCATTCAGAATTTTACTTATTTCCACTTTATACTAACTACTATCTACTTATTGAGTCTATTTAAACTCATATGGTTTGTTAGTTTGTCTTTAGAACATAGGCCAGGTGGGGAACCTCGGGATGAGACAAATGGAAGACCAAATCTTGGAGACCATTAGAACAGCATCTCTAATTACAGTTATTTTGAAATTTATGAGATTTTGATATTAGTATATGTAGACGCTTACTAAGTCAGATTTGACTTTGACAAACATATTATATTTAGTATTTTGAATTGGATTATAATCTATGTGGATATATATATATGATCATTTGGTTTGCTTGTTGTGTAAGGATAAATTTCAATGATTTTCCTTCTATGTGAATGTCTTTATTATATGAAGATACAAGTGTATAAATGTAGAGTTGAATATCACATTTTGGAATAAAATTGAAATGCTTATGAAATATAGGTCGTGTATTTCATACAACCCCTTATACATTATGGGAAGATGCTGCCGAATTTTTCTTAGGTTGTATGGTATCCATTGACTAGTTATTGAGAATATCTAGAAACGGGGCGTTACAGTAGGTGTAACCCACGTGGGAAATGGAAAATTAGTGGGAAATGATTAAAAATTCTTTGATTTAAATTAATGGAATTAAGGCAACCAATTAAGCAAAGTGATTAAGATAATCACTTTTGATTTACTTGAAAAGTTGTGCCACTAATGACAAAAGAGGAAGCTTCCACTAAAAGACAAACTAAGAGTAGAGAATGGTGAGGTGACATGGTAATTAATGCTATATTTTCATTTTATTAATGATTGATTATTTGATTTATTCATATCTTATGATATACAAGGTGGATTGACACGAAATTGTTGGGAAAAGCCTAAGTTGGCATGCCCGACATGATGAACGGTTTGGATTATGAAAATTATGAATGGAAAGGGGTAAATTGATTTGATTTACATGATATTTAGTGAATTCATTTCATTTAGTTGATATCTTATATTATAATCATCATTTGAAGATGAAATTTTTTATGTATAGCTAAGTTGAAGTATTTTATTATATAAATGGATATTATAGCAAATCTTTTTAGAGGACCCTAAACCACACTTTATTTAAGGATAGGTAATGCCATAATTAATCCCCTTAGTTACCATTGTCTTTTTAACACCAAAAGTCAATTATCATAAATGTAAGGGTAGACTTTGATGACCCACTTTTGAGGTGTCAAATAGGGGTAATTTTGAGCAGATTTCATAATAAACAAAATGTAAAAATTTGCATGAAAATACAGCTGGGTATGGACGTGTATGGTAAGGGATTTTTGGGCAGTTTTTTTTTTAGTTTTGCATTCTGCAAAAAATTGCAAAATCATGTGATAATGCAGCACATACGGGACGTGGACAGCATGGTAATAGGGTAAGATAAAGTCAACTAAAAAATCAGAAGATGATAGCCAAGGATGAGATGAATGGCTAGGATTAATGCAGCAATTAAATGATAAAATTGTAAATATATAATATAATTATTAGGTGGCAATTAAAGGGGCAAAGTGCAGCAATATAAATAGGAAAGGAGGCAGTGGCATGGATGTTTTCAGCAAGAGTTGGGGAGGAAAAAAACTTATAAAAAAAGGGGGTAGCCAAGGAGACGTCCAAACCAAGGGGGGTAAGAAGAGAAAGGAAGGAAAGGAGGAGGAGAAGGGGGCTTGGACATTTTTAAGTGGAGTAAATTCATCTTCAAAATCAAGTAAGTGATTGTCTTTAACGATATATAGGTAGAGGAATACAAATAATATATTTAAATGCATCTAAGTGGGAGTGACGCCCTATGATATAAGTTGGTTATAAATTTCTGAAAGTTGCATCTAATTGCCCAAGCTATGCTTGATTAACATTCGATATTATGAGGGATAAATGTTTAAGTTATGATTAAATAGTTCCTTGAATACTTGATAAGTGTTCAAATAAGTGGAGTTCACATAGAATACATATTGATATTCATAAGCGAATGAAATGAAGCATCTATGCTCATGTATATGGGAAGTCCAAGTTGGGTATGTGGAAATAGAGTTCTGATTATAAATATTTATCCCATAATTAAACAGATGATACATGTTAAATTTTAGAATTAAGAACTAATGATTAAAGGTTTTACATATGTGTGGAGTTAAGATGTGAATATGGGAGTAAAACTTAGCAAAATTGGGATGATATAGGGCAATTATTAGGAATAAATATAAATTCCAGAAATTTCAATTGAAAACTAGCCTATTATAGGTTATATACAAGCCCTTAAACATCCATAAAGGTTGTTGATTAATAACCTCATGAATGTACATGGTTAAGGTGGAGTTGTAAGAAGTAAAATTTAATAGAAATGGAACAAAATTGGGCTGTTTTTGCAAAATGGAAATAAATTCTAGAAATTTTGAAGTAAGATTAACTTGTTATAAGTTGTAAACAATTATCTAAAAGGATCACAAGAATGGTTGATAGGTAGCCCCATGTTCATGTCATTATGGAGTAACTATGAAGGTAAAAATGCAATGAAAGTAAGAATAGTCTAGGACTGTTTTGAAATTGAGAATTAATTTCAGAATTTTGGAAGAGATTTAGCTTGTTACAATTTATAAATAAGCCCTTGAAATAATCACAAGGTTGATTGAATTATAATTTGACACATATATATGCCTAAAGTACAATTTTAGAAATGAAATGTGATGAATACATGAATGTATAGAGCAGGTTTGGAGATGGTTGATTATTTCAGAAATTTTGAGAGGAATTTGTCTTATTATAAACTATAAACAAATACTTAATATGACCATAAGAGTTGTAGTTTGATAATTTTTCATGTGTATATCATTAAGGTGCAATTATATAAGCGAAATGTAGCAAGAATGAAACTATAAGTAGCTATTTTGGAAATGGATGATTATTTTAGAAATATTGATGTAGATTTAATGTGTTAAAGATGGTGTACAAGCCCTTGAAATGAGCACAAGGGTTGAAACATGGTGGAAATGAGTTAATAAAAAGGAAGGCATGCAAGTATATGATACTGTACATGTATATAAGATGGTTGTTTTCACTCATCTAGAAAAAAGCAAGGAAAAGATTGAAGATGCAAGTTGGTCACCACAGATAAGCAAACAAATTTTTGAAAAGATTGATTTCATCTCAAGTGTTAAAATGGTTGAAAGTGCTTTATTTTGATATTTTAAGATTTGCTTACAAGTAAGCAAGCATAATTTTTAAAAATATAGCCTTATTAAAATGCCTTAGAATTAGTCCATTGTAAGCAAACCCTTTATGATGTTATTTCTAAAGGATTTTATGGTAAAGAATTAAAAAGAAAGTTAGAATTGAAAAAAAAAAGAAAATTGAAATTGTGGAAAGCAAATATGATTTATAAAAGAAGATGGATTTCTTCAGGAAATGATTTTTGGAAGACAAACAGTGTCTTGAAATAGTTCATTCGTTTTGAGATGGTTTATTCGGAAAAAATTTTGAACTTCTTTAAATATGAAATCACCTTGAAAATGCTTTATACGAATGTTTCTAAAATGAGTTTAAGGATAACCAACCTGATAAGTTGATTTCACAAAATGATTTGATTTTCGTTGGTTAAAATAGTATCCAAAGGTTATGCAAGCTCTTCTCTACATAAAAATGATAAGAATGACATGTGAACAAAGTATATGATACCAGAGTGGATAAAAGAAATTAATGCATTTGCATATCCTTTGTCTGCAAAAAGCTCAGAAACGGGAATAAAAATGGTTGTGAGACTCTTTTTGAATATATAAATATTTCAAAAATTCATTTATTATGATGATTTTAAAAATTAATTACAAGTAATGCTTTTAGAAATATTGTTTTCTCAAATACTGCAAATGCTTTATAAAATGTTTTATTTAAATACTTCTAAAATTATTTAAGGGTGGTCATTATGAAACTGAAATTTAAATAATATTAATGAAAATGTGTTTAAAGTGGGTTGTGCCCACTTTTTAAGTTGAAAAAGGACACAGACCTATGTCTGTGGTATTTCTTGAAATCATGCTAACATGTGAATATGAATGAATGATATATGGTCGCAGGTGGACCAGGGCCCCCTCTACATGTGGCCGAGTCGCTAAGGAAAGGTAAGAGGCTGGTGGTGCCCTCCCTGAAATGGGAGCAAGTTCAATAAACGGCCGCCTGGATAGCGTGCTGTTACATGATAGATTTCTTTTCCAAAAGGTAGATGATCACTTGGTAAGTGTCACTACTGAATGGGAAGAAATGCATTTGCATATGTTTTACTTTTGAAAAATCCAGAATTGGGTCACAAAATTGTTTATATGAAAGGCTTATATATAAAGGTTTAGATAAAAGATTTCTATGCAAATGCATACATGAAAAGGGTTATATGCATGTGCCTTGTTCCCAAACGAGCCCCGAAATAAGGTCATGAAAAACGATTTACAAGAAAAACGTCTTGGGACATAAAAATGTCCACATAAGAAAAAAAAGGGTTTACATAAAAAGATTTATATGCATATGCATCGCTTTTGAAAAGTCCAGACATTGGGATATAAAAAGGTTTATATGAAAAAGATTTTCTTGAAAATATTTATAAGAACACGTTTGCCTGATGATGAAAATGAGTGCTTATTGAGTTATCACTTACGTTTTATTTTTCCCAACTTTAGACAGGTACAGAGAAGTCTAAGAGGTAAAGAATCAGAGTATTCGAGGACAAGTATGAGCTAATATTGTTTTGTATGCTGAAATAGTTAGCTACCCCATATGGAATGGTAGGTATGGATTTTTAAGGAATGCTAAGGTATGCCAACTTATTGGTAGTTCTAAATTTGATGTGAATTAATGATTGAATATATGTATACAAGTATATATGTCGAATATCAGATATGATTATATTCTATATGAATATGACATGATCAAGTTGACAAAACCATTGATGTAAGGGAACAAGATGAAATTTTATGAATGATATGTATAAGTGATGACAAGTGTCAGTTACATATTGTTTGAAAAATGATGAGAGAAATGGGATGACAAAAAAAATTTCTGCTAAACGAAATGTATACAAAAAAATCTCACAGCGTGAACAGGACAACAATCCTATGTCACATTTACCAATCGAAAACAATCCCGGAGTAAGATTTTGTGACGCCTGGGGTCGGGGGTGCCACATATAGTCTTTATGCTACTGGACTTAAGCCATGATGCCACGGAATATGAAACTCAACTTGGGATGACTCTAGCTATTATGATATCCAACTTAAGTTGTTATGCTACCCGACTTAATTCTTACTTGTGTTTAGAATCCTCTGTGTTGTCCAAATAAAACTTTCATGTTGCTTAAAGTTAAGTCGTCATGCTCTTGGATTAGAGTCGACAACACTACCTGGTTTTCACAATCCGAGCTATTAGATCCTGATGGATCTAAGTAGTAGGTCCTACCTTTGCTTTTGGCAAGAGGTTGATATTGCCAATTCCATGTTGGTACTTTGCGTTCATATGAGATCACACATGATCTATGGGACTCCTTCACTGATAATGACCTATAGATGTGGGCAATTCAATGAGGGTAAAGTTGTCAAACATTGAAGAGATATAAAAAAATCTCTTACTAAGTCAGGGCTAGATTCACACTAGGTCTATCATGATCTATGCAAGTGTAAACCTTACATTGCACAAACTTAGAAACTTGGTGGCTCTATTTATCCCAAGTGTTGTTTAGTCAGCCTTGACCTATCAAAGTCCCGATCATATGAGCTTAAGTCTTTTAGTTAAACTTTATTTCCTCGATAAAAATACTTAAAAACAATCTAGGTGTCATATGCCAAATGCATTATCTTATTGTGTAAATCTAGGAGTTGCATGCGAAATATATCTTCTTGCTTTGTAAATCCCAAGAGTCATGTGAGAAATACATTGTCTTATTGTGTAGCCTCTAGAAGTTATACGCAAAATATGTCAGTTTGCAGTGTATTATGCTCATTGTATTAAATGCATTAACTTGCTATGTAGAGTCATTAGTGTAGCCAACATGCTCTTCCTTAATCCCAAACTAAGTCATTGCTAGTCGATGCGCTAAGCATAAACTCACCAATTCATAGAGCATGGTGTTACGTACCGATTTATTTTTATTAGTCATGTTGCATGGTTGATATACAACCCATTTGAGTCAGTGTGTAGCAACAAAACTCACCATTTTTGAGTGATAGCTCATGGTGATGTGGGCTCCATTGATTTCTGCAATTGTTTGTTAGACATGTGTTTTCTCTGTTCACTTGTAAAGTCGTGAAAAGTCCTTTCATGCATTTTGTCATCATATCAATAAAAGAATGTTAGTATCAATGAACTTTAGTATTCAACTATTTCAATAAAGAGTTTTCTTTTTAGGTAACGTAAAATTAGGGCATAGAGCACGATGTAAGATAGTTCTATGATATTCCTTTTAGACTCAGTTAAAAGATTTAGATGCTTTGTCTTTTAATTTGAAAATTATAGGAGGATAAATAAAAGGACCACAATAATAAATCATTTACCTATCAAAACCATGAATTGGAATTGACCCCAAAAGAGCCCAAAACAAATGGTGAGCTTGACATAAATATGCTCTTCCTTCATCTCTAAGAGCTTATACTTCAGTTCTCTTAAGCTTTGCACATGCCCTTATTACTAATATTTTTCAGGTGTTCTTTTGCAAGAAGCATGGAGCGTTCATTAGCATTTAAATTTCTGCCTAATGATGGATTTGTCATCTCTGAGCTTGCAAGCATGGATGTGACTATCCCGCACCATTTTTATTCGGGTGTAAGAGAAACTTAAGCACCATGTCTATTGCCACATGGGCTACTTTCCGACAGTCATTGCTCTAGCCAAGCAAGAAAGTTGGCCATCATTGGATGGGTCACAATGTACCACTCAAGCTTCTCTTGCTGCTGATCGACCTACTACAGTTATTGCTAAAGAAGTCAAATTTGTCCTCATCTCTTTAACCACGCCAACACAGCCATTGGCACATCTTTAGCCCATGCCTAATTAGATAGTTTGATTTGCTTTGTGGCCTCACCTGGTTCAATAGCCTGTCAATCAGTCTTTGTGCTGCCTTTAACAAAAGTTTGACAACCTGATGGTGATTTGCCTGCTTCTTCTATGCACAAAGGTTCACTAAATCCTATTAGGCCTATCATTGCTCATCAAAGTCGGTCATCTCACCTGTCTATCTCGAAGAATATTCATTAGCTTGAGGATGTCTCACCCATTGTCGTTCGCAAACTTGTGAACGAAGATTTGCTAAAGTCCGATGCATCAACTGTTACTCGTCAATCGAGCCAATTTGCTTAAAAGAATACTCAGCCTGCTCTTCAGACTACCCAGAATGCTCCTCAAAAGTCTGGAACGTGAAAACAGAGCTATTCTAGCTACTCATTAATCTGCTTCTAGTTGTTCGAGTCCTATCGTTGTCTAATCTAATTTGGACATGTTGCAACGTACAGAGGTGTAACTTGGGTTGATTAACCCTAACCCGATACCAAATCTAACCCAAGATGATTTGCTATATATTTTAAAATATATTCTTTCATGCAATCACATATACATGCACTCTTATTGGTTTAATATATACTTTTAAGGTGAATCAAAAAATATTATACTCTTAGGATGTGTTTTCAATTGATGATATATATTAATTATTTTCTAAATTATTTATTTTTAATAATCTTGAATAACTAATGCAATAATTTTCTGTCTGTTCATTGTTTTAAACTTTTCATTAAAGATGAATTTAAAATTATATATAATATACAATAAAAAAATTATATATAATATTGTTTGTATTATAAAACTATTGGGCATATGCTAATTCATTCACTTTCACAAAACTTGTAAATTAGTGATCTCTTTTAATTTTGTTTATGAAAATTTAAAGTAGTAAAACAACTTTTTCATTTTTAGAAAATAATTATTATTTACATTGTTTTATAAATCAAAATTATAATGCACTTTAAAACATACTATTTTGATTTATTAATTCCGATAATATGTTACATTATTTAAACATATGAGCAAGTTATATTTTAAAAACAAAATAATAGAAAATTTAAAGTTCAACCCAATTATGAATTTGAAATTCAACTAGAATTCCTAACTTGAAATAAAGCACAATACATAAATGAACCCGAATTAGACATGACCCGAACCTATACATATAATTAGAGTTAGAGTTTGGGTTTACTTAAATCTAATACAATCTAATCCAACTTGCACCCCTAGTAGTCCATCGCTTCAAATCTAATGCTTCCTAGCTTCCAATGCCTTATATAGATTTCATGACCCATCGTTTGATTGTAGCTCAATCCAATTCAAAAGCTGAAGGTTTGTCTTGATTCCATGAAGTAGTCCCACTAAAGAATTTCATTATAAGAGCGAAGATGTGGTCAAAGCCAAAAAAGCATCTCCATCCAATCCAGTAAGGAGAAAGAAGAAGATAACAAGTTGATTTGACCAGGAAGATAACTTCTTACTTGAACTTAAAAGCTTCCCTTCTTTTTTCACAAGGACAAAGATACAAGCTCTTTTGTCACCATTCCTGGAAGAATAAAAGAAGACAACAAAGAAAATGGCCACTTTAAAGAAATTGTCAAGGTCAAAGCTTAGTGATGGATGATAATATCCCTAATATGCCACACAATATATCTATGTTTAACGCTTAGCTTAATCTCAAACTTCATGTATGCAAATCAGTTTGCCTCACTTATTAGGTTATGAGAAGACTTAATGTGTTTGCCTCACTTATTAGGTTATGAGAAGACTTAATGTATATACCTTTGTTAAAACTCTAGCTCATGGTGAGCATAGTAAGTTACATCCTAAAAGGGAAGCCACAAGTAGAAGACATTCTTCTAATATGGTGGGGGTTAACATTTTAAATGCTACTCAATCAAATGCCTTAAATGTATTTGGAAGGATGAATCAATCAAAAGTGGTTGTGATGCCTTAGACACTGACCTTCTGCAGCTTCTCCCACCTAGAGGGTATCATGACGACTCCTTTGACTAATGATTTGATATCTTCCTACGTGATGGGAGCAAAAGAGAAAATCTTAACACCCAAGTCTTAACTCATTGATGATCTTTAAGAGGAGATCAAGCAAATGAGATGGATGATGAAGTCTCAAGAAAATAAAAAGACAATATGTCATTGCCAAAAAATTGGTAGTCTATTTATTAGTTATAAATCATAATGCAAGAGTTTCAATTTGAGGTTTGGACTGACCAAGATGACAATAAAGAATTTGATTAAGGGTAACCACAATTTAGGAACCTGCACATCACTACCCCTCGAATCGTGAATGTGCAAGTTAATACTTTTATAAGGTCTTTACAGTTTTTGTAGCAAAAAAAGAAATGATTCATCAATTGGCAGTGTAATACCTTTACAGCCAAGCACCTTAGCTTACTGGCACTCTAGTAACCATAATTAATCGACCATATTTCTTGAAAGTCGAAGAGAAATGCTACTAAGTATCTTAAACCACCAAAGGTGTAGTTCAATAGAACTAGAAGCACATTGAAGCACTTGGCATCTTTTCTTATGCCATAGGCAATCAGATACAATATTCAAACATCTACTTGTTGATGTTCTCAATTAGCTCAATGCACACATGGGAAGAGATGAAATAGATATTCACTTCTTATTTTGTCGACATGACATGGATAATTAGTTATTAGAATTGTTAACTCTCTATCAAAGAAAGGATGAGTCAGTTGAAGATCATATAACTAGATGGTAGAAAGCTGCAAATCGATGTCGAATGCCATTATCTCAAGTAATGAAAGTCAATCTTTGCCGAAATTATATTAAGATAAATTTCCTTGTTGATGAACAAGCAGATCAATACATTTCAAGCCTTAGCCATGAAAGCTTATAGAAAGAAATGCCCTTTCACTCAACAAAAGACTTGGAAGGAGTCATCCATAGCTATAACTTCTAAGAAGAAGAAAGCACAAGAAATTTGTTGTGAATGCTACAAAAGTAAAAAAGTAGCTAGACGAAGTAAAGTCACACGAAAAAGAGTTAGATACAAGTCCGGCCTATAAGGACGATGTTTAATACGCTTTTAAGGAAGATGTGAAGTTTGTGTTCTAGCAACTCATGTCAATAGTGTTATTCAAGTTGCCCATGTTGTAGAGGCCAAATGAAGTAGGTCACATTGCTCATCCTTGATATCACAACTATCATCGATACTGTGACCACCTAATCAAGAAATGTTAGGATCTTTAAAGTGCAATGATTAGTCATGGCAAGCTCAAAGAAGTGTTCAAAAGCTTGAAACAAGCAATCATCACTAAGTGGGCTCCATATGAAAGAAGAAGATGAATAATCCTCTCTAAAGAGGGGGCATTCTGGTTAAGTCACTTAGCCTCAATGCCCTACCCCCTTGCATGCATGCCACAAGTCTAATGGCCAAATAAGGTGGTAGAAAGCACGATACCCGTGACATGCCCTCTCTAAGAAGTTGCCACATGTTTATTACAATCAAATTTCGAGGCTACAAAAAGGGGGTATCACAAATAATTGACTCAGTAGACGTACCCTACTCACTCCTTATAAATAAGAGTGCGGGGTTGCTGATTTGGCATAACTTCTAAGGCTTCCCTTTAGCCCTCTCTCTTCTTTGTCCATCTTTCAAGTTCTTACTTGGTTTTAGAATCCTGCTAAATTGTCATTAGCCTCTTCCTTTAGAAGTTAAGGTATAAATGGAGGCTTAGTTCTTTATGAAAGATCTTCGTATTGATTAGATGATCTGAAGTAAGAGATTAATACTTTTCCCTTGCATATTATATAGATTATCCGTCCTCTTTATTGTTAGTTTCCTTTCTTCTAAGTTGTAATGTTGTTCATTTATAGTCATCATGCTATCCGTGTCCAGTTGTTTAGTTATGATGTTGTCCAACTAGAGTCATAACGTGCGATGAATCTAGTCATTATACTGACCAACTTGTGCTAACATACTACTTGACATAAGTCTTAGTCTTACTCGTATTGTCCAAATATAAGCTGCCATGCTGGTCAAGCTAAGCTATCAAAGCAAACTTAACAACCCTCATCTTGTTTTCATAATTAGAGCAATAAGACCATGATAGATCTATATGTTAGATCTTATCCTTGCTTCAACAAGAGGCTGATATAGTCAATTCCATGCTAGCAAATTACCCTCCATGGTGAAAAAATGCATGATTTGTGGAATCCATCATTTGGCAGCTTGACCCATGGATCTATGTTATCTTATAAGGGTAAAGGTTGCCAAACATTGAAACGGACATAAAAGACCTTCTTACCTAGTTGGGAGTAGGATTATGATAGATCTATCGTGATTTTGTCAATGCAAACTTTACACCACTCAAACTTGAAACCAGGTAGCATCTTTTAGCTCAAATGTTGTTTAGTTGACCTAGTTTGGCCTAAGTGCATCTAAGCCTCCTAGGTAAATTAGTTCAAGCCTAATACTTATTGTATAAAATTCAATTAAACCTGATTTTCTTTATAAAATAATTCAAAACCAATCAATAAGTTGTAAGTGAAATACATCATCTTACTGTTTTAATCCAAAAATCATATGAAATACATGTCCTTGCAGTGCAAATCAAAAAATTGTACACAAAATGCATTAGCTTGTCGTGTCGTTTAGGAGTTGTGTGAGTTGCATGCAAAGTGTGCCAACTTACTACACTAGGGGTCTTTTGGTAAGGTGGAAAACTTTTGTGACGTTTTTTGGGGTGAAAATTCCAGCTCATTGAATCCATCACAAGTCATCAGTTGATCATGGCATTGTGTGATCATTAATGCACCATATGCCATTAATGGGCTGTTAGCTTACAACTGTTGAGAATAGTAAAGACTAGTTGCATGAATGGCTGGAAGCATGCCACGTCAAAGCAAAGGAAAGTTGGACTCGGTGCAGCTTTGCATCCCTGGTAGTCTTAACTGCACGGATGATGTTGCCGTTGAAGCTTGACACGACATGTTTTCAATTTTGGTACTCGGGTGTGAAAAGTTTTACAATATTGATCAAGTTTTGGCATTTACCAAACAGACCCTAGAGTAATTATTATAGTCAATGGACCCCTCATTAATGTAAACTAAGTCATCTGTGGTCAATGGACTAAGTGTAAACTCATCCCAAGTCATGGTGCACGGTGACCAAGTATTAAACAATGAGAAAAGTTCTATAGAAAAGAAACAACAATATCTTTACAGCAGGATATGCCCTGGAAAGAGTCTCAAGAGAAGCCACAACGTCAGCTAAGGGCGCACTAGATGCACAAAGCTTGTTCAGAAAAGTTTATAAGGTAGAAGGATCTTGATTAGTCAAAACAATCCTTGTAGCTTGCATTATCGTGATAACTTGAAGTTAGGAGAGATATCTTATCAAGCATCTGTAAATAAGAATTAAGGCTATAATGTAATGAAGCTCAACTTTCTTCTCTTTGAGAGAAGTAAGGATTGTCTCTACCTTTTGCTTCTTATCCTCTACATCCTGAAGAGTGACACGACAACCTGCTTTGAGACTAGCAATACTACTTTGCAGAGTAGCTTTCGCGGGAAATTTGTGTTTTAAACACTCTAATTTTGCATATTTGCATTCTAAACCACAAAGTTTGCATATTAATATTTTAAACCCCGTGAAGTTTGATTATTTGCATTTTGAACCCTCATCCCTACTAACGTTAAAAACACTTTTAAAATTTTGTAAAATTTCTAAAAATCCATTTTTAGGAGAATTTATATTTTAAACCCTCTAACTTTGCATATTTCATTTCAAGCCCTAAATTTGCGAATTAGCACGTTAAATCCTATGAATTTTGTTTCTTCACATTTTAGACCCTTTACCCTTATGACGTTAAAAATACCATTAAAATCTTGTAAAATATCTCAAATGTTAATTTTCATTTTAAAAGGACTGGGGTTGAATTATAAAAATAATTGGATTTCATATTGCAAAAAACGATCTACATGTGCACGAAGTGCAGTACCATTGAATCACTAGAAATTTTAGCCTTCTTCATATTTATGGAATCAACAATGGCTATCAACAAATTAAGGAAAAATCCACTACTCTTTGTCTCTTTCAAAGAATGGTCAAATCAAGCATCAAACAAAACTTTAACAGTAGATCTTAGCGCTGACTTCTTCTCAATTTTTGGGCAACAGCTAATCTTTTTTCCTTAATTTTTTGGCAACCATTGTTGATTCCATGAATGAGGAAGAAGGTTAAAATTTTTAGTAACCCAGTGGTCTACTGCACTTCGTGCACATGTAGGCTAGTTTTTGCAACATAAAATTCAATTATTTTTACAATTCAATTTCAATCTTTTAAAATGCAAATATGTAAAGTTAGAGGGTTTAAAATACGACTTATATTTTATACATTTTAGAAGATTCTAATGATATTTTTTAACATTGTGAGGGTCAAGGGTTTAAAATACAAAGAACCAAACTTCATAGGGTTTAAAATGCTAATTCATAAACTTTAGAGTTCAAAATGCAAATACACAAAGTTAGAGAGTTTAAAATGCAAATTCTCCTATAAAAGTATTTTAGACATTGTACAAGTTTTTAATGGTGCTTTTTAATGCCGTTATGAATGAGGGTCTAAAATACAAATAGCTAGACTTTAGAGGGTTTAAAATGGTAATATGCAAACCTTGGGATCTAAAATGCTAATATGCAAAGTTAAGGGGTTTAAAATGCAAATTCCCTTAGCTTCTATCTAAGTCAGCTCATCCTTAGAAACTTTGGGCTTCACCATGATGATTAATAGTTAAAGCTAGATTTTAACATGACTCTTATATGAAATTGCTTTGATTTTTCCATTATTATGTTCAATATTGTTCTTTTATGAATAAAATTACATGAAAGGAGAAAACATATGATTTTGGAAGAAAATCCACTGAAAATTGGACAAAAACTACGAAATTTAAACCTAGCTTAGCCCATGTTCTAAGGAGAGGAAACATAGCATGTGTAAGACAATAAGCACATAGGAGGATAGAGAAGAACATGGGGCGGTGGTATGAAAAACACGACCCATGAGATGATGAAGACTTGTAAATTTTATGACAAGAGATAACATGGGGCCCTGTGATCACCACACAACTTGTGTACTAGGCGACTAGGGGTGCAACTTGGGTAGGGTACCCATGGGTACCCACCAACCCGACCCTAATTTGGGTAGGGTAAGACAAAAAATGTTACCCATAGGTATGGGTAGGGTACAAATTATTACCTGCTACCTCAAATAGGGTACGGGTAGGGTAGATACGCTAGGTACCCAGAACCGACCCACATAGGTACTCATATGTGTAATTAATTAGGTGCATTATTATATAATATGTATTATGTTTTGTCTTTGGCATCTTATGTGCACACATATTTTAACAAATTCAAATTTAAATGAATTTTGTACCTTATGAAGTATAAATTTAAATAAATTTATATATACGCCATTGCCTTCCGAAAGACTCTTATAAATACGCTTGTGACCTATGATTATAACATATTAATAGTTTTAATGATTGGGCCATGATGGTCTATACTTCATATGTTTATATAATAATATAAATAATATATGTACTTATGATTTTAAAATATAAATGAGTATTATTTTACATTATTTAAAATAACATAGAAATATTTAAAAAATATTGTATTTGAGTATTAAAGGAACCGAAATCGGAACCAACTCTATGGGTAATGGGTAGGGTAGGGTATACTAGGAACCAAACCGACAAATGGGTAGGGTAAGGTAGACTTTTTATAGATAGGGTTGTTAATTCCTGACCTACATAGGATTCATGTATGATTTGATTGAATTATGAATGATTTATTTGCAATATTGATGATTTATGGTAATTAGGTCAGAGGTTATGAATAATGATTAAATCAATCATTATAAGTTGAGATAGTCTAATATGATTAAAGTGGTCTAATGAGGATTGAAAAGGATTAGTGTGCCATGAAAATTAATTTAATTTCCATAATTTGATTAATGGAAATTAAGAGGCTAATTATGGAGCTAAGTTGTAAAATGTTAGAAAATGCACAACTTGACGCCTATAAGGCGGATTAAGATGAAATTAAAAGGAAAGCACATAATTTCGTACTTAACCCTATGGAAAGATGGATTATGAAAATTTTGATGGGATTAAGGTGAAAATCGATCATCACCATCCAAAATTTAAAGATGGATTCAAATGATTATAACTTGAGCTAGAAAAGTTGGATTGAAACGAAATTTGAAATGAACGGTTAAAATTATGAGATCAATGCAATGAGAGGCTTGGATTAAGCTAATGATGATGGGATCATGGTTACACAAAAAAAAGAGTGTATGCGTATGACTTTTGTGCACTAAAAAGTAAGCTTATATTTATGTTAAAGTAAGGTAATTAATTATATTTTTATTGGCAAAAATGAGGTGTCAAAAGAAGGTAATTACACATGAATTTTATGAAGTACTTTAAAATGACAAAATCCATAATAATATCAAGTAATTAATGACATGATTTAAAGGCTACTGGACTAGCTCAAAAGAGCTTGAAATAGGTGGCCCACACATGGACGATCAAGGGGCTGTTGCATGAATTTTGATTTTTTAAAAAATGCAAAATGTGCATTTAAATGAGCTACATGACAAGAATGGTTAGTGACATTAATTTGAGTTGGACTTTTGTGGCACAAAATGCCAAAATACCAAGGCACATGGAACGTGCACATTATGGACAACAACATGTAGCTATCAAGTGGTGCACGTCCAAACAGCTTTTGTGATTTTTTATTAATTTTTTAAAATGATAATTTGACCCCTAAATGAGCTCCTAGTTAGTGTGATTAATTTTCCATTAATTAAAGTTGCCATGTTGGTGGAAAAAATTGAAAAAGGGGCAGCTGAAATGGACATGATCACATGACCATGAAATGGACAGCAAGGAGATGTGGACGTTCATGGGCAGTTATGTGATTTTTGTGATTTTTTTAAATATGATAAATGACCCCTAAGTAGGCTATTAGCTAGGGTAATTAAATACGCATAAATTAAAGTGAAAATTAGGTATAAAAATGTGCAAAAGGGTTGCTGCAATTGACGTTGAAGTGTGGACAGCTTGATATCCATTAATGATATGGATTTTGTTGGATTTTAATGGATAATTATCTAATTTAAATGGATGATATTTTTCCATGTCAGCAAAAGGGGATAAAAATGTTGGAAACATGAGGAAAACTAGCTAAATCTATATTTTGATGATTAACAAATCAATTTGAGTATGTCTTGGCTACTAACAAGTTTGTGAAATGTTTAAGGAATATACATTTTGAAGAAAATCAAGTTAGGAAGGCCAAGTCGATCCCCAAGTCGACTTCATGATCGACTTCAACAAGCCAAAAACGTCCAGAACTGAAATGGGAAGAAGAGCTAGTGAAGTCGCAGGTCAAGTCGACTCCACATGCGACTTGGGTAGCCAAGTCGCAGACGAAGTCGACCTCGCTATCGACTTCAGAAGTGCAAATTTGTCCAGAGCTGAAAGTTGGGACAAGTCGCAGGCCAAGTCGACTCCATGTGCGACTTAGGTGAAGTCGGGGACGAAGTCGACCCCAAGCGCGACTTGAGTTTGTCAAAGATCAAAGCTACAGTTTCAAATCATTCAAAGGACTTCATCACTAGGCTCAAAAGCTTCAAGCATGATCAAGATCAAGTCAAGCCTATCAAGTCCAAGAACTCAAAATGAAGACCAACTCTAAGGCAAAAGACATAAGCTTGCTTCAAACATTCAAGTCTCCAAAGCAAGCAAGTTCTCCAAAGATTCAAAGTATCAAGCTAAACCAAGAAGAAGCAAAGTCAAGCTTCTAAGGATTACAGATCATGAAGCTAATACAATCAAGGCACAAAGATTCAGAAAGAAAAATACAAAAGAATTAAAGGCATGAAGAAGGCTAAATAAAAGGAAAATGAAGAATTCCAAGTTCCAAATTCAGAAAATCAACTGCCGAGGTGAAGTCGCACCCTAAGTCGACTCCACCTGCGACTTGGGTCAAGTCTGAAGTCAAGTCGACCCGACCTGGAACTTGAAGTCGCTACAGGAAGTGAAGTCGCAAAGCCAAGTCGACTTCATGATCGACTTCAATCGAGGAAAAACTTCCAGCGTTGAAAACTGAAGACCGGAGTCCGCGAAGTCGCACCCGAAGTCGACTCCGTCAGCGACTTGGGTGAAGTCGCACCCGAAGTCGACTCCACCTGCGACTTGGGTCGCAACGGTCGGATTTATTTTCGAACGTTGGCGCATTAAATGCGTGCCACCAACCCTCTAACGTTCGGATTCCCTCCAAAATTATAAATAGAACTCATTGTGAACGAGGGAGCAAGAAGATGATCATTAAGTGAGCATAACTCATATCCATAAGAGCTTCAAAGAGATCAAATCACTCAAGGAGGAAGAATTGTGCTTCAAGTTGCAAGATCTACATTCAGAAACTTCAAAGCCATCATCTACAAGTTCTTCCCTGCGCTAAATCGTTTCTACACACCTGTAAAGTGTAGTTTACTTTTATTGTTTACTTGTTTGTGTTGAACTTGATTTAGCTTGCGTAGCTAAGATCAAGTGGTAGCAAAGTAGTGTGTGATTGGAGTGTGACTCATCACCTACTTGTGCTAGTTGTTGATGCCCCCTAGAGCTGGAATCTAGAAGAGAGCAAGTGGCTCTGGTTGTATATGCCCCCTAGAGCTGGAATCTAGAAGAGAACAAGAGGCTCTGGTTGTATATGCCCCCTAGAGCTGGAATCTAGAAGAGAGCAAGAGGCTCTGGTTGTATATGCCCCCTAGAGCTAGAATCTAGAAGAGAGCAAGAAGCTCTAGTTGTATTCGCGGAATACAATAGTGGAACCCAAGTCACAAGGAGTGTGAGCTTGGAAGAGTGGAGTAGGGAGGTTGCCCGAACCACTATAAATCTCTTGTCTACTTGCTTTTATTTCTGCTTTCTTCATTACTGTGCTTTCTATTGTGTTTCTTCATTCAAGGGGATTAATCCTACAAGGGGTTAAGTCTTAAGTTACCGAAGAAATTTTAAAGAACCCAATTCACCCCTCCCCTCTTGGGTTGTGCCATCTATTCGGGACCCAACAAGTGGTATCAGAGCAGGTCTTTGAATTGAACCAAAGAGATCCAACCTTATGGCATCCCAATCCACTTCCGTTCCCGCTTTTGCTGAAGGCCAATCATTCACAAGGCCACCCTTGTTTGATGGGAACAACTTTGGCTATTGGAAGCTTCGTATGAAGCAACTCATCATGGCTACCGATATGGATTCTTGGATTGCTATCCAAGATGGTGTGATTTTGCCTACCGATGACAAAGCTTCCAAATGGACCGAAGAGGAAGTTAGAACCGTCAAGAGCAATGCCAAGGCAATGAATTCTTTATTTTGTGCTCTTACGGGTTCGGAGTATGATAGAGTATCTTCTTGTTTGACTGCAAAAGAGATATGGGATACTCTAACATCTATTTATGAAGGAACCTCCCAAGTCCAAGGGACTAGGAGAAACATTTTGATTGGAGAGTTTGAAAATTTCAGAATGCTAGATACTGAAAATATTTCTGAAATGTTTGCGAGATTTTCTAAAATTACTAATGCTCTAAAGGGTCTTGGAAAGCTATTTCTGAATCCGAGCAGGTTATGAAGATATTGAGAGCTCTACTGGATTCATGGACTCCAAAGATAACGGCAATTGAAGAAGCCAAAGACCTCAACACATTGAAGCTTGAAGATCTTATTAGCTCACTCATGTTACATGAGCTAATTAAGAAAAGGAATGAGGATCAACACAAAGGCAAAAGAGCAATTGCCTTAAAAGCTACACAAGACACGGATGACACCTCATCCTCTCAAAACGATGACGAGATGGCCCTACTCACAAAACGATTCAGAAAATTTGTGAGAAAAGGCGGAAATTTCAGAAATTTCAAAGACAGAAATTCCAGAGAGAAAGAAAGAACCAATCAAATGCTATAGATGCGGGGGCGTAGGACATATGAAAACCCAATGTCCTACACCGGAAGAAAGGCCAAAGGAAAATCATGAAGGCAGAAGATATCAAAGGTCAAAGGGAAGAGGCATGTACGTCAATGAGGAGACGTCATCAACATGCAGCTCTTCAACCGATGAGAACGAGGCAGCAAATTGCGCAAGAATATGCTGCGTAGCACAAATCGAACAAGAAGAAGAATTGCTATGCTTGAACACGACGGAAGTTTTGGAAGATCAATCTACCTCAACAAAATACACAGAAAGTGAAGAGGTAACTTCCAAACCTTATTCTCAATCAAGTTATTCTTCTTTTCATGATTGCCTCAAATGTGCCGAATTAGATGAACTACAAATTGCATATGATTCATTGTATGGGGAAATCAAAAAGCTAGGAAACAAGTTGACATTAAAAAGAAAACAATGTAACTTTGTTATCATTGAAAATGGAAAACTAGCTGAAATGTCAACAAAATTGAAAGAAGAAAATGAATTGTTGTTGAAAGAAGTTGAGAAACTGAAAAAGGAGAACGAATCCTTAAATGAATCATTAGCAAAGTTCTCTAATCCCGGTGAAAATGTGAAGATGTTCTTGAATATGACCTCACAAACAGATAGAAGAGGTCTTGGATACAATACATTTGAGCAAAAAGAAAGTGGTAAATCAAATGTGCCAATACATGAAAAATATCAAACAAATACTGCACCTACATTCAAGCCACAAAGGAAAAATGTTGTGTGGACTAAAAGGCCAACACTTGAACCAAAATATACTTGGAGGGCTACTCCTAGATTACCAATGGCTTGTAACTTTTGCAACAAGATGGGTCATAAAGCCTATAAATGTAACTTCAAAAAATTGTATGACCATGGTGCAAGACTAGTTTGGGTTCCAAGGAACACAAGATTTCGGCTTTCTAAGTTAGAATTACGAAGATTGAATCATTTTACTAACCCAAATGGACCCATAAAATGGGTACCAAAAAGATAAGAATTATTTGTTTATTTTTCAGATTTGTTTAAAGGCAAAGGCAAACAATGTATGGTTCATGGATATGTTGGTCCCGAGTTAGTGGCAAAACCCAAGAGGGGAGGGGTGAATTGGGTTCTTTAAAAAATCTTTGGTAAATAAAGACTTAACCCCTTGAGTAATTAATCCCCTTTTGAAAAGAGCTAGAGAGCAATAAAGATAAAGCAGTAAAAAGAAATATAACACAAGATTTATAGTGGTTCGGGCAAACCTTCCCTACTCCACTCTTCCAAGCTCACACTCTGTTGTGACTTGGGTTCCACTATGTATTCCACGAATACACTTAGAGTCACCGCTCTCTTCTAGATTCCAGCTCTAGGGGGCATATACAACTAGAGCCACTTGCTCTCTTCTAGATTCTAGCTCTAGGGGGCATAAACAACTCACATGCAAAAGTAGGTGATGAGTCTCACTCCAATCACACCCTACTTTGCATATACTTGATCTTAGCTACCCAAGCTAAATCAAGATTTATACAACAAGACAATGAAATAAATAAAAACTACACTTTACAGATTTGTGTAGGCAGATTTAGCTCGAGGAAGAAGTTGTAGAAGCAGCTTTGGATGAATATTGTTGAAGGCGCTAGCAACTTGAAGCTTTCTTCTTCCTTAGAATTTATACGGACCACTCAACAATGGAGAAAAGCAAATAGGAAACCTTTCTTGCACTTCTTTTCTCTCTTTGAACTTTAACGTAGTGTCTTGTGTTCTCTTGTTGTGTTTTCACGTTCATTTGAGGGTCCTTTTATAGAGGGAAGAAAATATGAACGTTGTGGAGGTTGTTGGCGCGCAATAAATGAGCTCCAACGTTCAAAAATTTGAACGTTATACCCAAGTCGAAGGTGGAGTCGACTTGGGATGCGACTTGGCTACCCAAGTCGCATCTGGAGTCGACTTCGTCTGCGACTCCAGTTCTTCGAATTCCCCAAGTCTGAGTTTCAGTCGACTTCGTTTCAGACCTCGACTCAAGTCGAACCTGAAGTCGACTTGAGTTGCGACTTGACTCAGGCTTTTCTGAGACGCCTTGATCCTCACTTGGTTTTCTTCTAGCTTGCTTATCTTTGAATATCTCTCTTGACCTTGATCTTTTCCAATCGGCTTGATCTTCGCAAACCTTTGGAACTGTTTGAGTCCTTGTGTGTTTCTCGCTCGGTCTTGGACTCACGTGGTCTTCATTACTTGAGTGTTGCATCATTTGAATAGTTTTGAAGATTTGCCTTGGCTTGATAGACTTGATTTGAACATTGAATATGAATCTTAGCTTTGATCTTCAAGAATCTTAAGTTGTTTCTTTGTGAATGAACTTTTCATCTCATTTGGGTTTGATCAAGTTCAATATGATCCTTGGAATAAGCTTGAAACTTCAATCTTCAAGTCTAAAATCCTCAAGTCGTAGTTGGAGTCGACCTTGTCTGCGACTTGACTCAAGTCGCACCTGGAGTCGACTTCGTTTGCGACTTGGGCAGCTTCGTGCCCCCAAAATCAACGCTGGACATTTTTTCATGTTTGAAGTCGATGCTGGAGTCGACTTCGTCTGCGACTTGACTTCCCAAGTCGCAAGTGGAGTCGACTTGACCTGCGACTTCACCTGTCAGCTGCTGTTGCCTTTTGGGATTCATTCTCAAGTCGATATTTGAGTCGACTTTGGGATCGACTTCACCCAAGTCGAAGTCCAAGTTGACTTGGAGATCGACTTGACCTCTTTGCTTTCCTTAAACATTTAGCAAACACATTAGTACCTTTTATATACTCAAATTAGTTCTTGTTAATCATCAAAACTCAAGATTTGGTCAATTTTTAAACATTGTTTCCAACAGGATAGCGGTTGTTCAAGGCACATGACTGGAGAAAGAAACTTGTTTCACAAACTTAAGCCTTGCAACGACGGAATTGTTGCCTTTGGAAATAATGAGAAAGGTAAAATCAAAGGTAAAGGAAATATTTATAGTAGTTCAAATGCATGCATGGATGATGTTTTGTTTGTTGAAGGACTCAAGCATAACTTAATGAGCATTAGCCAATTATGTGATAAAGGATATAAAGTTGTGTTTGAATCATCTATATGTAATGTATTTGATGGAGAACATATCATGTTTAACGGAAAAAGGCATGGAAATGTATATTTGGTTTCACTTGATGAACTAGATGGTCAATGTCTAATGGCCATTGATAATGATCCATGGGTTTGGCATAAAAGGCTTGGACACATAAACATGAGAAACATAAAAAGCCTATGGAAAAAGAATTTGGTGAAAGGCTTGCCTAAATTGAAATATGACAAAGACAAAATATGTAAGGCATGTCAATTATCTAAACAACCAAAGATATCTTTTTCTACCAAAAAGGAGATTTCCACCACAAGGCCACTTGAATTGCTACACATGGATCTATATGGGCCATCCGACATTTTAACCATTGGTGGAAAGAAATATGTGTTTGTAATAGTTGATGATTTTTCAAGATTTACATGGATAATTCTCTTAGCTAGTAAAGACGAAGCCTTCTCTATGTTTGAAACTTTTGTAAACTTGGTGGAAAATGAAAAACAAAGTACCATTATATCTATAAGGAGTGACCACGGTGGTGAATTTGAGAACAAACGGTTCATAGAACTATGTAATGAAAAAGGAATTCATCACACATTTTCTGCACCAAGAACTCCACAACAAAATGGAGTAGTGGAGAGGAAAAATAGAACTATACAAGAGATGGCTAGAACTATGCTAAATGAGAGCAAATTATCTAAGAAGTTTTGGGGTGAAGCTGTAAGTACAGCTTGTCATGTATTGAATCGAGTTACCATTAGAGCAATCCTGAAAAAGACCCCATATGAGCTATGGAAAGGAAAGAAACCAAACATATCTTATTTTCATACTTTTGGATGCACATGTTATGTTTTGAACAATGGAAAAACCAACTTGGGAAAACTTGATGCCAAAAGTGATGAAGCTATATTCCTTGGTTACTCATCAAATAGCAAAGCATATAGAGTTTTCAATAAACGAAACCAAGTTGTAGAAGAATCCATACATGTTGTGTTTGATGAAACTAACCCATGCTTTAAAAGAAAAGATGATTTAAGTGATGCAGATGACATAGCAAATGACCTTGAAAAACTGCATGTGGAAAAGCAAGAAGAATCCATGGAGGAAAGGGTAAGTAAAGATAACAATTCCTATATACCTCCAACTGACTTGAAATTCAAACATGCACATCCAATTGAACAAGTTATAGGAAATGTGTATGAAGGTGTGAAAACTAGAAGGTCAAAGCAAAATGTTTGTGGACAATATGCTTTTGTTTCAAAAATTGAACCTTCTAATGTTGAACAAGCTCTTGATGATGAAAACTGGATTATAGCTATGCAAGAAGAGCTAAATCAATTTGAAAGAAATCAAGTTTGGCACCTAGTTCCTAGACCAAATGATTGTACTGTTATTGGCACCAAGTGGGTTTTTAGGAACAAATTAGATGAAAGTGGACTAGTAGTGAGAAACGAAGCTAGACTTGTGGCAAAGGGGTACTCACAAGAAGAAGGAATAGATTTTGAAGAATCTTATGCCCCGGTTGCTAGATTAGAAGCCATTCGCATCTTATTAGCTTTTGCATCTCACATGAACTTTAAATTGTTTCAAATGGATGTCAAAAGTGCATTTTTGAATGGTTATATAAATAAAGAGGTGTATGTTGAGCAACCACCT
This sequence comes from Annona cherimola, assembly GCA_030490835.1. Classification (NCBI taxonomy): domain Eukaryota; kingdom Viridiplantae; phylum Streptophyta; class Magnoliopsida; order Magnoliales; family Annonaceae; genus Annona; species Annona cherimola. The sequence continues at coordinate 40,841,346 of CM059976.1, forward strand.
GGATTTGAGGAGAAAGATCAATCAAAATTTGTGTACAAGTTGACCAAAGCATTATATGGATTAAAACAAGCTCCAAGAGCTTGGTATGATAGACTAAGCAAATTTCTGATTGATCATGATTTTCAAAAAGGAAAGGTAGACACCACCTTGTTTATCAAGTATAAAGAAAAGAATATTTTGATCATTCAAATTTATGTTGATGATATCATTTTCGGTGCTACTAATGAATCTCTTTGTCAAGAATTTTCTAAACTTATGCAGAAAGAATTTGAGATGAGCATGATGGGAGAGTTAAACTTCTTCCTTGGACTGCAAATCAAGCAATTAAATGAAGGAATTTTCATTAACCAGTCCAAATATATCAAGGAAATGCTCAGGAGGCATGGAGAACAGCAAAGGAGCAAACACGCCCATGAGTTCAACAATCAAAATGGACAAAGATGAGAAGGGCAAAGTAGTTGATTTAAAACTGTATAGAAGCATGATAGGTTCATTATTGTATTTAACTGCTTCTAGGCCAGATATTTTGTTTAGTGTGTGTATGTGCTCTAGATTTCAATCATGCCCAAAAGAATCACACTTGGTAGCTGTGAAAAGAATTTTTAGATACCTAGTAGACACTACAAATTTAGGTTTATGGTATCCAAAGGGCTCTAATATTGATCTAATCGGCTACTCGGATGCGGATTTTGCCGGTTACAAAGTAGATAGAAAAAGCACTAGTGGAACATGTCAGTTTCTTAGAAGCATGTTGGTTTCATGGTTTTCAAGAAAACAAACTAGTGTTGCTCTATCTACGGCGGAAGCCGAATACATTGCCGCCGGGAGTTGTTGTGCTCAATTACTTTGGATGAACAGCAACTTAGGGACTATGGCATGGATTTTAAAAATATACCTATCAAATGTGATAATACTAGTGCCATTTGTCTAACCAAGAATCCTGTGTTGCATTCTAGGACCAAACATATAGACCTTAGACATCATTTCATTAGAGAACATGTAGAAAATCATGACATATGTTTGGAATTTGTTAGAACTGAGGATCAAGTTGCAGATATTTTTACTAAACCCCTAGCAAGAGAAGCATTCTATAAAATTAGAAATAACATGGGAATGATTGAGCTCACCTAAGCAACAAAACAACAAATGCTATAAGTAAATCAAGTGGTATAAAGTCTAACAAGTAATAACAAGTGGTATCAAGTTTTCAACAATCGGTATCATGTCCCACAAGTAGTATCTAAAATTAGGATAAGCATAAACTCAGGGGGAGCACCCATTTAGGGGGAGCTAACTCACATATCTCTTTGATTACCCTTTAATCTTTTTGATATATTGACAAAAAGGGGGAGAGAGATTTAAGGAGAAGAAGAGTTTTTGAGTTGAAAAATTGAGTATAAGTCTTTATGATTAAAAGGGAGAGAGATGATTAAAGGGGAGAGAGACGTAAGAAGAGAAGAGTAAGAATGGGGAGAAGAGTAGGATATGCTTACATGATATTTGAATGTTCTGTTTGCATGAGCATAAGCATGATTTTAAAATGCAATATGAGCATATTTATTTAAATGAAAGGTATCCACTCAAATCGGTTTTGTCAATCATCAAAAAGGGGGAGATTGTTGGAAACATGAGGAAAACTAGCTAAATCTATATTTTGATGATTAACAAATCAATTTGAGTATGTCTTGGCTACTAACAAGTTTGTGAAATGTTTAAGGAATATACATTTTGAAGAAAATCAAGTTAGGAAGGCCAAGTCGATCCCCAAGTCGACTTCATGATCGACTTCAACAAGCCAAAAACGTCCAGAACTGAAATGGGAAGAAGAGCTAGTGAAGTCGCAGGTCAAGTCGACTCCACATGCGACTTGGGTAGCCAAGTCGCAGACGAAGTCGACCTCGCTATCGACTTCAGAAGTACAAATTTGTCCAGAGCTGAAAGTTGGGACACGGAGCTGCCAAGTCGCAGGCCAAGTCGACTCCATGTGCGACTTAGGTGAAGTCGGGGACGAAGTCGACCCCAAGCGCGACTTGAGTTTGTCAAAGATCAAAGCTACAGTTTCAAATCATTCAAAGGACTTCATCACTAGTCTCAAAAGCTTCAAGCATGATCAAGATCAAGTCAAGCCTATCAAGTCCAAGAACTCAAAATGAAGACCAACTCTAAGGCAAAAGACATAAGCTTGCTTCAAACATTCAAGTCTCCAAAGCAAGCAAGTTCTCCAAAGATTCAAAGTATCAAGCTAAACCAAGAAGAAGCAAAGTCAAGCTTCTAAGGATTACAGATCATGAAGCTAATACAATCAAGGCACAAAGATTCAGAAAGAAAAATACAAAAGAATTAAAAGCATGAAGAAGGCTAAACAAAAGGAAAATGAAGAATTCCAAGTTCCAAATTCAGAAAATCAACTGCCGAGGTGAAGTCGCACCCCAAGTCGACTCCACCTGCGACTTGGGTCAAGTCTGAAGTCAAGTCGACCCGACCTGGAACTTGAAGTCGCTACAGGAAGTGAAGTCGCAAAGCCAAGTCGACTTCATGATCGACTTCAATCGAGGAAAAACTTCCAGCGTTGAAAACTGAAGACCGGAGTCCGCGAAGTCGCACCCGAAGTCGACTCCGTCAGCGACTTGGGTGAAGTCGCACCCGAAGTCGACTCCACCTGCAACTTGGGTCGCAACGGTCGGATTTATTTTCGAACGTTGGCGCATTAAATGCGTGCCACCAACCCTCTAACGTTCGGATTCCCTCCAAAATTATAAATAGAACTCATTGTGAACGAGGAAGCAAGAAGAGGATCATTAAGTGAGCATAACTCATATCCATAAGAGCTTCAAAGAGATCAAATCACTCAAGGAGGAAGAATTGTGCTTCAAGTTGCAAGAGCTACATTCAGAAACTTCAAAGCCATCATCTACAAGTTCTTCCCTGCGCTAAATCGTTTCTACACACCTGTAAAGTGTAGTTTACTTTTATTGTTTACTTGTTTGTGTTGAACTTGATTTAGCTTGCGTAGCTAAGATCAAGTGGTAGCAAAGTAGTGTGTGATTGGAGTGTGACTCATCACCTACTTGTGCTAGTTGTTGATGCCCCCTAGAGCTGGAATCTAGAAGAGAGCAAGAGGCTCTGGTTGTATATGCCCCCTAGAGCTGGAATCTAGAAGAGAGCAAGAGGCTCTGGTTGTATATGCCCCCTAGAGCTAGAATCTAGAAGAGAGCAAGAGGCTCTAGTTGTATTCGCGGAATACAATAGTGGAACCCAAGTCACAAGGAGTGTGAGCTTGGAAGAGTGGAGTAGGGAGGTTGCCCGAACCACTATAAATCTCTTGTCTACTTGCTTTTATTTCTGCTTTCTTCATTACTGTGCTTTCTATTGTGTTTCTTCATTCAAGGGGATTAATCCTACAAGGGGTTAAGTCTTAAGTTACCGAAGAAATTTTAAAGAACCCAATTCACCCCTCCCCTCTTGGGTTGTGCCATCTATTCGGGACCCAACAAAAAACACTTTAATTACATGCTAAATGATGTGGCAAATGGGGCCCACGAAGCTGGAAAATTCAGCAATATATGAAGTGCACGTCCACATGTGTCGAGGGGTAGAGAGAGAAAAGTAAAAAGGGAAAAACCCCCTAAACTCCAGAAGTAAGCATGTCCCCCTTTCCAGCAGCATGAGGGGAAGAAAAAAGAGGAGAAAATGAGAAGGAAAAAGGGGAAGAAAGAAGAAGAATTCAAGCTAGGAAAATGGAGTTCAAGTTGGAACCAATTCTTGTAAGTATACCCCATGATTTGAGTTCTTTAATTCTATGTTTTTCACTTCAACTTATGGGTCAATAATTTGATTCATATTAAACCCTTAAAGAAGGATTCATGATGCTCTTGATTAGGGTATTGATTAAGGTTTGAATGAAAAGAATGAAAGCATGGGTTCAAGAGGATAAAAACGGAGATTAGGGTTGATTATGGGTTGAAAATCATAACTGAAATTTTCTTAAACCCTATGTGATGTTGCTGTTTTGATGTTTAATTATGATTAAATGATGATTCATAATTAGATAAATTATATATGTTGATTTGGGCTTAAGTTATGAATTTTAGAAAGGATATGAATTAGGGTTACACATATGACCCAATTTTCATGTTTTTATGTTAAAAATAATATATGAATAAGCCCAAACGATTCATGGATGTTATGGAGGGTAAAATACCCCATGTTTAAGGTACTTTCAGTGTCCAAAAGGGTTTGAAAAGATTAGCCCTAAATCTGATTTTATGGGCATATATTCGGACACGTCAAAATAGGTCAAATGGATACCGAAAACGTGTATGGAAGTTGCTGTTATGGAAGAAAACGAATTTTGGATTTTAAATATGTGATAATACCCTAAATTTGGGTTAAGAAAAGCATGATTAATTGCTGGAATTAAGTGATTAGAAATCTGTTTTGATATAAGTACCAAAAGAGGCGTTGAAAGGATGAAAAAATAGGTTTTAATGTTGCTGTTTTGGAACCCTAGGATGAATGGATTAAAATTCCAAATTTAAACCCTAAATTATATGTTAATTAAGGGGTTTAATCATGCTGATTATGGACACAAGTTTCTGTGTTGAAATATTTTAAGAAACACATGTATTATGTGTTGAGAAATGGACATGTATGGAGAGATAAGCATGAGAAAATGGTAAATGGTTTATGTGAGTGGTTAAAAATGCAAAAATGCGTGAAAATATGATGAAACACGTGGATGGTGTTGCTGTTTGGATAATCTCAAATTTTGAAATTAATATATGAAGTTTAAGACATCTACTAAGTGCTTAAGAATGAGCACAGTGTGTGAAATGTGAAAAATATATGAAAAATGATAAGTGAAAGTTTATTATTCCATATGGTATGGAAAAATGAATGGTATGATGCATAACTTATGATGTGCATGTACACCCGACTTGGAATTCAAGTGGGTCGTAAATTTTAATGGAAATGAGTTGGAAAACTAAGTTGAATGCAAGCAAATGGAAAGTATATGAATGCTATGTCATTCTTATATGTATAGGCAAATGCAAAGAGATAAGCAAGACGGAAAGTTAAGCAAGCAAGGTAAGCAAGAAAAATTTTCTAAATGATTTTGATTTTGATTACAAGGTATTTAAGGATGGCTATTCCTTGTCTAAATGTGTATCGAAATGTTATTTCAAGTGCTTTGCTTACTGTTTCGCAATTATGTATGAAATGTGATGAAACATGAATTTAAACGATGTTTCATTGAAATGATGTTTAAAAGGGATGATGCAAAGAATTTTCTACATGAGAATGACAAGATATCATGTGTAAGAGGTATATAATGCCGGTGTGACTAAAGGTCATGCATGGAATGAAAGTCAAGCAGGCTAGTCGAGGTAGTAAGTAGACAAGGAGCCACCCCTGACGTTGCCAAGTCGGAAAGGGCCAGCGAAGCAGGCTAGTCGAGGTAGTAAGTGGACAAGGAGTCCCCCTTGACAAGGCCAAGTCGGAAGGTCCAGCGCCAAGGATGGAAATGATCATGTCATGAAAGAATGTTGCCCGTGCTAGCGTACCGTCACATGAAGGATAATTTCATGAATGGAAATGATGAATTTGTACATCCAATGTTCATGAAATGCCCAAAAACTGGGATTTACGAATGATTTACATGAAAGGTTTTCATGAATGATTTTCATGAATGGTTTATGAAAATTTTATAAAAAGATTTCTGCTCCGCAGGTAGTTGATAACTTGCTAAGTGTCTCTACTGAATGGAGAGAAATGCTTTTAAAAAATGTTGCATTCAAAAATGAATTTGCCTGAAAAATATACAGCTTGCTTATTGAGTTGAATTTCAACTCACATTTTGTTTTCCAAACCGATAGATAGGTGAAAGGAAGGAGACAAGGAGCACAGGTGGAGATTCGAGAATAAGTGAATTCTTATGAACACCTGTATATGCCTTTATGTATGAATGATGAAATTAAATAGTTATTTAATGTTGTATATGAATTACGTTATGGTTTTGAGACCATAGAAGGAGAAATTTTTGATGGGTAAATGCTAAGGCATGAAATATTATAATATGATTAAGAATGAAGATTATGCGATGACATGTGTAATTCTCAAATGATATAATGGCCTAAAATGGCATTTGATGAAAATGGAATGTATAAATGATATAAAATCATAAGGAGTTAGGATTAAGTAGATAAATATCCAATAAGAACTCGCCGCATGATCAGGGTGTGATACCCGGACCCAAATAAGGCTTATGTATATGCATTTGACATATATATATGAATCATGTATGATTTAGATGAATTATGAATGATTTTCCTAAGCAATATTGATGATTTATTGCAATTAGGGCAAGTGATTATGAATGATCAATATAAGCCGATATGGGTCAATGTGATTAAAGAGGCTTAATGAGGATTAGGGAATGTTAATATATTGAGGATAATTACCTCATATATTAGGATTTAATTAATGAAGATTATGTTGGAAATTATGGACTTAAGATAGCAAATGCTAGAAAATGCGTAACTCGATGCCGGGAAGACGAATTAAGATGAAAATTGAAAGGTAAGCACATGATTTTGTGCTTAATCTTATGAAAATGATGAATTATGAAAATATTGATGAAATTAGGGTGAAAATCGATCATCACCATCAAAATTCAAGGATGACTTTAAATGGTCATAACTTGAGCTGAAAAGTCGGATTGAGACGAAATTTGAAATGAACGGTTAAAATTATGAGATCAAGGAAATGAGAGGCTTGGAAAGCTAATGATGATGGGATATTGGTTGCACGAAAATGAGTATATATTATTGATTTTTGTGCACCAAAAAGTAAGTTTGTGTTTATGTTAAAGTAAGGTGATAAACTATATGATTAATAGCATAAATGAGGTGTCAAAGGGAGGTAATTACACATGAATTTTATGAATTACTTTAATTGACAAAATCCATGATAAAATCAAGTGATTAATGAATTAATTTAAGGAGCTAAATGGCTAGCTCAAGTGAGGTAATGGAGGTGGCCCACACATGGACATTCAAGGGGCTGTTTACATGGAATTTTTAATTTTTAAAAATACAAAATATATATTTAAATAACCTAGGCAGCTATGGTGAGATGTGGACCTGATTTGGGGTTAATTTTGTGGCAAGAAAATACAAAAAAGTCAATGATAAGTGGACCCCATCAAGTGGACAGCAACATGTAGCTAAGGAGTGATGTTTGGTCAAGCTGCTTTATGGGATTTTTATGATTTTTAAAAATGCAAATTATGCATTTAAATGAGCTACATGACAAGGGTGGTTAGTGACATTAATTAAATTCGGATTTTTGTGGCACAAAATGCCAAAATACCGAGATGCATGTGGACGTTAATTAAATGGACAGCAGCATGGAGGTTTGAAATTGTGCGCATCCAAGTTGCTTTTGGATTTTTTTATTATTTCTTAAATATGCTAAATGACCCCTAAGTAGGCTATTACCTAGGGTGATTAATTACCCATGAATTAAAGTCAAAATTGGGCGGAAAAAACGTGCAAAGGGCTGCTGAAATGGACATTGCATTTTGTGGACAAATTGTGTCCATTAATGATATCGATTTTGATGATTTTTCTTAAGATAATTATCAAATTTAAATGGACTATATTTTACCATGTCAGCAATAGGGGATAAGTATACTTTAATTAGCTGCTAAATGATGTGGTAAGTGGGACCCACAAGGCTAGAAAATCCAGCGTATGCATGAGTGCACGTCCACATGTGTCAAGGGTTGGAGAGAGAAAATGAAAAAGGGGAAAAACCCCAAGCAAGGCAGCAACGTTCCATTTTCTTTTCCAGAAGCATGAGAAGCAAGAAAGGGATAAAAAGAGGAGAAAAAGAGAAGGAAAATGGAAAAAAAGAATGGGATTCAAGTTAGGAAAAATGGAGTCCAAGTTTGATCCAATACATGTAAGTATACCCCTTGATTAGGGGTTGAAAATCATAACTGAAATTTTCTTAAACCCTATGTGATGTTGCTGTTTTAATGTTTAATCATGATTATATGATGATTCATGATTTAATGAATTACATATGTTGATTTGGGCTTAAGTTATGAATTTTAGAAAGGATATGAATTAGGGTTACCCGTATGACCTGATTTTCATATTTTTGTGTTAAAAATGATATATGAATTAGCCAAAATAATTTATGGATGATTAAGAAGGTAAAATACCCTAAATTTAGAGTATATTTGATGCTCAAAGTGGGTTGAGATGATTGTCCTAAATCTGATTTTAAGGGTATGTATTGGAACATTCAAAGAAGGGTGTAAAAGGGTATCCAAAATGTGTATGAAGTTGCTGTTTCACAAGCAAACGAATTTTAGTTTTTAAGTATGTTTTAATACTCTAAATTTGGGTTAACAAAAACATGATTAATTTCTAGAATTTATGGATTAGAAAACTGTTTTGAATTAAGTATTAAAACAGGCGTTGAAATGATGAAAAATGGGTTGTAATGTTGCTGTTTTGGAACCCTATGATGAATGGATTAAAATTAAAAAATTAAATCCTAAATTATGTGCTAATTAAGGGATTTAATCATGCTGATTAAGGATTCAAGTTGCTGTGTTGAAAAATTTTAAGAAACACATAATCTATGTGTTGTAAAATGGACGTATATGAAGAGACAAGTATGAATAAATGGTATATGAATTATGTGAGCTGTTAAAATGCAAAAATGTATGAAAAAGTGATTAAATACGTGGATTAGGTTACTTTTTTGATAAATAATGATAATCTCAAAATTTGAAATTATTATATGATGTCTAAGTTAGCAACTAAGTGCTTAAAATGAGCACCGTTGTATAAAAAGTGAAAAATATGATAAAAATGATAAAGGGAGTTATAAACCTTTAAATAATGATTTAATGAGTGATTATTATATTTATGTAAGTTTACCCTACATAAGGGTATTAAAATGAATGAATGGATGATTGATATGTATAGGCTATGTGCTAAGTATGAGTACTCGACTTGAAGGACAAGTGGGTTAAGCTAAGTCCAAATGAATTTATGTAGGTTGGAAAACTTAAGGGATATATGCATTTGAAGTTGATGTGAATAAATGAAATATTATTTTCATTTATCTAGGCAAAGGCAAAAGGAAAAGAATGCAAGAAGGGGATTGTGGCGATCTTAGGTAAGCAAGCGAACTTTTCAAATTATGAATTTTTCTCTATATGTTGAAATGATGAAAAGTCACAATTTTCAAAACTTGTGTTTGCCCAATCATTAAAACATAATCACAAGTTTTGAAAATGTCGGCTTTAATGAAAGGTCCTAAGTTTGGAAAAGGATGGTTTTAATAAAAAGCCTTAAGGTTTGCTTCATGGGAAGCAAACGATAGTTTTTAAGAGAAATAATTTATCACAAGTATTGCCAAGGTTGGGAATGCTTTATGTCAATGAAATTGAGAAATTTGCTTATGAGTAAGCAAGTTCTCCATGACGATTGTTTTAAAGGATTTTATTGATTTATCGATGGTTTTAGGAATTTGCTTTTAAGTAACCAAGTTGTGAAACCCAACCTATGTAGGACTCAAATGTATGCATTGAACATTTACATGTGATGTATATGTGAATTTATTGAATTTTTAATGATTTTTGTGATTTTGCTAAACTAAGGCAATTAGGGCTAAGGATTAACAATGATGATTTGAGTGATCATTATAAGCTGATATGGGACAATGGGATTAAAGTAATTTGATGGTGATTGAAACACACCAATATATCATGAATAATTACTTTAAATTATTTGATATGAATTATGAGAATTTAAAGGATAATTATCAAGTTAAGTAGAAAAATACTAGAAAATTCATAACTCAACGCCTGTAAGGCGGATTCAATTGAAATTTGAAAGGAAAATTGATGATAATGGGCTTGATCTTATGGGATTATTGGGTTATGAAAATCCTTGGCGAAATTAGAGTGATGATTAATTGATCATAGTTTAATTTCAATCATTAACTTCAAACGTCTATAACTTGAGCTAGAAAAATCGGATTGAGATGAAATTTGAAACGGTTGAATGAAATTATGAGATTAAAATTTTGAAAGGTTTAGATTAAGCTAATTATTTTTGAAAAATACCTAAATTGGAAAAGGTGTATACAGTTGACTTTTACACCTCAATAGTACCATGCATTAAAGGCATGGAGTATATGGATTAAATGCAGATTTTAATGGCTAAATAGGTGTCCAATGTAGCTTAAAACCTGGGTATTCTGTGCATTATTGTAAAATATGAAAATCCATGCATTATCCATGCATTAACGTGCACATTTGAGGGGCTAAGGGGTGAGCTCAAATGAGCATAGGAGAGGTGGCAATCATGGATGTCCCAACATTGCTGCTGCTGGATTTTTTTTAATTTTTTAATTTTATAATTTATGCACTTAAATAGCTGACATGTAGGGACATATAAATGTGCATTTATTCATGTGAAAAATCCCTGCAAAAATCGTTAATGGCAGCTGCACATTGAATGATGAAATGGTAGACAGCATGGGTCATACACATGGACGTCCAAGAGAAGTTGCTGTTGGAATTTTTCTGGAATTTTTTTAACCTAAATTAATAGCTAAACTAATTGCTAATTAAGTGTATAAATTACCTTCAAATTAAGGTTGTTAAAAAATGGAACAAAATCTGGAAAATGAGGCAACTAATGGACATGTGCAAGTGGACAGCTGGATTGAGCCTATCTTGAGCAGATTTTTGCTTTTAAAAAAAGATGATAAAAATATTTTACATGGCTACAATTTACATAGCACATTTAGGGGTAAGAATGCATTGAATTACCCTTGGAAATCTAGCTCCAAGTGGGATCTACAAGCTGGAAAAATCTAGCTCTATATAAGGTTGGAAAGAAAATTTTCTAAGTGCAAAACCCACTCTCCACACCACAGCAGCTCACGTACAAGGTTAGGCTGGCAAGGAGGAAGAAAAAAGAAGGAAAAAAAGGAAGAAAAAAGAAAGGGAAAAAGGAGGAGAAATCAAGCACAAGTGATTAGGGTTTAAGCTTCAACAATCAAGTAAGTGTATGTGTTGAGTTAAACCATTTGATTTTAAGTGTTAAACTCCAAGTTTTGGATATGAAATTGATGCATAAAGTTTCCTTAAATGGTGATTCAATATGCCCTTTGATCAAATATTGAATGAGTCTTAAGTTATATGTATGGATTTCCATGGTTGATGTGGTTGAAATGGAGTTTAGCATGGACTATGAGTTGAAAACTCAACTTGATAAATCCTAAATGCAAATAATAAGTTGCTGTATTGGATTAGTGTCATGTTTAGGCTATGAATCATGTTTTAATGAAATATATATGTTGATTTAAGTTTAAGATATGAATTTTAGAAAGAATGGAATTCAAAGTGATGTATATGACCCGATTTTTCCATTTTTGTGTTAAAAATGGTATGGAAACGAGATTAAGTGATTTATGGAAGTTATGTAGGGTAAAACACCCTAGGGTTAGGGTACTATGGACGCCCAAAAGGATTTGGGAAGATAAGTCCCAAATCTGATTTTATGAATTTTATGAAAAGATGTCCAAATGGGGTGAAAACGGTACCCGAAATAGGGAAGTAAGTTGCTGTTTTGAGAAGAATTAATTTATGGATGATAAATATGTGTTAATACCCTAGATTTGGGTTAGGAAAATTTGGATTAATTTCTAAAAATTCGGAATTATAAAACTGTTTAGGGTTGAGTATCAAAAGACACGTTGAACGTGTGAAAAATGGGTTCCAAAGTTGCTGCTTTGGAAACCTATGATTAGTAGATTAAAATCCCATAAAAATACCCTAAATAAAGTGGTAATTAAGGATGATTATCATGCTGAAATATGGACAAAGTTTCTGACTTGGAAAATTTTATGAAATGCAACTTATACGTGTTGTTAAATGGGTATATGTGAATGGATGAACATGCATAAATGAAAAATGACATATGTAATTTGATTATGTGTAAAAATGCATAAAAATATGATAAATTTTGTGATTATATAGCTGTTTAGATGCATGATGTTAATTTCAAATTTTGGGATTAATTAATGTGGCTTAAGGCGACAACGTGTGCTTAAAATGAGCACCAATATGTAAAATTTTGGAAAATAAGTGAAAATGGTGTATGGAAGGTAATGAACCTTTAAATGATAATTATTGGATGATTATTATGTGATTGAATGGTTACCCTATTTATGGGATTAAATATGTTGTGTATAAGCCGATGGAATATGCAAGTATGTGCTATATATGCATAATGACTTGAGAAGTCAAATGAATTATGTATGATAATGAAAATGGGTTGGAAAAGTAAGTGAGATGCAAGAAAAAGAATATATGAATATTATATTATACTCATGTAGGTAAGGGCAAAGAAAAGGCAGATTTGGAAAGCTAAAGAAACATAGGTAAGCAAGCAAATTTTCTAAATGATTTTTGTTTTTCTAAATTTCTTTAAATAAATGAAATTTTTGTTCTAACTGTTGATGTGAATATTGTAATTATTTATAATGTATTTAAGAATAAATACGTGTTGAAATGATGTTTTTGTTTACTATGCGGTATTATGAAATTTCTTTTGATAAATGTTATGAAAAATGATGTGATTCTAAGTTTCTGAATGAAAAATCATGCTAGCATGTTAAAGATGATTTTTATGAAAGTTCATGTGCACAAAGTACTAGGTCCACCTGAAAGGTATAAGCGGACCGATTGTCCCCCTTTGGTGTGGTCGAGTCGCTAAAATAGGCCTAAGGTCGGCAGCGCCCTCTCTGAGATGGGAGAAGACAAGGACGGATGGTTGCCTAGCTAGCTTCCATCCTACGAAGGACATGTTCATGGTTTTACATTGCATTATGCATGCCGTGATGGGTACAGAGACTATGTTTTCAAGATATACCTTTCCCAAAGGTATAATTTGCTTTCCGAGTTATTTTCAATGCAAAATGTTGCCTGAAATGATTTACCTTTGAAATATAAATATAAATATCTTGCTTATTAAGTTTTGACTCACATTTTCGTTTTCCAAACCCAAAGATAGGTGAAAGAAAGGACTTGGCAAAAGAGCAAGAGCAGATCATTAAAGAAATGGAAACACAATAGTAGTCTGATGTAATGGAAAACTTATGTTGAATGGTTGTAAATTACTTTGATGTTTTAAGTTGATAACTATGGATGATACATGCTGTGACATCTGATTTATGTGAAAATTGAAATGTCACTTGAACAGCATGCTTAGCTATGTAATGGTTGGATGGAAATAACCTAGATATGCATGAGATGAAAAATATGAAGAAATAAACTCCTATGAGAACATATTTAATTGGATAAATATCCGTTAAAACCCGTCGTGTGGCAGGACAACAATCCTGATCACGTTTACCAATCAATAACGATCCTGAGGTAAGGCTTAGGATGTGACGCTCGGGTTTGGGGTGCCACATAAGTTCTTTATGATGTTGTTTCAAAAGTATTTTATAAGAAAAAGAGAATTTTTCCTTTTTTCACAAAGTAATTTTAGCAGATAATATTTGGTTTTCTCTTATGATGTCTTATGATAAATAGCTAAGTTTATAAAAGAAAAAGAAAAAGTGATTTGATTTATGGAAAAAGATTGATTTTTCTATGTTATATAATTAAATATAAACGATGATTTGGACAGAGTCCATATGTCTTGAAATGATATTCGAAAAGTTTTGATTTCCTTTAGATAAGGAAATCTATGATGAAAATGTCGTCAAAAATGTTTATACGAATATTGTTGAATGAGATTTAAGGATGACCAACCTAATAAGTTGATTTTATAAATGGTTTCATTTCGGGTTGCTTAATGGCATGCAAAAGACTATGCAATTTTCCTTTATGTAAAAATGATATAATAGATATGTGGACAATAATTTAATGATCAAGGTGGTTAAAAAGGGGATAACATATTGCATAACCTTTGTGAGCAAAAAACGCCTGAAATGGAAACAAAGAAAATATTAGAAAAATACATGGATTATTTTTGAAAATCCAAAAGTTTTGGAGTTAGTTTATAAGGGTTTTAAGATGTATGGTTTTTCAAAAGTTTCAAATGTTTATCAAAATATTTTACTCAAACTGGTTTTAAAAGAATTTAAGGAAAGTCATCCTAAAACTAAATTTCAAATGACAACTTGTTTAAAGTGGGTGATCGCTCGCTTTAGAAGTTGACACGGACTGCGGTCTATGATGTGTTTTTGAAAATGATTTTTAAAGATATAGACTTCGGTCTATGATGTTTTGTGAGTATGGATGTAGGCTGCAGTTTGTGATCCCAGTTTAAAAGGTCATGGGCTGCGGTCTGTGATACTTTAAACTAAACGGATTGCAGTCTGTCAGGATGATGTATGGTGCACCAGTACACGGAATAGGCCGGTCGTAGAGCATGGTTGGGATGGCCGGGGCCCACTCTACATATGGCCAAGTCGTTAAGGGATGACAGGAGGCCAGCAGCGCTCTCCCTGAGATGGGAGCAGGATGAAAGAACAGCCGCTTGGGTAGCGTGCTGTTAAGTATGGATTCTCTTCCAAAAGATAGAGTGATCACTTGCTAAGTGTCACTACTGGATGGAGAAAAATACATTTGTTTATGTTTTGCTTTTGAAAATCCCAAAGATTGGGACATGAAAGTATGTTTTTATGAAAGTTATCCTAAAGGGATTTTTATGAAATTATTACCCTAAAAATGAAAGGAAATATTTTTAAGCAAATGCATTTATGAAAATGAATTATGTATTTTATATGCTTCGTAACAAGCCCCAAGACAGGGATTATGAAAATGATTAAATGATTTATGTAAAACTTAGTTTTGGACATAAGAATGTCCATTTCCAAAGGATTTAAATGGTAAATGTTTATGGACATGAGAATGTTCAATGCTCAAGTATTCTGATGGAATGTGTTTTAGGACATATGAATGTCCATTGTCAAAATGTCATGTCAAAAATATTTTGAGACATCAAATGTCTCTTAGCTAAAGGAGTTTAAGATGAAAAATATTTTTGGACATAAAAATGTCCTTTGCCGAGAAAGGCTTATGTGTATGATGTTTTTAGAACATGATAATGTCCTTCTCTAAAAAGGAGTTATAAGGAAAAATGTTTTGGATGTAAAACGTCCACTAATGAAAGATGATTTTATGTAAATGTCTTTGAACATTAGAAATGTTCATATAAGACTAAAGAAAATTAATTAAAGAAAGCAAAATGTATATATTTTGCCTTAACAAGCCCAGACGTGGCTTGTAAATGATTTTAAGAAAAAATGTTTTATATAAATGATCAAGGACATGGAACTGTCCTTATGAAGAAGGATTTTATGATAAAGTTTTAGGACATATAAATGTCCTCAAGTAAAAAAGCGTTCAAGATGTTTAAGAAAAATATTTTAAAGGAAGCCTTGCCCTAAAAGTTATAATACTTGCTTACTAAGTTGTCACTCACATTTTGTTTTCCCAAACCTTAGACAGGTGTCGGGAAACTCAGGAGGTTGCGAACCTAAGCAATGAAGGAAGGTACGTGATGGTAGCCATGTGGGCTATAAGGAATGGGATAACGTGATTAAAGTTATAAGGTACGTTGATGTATATGTTGTTGGTCCCGAGTTAATGGCAAATACCCAAGAGGGGAGGGGTGAATTGGGTAATTAAAATTTTTCAACTTTAAACAGAAACTTTACCCTGGTTTAATTTAATCCCCTTCAATGAAACAAAAGGAAAAACAATAAGATAATGAAAGCGGAAATGAAAAGTAATAGACAAGATTTATAGTGGTTCGGGCAACCTTCCTTACTCTACTCTTCCAAGTTCACACTCCTTGTGACTTGGGTTCCACTATGTATTCCGCGAATACAATTAGAGCCTCCGCTCTCTTCTAGATTCCAGCTCTAGAGGGCGTATACAACAAGCAGCACAAGTAGGTGACGAGTTCCACTCTAGTCACACACTACTTTAGTTACACTTGATCTTAGTTACCCAAACTAAATCAAGTTCAATACAACAAGAAAGTATAAAAGAAAGTTTCTACACGTTACTAGTGTGTAGAGGCAGATTTGGCGCAGAGAAAAACTTGTAAAGCAGTTTCAAAGATTCAACGAGCAACTCTTGGCAATTTGAAAGCAAGGTTCTTCTTCTAGATGTTGTCTTGATCACTTAATGCTCTTAGAGATGAGAGTTGTGCTCAATTAATGATGTTTCATCTGCCCTCTTCGTTCATATTGAATGCCTTATATAAATGGCGAGAGAATCCGAACGTTTGGAAGTAGGTGGCAAGCATTTAATGCACCAACGTTCAAAAAATTTCCGACCATTGTGACCCAATCTGTGCTCAGGCTGTTCAAGTTCTTCTTAGGGTCGACTTGGTTCTGGACTTGACCCAAGTCGCAGGTGAAGTCGACTTCAGGTGCGACTTCACTTCCTTAGCTTGCATGATGAACTTGAAATCCTTAGAGATGACTTTGGTCACTTAAATTTCTTCAAATTAATGTACTTCCCTTGATTTATGTCATTTGAAACTCAGTATATTCATCGTAGGTTGATGTCCTTTAGCTCCATGACTTGTAAACTTTGAATCCTTGAATCTTGGAATACATGAAATGTGTGATCTTGAATTTCCATGATGAATACATGCAACTTTGTTTGTTTTGGACTTGATTTGATCTTCATTTGGCCTAAGTCGAATATTTGAGTCTACTTGGTCTTCAATTTTAATCAAGTCGAGCATTGAGTCGACTTGGTTTGTGACTTAGCTCTTCAAAATGCGTGCTGTCAGTCTGAAGTAGAAGCTGGAGTCGACTTGGCCTGCGACTTCACCCAAGTCGCATGTGGAGTCGACTCGGTCTACAACTTCGGCAACTCTCATCCCCAATTTCAACTCTGAACAGAAAATCACGTTTGAAGTCGATGCTGGAGTCGACTTGGTCTACGACTTCACCCAAATCGCATGCGGAGTCGACTTCGTTTGCTACTTCGGCAGCTTTCCTCCCCGATTTCAACGCTGGATGAAAATGACGTTTTGAAGTCGCTACTGGAGTCGACTTGGGGATCGACTTGGCCTAAGTCGATGCCTGAGTCGACCTGAAAATCGACTTGACCTGTCATGCTTCATTTTTTTCATTTTTATATCCTTTAATCATCTTCACAAACATGTTAGTAACCAAAACTTAAATTGATTTGTTAATCATCAAAACATAGACTTGACTTATTTTCCACATGTTTTCAACATATGTGAACTTATTTAGAATTATAAGTTCTATGTGATTCAGTGATTGAATGTATGTATTTATGGAATGTAAATGCTATTGTGGAATAGTACGAAGAGATGATATGAATAAAATTATGAAATTTTATTACAAGTGTAATGATGCTTGTATGATGAAAGATGTAGTGTGGAACGAAATGAATGATGGTACATAAAAGGAATGAATTGAAAAAATAAATTAGACAAGTTCCAATTAAGAACCCACTGCGTGATCAGGGCAACAATCCTGATTCACATTTATCGATCAATAAGGTCTTGACGTAAGGAAGTGGCGTCTCGGTTTGGAGTGCCACAGAAGTTGGTATCTGAGCATGGATTGGTAAATAGGCATGGTAAGAAAAGATTTAATATCACGAAGATGATATTTTAGCAAGGATTGATAGACAGATGTAGAGGAAAAATAAAAAAATGAAAGAGATAAATTGGAAATTGTAAGACATATACAATATGTATTATCTTATATTGTGCGTCATTATGGCACAAAAATATGGTTATTTAAGGAAATATAGCTGATTTGCTATATTTCATGGTGTAGATAGCATATGAAAAAAAATGATACGCAAGGATATGACTATTTAAGAAAATGTAGTTGGTTACTATATTTCATAGTGTAGATGGTATATTGTGGCGTCCCAAACCAAGACGTTACTTCCTTACCTCAAGATCTTATTGATTGGTAAATAAATGTGAATCAGGATTGTAGCCCTGATCACGCAGCGGGTTCTTAATTTGATCTCGTCCACATTTTTTTTTTCTATCGTCATTCATTTCCTTGCATTCTACATCATTCATCATACAAATGACAATACACTTGTAATAAATTTCATATTTCATTTCATAGTATCTCATTATGATTTTCTACAATAACATTTTACATTCATACATACATACAGTCAATCATTAAATCACATGGAACTTAAAATTCTAATTAAGTTCACATCCACATACCTTAGAACTTTAAACCATGTTATCCATACATCATGGCTACCATTACATACCTTCCTTCATAGCTTAGATTTGCATCCTCTTGAGTTTTCCGGTACCTGTCTAAGGTTTGGGAAAACAAAATGTGAGTGACAACTCAGTAAGCAAGCATTTTATCTTTTAGGGCAAGGCTTCCTTTTAAAATATTTTCCTTAAACATCTTGAACATCTTTTTACTTGAGGACATATATATGTCCTGTAACATTGATGTGAAATCCTTTGTTCATAAGGACAATTCTATATCTTAGAACATTTTCGTAAACACCATTCTTAAAATCATTTACAAGTCACGTCTGGGCTTGTTAAGGAAAAACATATGCGTTTTACCTTCATTAATTTATTTCCTTTAGTCTTGTATGAACATTTATAATGTTCCAAGACATTTACATAAAATCGTCTTTTGCCAGTGGACGTTTTACGTCCAAAATATTTTTCTTATAAACCTTTGGCAAAGAAGGACATTCTCGTGTCCTAAAACACTCTTCATTTAAGCCCTTTGGCGATGAACATTCTTATGTCCAAAAACACTTATCATTCAAAATCTTTGGAAATGGACATTCCTATGTCCAAAACCGAGTTTGACATATATCTTTTTCATAATCCCCGTCTTTGGGCTTGTTTATAGAAAACAAGGCGTAAAACACATTTTTGTTGTAAAACCTTTTTCATAATCCCCATCTTGGGGCTTGTTTATAGCAAACAAGATATAAAATACATAAACACTTTCTTAAAAGCATTTGCATAAAAACATTTCCTTTCATCCTTATTATTTACTCTTTTTGTGTAAAACACCCTATCATTAGGGTAACCATGTCTTAAAATCCATTTAAGATAATTTTTTGTAAAAATGTTTTTATGTCCCAATCTTTAGGTTTTTCAAAAGCAAATCATAAGCAAATGCATTTCTCTCCATCCAGTAGTGACAGTTAGCAACTGATCACTTTACCTTTTGGAAGAAAATCCTTAACAACAACTAACCAGACGGTTGTTTTCTTCATCCTGCTCCCATCTCAGGGAGGGCACCTGAGGCCTCCTGCCATCCCTTTGTGACTTGGCCATATATAGAGTGGGTCCCGACCATCCCGACCGTGCTCTACAACCAGCTTATTCCTTTTACTGGTGCACTATACATCCTTATCACAGACCGCAGTCCGTTTGGTTTAAAGTATCACAGACCGCAGCCCATGTGCTTTTAAACCGGGATCACAGACCTTAGTTTGCATCCATAACTTTAAAAAAACATCACAGACTGAAGTCTGTGTCTTTTTAAAATAAATCATTTTGAAAAACACATCACAGACCGTAGTCTGTGTCAACTTGTAAAGCGAGTGCATCCACTTTAAATAAGTTGTCATTTGAAACCTAGTTTTAGGATGACCTTCCTTAAATTTTTTTAAAACCATTTTGAGTAAAATATTTTGATAAGAATTTGAAATGTTTGAAAAATAATACCTCTTAAAACCCTTATGAAAGAACTTCAAAACTGTTAGATTTTCAAAAATAAATCATGTATTTTTCTAATATTTTCTGGATTTCCATTTCAGGACTTTTTGCTCACAAAAGTTATGCAATTATACCACCCCCTTCTCAACCACCTTAAAATCAAATTATTGTCCAGATATCTATCTTACCATATTTACATAGAGTGGGGCTTGCATAATCTTTTGCATGCTATTTAGCAACCCGAAATTATATTATTTTATGAAATCAACATATGAGGTTGGTCATCCTTAAATCCCTTTCAACACATCCGTATAAACATTTTTCAAGATATTTTCAACATAGATTTCTTTATCTAAAGGAAATCAAAACTTTTTCGAATATCATTTCAAAACGTATGGACTATGTCCAAATCATCATTTATATTTAATTATCATGACATAACAAAACTAATCTTTTTCATAAATCAAATCTCCTTTTTCTTTTTGTTTCATAAATATAATTAATTATCATAAAACATCATAAGAGAAATTCAAAATGTATTTACAATTGTTGCTTTGTGAAAAAGAGTAAAATTCCCTTTTTCTTATAAAATACTTTTGAAACAACATTATAATGAACTTGCTTATTTAAAAGCAAATTCCTAAAATCATCGGCATAAATCAATAAAATATTTTAAAACAATAATCATGGAGAACTTGCTTACTCATAAGCAAATTTCTCAATTTTATTAACATAAAGCATTCCCAACAGTGGTGATAAATCATTTATCTTAAACAGTGTCGCTTGCTTCCCATGAAGCAAACCTTAAGGCTTTTCATTAAAGCCATCATTTTTCAAAACTTGTGGCTTTGTATTAAAGCCGTCATTTTCAAAACTTGTGCTTGCCCACTTGTAAAATATTCATAAAAAAATCGACATATAATCATTTCATCATATAAAGAAAAATCAATAATTTGAAAAGTTCGCTTGCTTACCTGAGATCGCCATAATCCTTTTCTTCTATTCTATTTCTTGCCTTTGCCTAGATAAATGAAAATAATATTTCATTTATTCACATTAGCTTAACTCACTTATATCCCTTAGGTTTTTCAACCTACATAAATCTATTTGGACTAGCTTAACTCACTTATCTTTCAAGTCGGGTATTCATACATATCGACAAAGTCTATATATAACATATTATCCATTCATTCATTTTTAATACCCTTATGTAGGGTAAACTTACATACATATAATAATCATTCATTAAATCATTATTTGGAGGTTTATTACCTCCATTTATCATTTTGAACATATTTTTCATTTTTCATACAACAGTGCTCATTTTAAGCACTTAATTAATAACTTAAGAATCATATAATACTCAAAATTTGAGATTATCATTATTTACTTAAATAGAAACTTAATCCATGTTTTCCATCACTTTTTCATGCATTTTTTCATTTTAACAACTTACATAAATCATTTACCGTTTTCTCATGCCTATCTCTTCATATACGTCCATTTCTCAACACATATTATGTGTTTCTTAAAATATTTCAACACAATAATTTGAGTCCATAATCAGCATAATTAAACCACTTAATTAAATTTTAATTTAGGGTTTACTTTTTGGATTTTAATCCATTCATCATAGGGTTCCAAAACAGCAACATTAGAACCTGTTTTTCATCATTTTAACGTCTCTTTTGATAATTAAATCAAAATAGTTTTCTAATCCATAAATTATAGCAATTAATCATGATTTTCTTAACCAAAATTTAGGGTATTACACATACTTAAAATCCAAAATTCGTTTACTTGTGAAACAATAACTTCATACACATTTTGGGTACCCTTTTTTACCCTTCTTTGAACGTTCCAATACGTACCCTTAAAATCAGATTTAGGGCAATCATTTCAACCCACTTTGAATGTCCAACATAATCTAAATTTAGGATATTTTACCCTATTAATTATCCATAAATTATTTGGGCTAATTCATATATCATTTTTAATACAAAAACATGAAAATCGGGTCCCCTAATTCATATCCTTTTTGAAATTCATAACTTAAGCCCAAATCACCATATGTAATTCATTAAATCATGAATCATCTGTTGGAAACAATGTTCAAAATAAAACAAATTGGCCAAGGATTGAGTTTTGATGATTAACAAGAACTAGTTTGAGTATATATATATATGACTAATATGTTTGCCAAGTGTTTAAGGAAAGCAGAGAAGTCAAGTCGATCTTCGAGTCGACTTGAACTTCGACTTGGGAGTGAAGTCGATAGTGAAGTCGACTCCACTAACGACTTCAAACAAGCCAAAACTGGACAAAGTTGAAAATGGAATTCTGACGAGTGAAGTCGCAAGCCAAGTCGACTCCACATGCGACTTGGGTAGTCAAGTCGCATACGAAGTCGACTCCAGCATCGACTTCGAAGTACACAAAAATGTCCAGCGTTGAAATCTGGCTCCCGAAGATGCGAAGTCGCAGACGAAGTCGACTCCAAGTGCGACTTGGGCGAAGTCGCAAACCAGGTCGACTCCAACTTCGACTTGAGAAGTTTTGAAGTCCAAGATGAAGATTCAAGCATATCCAAGACATCCATTTGAAGTTTCTCACATACAAATGAGCTTTAAAGACTATTCTTAAAGTGACTTAAGATCAAAGCAAGAATCCAAGTTCAAGTTCAAATCAAGTCTATCAAGCTCAAAGCAAATCTTCAAGCTAGCTTCCAAATGGAGTAAAAACCAAGTCATGAAGACCCAGTGAGTCCAAAGCAAAGCAAGGAAAATACACATATTTTGCAAGAACTCAAAGCTTTCAAATAGTTTGCAAGACTCAAGACATTTCAAGAAGATCAAGGCGTTTCTGCAATAGACCAAGCCAAGTCGCAACCCAAGTCGACTTCAGGATCGACTTGAGTTGAAGTCTGAAAGCCAAGTCGACCCAAGTCTCAGACTTGAGTTTCTGAAGAACCCAAGTCGCAGGCCAAGTCGACTCCATGTACGACTTGGAAGCCAAGTCGCAGGCCAAGTCGACTTCATCTTCGACTTGGAGTATAACGGTCAAATTTTTGACCGTTGGAGTTCATTTATTGCACGCCAACTACTTCTACAACGTTCATATTTTCCTCAATCTATAAAAGGACATTCAAATGAACGTGAGAAGAACAAGAGACACTACTCAAAAGATCAAAGAAAGAAAAGAAGTGCAAGAAAGACTTTCAAATACCTTTTCTCCATATTTGAGTGTTTCAAAGGAAGAAAGAGCTTCAAACTGCAAGTTGCTTCAACAATCATCATTCAAGCTATTTCTGATTTCTTCCTCGAGCTCAAAACTGCCTACACAAATCTGTAAAGTGTAGTTTTTATTCATTTCTTTATTTGGTTGTATAAATCTTGATTTAGCTTGAGTAGCTAAGATCAAGTGTATGCAAAGTAGGGTGTGATTGGAGTGAGACTCATCACCTACTTGTGCAAGTGAATATATATGCCCCCTAGAGCTTTGAATCTAGAAGAGAGCAAGTGGCTCTAGTTGTGTATGCCCCCTAGAGCTTTGAATCTAGAAGAGAGCAAGTGGCTCTAGTTGTGTATGCCCCCTAGAGCTTTGAATCTAGAAGAGAGCAAGTGGCTCTAGTTGTGTATGCCCCCTAGAGCTTTGAATCTAGAAGAGAGCGGTGACTCTAAGTGTATTCTTGGAATACATAGTGGAACCCAAGTCACAACGGAGTGTGAGCTTGGAAGAGTGGAGTAGGGAAGGTTTGCCCGAACCACTATAAATCTTGTGTTCTACTTATTTTTACTGCTTTATCTTATTTGCTCTCCATTCGCTTAAAAAGGGGATTAACTTTTTAAAGGGGTTAAGATTTTTAAGTTTACCAAAGAAATTTTAAAGAACCCAATTCACCCCTCCCCTCTTGGGTTTAGCCATCAACTCGGGACCAACAAGTGGTATCAGAGCAGGTCTTTGAGTTTATCAAAGAGATCTTATTGAAATGGCATCCCAATCTACTTCCGTTCCCGCATTTGCTGAAGGCCAATCCTTTACAAGGCCACCGTTGTTTGATGGGAACAATTTTGGATATTGGAAGCTTCGTATGAAGCAACTCATCATGGCTACCGATATGGACTCTTGGATTGCTATCTAAGATGGAGTAATACTGCCTACCGATGAACGAGCTTCCAAATGGACCGATGAGGAAGTAAGAATAGTGAAGAGCAATGCCAAAGCTATGAACTCCTTATTTTGTGCTCTCACTGCTTCCGAGTATGATAGAGTATCCTCTTGCTTAACCGCCAAAGAGATATGGGATACACTAACCTCTATCTACGAAGGAACTTCTCAAGTCCAAGGGACGAGAAGGAATATTTTGATTGGAGAACTAGAGAACTTTAGAATGCTAGAAACAGAAAATATTTCTGAAATGTTTGCTAGATTCTCTAAGATTACTAATGCTTTAAAAGGTCTTGGAAAAGCAATATCAGAATCTGAGCAGGTCATGAAGATTTTAAGAGCTCTACCCGAATCATGGACTCCAAAGATCACTGCAATTGAAGAAGCCAAAGACCTCAACACGCTGAAGATTGAAAACTTAATTAGCTCACTTATGTCACATGAGCTAATTAAGAAAAGGAATGAAGATCAACACAGGGGCAAAAGAGCAATTGCCTTAAAAGCCGCACAAGACACCGATGACACATCTTCTTCTCAAAATGACGACGAGATTGCTCTACTCACAAAACGATTCAGAAAATTTGTGAGGAAAGGCAAAAATTTCAGAAGCTTCAAAGAAAGAACTCCCCAAGAGAAGAAGAAAGAATCAACCAAGTGCTACCGATGCGGCGGTTCGGGACATATGCAGGCTCAATGTCCAACTCCCGAAGAAAACAAGGCAAAAGAACAAAGAAAGGATCGAGGGAACAATAGAAGATTCCAGAAATACAAAGGAAGAGGTATGTACGTAAACGATGAAGAATCTACGACGAGTAGCTTCTCAACCGATGACATAGAGGCGGAAGAATGTGCAAGAATTTGCTGCATGGCACAAATCGAGCAAGGAGAACAAATTACCTCAACAAAAGACACAAGCAATGAAGAGGTAAGTTCCAAACTCTCCCTTTCTAATTCAAGTTATTCTTCCTCTCATGAATGCCTCAAATGTACTGAATTAGATGAACTACAAACTGCATATGATTCATTATATGAAGAAATGAAGAAATTAGGAAGCAAGTTTACAATTAAGAAGAGACAATGTGATGCAACAATAATTGTAAATGGTAAACTTGCAGAAAGATTAGTCAAATTGAAAGATGAAACTGAATTGCTGAAAATGGAGAACAAATCATTAAATGAATCATTAGCTAAGTTCTCTAATCCAGGAGAAAGTGTTAAAATGTTTCTGAATATGACCTCCCAAACACATAAAAGAGGTCTTGGGTATCATACATTTGAGCAAGGAGAAAGTAGCAAATCAAATGAACAAATACTTGAGAAAAATCAAACTAAAAAGGCATCTATATACAGGCCACAAAAGAAAAATTTTAAGTGGACTAGAAGACCAATGATTGAACCTTTGCATGCTTGGAGACCTACTCCAAGATTACCTTTGGCTTGTAATTTCTGCAATAAGATGGGTCATAAAACTTACAAATGTAATTTTAAGAAACTATATGACCATGGTGTTAAATTAGTTTGGGTTCCAAGAAACACAAGATTTGGGCTTTCAAAGTTAGATCAACTTAGATTAGATTCTATTACTAACCCAAATGGACCCATAAAATGGGTACCAAAAAGATAAGATTTATTTCCTTATTTTTCAGACATGTTTTAAGGCAAAGGCAAACAATGAATGGTTCATGGATAGCGGTTGTTCAAGGCATATGACCGGTGAAAGAAGTTTGTTTCATAAACTTAAGCCTTGCAACGATGGAATGGTTGCCTTTGGAAATAATGAAAAAGGTAAAATTAAAGGTAAAGGAAATATACTTAGTACCTCAAATGCATGCATGGAAGATGTTTTGTTTGTTGAAGGACTCAAACACAATTTAATGAGTATTAGCCAATTATGTGATAAAGGATATAAAGTTGTGTTTGAATCATCTATATGTAATGTATTTGATGGAGAACATATCATGTTTAGTGGTAAACGACATGGAAATGTTTATTTGGTTTCACTTGATGAATTGAATGGTCAATGTCTTATGGCCATTGATAATGATCCATGGGTTTGGCATAAAAGGCTTGGACATGTAAACATGGGAAATATAAAGACCCTTTGGAAAAAGAATTTGGTAGAAGGATTACCAAAGTTGAAATATGACAAAGATAAAATTTGCAAGGCATGTCAATTATCAAAACAACCCAAGATGCCTTTCTCTACCAAAAAGGAAATTTCCACCACAAAGCCACTTGAATTACTACATATGAATCTATACGGGCCATCCGACATTCTAACCATTGGTAGAAAGAAATATGTATTTGTCATAGTTGATGATTTTTCAAGATTCACTTGGATAATTCTCTTAGCTAGTAAAGATGAAGCCTTCTCTATGTTTGCAACTTTTGTGAATTTGGTGCAAAATGAAAAACAGAGTACTATTGTGACCATAAGAAGCGATCATGGTGGCGAATTCGAAAACAAACGATTCATGGAATTTTGTAATGAAAAAGGAATTCACCACACATTTTCTGCACCAAGAACTCCACAACAAAATGGAGTAGTTGAAAGGAAAAATAGAACTATACAAGAGATGGCTAGAACTATGCTAAATGAGAGCAATCTATCCAAGAAATTTTGGGGTGAAGCTGTGAGTACAGCTTGTCATGTTTTGAATCGTGTTATCATTCGAGCAATCTTGAAAAAGACTCCATATGAACTTTGGAAAGGAAGGAAACCAAATATATCTTATTTTCATGTTTTTGGATGTACATGTTATGTTTTAAACAATGGAAAAGTCAACTTGGGAAAATTAGATGCCAAAAGTGATGAGGCTATATTCCTTGGTTATTCATCAAATAGCAAAGCATATAGAGTATTCAATAAACGAAATCAAGTTGTAGAAGAATCCATACATGTTGTATTTGATGAATTTAACCAAACTCCGAGAAAGGAGGATGAACTAAGTGATGCAGATGAGACGAAAGGCAAAGAACAACCAAAGGAACTCGAGCTCAAGCCAGAAAATCCAGAGGAGGAAGAGGTAAGTGAAGGTAATGACTCTTACAAACTTCCAAATGATTTAAAGTTTAAAAATGCCCATCCAATTGAACAAGTTATTGGAAACATATATGAAGGAGTAAAAACTAGAAGATCAAAACAAAACGTTTATGGCCAATATGCGTTTGTATCGAAAATTGAACCAAATACCATTGAACAAGCTCTTAATGATGAAAATTGGGTTATTTCAATGCAAGAAGAGCTAAATCAATTCGAAAGAAACAATGTATGGCATTTAGTTCCTAGACCAAACAATCATACAGTCATTGGTACAAAATGGGTATTTAGGAACAAATTAGACGAAAGCGGTCTTGTAATTAGAAACAAGGCAAGATTAGTAGACAAAGGGTATTCCCAAGAAGAAGGAATTGATTTTGAAGAATCATATGCACCCGTGGCTAGATTAGAAGCCATACGCATCCTACTAGCATTTGCTTCTCATATGAACTTCAAATTGTTTCAAATGGATGTAAAAAGCGCATTTTTGAATGGTTATTTGAATGAAGAAGTATATGTTGAACAACCCCCTGGTTTTGAAGAAAAGGATCAATCAAAGTATGTTTATAAATTAACCAAAGCGTTATATGGACTAAAACAAGCACCAAGAGCTTGGTACGAAAGGTTAAATAGTTTCTTGATTGATCATGAGTTTCAAAGAGGGAAAGTAGACACTACTTTGTTCATTAAGTACAAAAATAAAAATATTTTGATTGTACAAATTTATGTGGATGACATAATATTTGGTGCTACTGACGAAAAACTTTGTCAAGAGTTTTCTAAGATAATGCAGAGCGAATTCGAAATGAGCATGATGGGAGAATTAAATTTCTTCCTTGGACTGCAAATCAAGCAACAAAGTGAAAGAATATTTTTGAACCAGTCCAAGTATGTCAAAGAAATGCTCAAGAAATTCGGAATGCAGAATAGCAAAGGGGCAAACACTCCAATGAGCTCTACAATCAAGATCGACACGGACGAAAACGGTAAAAGTATCGATCAAAAGCTCTATAGAAGCATGATTGGATCCTTGTTATATTTAACTGCTTCTAGACCCGATATCTTATTCAGTGTTTGTATGTGCTCTAGATTTCAAGCATGTCCCAAAGAATCACATCTACTCGCTGTAAAAAGAATTTTTAAATATTTGATAAAAACTACAAACCTTGGACTATGGTATCCAAAGGGGTCAACCTTTGATCTAATCGGCTATTCGGATGCAGACTTTGCCGGATATAAAGTAGATAGAAAAAGTACCAGTGGAACTTGTCAATTTCTTGGACATATGCTAGTTTCATGGCATTCAAGAAAACAAACAAGTGTTGCACTATCTACTGCGGAAGCCGAATACATAGCCGCCGGTAGTTGTTGTGCCCAATTACTTTGGATGAAACAGCAATTAAAGGATTATGGTATTGATTATGTTGATATTCCTATTAGATGTGATAATACAAGTGCAATTTGTTTGACTAAAAATCCTATATTGCATTCTAGAACCAAACATATTGATGTGAGACATCATTTTATTCGTGAACATGTTGAAAATCATGATGTGTGCTTAGAATATGTGAAAACAGAAGACCAAATTGCTGATATCTTTACCAAACCTCTAGCCAAAGATTCATTTTATAAAATTAGGAATGATATGGGGATGATAGAGCTTAACTAGGAAAAATTCATAAGAAAATTAAATTGGAAAATGTCAAGTCGATGAGTCAAGTCGACTCCAGGGACGTCAGGTCGACTCCGCTTTAGAAGCGAAGTCGACTCCGCTAGGGTCGAAGTCGACTCCGCCTCCAGGCGAAGTCGACTCCAGAAGGACCGAAGTCGACTTCGCCTAGGGCAAGTCGACTCCGCGAGCGCGACCGTCCGACTTCCGTGCCTATTTCTTCTTCTTCTCTTTCTTTTCTTCCTCATTTCTTTCCGGCCTCCCTGTTTCTCTTCTCCTCCGGCGATTCTCCTTATTGCTCCATCTCCGGCGACAGCCTTTTCTCCGGCGATTTCTTCCTCATCTCCGGCAAACCTTTCCGGCAAAACCTTTTCTCTCTTTTCAGTTTTATTCTCCATTTCTTGCAAGTCCCATTCTCAAAATCCAAACTCCAAATGGCACCAAAGAAAGCAGTATCAAAACCATACCCCAAACAGGTTCCCACACAACCACAACCTTCATCTCAACCAAAAGAAGTTCCTAGAAGAACTAGGACTCCATCAAAAAGAGCCAGAGAGGAACCATCAACTTCGACAGGTAAACGGGTTCGATTCCAAACCTCCACTCAATCATCGGAACAAGCTACAAGGTCGGAAAGCCAACCTCATGCCCAAGCTTCACAAAGCACACATTCCGGAGCAAGCAGAAGGGGTACTGCGGCAACGGGCAAAACTCAAGTCTTAAAGATGCCCACTACATACTTCAGAACCGAAATCAATCACGGCCGGTTCTACAAGAACTTCTATGAACGAAAGGTATTCATACCGAAAATCATAGATTTCAAATTTTTGAAAGATTATGGGTCCGACATAGAAGACCTATTGGATTTTCAAGGATGGACCAAATTACTCAAAGAGGATGACAAGGTCTATCCAGATCTTACCAGAATATTTTACTATGAATGGGATGAAGAAAATTTTGGCACACATGTCAAAGAAGTAGATATAGATTTTGGAATCGGGTTAAGTCCAAGCCAAACCAGAGCAATGAGTCATTTAGGACAGATACTTGGAGTCCCTTTCATCGAAGAGCCTTTTCCGGAAGATCTTACCATGGATCAGATATATAATCAGCTCACCCGGAGTAACAAGTATCACCCGGGGATCAAGTTTCTTCGATACATGGATTTGTCACCCAGACTTCGGGTACTAAGGCTTCTCATTGCTCATTGCATCTACCCCAAAGGTGGTGGTAGAAATCAGTTAAACCCACAAGAAGCTGGAATCTTATGGAAGGTAGCAAACAAAGTCAAAGTGAGTCTACCTAAATTATTTCTAGAAGCCTTGGCAAGTCGAAAGGATAATCCAAGGGGCGTCCTTCCTTACGACACTTGGATCACAAAGATCCTCGAACATTTTGAAGTGGACATTGAAGGCGAGCCATTCGAAGTGCTCAAGTCCACAAATGCAATCAACAAGGCACTAATTCAGAGGATGAAAATCAATGTACTTGAACTTCGACCCGATGCTCCAGAAGAAGAGCATCAAGAGGACCAAGCACAAGCTGAGGGGGAGCAACCTCCCGAAGCACCGGCTGCTCCAGAAGAGCCACCATCACCTCAATCCCACGGCTCCTACTCCCCACAAGGATCCGTTGCACGAGAACGGGTACCTCCAACCGCTTCTGAGGAGGTCACCCTAAGGGATCTCAAAGATGAAATCATTGCCATGAAGGCAGAAATGGGCTATCAAGAAAACCGGATGACAAGTCTTGTCACCGGTGTCCTTAATGCGATTGAAGATATGCATTCCCGACAAGATAGAATCGAGCGGGAAATGCGTAAAATCCGATATCATCTTGCATCAGGCCATCATAAGAAGAGACCCATGCCTGAACTCGATCCCTACGAGTCGGGTTCAGTTCATCGAGAGGTAACTCCCGATCACGCTTCTCTTGTTTACTCCTCGGCCCATCATTGTCCCATCAAACCTATTCCATATCCGATCTCTCAATTTCAATTCATCAAATCATTATTTTTGCTTGATTGACAAAAAGGGGGAGATAGAATAGGAATTGAGTTGAAAGTTTTTTTTAAGTTTTGGGTTGGGTACATTGTATTTAAGGTTTCATTTATGCTTTAATTTTTGTTCTCTGTAATGAAACTTCATATATATATATATGAAAAGATGTTTTATTGGTTTTTGATTGATATGATTGATATATTTGATAAGTGATTGCAATTTTTATAAATACAAAGTATTCTTAATGATTAATACTCAATATATGGCTTGAAAGGTATTCAAGCATATTCTATGCCAAAATGACTAATGTTCTGAAAAAGTTCTCAACTCTAAATTATATGTTCAAGAAATATACTCTGTTTTCTCAAATGAACATGTTTGAATTTTTGAAAGGTATCAACTCAAAATGAAGTTTTGTCAATCATCAAAAAGGGGGAGATTGTTGGAAACAATGTTCAAAATAAAACAAATTGGCCAAGGATTGAGTTTTGATGATTAACAAGAACTAGTTTGAGTATATATATATATGACTAATATGTTTGCCAAGTGTTTAAGGAAAGCAGAGAAGTCAAGTCGATCTTCGAGTCGACTTGAACTTCGACTTGGGAGTGAAGTCGATAGTGAAGTCGACTCCACTAACGACTTCAAACAAGCCAAAACTGGACAAAGTTGAAAATGGAATTCTGACGAGTGAAGTCGCAAGCCAAGTCGACTCCACATGCGACTTGGGTAGTCAAGTCGCATACGAAGTCGACTCCAGCATCGACTTCGAAGTACACAAAAATGTCCAGCGTTGAAATCTGGCTCCCGAAGATGCGAAGTCGCAGACGAAGTCGACTCCAAGTGCGACTTGGGCGAAGTCGCAAACCAGGTCGACTCCAACTTCGACTTGAGAAGTTTTGAAGTCCAAGATGAAGATTCAAGCATATCCAAGACATCCATTTGAAGTTTCTCACATACAAATGAGCTTTAAAGACTATTCTTAAAGTGACTTAAGATCAAAGCAAGAATCCAAGTTCAAGTTCAAATCAAGTCTATCAAGCTCAAAGCAAATCTTCAAGCTAGCTTCCAAATGGAGTAAAAACCAAGTCATGAAGACCCAGTGAGTCCAAAGCAAAGCAAGGAAAATACACATATTTTGCAAGAACTCAAAGCTTTCAAATAGTTTGCAAGACTCAAGACATTTCAAGAAGATCAAGGCGTTTCTGCAATAGACCAAGCCAAGTCGCAACCCAAGTCGACTTCAGGATCGACTTGAGTTGAAGTCTGAAAGCCAAGTCGACCCAAGTCTCAGACTTGAGTTTCTGAAGAACCCAAGTCGCAGGCCAAGTCGACTCCATGTACGACTTGGAAGCCAAGTCGCAGGCCAAGTCGACTTCATCTTCGACTTGGAGTATAACGGTCAAATTTTTGACCGTTGGAGTTCATTTATTGCACGCCAACTACTTCTACAACGTTCATATTTTCCTCAATCTATAAAAGGACATTCAAATGAACGTGAGAAGAACAAGAGACACTACTCAAAAGATCAAAGAAAGAAAAGAAGTGCAAGAAAGACTTTCAAATACCTTTTCTCCATATTTGAGTGTTTCAAAGGAAGAAAGAGCTTCAAACTGCAAGTTGCTTCAACAATCATCATTCAAGCTATTTCTGATTTCTTCCTCGAGCTCAAAACTGCCTACACAAATCTGTAAAGTGTAGTTTTTATTCATTTCTTTATTTGGTTGTATAAATCTTGATTTAGCTTGAGTAGCTAAGATCAAGTGTATGCAAAGTAGGGTGTGATTGGAGTGAGACTCATCACCTACTTGTGCAAGTGAATATATATGCCCCCTAGAGCTTTGAATCTAGAAGAGAGCAAGTGGCTCTAGTTGTGTATGCCCCCTAGAGCTTTGAATCTAGAAGAGAGCAAGTGGCTCTAGTTGTGTATGCCCCCTAGAGCTTTGAATCTAGAAGAGAGCAAGTGGCTCTAGTTGTGTATGCCCCCTAGAGCTTTGAATCTAGAAGAGAGCAAGTGGCTCTAGTTGTGTATGCCCCCTAGAGCTTTGAATCTAGAAGAGAGCGGTGACTCTAAGTGTATTCTTGGAATACATAGTGGAACCCAAGTCACAACGGAGTGTGAGCTTGGAAGAGTGGAGTAGGGAAGGTTTGCCCGAACCACTATAAATCTTGTGTTCTACTTATTTTTACTGCTTTATCTTATTTGCTCTCCATTCGCTTAAAAAGGGGATTAACTTTTTAAAGGGGTTAAGATTTTTAAGTTTACCAAAGAAATTTTAAAGAACCCAATTCACCCCTCCCCTCTTGGGTTTAGCCATCAACTCGGGACCAACAAGTGGTATCAGAGCAGGTCTTTGAGTTTATCAAAGAGATCTTATTGAAATGGCATCCCAATCTACTTCTGTTCCCGCATTTGCTGAAGGCCAATCCTTTACAAGGCCACCGTTGTTTGATGGGAACAATTTTGGATATTGGAAGCTTCGTATGAAGCAACTCATCATGGCTACCGATATGGACTCTTGGATTGCTATCTAAGATGGAGTAATACTGCCTACCGATGAACGAGCTTCCAAATGGACCGATGAGGAAGTAAGAATAGTGAAGAGCAATGCCAAAGCTATGAACTCCTTATTTTGTGCTCTCACTGCTTCCGAGTATGATAGAGTATCCTCTTGCTTAACCGCCAAAGAGATATGGGATACACTAACCTCTATCTACGAAGGAACTTCTCAAGTCCAAGGGACGAGAAGGAATATTTTGATTGGAGAACTAGAGAACTTTAGAATGCTAGAAACAGAAAATATTTCTGAAATGTTTGCTAGATTCTCTAAGATTACTAATGCTTTAAAAGGTCTTGGAAAAGCAATATCAGAATCTGAGCAGGTCATGAAGATTTTAAGAGCTCTACCCGAATCATGGACTCCAAAGATCACTGCAATTGAAGAAGCCAAAGACCTCAACACGCTGAAGATTGAAAACTTAATTAGCTCACTTATGTCACATGAGCTAATTAAGAAAAGGAATGAAGATCAACACAGGGGCAAAAGAGCAATTGCCTTAAAAGCCGCACAAGACACCGATGACACATCTTCTTCTCAAAATGACGACGAGATTGCTCTACTCACAAAACGATTCAGAAAATTTGTGAGGAAAGGCAAAAATTTCAGAAGCTTCAAAGAAAGAACTCCCCAAGAGAAGAAGAAAGAATCAACCAAGTGCTACCGATGCGGCGGTTCGGGACATATGCAGGCTCAATGTCCAACTCCCGAAGAAAACAAGGCAAAAGAACAAAGAAAGGATCGAGGGAACAATAGAAGATTCCAGAAATACAAAGGAAGAGGCATGTACGTAAACGATGAAGAATCTACGACGAGTAGCTTCTCAACCGATGACATAGAGGCGGAAGAATGTGCAAGAATTTGCTGCATGGCACAAATCGAGCAAGGAGAACAAATTACCTCAACAAAAGACACAAGCAATGAAGAGGTAAGTTCCAAACTCTCCCTTTCTAATTCAAGTTATTCTTCCTCTCATGAATGCCTCAAATGTACTGAATTAGATGAACTACAAACTGCATATGATTCATTATATGAAGAAATGAAGAAATTAGGAAGCAAGTTTACAATTAAGAAGAGACAATGTGATGCAACAATAATTGTAAATGGTAAACTTGCAGAAAGATTTGTCAAATTGAAAGATGAAACTGAATTGCTGAAAATGGAGAACAAATCATTAAATGAATCATTAGCTAAGTTCTCTAATCCAGGAGAAAGTGTTAAAATGTTTCTGAATATGACCTCCCAAACACATAAAAGAGGTCTTGGGTATCATACATTTGAGCAAGGAGAAAGTAGCAAATCAAATGAACAAATACTTGAGAAAAATCAAACTAAAAATGCATCTATATACAGGCCACAAAAGAAAAATTTTAAGTGGACTAGAAGACCAATGATTGAACCTTTGCATGCTTGGAGACCTACTCCAAGATTACCTTTGGCTTGTAATTTCTGCAATAAGATGGGTCATAAAACTTACAAATGTAATTTTAAGAAACTATATGACCATGGTGTTAAATTAGTTTGGGTTCCAAGAAACACAAGATTTGGGCTTTCAAAGTTAGATCAACTTAGATTAGATTCTATTACTAACCCAAATGGACCCATAAAATGGGTACCCAAAAGATAAGATTTATTTCCTTATTTTTCAGACATGTTTTAAGGCAAAGGCAAACAATGAATGGTTCATGGATAGCGGTTGTTCAAGGCATATGACCGGTGAAAGAAGTTTGTTTCATAAACTTAAGCCTTGCAACGATGGAATGGTTGCCTTTGGAAATAATGAAAAAGGTAAAATTAAAGGTAAAGGAAATATACTTAGTACCTCAAATGCATGCATGGAAGATGTTTTGTTTGTTGAAGGACTCAAACACAATTTAATGAGTATTAGCCAATTATGTGATAAAGGATATAAAGTTGTGTTTGAATCATCTATATGTAATGTATTTGATGGAGAACATATCATGTTTAGTGGTAAACGACATGGAAATGTTTATTTGGTTTCACTTGATGAATTGAATGGTCAATGTCTTATGGCCATTGATAATGATCCATGGGTTTGGCATAAAAGGCTTGGACATGTAAACATGGGAAATATAAAGACCCTTTGGAAAAAGAATTTGGTAGAAGGATTACCAAAGTTGAAATATGACAAAGATAAAATTTGCAAGGCATGTCAATTATCAAAACAACCCAAGATGCCTTTCTCTACCAAAAAGGAAATTTCCACCACAAAGCCACTTGAATTACTACATATGAATCTATACGGGCCATCCGACATTCTAACCATTGGTAGAAAGAAATATGTATTTGTCATAGTTGATGATTTTTCAAGATTCACTTGGATAATTCTCTTAGCTAGTAAAGATGAAGCCTTCTCTATGTTTGCAACTTTTGTGAATTTGGTGCAAAATGAAAAACAGAGTACTATTGTGACCATAAGAAGCGATCATGGTGGCGAATTCGAAAACAAACGATTCATGGAATTTTGTAATGAAAAAGGAATTCACCACACATTTTCTGCACCAAGAACTCCACAACAAAATGGAGTAGTTGAAAGGAAAAATAGAACTATACAAGAGATGGCTAGAACTATGCTAAATGAGAGCAATCTATCCAAGAAATTTTGGGGTGAAGCTGTGAGTACAGCTTGTCATGTTTTGAATCGTGTTATCATTCGAGCAATCTTGAAAAAGACTCCATATGAACTTTGGAAAGGAAGGAAACCAAATATATCTTATTTTCATGTTTTTGGATGTACATGTTATGTTTTAAACAATGGAAAAGTCAACTTGGGAAAATTAGATGCCAAAAGTGATGAGGCTATATTCCTTGGTTATTCATCAAATAGCAAAGCATATAGAGTATTCAATAAACGAAATCAAGTTGTAGAAGAATCCATACATGTTGTATTTGATGAATTTAACCAAACTCCGAGAAAGGAGGATGAACTAAGTGATGCAGACGAGACGAAAGGCAAAGAACAACCAAAGGAACTCGAGCTCAAGCCAGAAAATCCAGAGGAGGAAGAGGTAAGTGAAGGTAATGACTCTTACAAACTTCCAAATGATTTAAAGTTTAAAAATGCCCATCCAATTGAACAAGTTATTGGAAACATATATGAAGGAGTAAAAACTAGAAGATCAAAACAAAACGTTTATGGCCAATATGCGTTTGTATCGAAAATTGAACCAAATACCATTGAACAAGCTCTTAATGATGAAAATTGGGTTATTTCAATGCAAGAAGAGCTAAATCAATTCGAAAGAAACAATGTATGGCATTTAGTTCCTAGACCAAACAATCATACAGTCATTGGTACAAAATGGGTATTTA
This sequence comes from Annona cherimola, assembly GCA_030490835.1. Classification (NCBI taxonomy): domain Eukaryota; kingdom Viridiplantae; phylum Streptophyta; class Magnoliopsida; order Magnoliales; family Annonaceae; genus Annona; species Annona cherimola. The sequence continues at coordinate 40,877,888 of CM059976.1, forward strand.
GGAACAAATTAGACGAAAGCGGTCTTGTAATTAGAAACAAGGCAAGATTAGTAGACAAAGGGTATTCCCAAGAAGAAGGAATTGATTTTGAAGAATCATATGCACCCGTGGCTAGATTAGAAGCCATACGCATCCTACTAGCATTTGCTTCTCATATGAACTTCAAATTGTTTCAAATGGATGTAAAAAGCGCATTTTTGAATGGTTATTTGAATGAAGAAGTATATGTTGAACAACCCCCTGGTTTTGAAGAAAAGGATCAATCAAAGTATGTTTATAAATTAACCAAAGCGTTATATGGACTAAAACAAGCACCAAGAGCTTGGTACGAAAGGTTAAATAGTTTCTTGATTGATCATGAGTTTCAAAGAGGGAAAGTAGACACTACTTTGTTCATTAAGTACAAAAATAAAAATATTTTGATTGTACAAATTTATGTGGATGACATAATATTTGGTGCTACTGACGAAAAACTTTGTCAAGAGTTTTCTAAGATAATGCAGAGCGAATTCGAAATGAGCATGATGGGAGAATTAAATTTCTTCCTTGGACTGCAAATCAAGCAACAAAGTGAAAGAATATTTTTGAACCAGTCCAAGTATGTCAAAGAAATGCTCAAGAAATTCGGAATGCAGAATAGCAAAGGGGCAAACACTCCAATGAGCTCTACAATCAAGATCGACACGGACGAAAACGGTAAAAGTATCGATCAAAAGCTCTATAGAAGCATGATTGGATCCTTGTTATATTTAACTGCTTCTAGACCCGATATCTTATTCAGTGTTTGTATGTGCTCTAGATTTCAAGCATGTCCCAAAGAATCACATCTACTCGCTGTAAAAAGAATTTTTAAATATTTGATAAAAACTACAAACCTTGGACTATGGTATCCAAAGGGGTCAACCTTTGATCTAATCGGCTATTCGGATGCAGACTTTGCCGGATATAAAGTAGATAGAAAAAGTACCAGTGGAACTTGTCAATTTCTTGGACATATGCTAGTTTCATGGCATTCAAGAAAACAAACAAGTGTTGCACTATCTACTGCGGAAGCCGAATACATAGCCGCCGGTAGTTGTTGTGCCCAATTACTTTGGATGAAACAGCAATTAAAGGATTATGGTATTGATTATGTTGATATTCCTATTAGATGTGATAATACAAGTGCAATTTGTTTGACTAAAAATCCTATATTGCATTCTAGAACCAAACATATTGATGTGAGACATCATTTTATTCGTGAACATGTTGAAAATCATGATGTGTGCTTAGAATATGTGAAAACAGAAGACCAAATTGCTGATATCTTTACCAAACCTCTAGCCAAAGATTCATTTTATAAAATTAGGAATGATATGGGGATGATAGAGCTTAACTAGGAAAAATTCATAAGAAAATTAAATTGGAAAATGTCAAGTCGATGAGTCAAGTCGACTCCAGGGACGTCAGGTCGACTCCGCTTTAGAAGCGAAGTCGACTCCGCTAGGGTCGAAGTCGACTCCGCCTCCAGGCGAAGTCGACTCCAGAAGGACCGAAGTCGACTTCGCCTAGGGCAAGTCGACTCCGCGAGCGCGACCGTCCGACTTCCGTGCCTATTTCTTCTTCTTCTCTTTCTTTTCTTCCTCATTTCTTTCCGGCCTCCCTGTTTCTCTTCTCCTCCGGCGATTCTCCTTATTGCTCCATCTCCGGCGACAGCCTTTTCTCCGGCGATTTCTTCCTCATCTCCGGCAAACCTTTCCGGCAAAACCTTTTCTCTCTTTTCAGTTTTATTCTCCATTTCTTGCAAGTCCCATTCTCAAAATCCAAACTCCAAATGGCACCAAAGAAAGCAGTATCAAAACCATACCCCAAACAGGTTCCCACACAACCACAACCTTCATCTCAACCAAAAGAAGTTCCTAGAAGAACTAGGACTCCATCAAAAAGAGCCAGAGAGGAACCATCAACTTCGACAGGTAAACGGGTTCGATTCCAAACCTCCACTCAATCATCGGAACAAGCTACAAGGTCGGAAAGCCAACCTCATGCCCAAGCTTCACAAAGCACACACTCCGGAGCAAGCAGAAGGGGTACTGCGGCAACGGGCAAAACTCAAGTCTTAAAGATGCCCACTACATACTTCAGAACCGAAATCAATCACGGCCGGTTCTACAAGAACTTCTATGAACGAAAGGTATTCATACCGAAAATCATAGATTTCAAATTTTTGAAAGATTATGGGTCCGACATAGAAGACCTATTGGATTTTCAAGGATGGACCAAATTACTCAAAGAGGATGACAAGGTCTATCCAGATCTTACCAGAATATTTTACTATGAATGGGATGAAGAAAATTTTGGCACACATGTCAAAGAAGTAGATATAGATTTTGGAATCGGGTTAAGTCCAAGCCAAACCAGAGCAATGAGTCATTTAGGACAGATACTTGGAGTCCCTTTCATCGAAGAGCCTTTTCCGGAAGATCTTACCATGGATCAGATATATAATCAGCTCACCCGGAGTAACAAGTATCACCCGGGGATCAAGTTTCTTCGATACATGGATTTGTCACCCAGACTTCGGGTACTAAGGCTTCTCATTGCTCATTGCATCTACCCCAAAGGTGGTGGTAGAAATCAGTTAAACCCACAAGAAGCTGGAATCTTATGGAAGGTAGCAAACAAAGTCAAAGTGAGTCTACCTAAATTATTTCTAGAAGCCTTGGCAAGTCGAAAGGATAATCCAAGGGGCGTCCTTCCTTACGACACTTGGATCACAAAGATCCTCGAACATTTTGAAGTGGACATTGAAGGCGAGCCATTCGAAGTGCTCAAGTCCACAAATGCAATCAACAAGGCACTAATTCAGAGGATGAAAATCAATGTACTTGAACTTCGACCCGATGCTCCAGAAGAAGAGCATCAAGAGGACCAAGCACAAGCTGAGGGGGAGCAACCTCCCGAAGCACCGGCTGCTCCAGAAGAGCCACCATCACCTCAATCCCACGGCTCCTACTCCCCACAAGGATCCGTTGCACGAGAACGGGTACCTCCAACCGCTTCTGAGGAGGTCACCCTAAGGGATCTCAAAGATGAAATCATTGCCATGAAGGCAGAAATGGGCTATCAAGAAAACCGGATGACAAGTCTTGTCACCGGTGTCCTTAATGCGATTGAAGATATGCATTCCCGACAAGATAGAATCGAGCGGGAAATGCGTAAAATCCGATATCATCTTGCATCAGGCCATCATAAGAAGAGACCCATGCCTGAACTCGATCCCTACGAGTCGGGTTCAGTTCATCGAGAGGCAACTCCCGATCACGCTTCTCTTGTTTACTCCTCGGCCCATCATTGTCCCATCAAACCTATTCCATATCCGATCTCTCAATTTCAATTCATCAAATCATTATTTTTGCTTGATTGACAAAAAGGGGGAGATAGAATAGGAATTGAGTTGAAAGTTTTTTTTAAGTTTTGGGTTGGGTACATTGTATTTAAGGTTTCATTTATGCTTTAATTTTTGTTCTCTGTAATGAAACTTCATATATATATATATGAAAAGATGTTTTATTGGTTTTTGATTGATATGATTGATATATTTGATAAGTGATTGCAATTTTTATAAATACAAAGTATTCTTAATGATTAATACTCAATATATGGCTTGAAAGGTATTCAAGCATATTCTATGCCAAAATGACTAATGTTCTGAAAAAGTTCTCAACTCTAAATTATATGTTCAAGAAATATACTCTGTTTTCTCAAATGAACATGTTTGAATTTTTGAAAGGTATCAACTCAAAATGAAGTTTTGTCAATCATCAAAAAGGGGGAGATTGTTGGAAACAATGTTCAAAATAAAACAAATTGGCCAAGGATTGAGTTTTGATGATTAACAAGAACTAGTTTGAGTATATATATATATGACTAATATGTTTGCCAAGTGTTTAAG